>JARHVA010003824.1:92500-835000 GCA_037957365.1 Torreya grandis | reverse complement strand
TGCGGTGACTTCTCATGAGATATTATAGTGGATTATGAGGTATTTTCCTACCAGTTTCATTATACCTAAGGCTAATTTATTCTATGACAAGGGTGATCCTCAAAATTTTACCAGTGCTTTTACACTTCATGTATTAGTTTTTTACAAAATGATAAAATTTATACTAAGTTATTTATTAAAGGTATCAAGGACAATGCCTTGGATAGTTATTATGTTCTACCCTTGGGATCCATGCATTATTTAAATTCTTTTACTAATATTTTCTTAGCTCATTTTTAAATCAACATTATCTAAAAGGCCATAATTTCATAGTTCACATAACTCAAACAAGGACCTAATGAGATTATTAGTGAACATGTGCTTAAAATCAACACTATACTTAAAAATGTGTCTTTCCAATTACCCAATAGTGAATACAAAATATTTTCTCTCAAACTTTGATTCAAACTATCAAATATAAGTTAATGTTTAATATGTATCCATCTTTTGATGAAATTTTTCATACGGTTCACAACTATTGGATCAATTTTTTTATAGGCCATTATGCTTCAACATAGGACTAGTGCCTCAACTTATAGTGGCCCCAAATATCAAGGTAAATCAACATTCAAATCTAAGTTTAATTATAATTTTACTTTTAAAGCAAAGAATGATGTCAAGAATGTAGTAAATATGGTATTTCAACCACCTAACACTCTTATTCTTCCTTCTTAAGAGAGTAGCAAATTTACATGGTTAGCTGAGAGTCCTCACTAAGTAATTGAATGATTTATTTAATGCAATATGATATATTTACCTCTGCAACATGATTTTGAACCATCTCAAAATTTACCTAAACATTATAATGTAAATATATATTATGACTATCATAGAGTTTCAAGTCATACTGCTAATAAATGTTTTTCATTGAGACATAAGATTTAAGATCTAATTGATAGTAATGTTTTTTAATTGCAAGGAAATATTAGTACAATTAATGAATCAATCGCTCCACCTAATCAAAACTTGAAGGTATTTACCAATCCAATTCTACATAATGACACAAAAAAAAAACATAATGTTCACATGGTAGCACCTAAAATATAACCATCAGTTCTAAATGTTAATATCTTAGATGGTTTCATAGGTGTTGTCATAAGTGGACGTAAAGAGGTTCATTATATTACTTAATATAACCATTAGATTATAATAGATGATTCTAGAAATAGACTTGTTGAGTTTGGAGCCCTTTCTAGCTATCACATGACCTTAGTGGAGCATTTTGGGGCTTAGAGAGCTCCACAGATGTGGGGGAGTGCATTTTATTGTGTCCATGTTCACTCCACCTTTTGTGGAACTGTGTTACCATGTGAGTGGAATATTCTTTAGATGTTTTTTTTCTAATTTCCATGTTGACATCCATATTTTGTGGAAGTGGGATTGACTTCCTCGTTTTTAGGGAGTTATTTGTTATCTCATTGTTTTTTGTAAGCCCTTTTTGGAGGAGAGATGAGGATGGCATATTCCTTACTTGGAGGGCTTCTAGATAAGCTTGACTAGGTTGAGGATGTCATACTTCCTTGAGGATAAGGCTATCTTGGATAAGCATGACGAGTTTCTTCTTCTTGGGTTGATTTCTTCCATATTTGTTTATATATAGGTGGTGGTGTGACTTTGTTGATTGAGGTTTATTTACAGGATGTGGTATAATAGCTTGTGGTGTGATTTTATATAGGTAAATGTGTGTCATAGCATCTTTGGAAGATTGTTGACATATTTTAAATTTGGATCAGCAATTTAGATAATTATTTTGTGAATTCTTAAGGAGATTTTCAATCTCTATGAAGGGTTCTCCTTAGAGAGTTTGTACTCTTAATTTTTTATTATTTTATTGAGGACTTTCTTGGTGGCTGTAGCCCACATTGGGTGAACCACGATATACTTGTCTTATGTGTTATTTCTAGTCTTATTGCTAGTTTTTTATTTTCTCCATTAAAGTAACATTTACTATGATTTGAGGAATTAATTCCATGATGCAAGTAGTGCATAGAGAAATCTGATTTTACACATTTAAAATCTAGTTTATATGTTTTAAATTCTGATTTTATGGTGAATTAAATCTGATTTTAATTCATTTAATTCCTAACAACTGGTATTAGAGCTTTGGTGATGTTTTTGTTGAAGTGGTAAATTACAAGAAGGGTTATTAGCTTGAATGGGAGCTATGAGAGAAGAGATTAGATTCAGAATTGAGAAATTTGATGGAAAAAATTTTAGTTTGTGTAAAATTCAAATAGAAGATTACTTGTATCAGAAGGAACTTCATCTCCCCTTGGAGGGGAAAGGAGGACAACATGTAACCATGAGTGATGTTGATTGGGCATTGCTTGATAGGAAGGCATTGGGATCCATACAATTATGCCTTACATCTTCTATTTCATTGAATATTTTAGATGAGAAAACTACAAAGGATCTCATGGATAAACTTGGAAATTTTTATGAGAAAGCCTCTGCTTCAAATAAAATATTTCTTATGAAAAGATTGTTTAATATGAAAATATATGAGAATGGTTTTATTGCTAGTCTTTTAAATGATTTTAATACAGTTGTAAGTATGCTCACTTATGTTGGAATTAAATTTGATGATGAAGTTAGAGATGTGTTGATTTTGTGTTCTTTACCTGATAGTTAGGATAGCTTGGTTATGGATGTGAGTAATGTAGTCCCTGTCAAGGGAATTTTAAATTTTGAGGATGTTTTAGGTGTGATTCTTAGCGAGAAAATGTGAAGGAAGAGAACTAGTAAATCATCTTCATGGAATGCTTTGACTATTAAAACTAGAGGCAATCAAAAAGACAAAATCAAAGGAAACTATGGAAAGTCAAAGGGTAGAACAAAATCCAGATCTAGAGCCAAGATGATATGCTAGCATTATGGGAAGAGTGGACACTCAAAGAAGGAATGTTGGTCACTTCAGGATAAGAATGCCAACAAGGAGGAAATGAATGAGGTCAATGTGACATCAGGTAATTCATGTCAAGATGCCTTAATTCTTTCTTTGGATTATTTTTTTGACTCTTTGATATTAAATTTAAGGGCTTCTTTTCATGCCACCCCACATAGGCATTATTTTACTGATTATGTTTAAGAAAATTTGGGACATGTTTATTTTGGTGATGATGAACCATGTGAGATAGTAGGGAAAGGTTGTGTTCATATGAAAATGCAGAATGGAAGTACGTGGCTACTTAAGGATGTTAAATATGTGCTTATGTAGAGACAAAATCTAGTTTCAGTGTGGCAATTGGGTAGTGAGGGTTGTTCAGTAATGTTTACTATATATTCTTGAAAAGTTACCAAAGGTGCTCTTGTGATTGCAAGAGGTGAAAAAAATGGTACATTATATTTGACTAGTAGTATTGATTCTTGTGATTTAGTTGTTTTATATGTAAATGCAACTATGTGGCACTACAGGTTCAATCATATGAGCCATAAGGGCATGGAGATATTAAAATACAAGTTGTCTAAATTAAAATAAATTGATTTAGGCTTTTTTGAGGACTTTTTGTATGGGAAACAAAACCGAGTTAAGTTCCTAAAAGTTGGACCCATAAAGAAAGGGCATAAGTTAGAGTTGGGACATTCATATGTATGGGGACCAGCTCAAGTATCTTCTATTGGTGTTTCAAATTATTATATCACTTTTATTGATGATGCAGCTAGAAAAGTTTGGATTTATTGCATTAAAAGGAAATTTGATGTATTTAACACTTTTAAGAATTGGAAAGCCTTGGTTGAGAATGAAATAAGTCTCAAGTTGAAATGTCTCAGATCAGATAATGAAGGTGAGTATTTTAGTAATGCTTTCCTTGATTATTGCTCTAAAATGGAATCCATAGGCAAAGGGTGGTTCCAAAAACTCCACAGTAAAATAGGGTATCTGAAAGGATGAACAAAATAATAATAGAATGTGATAAGAGTATGAGGTTACATGCAGGGTTGCCTTTACAATTTTGGGCAGTAGTTAGCATGACAATTTATCTAATTAACAGATGAACTTCAATGGCTTTGGATGGAGGCATTCCTGAACAAGCTTGGTCTGGTAATAATGTTGATTATTTTTTTCTTAGAGTCTTTGGATTTCAAGATTTTTCTCTTGTTAAGAAAGAAGATAGGACCAAGTTAGAGGCAAAATCAAAAAAATACACATTTATTGGTTATGGTGAGGATGACTTTGGTTTCCATCTATGAAGCATTAGAGATAAGAAAATATTTCATTCTAAAGATGTAATATTTAATGAAAAAGCCATTTATAAGAATCAATTATAGGAATAGGAATAGGAATTAAAAAATTACAAAGTATTGGATGAGATTGCAAATAGCAAAGTATCCAAGGAATCAATTTAAGAACCTTCTACACAAGGACCCCAAACTCCTATGGTAAGGTCTTCTAGGGTAAGAAGAGAACCTGAATGTTTTTCTCCTTTTTTAAATTATTTATTACTCACTGACAATGGAGAACTAGAGTGTTATGAGGAATAAATGCAAGTATATGCCAGGAATAAGTGGGAACAAGACATGGATGAGTAACATATATCTCTCATGGAGAATCAAATGTGAGATTTAGTAAGGCTATCCAAGGGCAAGACTGCATTGCCAAACAAGTGGATATACAAAATAAAAAAAGAAGATGAAGGGAGAAAAAGGTATAAGGATAGAATGGTGGTCAAGGGGTTTGCACAAAATCAGGTGTTGATTTTGATGATTTTTTTCTCCTATTATAAAAATGACTTCTATTAGGATTGTTGTTGGTTTAGTTATAGTTGAGGACTTGCACTTAGAATAGTTAGATGTGAAAACTACTTATTTTTCATGGTGATTTGAATGAAGAGTTATATATGGAGCAGACATATGGATATGAGGTCAAAGGGAAGGAGAACTATGTGTGCATACTAAAGAGGAGCTTGTATTACCTAAAACAAGCTTCATGGTAATGGTATAAGAAATTTGATTGTTTTATGTTGGAACAAGGTTATCAAAGATGTAATTCTGACTATTGCATGTACATCAAACATTTTGATGATGATTCTTTTATTATATTATGCTTGTATATAGATGACATGTTAGTTACAAAAAATAACATATAACATAGTCATATACTTAATAAATAACCTAGTGACTCCTTTTCTATGAAGGATTTGGGACAAACAAAGTAAATCCTTGGTATGAGGATTACTCGTGATATAAAGGAGAGGAAGTTGATTTTATCCTAATTAGAGTATGTGAACAAAGTCTTGGAAAGGTTTATCATGTTGGAAAGCTTTGGAGGAGAACTTGGTGAAGCTAGAGAAGATTCATATTAGCCAAATTCTTGTGGATATGATGGCCAAGGTGGTCACATTGGACAAGTTGATACTATTTTTAGATTTGGTTGGTCTTAGTGGTCATGGAGTAGTGATAGATTTTGTTCAGGAGAAATGGTCTCCAAGTGGGAGATTGTTGAGTGTGGAACCCTTTCTAACTATCACTTGACCTTGGTGGAGCATTTCGGGGCTTAGAGAGCTCTATAGATATGGGGGATCACATTTTATTGTGTCCATCCTCACTCCACCTTTTATGGAACTGTGCTTCTATGTGAGTGGAATATTCCTTGGATGTTTTTCTAATTTCCATGTTGACTTCCATATTTTGTGGAAGTGGGATTGACTTCCTTATTTTTAGGGAGTTAGTTGTTATCTCATTATTTTTTGTAAGACTTTTTTGGAGGAGAGATGAGGATGGCATATTCTTTACTTAGAGGGATTATAGATAAGCTTTATTGGGTAGATGATGGTGTACTTCCTTGAGGATAAGTCTATCTTGGATAAGCATGGCGATTTTTTTCTTCTTGGGTTGATTTATTTCATATTTGTTTTTATACAAGTGGTGGTGTGACTTTGTATATTGAGGTTTATTTATAAGGTGTGGTTTACCAGCTTGTGGTATGATTTTATATAGGTACAGGTGTGGCATAGAATCTTTGGAATATTGTTGATAGATTTCATATTTGGATCAGCAATTTAGAGAATTCTTTTGTGAATTCTTGAGGAGATATTCAATCTATATAAGAGGTTCTCTTTGGAGAGTTTGTAGTCTTGATTTGTTATTATTTTATTGAAGACTTTCTTGGTGGATGTATCCCATATTGGGTGAGCCATTGTATACTTGTCTTATGTGTTATTATTGGTCTATATTGCTGGTTTTTTATTTTCTCCATTAAAGCAACATTTACTGTGGTTTTAAGAATTGATTCTGTGATGCAAGTAGTGCATAGATAAATCTGATTTTACATATTTAAAATCTGGTTTATGTGTTTTAAATTCTCATTTTATGGTGAATTAAATCTGATTTTAATTCATTTAATTCCTAACATGACCATTATTCATAAATGCTTTCATTGATTCACATTCCAAGTTAACAAATGACATTATGGTTGATAATGGTTCAATATTAAAAATTTGTACAATGTAATTTATTACTAGTAGAGGGTACACTCGAAAAGACTTAATTGGTAAAATCATAGTTCTTAAAGGTTATGATGGTCTTACATAGACACCTCTTGATGATATCACATTAATTGTCACTATACGTCATAAGACCTTTCTAGTGTGGTTTTATGTATTTTTTAGATAACATGACACATGGTCTATTATTTGGATGCCCTTGGATAAATGATATGAGATCTATCCCATCCAAATTACACTAATGTCTAAATTTAATGCATGATAACAAAGTGTTTATTTTTTTATGCACATACTATGAGTCACCTTATACAACAACAACATGAGGTATTACCTAAAGTGCTACCTAGACAACAAATATTACAAACTCAAGTGAAATCATTTATATTTCAAGTATTTGCTCATACATGCACCAAGGTCTTCTTATAAAAACATATTATATTTTTTCAAGCTAAAATACCTAACAAATTTTCATCTATACGATCCAAAAAAGTGCTTATTTTTAAGAGGATAAAACATCTCTTTTAGCCAATGCCATGCCAATGATTGCACTACCAATGATGATGATTTAGGTTACTCTACAACTCCTGATTGCACTTATTATACTATTAGTGACACATTTTAATCCTTAGCTTCATGGTCCATGGTATCCTCAGATCTTGCTCACGTAGATAAGTGGGAAACTATTAAGCATATGATTGGCATTTAAATGGGATTATCAATTAGTGTTGCTAGCCTATCCCATGTGCTTAAATGGAACAATCTATTTTAAATAAATTATTTTTCTATGTTTTTACCATTTGTAATATCTCTCTAGTGCTTTATATCTTGTGAAGAGTATGAATTTTTGGTTCATCTTGCTTCCTTCTAAATTTTCATTGATATCCTCCCTTTAGTTTTTTATTGTTTAATGTTTCTTACAAGTGTGACATTTATGTTCTTTCTTAAATTTTTAAGTTGTCTTCTTCTTTAATGTTTCAATTTGATTTATTATTATTATATCCCTTTGTTTATGTGTTTTCTTTGTTACTTTGGCCCTTTCCCTTTGATTTTTGCTCTCCATTCTAAAATATTGCTTGGACTTCCCAAGGATTATAGCTCATATTTATTGAGGTCTTCTATCCCAGTGTGTATTAAGATCTGAAGGACTTTGTAGGTTAATAGGGGTCTTCATTTTCTTGTTTCTTCTCACTTTAACATATTATGTTTTTCCTTGCTTGATTGATTGTTGTCTTATTGCTTCTTCTTTCGTTTACCTCTTGGCTTGTCTCTTGATTTGTGTTGATTTTGCCTCTTGGGTTGTATCTTGATTTATGTTTATTTTACCTCTTGGATTATTTATTACTTGATTGATCTCTCATTGGCTCTTCTTGATTTACCTCTTGATTTATTTTTTTCTTAGTTCCATTCTTATAAAAATGATAAAATACAAAAACAAAGATAAAATAAAAATATAACTTTCTTTTCCTTAATCTGTGTTGGTTACATAGTTGTAAATTATTACATATCATTTATTATGTACCTATTGCTATAGGTTTACATATCCATTATTACATGCATGATTTTAATGGTATTATTTGAGTTATATGAAAAATATACATGTTACATATGATTATGGGTTTATATTTGCTTTGCAATTTCATTGTGCCTATACTCATGGGCATCCTTACATTGTGATCATGCCTATATTGGGTAAATTTTGTAGTGGGTTTGTGATTCTATCCTTCCTACTTTATATTTTTATTTAGATATTTATATAATTATTTATTCATATTTTTATCTACCTTACATCTCGCATGATTCATTACACAATGTTTTGATAAATTGTGGTTTAAGGGTAATTACACTATGTATAACCTATTAAAACTATGGCACAAGTGAGGTATAGCTAAATATAATAAGCAAAAATAATGAAATCTAAGATAATGCTAAAAATATAAACTAAAAGTATGATCTAATTTTGAATAATAATGACAATTAAAGGGGAGAGAGAGAGAGAGACAGAGAGAGAGAGATAATTAAAGCAGACACACCTAGGTTCTAAGAGTGCTTGGGAATGTTGAAAGGAAGGTCCTAAAGTTATGTAGATTGAAAGACCAAAAATCAAAATGTTTTATATAAATGATTATATTTGTATGGCCTATGAATGTGGATTACTATAGTCATATGAATAAATGTGGAATATTTATAACAAATGTGAAAACATCTTATGAATGTACTAATTTTGAATTTTAGTTTCTAAAACATTATGAGATCCTTAGTCATCAATAGATGCAAAGGGTGCCTCACTCATATTTATGAATGGGTGAGATTAGATGTTAGAATAAATTCTCTTATTGAAATAACCCTAATCACATCAAATACCAATTAAATGTGGAAGTAATTGGCTTGGACTCCTTCCTTGAGAATTATAGCTACATATCCTGCATGGTCATAATCAAGTTTCGAAGTAGTTATAGTGTTTCGTGAGTGCATCCCAACCCAAGTAAAAATAAATGACTTTGCCTTATCTTCTTATATAATAAAATATAACTATATGAACTTTCACTTGATTTACTCTTCATACAAATATACAACAAATTAAAATCCTTAAAATCACTTAAAATATTTGAAGAGTAGAAATAGAAACTTTGTAGCACACTAAGTACTTTATTTGTGTGATTACTTGTTATTAAAATTACTCTAAGAGGATTTGTGTATATATACTTCTCAAATTTGAGATGCAAACATGTTTTCAAGCAAGTTGACATATTAAAAGAGGTAAAAATTGATTAAATAGGACCGTACAATGAGAAAAAAGGACAAAGGGAAAAAGGGCCCAAAAAAATAAAAATACCACATTTGTGCGACTCACAAATATGGCCAACCATATTCACGAGACCCAAGGATGTGGTCAATATAGAAAAATAGTAGAAAAAGAATAGGAGGGGATCCTAAAACACAAAAAAATAGAGATGAGAGATAAAATATAAGAAATAATAGAGGATGAGCCACATGATTAAGAAATAAGAAGCAATAGTGCATGAAAGAATGTCATTAAGTATCTAATTTTAACCAATTATCCATATGCACAAAACCATGCTAAAAATATTAACCTTGAACCAAAATTATGTGTCTACATAATACCCACTTTGATGTGCATGTGTGTGATACATGCATGACTCAAAGTAAAAATACAAATAAAAATAAATATTTGCATATTACTCTAGGGATGAAAGATGAACTCTAGATTTATGGATTGGGTGCAAATACACTTGATCATCAAAAACTCAAACGTACCTACATGCAAAGAGGAATGTCAAAAAATAATCAATGTTCTGGTAAATCAATAACCAATATAATAAAAAAAATGGATAAATTAAAAATAATAAAATTAAGGAATACACCTAGTAGTATGTGAACCATGTTATCACTTTCAAAACTCTATATTTTGGATATTATAATTGGAGCTAGAAATTGTAACTTGGGTATTGAGGGTGAAGTTCTCCTTATTAATTAGGGAAGTAGGCATGTTTTGGTCTCAACATATATGAGTAGGAACATATATGGTATCAGTATATGGGGAGAATAACACTTTATTTCTTTTCCAAAGAAATAGGTAAATCAGGTCCCACTACACTATGACATGGTCACAACTAGTCTAACTATATGACTATAAGAACATATTTGATCTCATTACATCATGGTAATAGGAACATAATTGGAATATGAAAATGGTAATAAGATAATTTGGATACATGGCCCCTTTTTGAGGTTAGGTAAGTATATGTATTTGTGTATCACTCATCTCAAAAGAAAGAATCATGTCCACCATCTGTGATCATAGATCAAAGCAAAAAGATATAAAATTGTGAAATATCATACACAACATAGGAATATCTAGTAACATGGAAAGATGTAATCATGTAAGCTCAATATGTAACATATGACCCAATTCTAAGATGCTAATGTAAAATCAATGAATGTAAGGGTGTCATACAATTAAACAAATCGTGTGAGGGTGAAGATAGTAATTTATGACACATGTGAGCATGAAATAGGGCAAATGATATTTCCCAATAGTATCTTTAAAGGAAGTATAAGTGGCATGACCCAAATATGGACAAGATATAACACTATTAAGTGTGATAATTTCCAAGCGACTAGGTGTATGTAAGATATGGGGCATGAGAGCCCATTTGGATAATAGCAATGTAAAGTGAATAAGCAAATGAATGCAATAAGATATTTATAGTTAAGATAGAATCAATGACCCTCATGGAGAATATGTATGGGTACGATGGCCCCCAACGGTAATAAGTGATGTGGGTATTCAAAATTAAAACACTGGAATGTGTCATTAGTTGTCAATATGTCATGCAAAAAATGCATGAACTTGATATGCCATTTTTTAGGTTAATATATTAATAATGAAGTACACATTTTAATTATATATACATTGGATTTATCTTATATTATATACATTTTTAATGCAAGTGTATTTCATACTTTAATGGGTTGTCATTTATATTGAATTATCATATGCAGCTATCTTAATGTTCTTTCATATTAGTTGCTCAAATAAATTATTGCAAGATGTTAGTATGTTCTCTTATACATTGAAATGATATATACTCATTCTAATACGGAAGCATAATAATGGAATATATCTTTCTCATTTTGGTTTAAAAAATATTTGAGAATGTACCAAACTCATAATTACATGAAATGGTGATTAATTACACCCATATTCAAATACATATGCTACTATGGAATAATGCACACACAAACAATCATATAAAGAGACAATATTTTTTTCTATATCTATGGTTTAAATTGGTAGAATAAGTTTATGAAGTTCAACTTGAGCCATTAAAAAACTGTAGTAAAATCATAAACTAATAAGTTGGTTCCTTTGAACCTCTCAAAAATTTCTTTGTAAAATGTATGCAAATTTAAATACAGTGCACAATCTGGATTCATGTGACAAATTTTATTCATACAAGATGAATGTTTACATCTCAAGATGGGTGCACCCCTACTCACACCCAGTCCATAACAATAATGGACATGATCATGTTGATTTACATCCATGAAAATTATACATGCACTCAAGACTGAATGCAATTATGTAAATATAGAAATTTAAATATGGTTTTTGCTCTCCATTTACTAGGAGGTTGTGTCTAGTGAATTGAACTAGATGATGGTTTAATTATATCATGAAAAGTGGGTCTTATATGAAATACAACCTCCTTAATGTGTATATAAGACAACCTCCTTGATATTTTTATAGCCTTTTATGACAAAATCTTGGGAGTGGTTTCTCTTCACAATACTAGGGTGTATGACATGACTAGAAATCAGTTCAAATGTAACCATGAAGTTTTCATTTGAATAAGGAATATCTATATGAGATTCATTGTGTATCTTGTTACAACACTTTAGGTGATTAAACACATTTTTGTGAATTTATTGAACATTTTACATAATTTTCAATGTGGTTGGGACACTCAAAGGTATGAAGGTAATGTGTTTTTTGTGTCATACTCTGTATATGTAGCTAATCTGGTAGTCACAACTTCATGATCACACTTTGTTATATGAAGCTAGAATATTTTTTGGTCAAAATTATTCGTAGCAATAAATAAAAAAATATAGATCCAACTTTCAATTTTTTGGCTCCATCATCAGATGGATATCTTGGTATAGAAAATATTAACAACACCTAATATAATCACTAGAGAATTTGGAATTAAAAAAATTAAAGTTTTTTTCAAATTAAAATGGTAGTTTTATATAAATAGTTAATGGTAAAAGAATCATATATTGAAAATGATATCATATGGCATCAACAAAGTCTAATTTTTGGAAAACACATATTGGGGTTAAAAATTCATAATTTTGGTAACTCGGTGGCCTCGTAAAACAATATCGTCCTGAATTTCAAATTTGCTAACCCAATAGAATATGTTGTTTTTAGAAACATATACAAAACATTCTAACACTTCAATAAGATACGCAATGCAAAAATTCTCCTCTATAGACAATCCTAGTAAGATTTTGTAACAAATGAGGGCATGCATACATGTCCTAATGATAAAATCAAAAAGATATGGTTTATGTATCAGAATAGCATCTAGATGCATCATTTGATATAAATATTTGTTTCTTCGTCGCTTCATTCTAATCTAGTGAGCTGAAATTTCCATGTGTGAGATTTGTTGATAACTTGGAAAATGTAGATTTATTGCAAACCTGTCTTCTTGATTAGGAAACACATTTTTTTCAAAAGAGGGAACATTGATCCTAAGTTGGCACATATTTTAATGAATAAAAAGGCTGTAAGATATTGTTTTGTCATTTCTTGAACCTTTTGATTCAACTTCAATGTTAATTCATTACCACTTCAATGATAATTTTTGGATTTTCTGGCACATTCCTTCTTTTTCTTCAACATAAGTGTGTAATCATTTTCTTATTCTCTTTCCAAATAACCTATATCAAGATCAACTTTTTTAATTTGTTTCTTCCATTCTCATGGCCTATGTGGACATTGAGCATCCAATTTTTATTCATATCTAACTACATCTTCAAAAGTTTTACTTATGTTTAAGTGGTGATTGGTAAAGATCTATGCCTGACATCAATAAACAAATCAATCCTATAACTAATAGAAGGTATAAGTCGTGTAAGGATTTGCATTTAATCAAATTTTGATCATTCAAATATACATAACAAAAAATTGGAAATTATGTACGTTCAAACAAAAACATAAATGTTGTATCTATCAATGATAAATTTTCAATATAAAACCCATTATGGGAAATATATGTCTCTTATCAAACATTCATATCTTGAACAACCACACAATATATACCTATTATCAACATTCATGCCTTGAATAACCACACAATATGTCTTTTATCAACATTCATACCTTGAACGTCCCCACATACATACATGAACCTTATTACACTTATGATAGATAGGTATATCGCAAGATGTTGAAGCAAATGCAAGGCTTTCAAACACCTTTACACAATACTTCAATTCACTGCAATATACTAGAACAATTATTATTTATGATATAAAAACCAACTCAAACATTGTTAAATTTGTGAATTGTTTTTAAGAAAACTATCTTTTGCATTATACACACATATGGCCTAATCCTCCAAGGTTTTTATAAAGTAAAATAGGTTTTTTCTAGATATGGATCATTTGCATTATGTTTAAATTTAATAATGAATGAACATCAATTCCTAAAGCATATGTATAAATGGCCAATGACTTAGGGGAATGATCTAAAGCATATATGCAAACATTGTTCTAAATTTTTCTCACAATGCAATGTTCCACATTTTGAACTATGTCTACAATTACATAATGCCTCTTTTTTAGAACCTAGTTTATGATATTGGAGATCTCTCTTTATTTATATGTGCTCCACGGACTCATGTTCCTTAATAATTGAGCTTATTTCTAACTATTTTTAATTCAATTCTACAATAAAGGAGTGACTGATATGAAATAAAAAATGTGAAGTATTTGAAAAATACATTACTTAAACATGGTCTAATATACACAAAATGTAAAAAAACCTAATGTAATACACCTAAGACGATAATAGTGTAGATAGACGAATTTGGTACAAGCTCTTTTTCCATAACATATTTTACCTATTTTTACATACTTGGTCCACTTGTTTATATTTTCTTATTTTTAGGACAATCTCTACCCCACATTAGTCTCTCCCATGCTCTTAGCCTTCTAGATGTCTTTGGTGTTCATCCATTCCAAAATTTGAGCCTAATATGCATATCTTCTAAGTTGTCCTCATCCAATATGGACATTTGTCTCTCCTAAGATGGATTTTTTTATCACATTTCTATCATCGAATCTACACCCTATAGATTTTTCACCACTGAATCTAGTACCTTTAACTTTTTATGGGTCTTTCCACTTTGGCATGATTTCATGTGCCTTTGATTTCACATATTAATTTTTTTGTAGTCAACCATTGTGCATTTCATGTCCTAAGGAGTCCTACATATATAAATCATCCATATTAATTTAAGAAGCAAGCAAGAGTTATAAGCAAAATTTAAAAAGCAAGAGGCATCAAGAAAAATCATTTATCATCTCAAGTCTAGGCACACTCTACAAAGATCTATTTTTATTCTTAAGGACATATCTTTAAATTTTGATTGCGTCTTTTACCAAAGGAGGGTTGGGAAAATGTTCATGTAGATGCATCACCACTTCTAGGAAGAGGAGGTTAAAATCTTTGCTTAAAATTCCATTTACACTACACAAGAACTATGTGAGGTCTACTTCCAACATGCAAGATACATAGTTGCAACTCCTCTTAAGGTTTCCTGACCCAACTAATTATATTCCTTATAATTTGAATATATGCATTATGTAAAATTAGGTCAAGAAATAATAAAGACATCAGCTCAGACATTATATCCACCAATTTAGAGAAGTGAAAATACAACACTATACAACATCATGAGGCAAACATACTCAAAAAATATAGAATCTAGAAAGGTGAGCAGTACACATTTTTCACCTAGGAATAGACTCACCAATCACATAGGCATAACACCATATTTACCTTGTGCAGATTCATTGAATATAAAAGAAAGTGTTGAATATATTATTGCACAATGAATAGTCTAGATTTTGTATAGAACTTATTTATTCCTTCCAGACTAGGATTACACTTCCATAATTTCTTAATTTTATCAAGGTGTGATTGTTTTATCTTTATTTATTTTCATATCGTCCATAACTTGTCAAAGCAATTTTAATTACACACTTTTACTATTATTAGCCTCTATATTATATTTGGTTTACTATTTTAAATTGTTATACTCTAGATTTATCTTGTGCATCTTGTTTTACCATTATAATAAATTCATTATATCCTTATGTCATAATTAAGTAAAATAAATTGGTGAACCCTTTTGTTCTTTGAATGCCTATATATTTTCAAGATTTCCCCTTAGGCTTTCATGACATATTGATGATTTCTTACTTGCTTTAGGGTTTTATACAAACCCTTTCATTTTGTGTACCTTATCTTTAGGATTTCATTAGCTTGATTCATGATGACTATATTTACCCTTTGTTTGGTTTCCCTCAGTGGCTCATGCTTAGGCTTGTAAATTTTATCATATATCATGGGTGGATTAATTTTAAATTTTATATTACCCAATGATATGTGGGTGAGTTGGTAAAGTGACTTGGTTGTTTCAAGCACCACCCAGGTTCAAATCTCAATTTGGTATCAGAGGCTAGATGTGGTTGATGGTTGGTATTATTAGGCCAGTTGTGGTTGATCATTGGTATTATTGGACCAATTGTGGCCAATCATTGGTATTATTGGGCTAGTTGTGGCCAATTGTTGGTATCCTTAGGCCATTTATTGTTGTTGATGGTATTTCCAAGCCAGTTGTGGTCGTTGATGGTATTCTTAAGCTAGTTGTGGTCATTATTGGTATTCTCAAGCTAGTTGTGGTCATTGTTAGTAAATTTGGTACTTGTGATAAATGATAACTTGGGGATCTAGGCCCTTGATTGTGTCCCATACCAGTTGGAGCTCCGATCAAAAGCGAATAGCTATCTAAAAAAAATTACATTTTATAGTCATTTGTGAAAAGGAATGGGGGGTATTTTTTTCTCTACATTTATAAGCTTACTTACAGGATTATTACATAAATGTTAATCATTGTTTACATGTATCTTTCTTAGAATTTATCATAGAATATTAGTTTGTGGATTGATAAATGAAAGGGTTGCTTGTAATGCTTTATGTGATGATACCCTAGAGCATGATACCATTGATTTTCCTCCTCTTAGTAATGATCCTACTATTTGTTATTGTATGATGGTTTGCTATGAGATAAATGGTGTCCCATCTTGAAGAGGTATGGAAAGTAATGTCTCCATACCTCCTCTTAATTTTATAGGTGAGGACAATCAAAATACCCCTCTTCGAGCCTCTAATATATCCTCTCTTCTTTCTATGATTTGGATTGAAGTACCCAAGCCCTATGATTTTGTTGACCAATTTCAAACTGCTCAAGCCAAGATCTCCATTCTATATTTCTTAATTAATACATTGCCTTCAGGGACATACTATGTGATGTTTTTGCATAATATTACCCTACCAAATAGTAATGATCCCACCTAATTTGCTTCTCTTTTAAAAACTTTACAAAATGGAAAGAATCTCATATATTTTAATTACAAGATTTATCCTCTAAAGATATTATAGATCAAAATATTTTGTTATACATTCAAGCTAAAATAATTTTTTTGGGAATTAAGAGGGTCCTTATAGATAACAATTCAAGATTAAAAATATTTAGTGATGCCTTCCTTAATGCACTTGAAATTGATCGTAAGTATCCTACACCATAATATATATGATCATTAAAGGATTTGATATTCAAGTGCAAATCTTCTTGGGAACAATCTAACAAACATATTGGTTGGGTTACAGTCAATTAATATATAATTAAGCTATCAGATTTCTCTTATTCTACCATGAATTCATGTTATGACTGATGTCCCCTCTACATTACATAGATGTTTGAAACTTTTTAATGAGGGTTACATTTATACTTGTCTTGTATATGGTGTCCCTTTATGATATTATATGGATGTGGAAAACATGAAATTTATTATCCCACACCTTAACATATCTAATTCAAAGATCATAGTTCCTCAACAACCCATTCCTATGGAAAAAATACAAACATATGATGTGGATAAGACTAGTAAGACAAGTGAGGTTAATCATGCTCAGGATAATAAAAATGAAGATAATCATAAACCTGATGGCATGGATGAATAATTATCAAGAATCAATTTTACACCATATGGCCTTCGAGAGTATCTCTTTGACATAATGCATTTGGTATTGGCCAATTATATTATAATCCCTAGGATTATGGGTGATCTTTCCATTCTCATATACTCAACGACACACCACCTCTCATAGATAATGGAAAGAAACCTATGGTAGACACTTGTTTAAACATTGATAAACTAATACAACATAACATCCTCCACTCATTCAATTTGAAAATACTACCATGGATTTAGATATGTAAAGAAGAAAGGTAAAAATGATAGAAAAATAGTAAAAAAATAAACAAGATCATAAAGAGTCAATACGCTAGTTTCTAATCAATCAAAGCATGGTAATGACTATATAAAAAAACAAAATCAAAAGATATACCATCTCAAACATAACATGATTGTGCTTTAACATAACAATTATTCAATCCCCATACGTCACCACTTGCTACATCACATCAGATCAATGTTTATAATGTTAGATTTTACAACAAACACAAGCAGTAAGCACCTTTCATTGCATTCTATGACTATGATATACCTAATTATGAATCAAATAATAGTCCTTTATATATTCATGCATATTTTTCCCATTGCCATTCGATTACACAAGACATTTTAATTGACAATGGTTCTAGAAAAAATATTATTATTATGTCATTTCTATCTATTCAAGGCTCCACTGAGCAATATTTACTTAGCACAATTATGATGCTCTAAATTTATGATGACATTACCCACAAACCTCATGGTGGTATTACACTACTAGTTATAGCCAGTCCTCAAACCCTTTTACTTTAGTTTTATGTAATTCTAGATTTAGGATCATTTAATATATTACTTGCATACCCATGGCTAACCTAATGGAAGATGATACCTTTTAAATTACACTATTTTCTATATTCTATGCATGATTATAAAGTACACAATATTCATGGCACACCTTGTGGCTACCTACCTTACCTCTAAGGCCACACATGTGATCATCGAGTGCACTTTATGAGAATCTAATCATTTAGCCTTGTGTGATATTGCTACTATCTAATAACATTCAGTAATGGTTCATACTACATTTGAGTCTATGACATCACCTCCAATAGTTATTTTTTCTCCTACATATACACATACGACACCATCAATATCTCGATCGTGAGATCTTCAATCTTTGTATCTTATTAGGGCACCATTGAGTCATGTATTTTATGCTTGTACATGTCCCAAAATTTATGTGCAACCTCTTAACATGTATCATATCCAATCATTTGCTTTATCATGACATATTTCTATGCATGTTTCTCTAGAGGTTTCATCTCATTCTCTAATATCTCCTTGGGACAATGATTGTACTTATTACACCACTTGTGACTACTTTTCCAATACTTCAAGTGACACATCTGACTCTAATATTATAGATTGTGACATTATAGTTTAAATCATCAATTAGATATGTTAACCCACATTTTATGCTACATTGATACATCTTTATTGTAATATAGCCTTTTTATTGTACATAACTTATTTTCTTATATATTTTGCATCTTTCATGTGCTTTCATACCTCAGGTTTGATTGCATGCCTCTTAATATTCTAAGATTTGACATATTTTGCATTTGCATTTTATTTTACCTTGATATTATTCTATTCCATTGGTTTTTTATTGATTACTATGTTATGTTGGTCCTTTCCCTTTGATTATTACCCCATTCCAAATAGTGTGTATATTTCTTGATGATAACAACATATATATCGAGACCATTCATCCTAGCACACACAGAGTTTTGAGGGAAGTAGTAGGTGGTTTGGAATCTACCTCTCCTTGTTGTTTGTTTGTGCCCCTTATCTTGCTTATTTTGGATTGTTTCATGATTGTTCCCTTTGGCTTCTATTTTCAATCAAGTTGAGCTTCACTTGATTATCTTTTTTACAACCTTTGGCTTTCCTATTTGCATTGTTTCTTGTTTCCACCCCTTAGATTCATTTTTGCTTCTTCTGGAAAATTATAAAATGCAAAAATAATTTAAAAAATATAAAAATCAAAAAATTGTTTTATTAATTGATACATAGTATGATTATATACTTATGCTAGAATTGATTCAATTATGTGTTTTACACACATGCTTCTCATGGTATATCTGTAAGTAGGTGAGACGTAAGATATATAGGTCATATATGATTATGACTATCAAATGTTACACATGTCATCCCTTACCTGCACCCTAGGGGCATGATCATATTGGTGGCATGCTTTACCAAAAGGGCATCTCTATGCATTATATTTTATATTGATATCTTTATTTCTTTCCATTTATCACATAAAGCTATCGTATATCAATTATGTCATATATTTCTAGCATCTACATCTTGTGTGTTAAATGTATGTCTACATTGCAATTGTTATAATCTTTCTTTTTGGATGGGCCTATGTTTGGTCGATTATTTGTGTGTGTGTGTTTGTGTGTTTGGATTGTGTTATATTATTGTGTCCTTGTCTATAGAGGATCCTCTAGTTTTCATGTCATCATGTCTTGTGAGTCATCCATCCTTGTGTTTTATTTTCCTATGTAGATATACACTTGTCTACAATTGTTATGATATGATACGTAATTGTTTCCATGATCTATATCATGCATTTACTATGTTGCTTACCATGATCTTACATATTCATGCTACTATTTTTGGTATTAATATGTTAGGTACCTACATCGCCATGATCTTTATCATGCATCTATGGGGACATGCTACTATTGTGTGCTTCATTGCTTTATCTAGTCCTCCTAGGGGCATATTTGAGACATTCAATGCATGGTAGTTCTCCCTTCATTTTTTTTCCATTTAGGGGCATCATACCCTTCTTGAGTTACTACTATGATACATATTTTATGCATACAGACCATTCAGTGGGGCATGTTGTTGCCCCATATCCTTCAATATTTTCACCTTTGTATGGGGACACACACATTCATATTGAGCTTTACATCATGATATTTTATGATAGTTACATTTTATATAGATTTATATATTTATATTATGCAATGGTTATATGCAATTTGAATGATTTTCACACATTTTGATGCTTAGGTTATACACAATTTATAACACATTATGCATTTGACTCTTTCTTTGAGATGAGTGATCGCATGTAGTTTTTTCCAATCCATCGCCTCAAAATGGGGCATATATCCAAATATTTTAGTTTTCAAGGTGGAGAAAAAGTATGGAGAAAAAAATATTGATCGAAAATACTGAGTAAACAAGATTGAGCAAATTGAGAGCACCAAAAATGGTCCATTTGTTTACTTGATCAAGAAGTGGACTGGGTTGCAAGAACTCTTGAAAATTCCATATCATAATAATGTTTTGTTTTATGAGCAGTGGTGACATTGGTACCACTAGGTGTAATCATTCCTATGCTCCAATATTATAATTTACATTTTTAAAATTACTTCATTTTTCACATTGATTCAACATTGAATACTTGTTACAATTGACCATTATTTTTAGGTATGTTCGCATTCTAATAAAAACCAAATATATGTGGATGGAGCCTAGCTCGAGCATCTTCCAATTCATCCTTCCTTCCCTAAGTAAGTCTAGGTACATGCATCAATTATTTATTTTCATACTTTAATGCACACATGGATTCAATCACATATGCACATCAAAGTAGGGGCATTATGGAAACAAATTTGGTACAATTCCCTTAGTCAAAACATATTTTACTTATTTTTTCGCACTTTGTCCACTTGTCTATATTTTCTCATTTCAAGGAAAATGCATACCCCACATTTTTCTATCTTGGGCTCCTAGCCTTCTATATGTCTTTGGTATTTATCTATTTCAACTTTTGAGCCTTATATGTATATATTCTTAAATTTTCACACCCATTCTAAATATTTGTCTCTCTTGTTCATTGCCCTTTTGGTAAAGCATGCCCTTTGCAGATTTGTTGTCATTGAATATGTCCCCTTTATGTTTTATGGGTCCTTCCATCTTGACCTGATTTACTACACCTTTGATTTTGCATATTACTCTTTTCTATAACCTACGATTACATGTGTTATATCCAAAGGAGTCCTATATATACACATCATCCATATTAATTTAAGAAGCAAGCAAGAGATAGAAGCAAATGGTACAAAGCAAGAGGCATCAAGGAGAATCATTTATCATCTCAAGTCTAAGCACACTCTACAAAGATCTATTTATACTCTTAAGGACTTATCTTCAAAACTTGATTGCATCTTGTAACAAAAGAGGGTTAGGAAAATGTTCATGTAGTTGCATTATCACTTCTAGGAAGAGGAGGTTGAAACCCCTACTCAACATTCTATTTACACTGCACAAAAACTACGTGGGTTTTGATTCTAGCATGCACGATACGTAATTACAACTTCTCTTAAATTTTTCTAACTCAACTACTTTTAGTTATTCTCCTTTTCATATGTGTGTTATGGAGAATTAGATCAAAAAGGGAGAAAACCATCGTTTCAAACATTCTACCCACCATTTTAGATAAGGGCAAATATAATACTATACAAAATCATGAGGCGAACATACTAAAAAAATATAGAATCCAAAAAGGTGTTCGGTACACATTTGTCATCTAAGAATAGACTCATCAATCACAAAGGCATGGTGTCAAACGTGCAGTGTACAGATTCACTAGTTAGAAAAATAAGAACCAACTATGTCCTTGCACAGTGAACAGTCCAAGTTTCACACAAAGCTCATTTTTCCTTCCAAACTAGGACTACACTTCCATAATTTATTAATTTTCTCAAGGTATGATTTGTCCATCTCTTTTGCTTTTCATATTATCCATCACTTGTCAAATCAATTTCAATTGCACATTTTTACTATTCTTAGTCACTAAAGTAGATCTGATTGAAAGATTTAGACTATTATATTCTAGATTTATCTTTTACATCCAATTTTACCATTTCAATAATATCATTATAATTTAATATAACAATTAAGTAAAATAAATAGAAAAGTTAAAAGTAAAAAAATAATCTATGTATATTAATATTAAATAGTCTTGATTAAAAAATCAAGCTACAAATTCATGAAACACCTCTTACCAAAAATACTTTTGATTATTTCTCCCTGATCAATTACAAACATAAAAATAAATAGATACTTATACACAATCCTAATATCTACAATTTCAAAATTACAATTTAAAAAATGTCATGTAAAGTTTTAAAAATGCCTAATCTATCAGCAGTTTGGGGTGAACACCCATTTGAGGATGTAAGGTCAATGATTCGACATTTGGGATCTAACATTAACCAAGCATCGAAGTACACCTATCTATATAAAGGCCCTTCATTGAGAAAGAAGTCTCAACCAATGAACATACAGACATAAAAAACGGAGGCATCAACATTTAGGCGAATCAAAAGTGTGTATTTCATGCAAAACCTCTACGATTCCCATTGTTTGTATGCAGTCGACTCAAGGACAAATTATTTTCAAGAAATGCCTCAACCCGGTAATTTGTTCATTGTAACATTAGAATTAGAATTCAAAATGAAGTTTTATTTGTCGGGGGAGATGGGGGTATTATATTAACTATGACATGTTTATCTGCGTCAAAGGTTATTCATAGGTCATTTACAGTCAGTATTTTTTAGCATCAAATTTGTTTTGGACACAGCACTTGGATGGAAAAGCAATCTGCTTAATTTTAGTTTGACAAAAATAACTACAAGTTAAATAATTTGTAATTAACCATGTAAATTAATTAATAAATGTAATTAAGTAGTTAAGTTTATGAGATTTTTAGGGGGTGATATATTATTATGAAATTACTTAAAAGTTATTAAAATATAATTAATTTAATCAATTAAATAAAATTAAAATTATATTTTTATAGGCTTTTCACAAATCGTTGCTCCTCAACAATTAATTTGACCCTTGTTTATGGTTCTCTTTCTCCTCTCATGGCCTTAGTTACCTATTGTGATAACAATTTATCACTTAAAGTCTAATTGTACTTATCTCTAATCTCTGAGTACAATCATTGCTTTCTTGTGCAAGGAAGCAACAAAAACTCAAATGGAAAAAATCTTTTGCTGCTTTTTTTGGACAAAATACAAGGACGATCTTACAATCCTTGTCATTTTTATCCACAAGGATATCCAAATATATGTTTATCAGAAGGGGCCTACATAAGATACTCAACTCAATCTTCGTATCACAGTCATATGTCATGAACCTCAAACTATGCGATGGAGGGCATCTAAGTTGAAACCTTTCCTTATGAGAAAATTTGATTACAGTCAATAAGAGGGCCCTAAGGGTGATATCACATTTATAAGCAATATAAGTAATTAATATGTTCATTAAAAATTACATAAATTAAAAACATGTGGAATAATTCAATATTAAAAAACACTCATTGGATTTGGCTTGAGATGCAAACTAGAGTGTTGTGTGTGAGTTACTAGAGCACAATGGGCAGGAGGTGGTTGCTCACTATGTTCCCCCCCATCGTATTGAATGTCAAGCCAATGTCATGAAGCGAGCTTTGAACCTAGTCAAACAAATCAAGTCCAACCTCATCAATTCAACAAGCGTAATGGTGGGGTCTTAATAAAACTTAATTTATTATTTAAAAAATATATAAAATTAAAATATATTTTTGAAAAACAATAATTTAAAAAAGATATAAAAATTAAACAAAAGTAGAGTACCATTAAACCAACAACAACCTAATGACACTTTTACGACATACCTAAAATATATTGTATGACAAGGAAATGACATAAATATGTACAACACCCTAACTATAGAATTTGTGAGTCCCTTCACAAATTTAAGTCATGATTACAACTAAAACAAACAACATATCTTAAAGGTGTCATAAGTCTAACTTAAAGGCTTGTCTTAACCCTGACTTAAAATGCATAAAGCACAAACAAAACAAAACACAGGCTTGTCTTAACATATCTATTTTCCTTCGAAGTGCTTCATTGATAAAGCACAAACAAAACAAATAGGACTTTCTTAAATGTGCATATAATTCACGTGATGTTTGATGCACCTTGTATGCAATCTTAATTGGTTGAATGCTTTATTGACACTAGGCCCCATAATTATTGCTTTATTGATTTTGTGTGTGTGTGTGTGTGTGTGTGTGTGTGTGTATGGTTGTAGCTCCTTTGATTTTATGAATTTACTCAATCATGTTATTACTCTATGTTATGTTGCATTGATTGATGTCTCTCTTAGTAATGTGGATGACTATATGGCTCAAACCTCATAGACTTAACCTCACAATCAATTTCCATTAAATCTTCAATTTTGTTTTCCATATTTTCCCCGAGGTCTAGGGTAGTGAGGGCAATTGGGGATTGACTTTAAAATTGTTATAATTGTTTTCATCAGAGCTCAACATGTAGATGTTGTAGTTGTAATCAAATCAATAGTTGTAGTTGTAGTTGTATTATTGATATATAGTGGCATTGACTAGGGAAAGTGTTGGCCTTTACCTTTAACTATTTGTAATTTTCCTTTTTATTTCATACACATGATTTTCCTCCTTCCATTTGTTTATTTCTTCAACAAAGGATTGCATATTGTCCTTTAAATTGAATCTCTTCATCTATGATTATCTACTTTCTTTCGTCATGTTATTTTTCTTCTTTGACAATTTCCAACTGTCCACCTTAACATCGTAAGCTTTCAACATTTTTGATAAATGTATTACTTGAGCCTTGCAACTAAATCACTTTTCTTCGTTGTATGCTTCTTAGTTCTTCAATATCTAGCCATTGTTATTCATTTTTTTCTTGTATTTCTCCAGTTTGTTATTGTAAAAATTGTACCAAGATGAAGTCTTTCACACCAAAAAGAATTCTTGGTAATGTCAAGATTGATATGATATTCGACAACCAAACTCTTCATAAAAAAATAGAATTAAGTGTTTGAGAAATGATATGATGTTTCTCACAATATATAGCACTATTTGCTATTACATGTAATCTATACCATGACTACTTATTGGAAAACACTTGAACTTCGTTTGGTTGATATTAGTGCAACTTCAATCTAACTCTTCAATAGAAAGATATTCTAGTCTAAGCTATACCCATAGCCTATTAGCTCGACTTGATTCATGCCCTACCCACCCATACATGTAGCAACTACCTCAAGGTCATCTACATCAAATGTCAGCAACTCCATTAACAATAATATTGCCTAGTGCACTTTACATACAAAGGGCACATGATATATAAACATCATTATATTATCCTTGTATGTACATAAAAAAAACATGGACACTGACAATCAAATCCCTCAAGAGGACAAAACCTATATATATGTATTTTATCAAGGAACAAGGCTTCAAAAGAAGGGAACTTGTTCAATGCTCCAAACTAGAGATACATAGCACCATTTCTCAAATACATTGTTACTTTTAAATTTTAAATCCAATAAGGTAGACATCTAGGCTACAAGAAGTATTATATCAGTTTTGCATCCCTTGCCAATCAAGGGAAGAATTAAATCCCTCGTGATTAGTTTGGATTTTCACGAGTACAATAAAAAAATATTCCTCCTTTGCCTAAACTAATTCAAGATCAAACCCAATTTTGAGGCACCACAGTGGAGATTAGAGGAATGTTTGCCCACAAACAATGTTTTACATGCAATTATGAGCTTATCACTAACTGTTTTACTTTAACCATCATTTTTTCAACTTTAATGTTACGAGCGCTAACTCTTCTATTTTTTAGAGAGGTCCCCTTTGCGGTAAGGAGCAATCCACCAATTCCAATCAATGCTAGCCATTCTTTATAATGATCTGATAATACTCGAATTAGGTGGCAAGGTTGCAATTTTTTCCCTCCATTAGGTTTACACATTGCATTTGATGCATTCTCTCTTCATTGTTTTAGAATTTATGAAACTATTTCTCTTTCTAGATCTTTAGGAAGATTCCTTTTGTTTATATGAACTAGCCATCTACTTCTTCGTCGACATGGCCTTTTTGGACATTGTTTTGTTTTTTGTTCATTCAAATTCAAGTGGTACCTTCACTATTGGATATCCAATATATCTTTACCATCTTTGTAGCCTTATGGAGGTATTATATGAAATTACTCAAATATATATAGCTACACCTATATGAAAGGCAAGCAAGTATTAGTTAGTTTATGGTGAAGATGAGATAATAATAATGGGTTCCCCTTAACTGCCATAGACTGATTGAGGGCAACATATTCCAAAACGCACGTCTAGAATCCCTTTGAACAATCAAATCATTTCTCCTTCCAATACATAGATTTCTTTATAAGTTTATAAAATGTCCAATTGGTGCAAATTTGGATAGATTATGAGGGGCCGATACAGTTTACATTGTTTCCAACCTTTAACGAGTGGGGTTAAGGTCTTTTTGTCCTTCCCATCACCCATCAATAGAGCAGCAACAAGGTCAATCATAATTCCACCTGGTTGTATCGCATATATAACAAATAGATGGATGTGTACTGATAAGGAGAGGGCCTGAAGGTTGAGATGTGAGCGTTAGCGAGCCACACAACTGATAGGTTGAGGGCCTTCTCTTGACCACATAACAAGTTAAATGATCTCAAGATATAGGCAACATAGAACTTACATATTTGTCTCTAGGTCATAACCATATGGCAAACAAGCCTTGGCAATGTATTTTGAAAAAATATTTATCTTATCATTTTCTTACATGACTGAAAATATTTTGACATGCTTTGAACATACAAAACATCTTCGCTTGATTCATTAAGAGAAAAACACACTTGGATGCCACCAAGAATTACATGCCATTTTCATACTGATGTTATACTACAAAACATACCAAGAAGTATCAAAAAATCACTTAAGGACAAGAAGTTTCTAGGAATATATGTGCAGAAAAAGAATGAATACTGGAAGCTAATCTTATAACTATACAATTCAGAATGGGAAAGTTGAAACCAACTAAACTGCACCTGGAAAAATATGCCAATAACTCTCATTGATACATGCAATGTGCAAGTGATTTAAAGAGATTAGATTACCACAAGTGGAGGCTTCTCAGATCCAAGGAACGCTAGTTAAATGGTCTCAGAAAAAGCATGCGAATATTGGAAACTCTTTTTTAATTTATTAATGTAAATAAGGTTTAAGAAGTATTTTCCAATAAGAACTTACGTTCAAATTATCTCCAAGTACGAACAATATTCCTAGGAAGATGGGAAGGCAAACAAAATATAATTGACTGTTAGAAAGATACTTTGATGATGGAAGACTAAAATAGATATGTACAGTACCAATAGATAGATTGAAAAATACTCATTTACCATATTTCTTGAAGCAGGTGGAGAAACAGCAGAACACGAGTTCTAAACAGTAATTAACTAGAAGCTTGTTTCTCCTGTGAAACCGTACAGGAAGACATAAAATCCCAGCTTGCAGTCATATGATAAGGCATTGGTGCAACAAATTTAAGCATGTCAGATTTTAAATCTCTCTGATCTAGCATATCTGATTGCTCCAGTGCCTTACTGACATTAGGAATTGTTAATTTTCTGCAGTGAAGGTGTAGCAAGGGTGTTTTTGCCAACACACTACCTTCCTCCACATCGGCCCCTTGACTTGTACTCCATTGCTTTGCAACCTCCATTTGGGACATCGATGTCCAACTCCTGTGAACAGACCATCCATACTTATAATCCCCCACTATAGGTGTCCCCAAGGCTTCAGCACAGTGAACTCGAATCTACAAACAATAAGATAGAGCTTGTTAAATTAGATTATCATGAAGGCTATGCATATATTATCTTCTATTTTCCAACAGAATTCATAACTATCCCATCATTGCTTGCTAGCATAAGAGGAAATGAAAGAAAAGAAAGGAACAAGGAAAACACATTCAGCTAAAGTGACATAAAATAGAAATATTTTTTAGTGATAAAAAAATGTGCAGCGTGAAATCCAAGTAGCAATACAGATTCCAGGATGAAGTAGGTAACCGGAGTTTAATTAAATAAAAACTTTATGGTTTTCTTTGGCCAAGCAAGTAGCATGTATTTTTTTCATTTGTCACCGAAAGTTAAACATCAATTATCTTTGGTTCAAGTTGCCCCTTGTTTAGAGCATTTTGGTTGAAAGCACTCTTTTTTCTCTGTCCCATTATCATGATAAAGCATATAACCTCACCACTGGTGGTATTCAGACATTTTGTTTTTTGTTTTCATCTCTAAGCAATCAGCTTCTACTTCTGGGATAAGCAAAAGGAAATGAAATCTAAAATTTCAAAAGGAAGAAATGTACCTGATGCTTTCTCCCAGTGAATGGAAAAAGCTCAAGCCATGTGCAGCCTGCACAGGCAACTACAACATTAGAAAAGAAATGAAAAAATGAACATTGCAAAGATCAAAAGACAGAACTAGTTAAAAGATTATTTGTGACTACACTAGGAATGCATGAAAGAAAGTATATAAGCTAATATGAGAACAGAGGGAATAAATAAACTCTGACCACAAAATGGCAACAACCAGCAACTCGATTGAAGTACCTCAGCTTTTTAATGGAGATCATTTTGAAGTCAAACTGCTAAACCAAAGCATTCCAGAGGGAAAACATTTTTTTCACTGACATTATACTACATTGTTTTCTGAAAAGACAATACTAATTTTGAACCCAACTCCTGTTCATGATAAAACCTCGTGACAGGATTCTCAAAGGTGATTCATAAGATTGTGGATCAAATCCTGCCCAATTTGTTTTTTACTAAATTACATTCTTGATCTGCATATATGTTTGCAACTCCCACTTGAGAATGCTTAATTATTCTTCAGTCTTTCTATATTCAGCTTGCTATTACTATTAGTCTTGCATAATCCCCAACGATCATATGACATTGTCTTACTACACAAGGGAACACCAATATCTAATTAGCCACAAGAAGAGTTCCTTATGATGAGAAGGGATTGTTCCACTCATGCACTTTGAGAGGACAAAACCTTCCAAAAGAACCTTCTAGGTTGAAGGGTCCATCTTAAATCAAGGTAAGCCTCTTGTGCCTTTTCACTCAATAATCTGAACCAGGTTTTGTTACTTGTATCAAAGGCCTTCATTGGATTTCACAGACATCTCCTTTTCATGTAACAACAGTGGTTTCTGCAATTGAAGTTCTCAAGATCATTATTTTGATTGCAAGGAGAGTTTATGAGACTAGTAGTTTGATATATAAGACCTGCCATGGGGACCCAAAAATATAACTAAAGTTCTATCAGAATTAAGCAATGAACAACGTCTCTATTCTTCTCTTTATTGTTGAGGTGGTCCTCTTACCTTTCACAATCGACAGGTTAGAGTGAGAACTTACGATTCTCTTATATACAAGTAAACAACTCTATCCTTGTATTAGTCTATTACTCACTGATCATCGTACTCCACTTGTGATTGAGTCAATAGCATGTGGGGCATATTTGAATGTGTAAAGACAAAAACACATATTAATCATTCATATAGGACACAAGGAGGACTATATTAAATCAAGGGATTGTAATATGTCATTCCTACTCTATTGATTAGCCAAGGATAAATTCCGTCCAAGCAGGAATGACTCAAAAAATACTCCCAATCAGACTTTAGACATTTTGATTCAATAAAACTAGAGTTCTGTTCAAAGTCATTTGGCATGAAGCAAATCTACTGTAACGGGTTGGAGTATGCCTCCCCTTAAATAAATATAAAATAATATCTTACCATATATCCTCTCTAATCCATCACATCATACATGCAATGATGAGGTATCACATCTCATCCAATGCTTGAAGGCATTTTAACCAATGATAATGAGTAACCTGATCAATGTATCAAAGAAATCCAGCCTTATTCGCATGCAAAACAGGTCTTGTACACAACTGATAGTAAACAATCACACCATATATTTCATCAAGCTACTAGGGTTTCTACACAATGACGATGTATAAAATATCTACTAGTTCACAGCCTGAGCAAGTCTTACAAGAGGCAATGATGGATAAAATTGGTATTTTACTCCAACTTGCTTTTCTTAAGTTCAATACTCGTACACTCCAGTAATGATTTGTCCATTTTAAGGGATTCACACTATATCAGAAAAGCAACATGATTACATAAATCATAAGACCAAGTAAATGCATGTCAATTGATAGCTCAACATCATCAAAAGACTATTAGGTTTAAATACAAATCATCCAATGGGAAAATAATTGGGCTTCTGACATAATTTTTTGCAATTGTCCAATAGCGAATGAGAAGATACAAAATAAATTCATAATCCATACAACAGCGAAAATAATCTACACAATCTTTAGTTGGAAATCCAATTACAATGAAAGCTTATTGATCAATCCTTGTTAAAGCCTAAAGTGAGAGATTTTAATAAGTACTTTATCTGAAATGGATCACGTGGAAAATTAAAGAAATAAAAAACAAGAAAAAGAGGATTCTTGGAAACCTTTGCCATGAAACATCTTTTGTACAAATTGTGTCTATCACAAGCACAACAAAAGGGGAGGACAAGAAGTTTTTATAATCAACAAAAAAGGTTTGTCTTCCATTTACAGACCAAGTAACTAAAGAAGAATCAATCTTAAATCATCCTAATAAGCCATTTTTTACGAAAGAAGAGAGTAGTCAGGAAAGATGGGAGACACTGTATCATTTTTATAAATGAGGAATCACCATGTAATTTTTTCAAAGTGAATATATATATATAACTCCATCACAATATGTTCTAGAAGAAATGAAAGCAATTCCAAATTTTTCTCTGTGGAGTTTCTACCCCAAGAGGGTTTCTCCAAATTAAATGTCTTTTATGTATATGCTTATTTTCTTTTATTTTGGTTCAATACATAAAGCAGAACATGAAAATTTTGAAAATTTTGCCACCGATAATGTACCTGGGAGATCACGATCAGGAAATGAACATTGAAAGTGAAGACAGGCCCAACGCCCAAGGTTAAGTAGTGAGTGCCTTGGATGATGACGATGGAAAAGGCAGACCAGACTTGAAGGAAGCACTATGCAAGGATATGATGTGAATGTTCAAGGAGTTCAAAGAGGAATTCAAGGACACAAAAGAGGTTGGGCGTCCAACCCGTAGGAAAGGATACACTAGAGCCAACAGCCACAAGAATGTCTTCTACAATATTTGTCAAGTAACAGGCCATTTAATCATGGACTACCCATTCAATATGAAGAACAAAGGTAAATAAATCCTACTAATGCAAGATGAAATCAAAAATCCCAATTTGAAAGGGAAGCCATTAATGAAGAATACAAGAAATGCGGGCATAAAAATAATAAAAATCGAGAACTGAACAATCAAGGTGGTAACAATCAAATTATTATCAAAGACAATATGATCTGAAAGGCAGCCCAATTGTGCACTGCCCCAAGCAGTCAGGAGGAAATGTGAACCTAACTGAAGCCAAAGAATGTATATTGACCCGCATACATGCCATGAAAAATTAATATCCCGACCCGGTGGTAGAGAAGCAGAGGCTTGCACAAGATTGTATGGACTGGAAAAGGTGATGGAACAAGGGAAATTTAGAATCTCAAGAGACATTGATGTCAACAAGCCACTAGATCTCGACTTACATTGGGAATTATTACACTATAATATAGGGTATACTGTGCTTGGTGTATTATAGTTTAGACATGGTTTGGTCATATAATATATAGTTTGGTTAAAGGTTAATTAGATAGGTTTGTTGCATGGTTATAACACCCACGTAGAATAGAATTATGATAAGATGGTTTGAGGTGGTTTGAGGGATATGTGGGAGTGATAAGAACATGTCCTACCTAGAATATAGAACCAGTCTACTGTATAAATATCCCTAAGACATTTGAATAAAAATGTGTGTCGAGTCTTTTAGTGTTTTACTCCTGTGTATTTACATTTGTTAATCCTGACCAAATCTATCATTCGGTATCAAAGTTGGTGAGAGCCAAAGCCAAGAGTCTGTGATAGAAGGTTCTATGGAGTTTTGATGTTGGTCAAGAGGCAGCTTTACCATGTTACTGCCCCGATTAATGAAACTATCCTATGCTAACTTTGTTTGTAGTTTAGTTTAGCCACCATCAATTTAGTTTAGATTTGAGTTTCTGTTTGATTAGAGTTTCTTTAATAGCTTGTGAAAGTAGAAAGTTTTGCTTCGATCTCATCGTCATAATGGAGATAGGCGCTCCATACTTCTGTTTTGTTGACTGCTGTAAAATAAATAAAAGAAATAAGGCCCTATTGGAGTGAGCGTGTTCACACTCACAGAGGTAAGTTTGATTTCACTTGATTTGGGAGTTTGATGTGTACTGTTGGGGACAAACTATTATGTACACATAAAATGTTTGAGTGCACATTAATAGTAGATCCTCCTATATTTGAGTTGATCACAACCACCAAGGGGTTGTTGAGAAACCACCTCATAAGTCTATTATCAGGGACTCCTTGTATTTCTAACACACACGGATTATGTGAATATTATGAACATAGACTTTACTTGTGCGTGATTAATTATTGTGTTCGAGTAGTGGGATTGGCCCACTTACAGATATTTTGAGTCACCACACCCATTTCAGCCTTATGGGTGGGTGTGTGCACATACTACATCAGGAGTCGTGCTCCTTGCTAGTCCTTGGTGCACCGTATTTTCTATTGGAGACAGTTTATTGAGTGCACTTTTTTTACGATGGGCTTCACTCATCGAGTGCACCTACTACAACATTGTGTTGAGCTTTTGAGTTGGGCGTCTTAGAACACCTTGCAGCATAAGTTCTCTTCTCCATGGTTTTGCTGGTTTTTTGGGACCTTGCAGTGACACATTTCATCCATGGTGACTCTTTTTCTCAGTTTTGTGATCAATGTTTTTTACTGAGTCTCGTACAGAGTATCAGTTCCTATTTGACTTGGCGGTTACAGCGACTTGATATCAATGTATTCTGGTAAGATGGATTGGTTACCATAGGGAACTTAGTATTTCATTGTGCATTTGTACATGGATTCCTAATCAGGCCTAGTTGTCGAGATGTATTTGTCTCTTCGCTTCATCTTTTCTCACTCCCTATTCTGCACTTAAGGGAAGGTGTTGGAGCGAGCATGCTCACACTCACTTATAAAGGTAAGCTTGATTTGGGAGCTTCTTGTTTACTGTTGAGGACAAACTATTACATACACGTAAATTGTTTGAGTGCACATTAATAGTAGATTCTCCTATATTTGAGTTGATTTCAACAACAAAGCGGTTGTCATGAAACCAACTCACATGCCTATTTATTAGGCACTCCTTATTGTATTTCTAACACACGGATTATGTGAATATTATGAACTAAGACTTTACTTGTGCATGATTAATTATTGTGTGTGTAATGTGTGTGCAATGATGACTTCGATGTGGTAATGGTGAGTAAGAGAAATCCTACAGTTGTTTGAGGAGCAATGGCTTCTCCGATTGGCCCAACGTAAGCATCCCAGCCTACAGCATATAAATTTATATTAGTGCAAAAAAATGTTTTAATGCCTGAAATGCATAAAGAGCAGTAGATCCGTACATAGGCATATGTATTACACAATTTGTTTGTTATTTTTTATAGCAAGTGGTGCCAAGTGCAGAAGGAGGGTGTTTGATATCTTGCTGTTCCAAAAAAAAACAAAGAAGAGACTAAAAAAGCGTGATTGCATCATTGAAAGAAGCACCCAGCAAGAAAGAAGCATGGAAGTGAAGCCTCATACAAAGGCATTTTCAGCTGTTGCAGTCTACAAACCAGCCATACAAAACATGTCATTCCTTCAATACAAAACAGCAATACACAAGTCTGAAAAAGAGGGCAATAACCCTGAGAGAGTGCCCACCAAAAGAAAAGGTGTGAAAGAGAATGATGGCAATTGTGCATTAAAAAAAAAAAAAACAGTTTTGTTAGGTTTATCATATGGTTTTAGTCTGTTTTACAGGATACTGCTACCCAGGGGTTCAGGTACCGGTATGGTACGTCCTGGGCACAGGGACCAGTTCAATTAACCGCTTGATACGTCCAGAGTACTTACAGTACCCTGGCAGTATCCAACAGGGATCCAGGCCAAAAAAGGTTTATTTTGTTTTATGTTTTGTTTTCACTTGACAACATGTCAAATATGGACTTCGAGAAACAATAAAAAATAAAATAAAGTATAGGAGAAACCCTAAAATCAACTTTCCATTATCAAAAGAAAACAACACATTTACCTCTCATTGCACATTTGCTCTCTCACCTTAATTTTTTCAATTGTTTAGGATTGAAACTCTTCCTTTTGCTAATCCTATGCCATTACAACTACCCATTTGTTGCCAAGTAATTGATGGAGCTTGCAGTGAAGAGGATTGTCGATTTAAGGTAAGTTTTGTAGTTTTTTTTTTAAGTTAAAAACTTCAAAACATGTGTAACTACTTTAACTTTTATTATCATTTTTTTAAAGATTCTTTCAACAAATGCCAAATGCGATAAATTTAATAGCAATATTATTTTTTTAACAAAGAACTATAGAAATTTGCTAGAATGTTTGGCTCTACAAGTGCTAGTTCCATGGGCCAAGAGACAGCCTTCAAAACCAATCATTCATCGCCACTTTGGAAGTATGTGACAATGTTAAACAGCTACCAGGGGGAGGATGTTACATTTAGGTTTTGCTCAGAGTGTAAGTTCAGTTATAAGAGCTTGTATAGTCTGGTGAAAGCTCATTTGTATGTGATCCCTAACCTTGGAATTGGAGCTTGTCTTGGGCCAAACATAAATGGCAAGCTAGGGAAGGGATTGCCACTTGCAAAGATCCTCGCATACATCAAAGAAAAATAAAAAATGAATGTCACTATTGCCCAAAGATCAAAGCATCCTTTGGCAAAGAAAGGATGTAAATCTACCAAGTCACTTGTTGCTCCATCTCATGCTTATGTCTTGAGCCCATCACACCCATTTCTTGCTACATCCCCCATGGCCATAGAGGAATAGGATTCATCTCTTAGTTGCAAGAGAACAAAAGGTGTAGGTCCATTGTAAAAGGCATTTCAAAATGAATCCAAAAACAACGGAACAAAACATTGTGCATTGTGTTTATGCATGCGAGTTGCCATTTAATGTTTTTAGCACATATGGAATAACTGGCAAGTAACCGTCAGTTGGTCGGTTACTCGCCGAAAATTCCACCCGATGAATAATCGCCACTTAAACTCGCTTGCACAGTTTATAAAAAAAATTGAACCAGCAAGTAACCGCTGTTTACTCGCAAGTAACCAGTGGTTACTCACCAGTTCTGCGTCCCGCAGAACACACGCAGGTCAAACACGCTAAAACACGGATTTTAGCTCCCAAACGTTCCAAAAACATGGAAAATAGGTGGAATAGAGTCTTATAAAATGCAACACACCTCCTCACTCTTCACTCACACAAGATTTGAAGCATTCTAAGATGGATTGAGGAGATTTGAGTAGAAATTTTTAAGTTGGTTTATTTTTATTTTTTTTTAAATTTCCAAGCATGGAAATGAATTCTAAATTAATTGAAAACATATTAAATACATATTTGTGATGCTTAGTATACAAATTTGATGCATTCCATTTTAATTGCATGCATTCTGTGAATTTTCGTCAAATTTCATGCATTTATTTCATTTTATTTGTAAATTTCCAAGCATGTAAATAAATTCTAATGCAATTGAAAACATGTTTGCCACATATTTGTGATGCTTAGTATATAAATTTGATGCATTCCATTTTTATTACATGCATTCTATGAAATTCCGTCAAATTTCATGCATATCTTTATTTTATTTTATTTTTAAATTCCAAGCATGTAAAGTTTTGTAATTTAATTAAATACGTGTTTGATAAATATTTTTGATGCTTAGCATACAAATTTGATGCATTCCGTCAAATTTCATGCAATCAATTAAATTTTCGTGTTTATTATTTATTTAAAATTGTTTATTATTCCGTTAAATAACCGTTATAAATTATATTTCTATTTTGTTCGTTAAAATTGTAAATCATAAATAGATTTTAGTTTCCGTTTTATAGTTTATAATTATCATTTATTTATCGTATTTTAATTAATAATTTGTATTTAATGTTTTTAATTTTTAATTTTTTTATGTTGTTTTTAACATGTTTGTGCTTTGCATGTTATCCATTAGCAAACAATGGCATCCAATAGTGCATCAGACTCACATTCAGTCAGTGCTAGCCAGTCGGCTCCCCCTCATGCTCGCACTGGTGCATGGAAGTATGCCACATGGGTTGGAATGTCCTAGATGGTTTCAATTTGCAACTTTTATTTGAAGAGAATGTCAATAGCATAGTTACCATGTTCAACCGAACAGGACTGAAGTTCGGTTCGAACCAAACATTTTGGGCTGACCAAATATGTTCGATCAAGTTTGACCGTGTAATTTTTTATTTTTTTTTAATTAAAGAAAAACGTTTAAAATATTATTTTTTAAGCAAAAATGTCAAAAAAACTCAAAATGCAAAACCTAAAGGCTAAAACTAAAACGTTTCATTGAGTCATCGACTAAACCCTAGACGAGAAAAAGAACGCACTTTGCAGTTGCACAGATCTTCTTTGCTCGTGGAAGTCCCTGGCCCCTGCTGTTTTTTTTTTGAATCTTTTATGCAATTGCAAACGGAAACTATAATAATCAGAGCCGCCAACCTCCTGTGCATCCTAATCAACGGAAGCTACCACCACAACCAAACCCTAGCCTACTTGATTAGGAAGTTCTTTTGGCCCAAGCTCTGTAGCAGTAAGAGCATCCCATTGTGAAGGTGAGGCCATAGTAACATACTTTCCTGACCTTGGCGCTAGGGACCAATCGATACGCTTATAAATTTTCTGCCATCATCGGCGTTAAATTCAAATACTCTTTCGGCTTTAATATTTTAGTGAGTCAGTGGCTTTAATATTTTAGTGAGTCGGTGGCATACTTTTCACTTTTAGTGTGTCTGGCATTAAGCTTTTCCCCGCATACCTGTGAATAGTCATTTTTATAATCTATAAAATATTAAGATCTCGCATTTCGCATTAGTATTTTGAGATTTTTTAAGATTTTCCCTACATGCCCATTCAATATGAGAATAGTTTAACTTTATAATCTATAAAATATTAATATAATATTTTATAATATATTTATAATTTTATAATTATATATTGTAATTTATAAAATATCAATATATATAGTTTATAAAATATTAATATAATATAACATATTTATAATTATATTAAATATTAGTATTTGAAAATATTAGATTTAATAAGTGTAATATATATATATATATATATATATATATATATATATATATATATATATTAAATTTATAAAATTTTACGAACTGAATTTGCCAAAATCTTGAACTTCCAAACTTTTTCCCCCTTTAGAATAGAACATGGTAACCATGGTTATCGGTGTTTTAGGCATGCCTCTTTATTACCGGGCTTTAATATTTTGAGATTTACCCATTCTATGGTAATAGAGTTGATAATGTATAAAATATTATATTATATTATATTATATATTTATAATTTTATAGTTATATATTATAATTTATAAAATATTAATATATATATAGTTTATAAAATATTATTATAATATAATATATTTATAATTATATTAAATATTAGTATTTAAAAATATTATATTTAATATGTATAATATATTTATTTTTTATAATTTTTTAAATTTATAAAATTTTAAGCCGAACTTACCGAACCGAACTTTTTGCAAAACCTCGAACTTCCAAACGTTTCCCCCTTCCGAACAACCCGAACTTTCCGAACATGGTAACTATGGTCAAGAGGCATCAATCGCATGAAGTACCATCTTTCATGCATTCCTTGTCGTGATGTTATGCCTTGTCCCAATGTCATTGAAGAGGTAAAACCAAAGATGATGGCAAAGTTTGTTTCACTGGATGAAAAGAAACTAGAGAGAGCAAAGATGCAAGCAGCCCTATCAACGACCATTGGTGCCACATTAGTAGAGGAAGAAGCGGCAGTGATGATAGAGATTGTGGTTTCTAGTCATGGTCAACGCAAGCACCATGGCACATCTGCACCACCTTCGTCTCAACTACACTCCTTTTTTGTTCCTAGAAACGCCCATGGGGCACAACCTTCACTCCAAGCTTCAGGATGGAACAAATAGGGGCATGCACAAGCAGATAAAGAATGCGCAATTTTTTTGTACTTCAACAACCTTCCCTTCATCATGGCGAGAAGCCCGTATTGGGAATATTTGGTTACAACTTTGACAGTTGCAGGTTAAGGGTACAAGACACCCTCTCCAAAAGACTTGAGTGGGAAGTTGCTCAAGAATGCAGTTGAAGACACAAAGTTGATTGTCAAAGATCAGAAAAGGTTGTGATGAAAATTTGGATGCATCGTTCTTTCTGATGGATGGACGGATGGAAAAAACCGCACCTTGATCAACTTTCTTGCATCTTCAAATGGTGAGCTAGTATTTTTGAAGTTTATTGATGCATCAAATAAAATTAAAAATGCAGAAACTTTGAGCTTGATGCTAGAGGAAATTGTCTTAGAGGTGGGCATCGAGAATGTTGTCAAAATTATTGCAGACAATGCAGCAGCATATGTGGCGGCTAGGAAACTTCTTAGAAAGAGACATCCATCTCTGTTTTGGACACCTTGTGCGACACATTGCCTTGACTTTCTTTGGAAGGACATAGGCAAACTTGATTGGGTGAGACCAATTGTCGAAGAAGCTCGAGAAATAACTAAGTACATCTACAATCACCCTTGGGTTCTCAGTTTGATGAGAGAGCACACCAAGAGAAAAGATCTTGTTCAAGCAAGGGTCACCAGGTTTGCAATGGTATTTCTTACATTGCAAAGTATTTGTAGTTTGTTGACTCCTTTGAAACAAATGTTTGTCTCTCAAACATGGATGGAGTCATCTTATTCGAAGAAAATTGATGACGGTTTCGAAGACAATTTTCAATGAGGCCTTCGAAATGAGAGCTACAGAGATCGTGAAAGTAACTTAAAATTGCAATTTAAATTTCAAGTTGTTTCCATTGTTTTCAATTTTTTAAACTTAAAGTTTTTTTTTTTTAATTTATCTATAAGTTCGTACCACTAACTTTAATTTGTTTGTAACTTTGTAGCTTTCAGAGCCTTTGGTGAGGGTTTTGCAATTGGTGGATGGAGAGCAAAATCCAATGTGATATATTTATGAGGTCATAGATAGGGCCAATGAGGCAGTGCAACATTATTATAGAGGGGATCATGCCAGATTTGATCATATTTGGGAGTTGATTGATCGGAGGTGGAACAATCAACTCTACCAACCCATCCATGTAGCGGGGTACTACCTTAACCCCAAGTTAATCTACTCTGATGGCTTCACAGATGCTAGTGAAAAAGTTATGGAGGGGCTCTCAACATGCATTGAGAGTATGACCCCTGGTGTTGAGGTGAGGACCTCATTATTGCAAATTTGCAGAACTACAAGCAGGCAAAGAGAAGACTCTTTTCTTCAGCACTAGCCATCTGAAGGAGAGCCACGTAGTCACCAGGTACTACAAAATGAAACCTTTACTTGTAGTTTTACTTTATCAATTATATATTTACAAATTTACAATTATTAATTTCTTACAAAGTTTTGAATATCTTGTTTGTAGGGTCGTGGTGGAAAGCTTAAGGTGGAAATACCCTAAATCTTCAAAGGCTAGCCCTCTGAATTTTATCGCAGCCTTGTAGCGCTTCTGCATGTGAACAATTAGAGTTTGTTTGACTCCATTCACACGAAGAAGCACAAGTTGAGTCAACAACGATTCAATGACTTGGTGTTTGTGCAATACAACTTTCGACTTCGCATAAAGAAGTTGGAGAATGCATCGGAGGAGTCTATCAATCTAGATGAGATTGATCCCTACAGCAATTGGATTGCACAGGAGGAGGCCCCCATGTTTACAGAGGAGATTGTTGATTTTGAGAGGCAAGTTATAGAGGGTGTAGCTGAAGCAGGAGAAATTGGATTGGAAGACATCCTTGGAGATGAGACAGAGGCAGAGGCAAAGATAGAGGTAGAGGTGGAGCCACAGGAGCAAGTGCAACCTTCTAGACAGAGCGAGGTGGGTCAGCCAAGTGGGAGGACTAGAGTTTCACAGCCCTCCCTTATTTTTTCAGAGGGCAGGGAAGAGAAAATTATAGATTATTGTAATTTATACTTGGTAGTCTTGTAGATTCTTGTAGAAGACTATAAGTTTATTTGTACTTTGAGACTTTGTTGTATTCGCAAGATTATACGATTATGTACATTCTATGTATTCAAATCAAATAGAAAATACTTTCCCTATGTTTTACAGACTCATTGCATCTATTTTGTTTCTATAATTTCTAAAATAATAATGTTATTTTTAAAAAATCAAGTATTTTTTGTTTTTACCAATTATTCAACCGAGTGGGTTGAATAACCATCGATTGCCCATTTTGGGCCCTCAACGAGTACTCACCCCAACCAATTATGCGAACTATGGTTTTTAAATCATCATAATGGCATGATATAGTGAAATCTATCAATGAAGCCCCTAAAGGGTTCACCAACCCAGGGTATGAAAATGTGTGCACCACCTTGTTGGCAAAAGAAAGAAAACATGTTGAAGATGCATTGCAACCCATCAAAGATTCATGGATCCAAACAAGGGTGTCCATCGTTTTTGATAGATAGAAAGATACAGCAAATAGGCTATTGATTAATGTCGTCACAGTGTGCTCTAAAAGGGCAACATTTATGAGGACCATTGATTGTAAGGGGCAAGTACAGGATGCACGATTCATTGCCGACATCCAAACAGAGTTCATTGACATGGTAGTGCCTCAAAACGTTGTCCAAGTTATAATGGACAACACAACAAATTATAGCTGCAAGCATGTTGGTTGAGGCAAGGTATGGGCACATACTTTGGACAACTTGGGACATTCATTCCCTTAACTTTATGTTGCAAAAATTAAGCATCAGAATTGACTAGATCAAACAAGTCTACGAAGAGGCCAACGAGATCAAAATGTTCATAATTAACCTTTAGATGTCCCAAGGCATATTCAAGTCTTTCTCAAAGTTGCAGTTGTTAAAGGTAACGATCTTTTTAACTTTTTTTAATCATTTATGAATCGTGTATAATTTTAATTTAATTTTGTAAGTTTGTGATTTATAAAATTTCGAATTTTAAACATTTTTTATTTATTTTATTTGTTTAAATTTTGTATTAAGTTGTTGAGACTCAATTGCCTCACACCACTCATCTTGAGATGACTTGTCAAGGTGTGTGAGGCATTGGGCAGCATGGTTATCAACCACCTTTGGGATGTATGGAGGCAATCAAACGCTGAGAGGGCCACAAAGGTGAAAGGGTTAATCCTCAATGACCAGTGGTGGGAACATGTGGAATATTTGCCCAGTTTTACCGAGCCCATTGTAAGTGCGTTGAGATTTGTTGATATGGATCATCCATGTTTGGGTAAAATTTATGATGGAATCAACTCAATGATTAAGAAGATTAAGTCCATCATAATTGCCAAAAAACAAAATTTTACGGAGAGGTTCTTCAACAAAGTGCAGTTGTATTTGATTGATAGATAGAACAAAATAACACCCCATTGCATCTTCTTGTTTTTGCCTTGACCCCCAATTACTACAGCACAAAGATCCTTTTTTTCCCATGAGGGTAGATAGAACAAAATAACACCCCATTGCATCTTCTTGTTTTTGCCTTGACCCCCAATTACTATAGCACAAAGATCATTTTTTTCCCATGAGGGTCCTGCCATATAGAGATCTTCAGGGTAGTGAGGGATATAAGGGAACAGTCTCTAGACTCTTTCCCAATCCAGAAGTAGAAGACAGTTATGGGAGAATTTGGGCATTTCATGACCTCCACGAGTCACTCCCTTGGCACTCTTCGTGACAAGTATGAGGAGGACACTCAAATGTGGTGGTACCTCCATGGGCAAGCATCCCCCCACCTCGAGTCACTTGCAATAAAAAAAATTATATAAGATTTTAATTTTTTTCTTAACTCTACCTTTCTTTTTTACATTTTGTTTGAACTTTTTTACTTTTATAAATTTTAATGGACTTTATGGCTTACCTCAATAGGTTGTGAGTTCCTCTTCAGCAAAGCAGAACTCGGATACATACACCTTTATCCACTCAATTAAACACAACAAGTTGGCAGTGAAAAAGGCAAAGAAATTAGTCTATGTGCATTCCAACCTGCATTTTCTAACAAACAAGCAAGATGAGTACAAGCAAAGGGCAACAAAGTGTTGGGATGTAGACCCAGAAACTACTGACTTGGATGGTTCCATTGCCTACCTTTCATTGCTTGACACAAAGCTGGCAGGTTCTTCACACAACTTGCATAGCAGAGCCAGTGGGAGTGACACTATTACTGCTTGTGATTCTAATCAACCACATGACAATGCTCCCTATAAGCCATTGAAGACCAATACGAATATAATGATTATGTTGATTAGTCTTGATTTTTGCGTATACATTGTAACATTTGTACCATGTACTTGTTCTAAGACTAATCTAAGTTCAACCATTGAATATTGTGACATTTGACATTGAATTATCAATATGTTTTGAGCTTATTTAACTTATTTTGTTTACTTTGTACATATTATGTGGTTAATTTTCTTATTTGGATATATTTTTAATATTTTTGTAAGGCCATACCCAAAATATGCCTAGGCCAAAATAATTGTTGTACCAGCATACCCAAAACCATACTCATATCCATACCAGTACTAGGATCAGCTATGTAGATCAAAATAGCAACAAGTACAATCTGAAAACCCTAAACAAGTATTGATAAATAAAAATATATAATATTAAAATATTAAAATAATAAAATTCCTTGGACACAAAGGTCAGACATGCTAGACAATATAAAATGATTTAAAAATAGGCTCCTAGTGTGGCTCCTAATACTAGTTATATGATGGCTTTCCTCCTCTCATATTTGGGGGCAAAAAAGGAACACTTAAATGTAGAACAAAAGTTCAAATTTGTACAAGAAAGTTTCTTGAAGAGGATATTTGTAACAAGCAATTCAATAGAAAAAAAAAATAGTCTGCCCAATATATGAGAAACTATACCGAAAAAAAAGCATTTCCTGTACAAAAGGATCAACAAAATGGTACTGATATAGTAACAGTGCTCGAGTTAAATCTAATCCATAACCTTCAAAACCACTAGCAAAATCCACATGAAAGTAAAAAAGCTGAGCATATGGTTCTTACACAAGTTTTCTTCAAGAAAAACTTTTTAACTCACCATGAACTGAGGGTCCTATCACTCGATAGTCCGTTATAGCATCTTGTGCTGAGTCTGCTCTGGAGCCCTCGGCAATCAGGATCCTTTCAGACTTTCTATCATCCAGAATCACCTGTGAAATATAAACTTGATGAGACTTAACAAGGTGTGACGAAAATCGAGCATGTAGACATCCGATACATAATTTATACACCAATTGATATGAAACAAATGAAATTCAATGTTCAGTTTTTAAGAAAAATGTTCCCAGTATCAGTATAAGGAACAATGTGATGAACGTGAGAGAGGAAATGCTAATAGAAAAATAATGATTTTATCTTTAACCCTATTATTCTCAGACAAATACACACCAAAAAAAATATTTTTACATAATAATTCTGATTATAGTATCATTTACAAAAAGACTAAAAATATACATATAGATCCAAAATATATCTACATGATAGTAATAATGAAACCTTGAAATATACGCCATGCAAGGGGCATCAGATCCATTAATAATAATATGAAATTCATTGAGTAATCTATCCACCTGAAAATTGGGCAAAACACAATGCAATAATCTATTCCACAAGTCATTCATGAATGTTGATTACAAGAATGACAATGAGACCCAAATTTAACATGAAAAAACAAAATATCACTGCAAAAAAGAATTGCCGCTGAAAACAGAAAACACACATTGCAGAAAAAACATCAGTGCCACCATCCCTTATATGACGATTTGTCTAGACTCTAAACATACTAGCAATTAGGTCCATTCAATAATAATGAACCCCAAAAGTACAGAAGTCAAACTTGCCTAAGCCAGAAAATAATTATTTCGGTCAATTTAAAATTTAATGCAGATTAGACAAGAAAGAGAAAGTGAAGGATTTTTGACATGTTTGACTGACTGAATCAATGATGCCATCAAAACTAAATATTGTATTAGTAGGTGACAGGTCAAATTGGGTTCATATAAATGATGATTATGTGAGATCATATGATTTCATCTTCCTCCTCTATGTTCTGACTCAAATGCCCTCTCTGATCTCACGATTTTAGCCTTCATTACCACGAAAATATGGTTAATGGCTTCATTGTAAAATGAAGGCCTATTTGTGATCGTAACATTTTCCATCTGGCATCCACTCAAAATATCACTAGCATGGAAACTTTCTCCCCAATTTTGGTTTTAATGGTTTTTTAATAAGTATGACTGCATACAGAGATAGGCAGTGTGACTTTTGTGACAGTAAACTGCACGAAAAGTAGACTGCACCACTACATATAAACAACATAAGAAGTAGAATGCATAATGATGATGCACCCACGATGATACATGTCAACATACTACAAAGGTTGTCATATGAATGAATAATGCAACCCCTATACATGTTACAGCCCATGATGGTGCCCATCAATATACTACAAAGGCTGTCATGTGAATGCATAATACAACCCCTTGTGATGCCAACAACATGCTACCAAGGCTATCATACGCAATTCATGCTACAGACCACCATTCTACAAAGTTCCCATGCATTACCACATTCAACTCTCTCTCCATGGAGACATATTCATGGTACAACCTAATGCACATACAATGGATACCATTATTGATTCTCTCTACAGGACATGCTATAGTGAAAATATGGATGAAACAGTTACGTTGCTTATGTTAAAGTACATGCTTCAACAATTGCTAAGTGATAATTTGCATGCTATGATCTATGCCATTTCAAGCTGGCTTTTGATATAAATGTGCAACTTATACACATTCTAAAACAATGAACCAACCGACACGATGCCACTGTTGAGATGCTTGAATGGCTTACTCACATGCTACAAGTGGTGACTTTATCATAAATCATGAACATGAAAATAAAAATGAATAAAGGATGAATCTGTTGCAACCTTTTGCTTATGGCTGCCCATACTTATGCCACAAGTGGATACGCTGCTCCATGCCATAACTTCTTCATATACTCCAGTTGTTCTTAAGGTTTTCATGCTCCCTATCAATTTCTTATGCATAATTCCTAATTTTTCTTAGAAGTGCAGGGTGTGCTTTTGCTGGATTACAGATTCCTCCTGATTCTTGATCACTTTTCAATCCTTTAAATTTTGGGTTGATGGAAACAACTCAATACATTGTTACCCATCATTTGGTGTTTCTGTCAATTTCTAGGTTCGCAAGTACAGAGCGTGTTTTTATGGTCTTACATGAACAACATGCCACCCTACTTGCTCAACTACGTGGGGTTGGTTCCCTACTTACATCAACCAACAAGTGGAACCATGAAGACATTTTAGAAGTGCTTTTGAGTGCTACTCACTATAAGTGCTGCTCATACTTTCGAATGCAAATCAACATCCTACAAGGTTATCTTAGCAAATATTCTAACCAAGAATGAATTCTTACCATTTCCTACTTGCAGTGATGATAAGGCTGCATTGATGTCATCTGCCTCCTTGCTTGTCTCTTCCTTGGTGAGCTTTGCTTCTTCCACAACTACCTTTTCGAGTGTAGGCTAATGGATTACTTCTTTCCTCTTACTTTTTGATACATCTTCCTGTTGTCAACCTGGAGTTGCGCCCTGATTCAAGGACGTGCGCGAAACGGCCAGTCCTCTATCCGGCTGAAACAATGGGATCTTCTCACGAGGGTGGGTGCCTCGATAGTGAGAAGAACCTCCAGAGAAGGTTGGTTCCTGTATGATGTATCAATGAAGATTCCTACTCTACGCTGCTGACTACCATGGAAAAGGGAGAACGAAAACTTAAAGGGGAAATCCTACCTAAAAGGGGTGATACATCAGAATTATGATCCTACTCAGCTTGGAACCTTTAACACTGAGCGAACAAAAGAGAAGGAAGACCTTAGACTTCAATTAATCACTTGTGCATAAGTATTTCATGCAGAGGTTCGGTCCAATGACTAAAACTTGAGGCAAAACGATGGAGAGAGGTCCGATACAAGACACTTTGCAGCCACTTAACATCCACTTACAATTTCAGCAAAAGACAATAAAGAACACTTTAACATGACCTGCACAAGGATAGTATAGCAACTAGGTACGAAACAGAATTTGGGAAGAGAGAAAACTCTACCACTTATGCAAATTGCTGAAGAAATATACACTATGCCACGCTTGAAATTTGAATGTACAGTCCTTATTGATTGAAGAGGTTACACAACTCTTAATGGCTGAGTCTAGTCTAACCAAGAGAGATCGGATGATTTTTTTAAACAAGGCTAAAAGCCATTATATAGCAAATTACAAGAGGCCAAAGATAGGCGTATAAACTTGAAGAGAAAGATTTACTTTTGTTAACTCCAAGCTTTACTTGGCCTTAAAATAAAATATATTTTTTCTTTTGTCCTTGCATGAAGCCAATTCGTTTGATGAAGAGCACCCATCCTTGTCATGAACCGTCCACCTCCTTTTGCATGGAAATCTTCTAGTGGATGTGGCGTTTGATTAATTAGTCAACTCCAAATATGGACTAGTCAACTCCTTGTTAGAACTCGGAACTCCAGTTGAAGCCGGATTTAGTCCTTCAGATGCATGCGCTGAATGAAGACGAACAGGTCTTTAATGATCAGTCAACTGAAACTTAGACCGTTTATTCGAAAATAGCGTTTATTCGAAAATAGCTCCGATGTTCGAAAATAGCTCTAGCGTTCGAAAGTAGCTCCAACATTTGCATGAATTTCTTCTAATTTTGATCGTGTCTATTTTTGGCAGGATTTCATATTTAATTCTTCGTCGGACTATCTTTTTTCTGTTCCTTTTGCACAATCGGCTTCCATTTATTTCGGATTTTCTGTTATCTTTTAAATCTCAACGGTCACTTCCTGCAAGAAAAAATTGATGGCTTGCAGGACGTCACCGGAAACTATCACATTTCCTTCGAAAATATTTTTGCGGGTTTATTCCTCTGTTTTCTTTGTCAGCGCTTTTGTATTGGTCGCTGGCAGTCATATTCTTGCGGCTTTATATCTTGCGGCCTTTTGTTGGCGATTTGGCTAAGCTTCCGAATTCCTTCGGACTTTTGTCCGAAGGATTCCAATACCTGGTTTTGCCTTGCCTTTTGGAAACTGTCTTGTTTTTCTTCGGGTTTATTTCTTGCGCAAGTTTTTTCGGATTTCAACGGCTTTGTCTGCTCCAACAGTTACTTGTCCCCTGCCTTTTCCGAATTCCTACGGACTTTTTGTCGGAAGGAATTCCTTCGGACAAAAGTCTGCAGAAATTCATTCTCTCTGCCTTTGCTCTTTTAATGTGCCTTTCGGCAGCCAAAGTGTCCTCCGCCAGCCAGCGAGTCTACGTGTCCTTCAGCAACAGTCCACGTGTCATCCAGCAGCAGTCCATGTGTCATCCACAGTCCACTTCGAAAAAATTGGAGGCACCCGGACTTTTTGCAACAGTCCCTAAATTTGATCTTCTCCCTGCCCGAAGGGTAGGTGCCCTTCGGGAATATTGTAAGCGTCCCTTCCGAAGGGTACCCTGCCCTTCGGAAGTCTTGAAACTGTCCCTTTTCCTTGTCTTTTGCAATTTTTCCGAACTTCTTCTAAGTGCTTTACAAACCTGAGTAAGTCCGTAGATTTTGCCTAAGTGCGTAGAAAATTTCCTGTGTGAGTCCGTAGAAACTGCCTGCCTGAGTGCGTAGAAAATTGACTGCCCGAGTCCGTAGAAATTCTGATTTAGTCCGCAGAAAATTTGAGTGAGTCCATAGATTTTTTCACTGAGTGAGTCCTTAGAATCAGCAAAGGAAATCAATGAATTCTTCCATCCTTGGCTAGAGACGAGAACTTTCCAAATAGCAAGAAAAAATCTGACTCGTGGAAGATTTGTCAACACTTCCTTCCTAGACTGCGCCTCATGATTCTTTGGGTCATGTCGAGAATGAATTTTCCAACATTTTTCATCCCAATGCCCCCTCATGTTGCAATAAGTGCAATAATTATTGCCAATGCCCTTGGACAACATCTTCTTGGATCATTCTCTAACTTTTTGTTGTTCACCAAGATACCCCAATCCGACATATTGAGGCCTTTCTTCAACCTCTATGGGATACCTCATTCCTTGGCCATTCTTGCCAAAACTTTTGCCGTCATATCCCATCTTCAACAACTCAGAGCCAGTTCCCTTAGTATGCTTCTCAAAACTACCAATTGACTCATTCAATGTTTCATTGGGAATAAGAGTATATGCTAGAGTTGTTACCATGCATACCTCCGTCATGTTTTGTTTATCCTTGGTAGAGGCTGGTCTCCTTTGTTGGGTAGACTCTTCTCACTGCTGCACCACTCCATCTTATTGGAGCTTTTCTAATATTGCCTCTTTTGTAAACAACTTTTGTTGCAACTCCTCCATAATACCAATGAGGAAAACTCCATGGTTGGCAAATGTATCTTGCAACTCGACTCTTCATTTCCAAGCACCACACCATCTTTCTCAGCTTTTTGTTCTCCTCTTGTTTCTGCATACTGCAAGATTGAAACTCCTCATTTCTTTCTGTCAATGACTTGGTCATGGCTTGTCTATGCAACCAAAAAACTTGCCAATAATTTCATCTAACAATTAGCATACAACCTTGCTATACTTATAAATCTCAAAATTGCCATGTACTAAAATGATCAGTAAACTTGTGAAGAATTTACTTTGAAAAATCCATGGGTGATGCCATGTTGTTGATTAAGTGATTGACTACTAAAATTCAACATACAAAGCCTAGTTTTAGATGCAAATACAACTAGTAGCTATCCTATACATCCAATTGTATAAATTTGAATGTGTGAAAAAACATGCATCTACTAAACATCCATTAGACTTTGACAAACAAGCTCTACTTTAAGTGCTCTGCTTAAAGTGTAGCTTAATTACCATTAAACTCCATACAACACATGTCAGTTAAGCATAACAAATATGAAAGGAAATTAAAACAATTGCACACATAAAAGTATACTCACAACACAATGTTTACCCTTGAAACCACAATATGGAGAAAATCAACATGGAATGTGGTGCCTCAAAGGCTTGGTATTGAGCTCAATCCAAGTTCAAGGCGGATATAGAGATGTAAAAATGCAACTCTCCATGGAATTAATTATTGCATCTTCTAACCATATCATGTATCTCTCCTATTTGCAGAATTACAAAGAACATCTCCTCCTAAAATAGTGATCAGAGTTAAATTTTGTCATGTTTTGTGAATGCTCCTCTTCAATCGAAAGTTTTGATAGCATTTTATGAATGCTCCTCTTTGAGCAATGGCTTCCAGTCGCATTAGAAATGCATCTGCATATTTACAATGGAATGCATCTACTCACGTTAGGGCGACATTTGCGTTTTCTTCTGCTGGCATTAGGGCGTTGTCTTCTACTCGCGTCAGGTCTACTCGGATTTTCCTTATGCTCATTTTTTCCTCGCGTCAAGTCTGCTTACATCTGCTCATGTTTTCTCTCATGTCTACTTGCATCTACTCACGTTTTCTCTCCCATTACTTTTGCTCAATCAACACATTCTATTGTTAAACATTTTCTTTCTCCTTGGCTGCTTGTGTTTTTCCTTCATCAATCATCTTTGTGTCTTGGTGGAATTTCGGATTCGTAATTTGTCCTAGTTGTGTTTTTTGATTCGTGATTCATCCTCCTCATCGTGTTTTTGTACTCTATAGCATTTTGTTTGGTTGTATACTTGATTGGTGGTCTTTCTAATTGTGTTTGGTCACGTATGGCCTTATTTTCTAAGCAATCTTCCAATTTTTGTGCTAAGGCATAATTATACAAACTAGTCTTGTGCTTTTAGATTACCTGCAAGCTTGTACAATGAACAGAATAGAGCTCCCTCTAACACAAGTTTAAAACTCCTTGCCATCACAAGGTGTTGAACCCCAAATTTAAATATGCTAGCATTTGAAGTTGGATATCTGGAATTGAGGTTTTGGGTTCTGAACTCCGAAACATGTCACTGTTCCAAACACAGTTATAGGAGAAAGATGGTATTATTGTTGATTTGCAAGAAAGAATCACTAAGCTCTAACAAAACCAAGACACTCCCATTGATTCCCCATGCCTTCAACAGCTTAATGAAGTGGTTTCAGAAATTCAAAACAAGCAATCAGAGCTAATCGTTCAACACGAAGACCTTAAAAAAAGAAACCACCACCTAACATCAATCTATCCAATAACAGGTTGAGGAACAAAATTTGTGGGTATAAGTAGTTATGGGGAAGAAAGCACCTCCAATTGTGGAAATGGCTATCCAAGCAAAGTTTGAAGAAGAAAAGGCATGTCAAACCAAGGCACTCATCCTTCATGTTCATGGCCTCCCTAAACCAGTTGATCCCTTATAGGTAGGTTACGCATTCTTCTGTGAATCTTTGGAATTAAAAGATATCTCCCTTAACAAAGCTTGGGCACTGTCAGACAACACCCTTGCTATCCAATTCTAAATTGCAGAAAAGCATTTGCAAGCTCTCAAAGCTAAAAAGAAACTATTTTTCCTCCAGCAAAAACTCTGTGTAGATGCAGATCTCACACGACTAAAGGTGGAGGAGCTTTGGAAAGATCATATTCAAGTTGTAGCTGCCAAGAAGAAGAACAAGTGCATTGTTATCAAAGACTAAGCTATAATTTGTGATTCTGCCCCTCCTAGATGGTCACGCCCTAAACCGTCAACATGGCAATGACCTTTGGTCTCGGTGGGTGGTGGTGGCATCTCCATTGCTTCTTGGAACTACAATGGCACTTTATGATATTCTCTAAGTACCTTCCAGGATGTTATTGCTCCCTGGGATGTCATCTTCCTCAATGAGACCCATAATAGCCCCAAACGAGCCCTCCCTCCAATCACGAGGTACTTGTGGGTCAACTTCTTGTCATGAATCCACAAATCAGGGGGTGTGGCTTGCCTCATTCAGGGTAGCCTCAGGTCTATAGTTTTACTTATGGCTTCTGATATCCACTCTAGATACATGTGGCTACATATTTAAACGGGTCCACCTTTTCGAGATGTCTTCATAGGTATATGTTATCCCCCACCACATCTTCATTCACCATTCATGTTGATGGGGACCCATACCTTGACCTCTATCCAAAGATCTCTTGATACTCCACTATTGGTGATATCATTCTTTTGGGAGATTTTAATGCCCATAAAGGGAACCTCTAGATGCCTATTCATGACCTTGCATAGGATGAGTTATGTTTGCATGAGTTGGACCTAGAGGAGTTTGGTCTACAGAGAGCCTTTGTTGACAAGAATTCTACAATTATGGCCTATAGAAGACACCCTCTTAGGTTTGGTGGATCTCAGAGCCTCCACATTCTTCATGGGCTTTCTCACTTCCCCGACTCTGGTAGATTCACTTGTTTTCCTCATGGTTGTAGTGTGAACATCATAGACTATGTTCTCACCAACAAATCCCTCATCCCCCACATATGTGGCTTTCGTATTTCGCCTCAGCTCCCCCTTGTTGTCATCTTGATGTTCACCCTCCATACAAGTTCTCACCCCTCCCCCCCCGTTCCCCTTCCAGCACACCCCTAGCACTAGACATACCAAAATCCACTTTGATGATGACTACACCATTTAATATGTTGCTTGTATCTCACTTCTTATATCTAGATCTTACTCCCTTCCTCTTCCTACCACCGATTCCATGTAGAGTTCTTACATCAACCCCTCTGGGATGCTGCCCTTGACTCTTGTCCCCACCCTATACATTACTCCAGATCCCCTACCCACCACGAACCCTACCCCATGAAACGGTGGTATGATGATGAGTGTAAATACCCTCATCAGAGACTTCGATTTTCCCTAAACCATGGCCCTCCCTCCATACCCACCCTCTATAGGGAGTACCATTGTCTTCTCTGACGTAAGAAATGGGATTTTCTTGCGTCTAGACAGCGTACAATCCATGCTAATCTCCACCACTCAGCTAAGACTTTTTGGCGTACTCTTCTCCCAAGAAAAACCATAGTTTCTAACATCACCCAGAAGCATGGTTCTCCTATGCTAGTTCCATCTATGATGTTCTTGTCCATCTTGTTGCCACTACCCCCATTCCTCCATCATGCTCCACTGTTTCCCCCACTCTGTCAAGAGAGTTATTTTGAAATTGTGCCCCCACAAAGCAACTAATTGTGAAGGTCTCAAAGTCGAGTTCATTAAATATGGTGTGGAGTCCCTTGTCTTTCCCCTTGTCACGCTCTTTAATAAAGTGGTGTATTCAGGTTTCCCTTTGTCATGGTCCCAGCACATCATACACCCTATTCATAAGTCTGGGGGTCTCTCTATCCCTGGCAACTACAAGACCATTATAATTGGGCATACATTATTCATAAGTCTAGGGTCTCTCTATCCCTGACAACTACTAGACCATTATGATTGGGCATACATTTGCCAAACTTTATGCCATAGTGTTAGACATGCAGTTGGCAAAGTACTTGGAAAGGAATAACATTAGAGGTAGGAGGCAAGCTGGCTTTAGAAGGGACTACCAGACTATCGACCACATCTTTACAATCCAAATTATTATTGAAGAAGCTCATCAAGTCTTTTGTTGTTTTGTTGACTTTAAGAAAGTCTTTGACTCAGTTGCAAGAAACCTGCTTTTCTCAGATTCTCTAATTATTGTTGTGTGGAGGCTTTATGAGACAATTATTGGGGAGTTTTGTACTTCTCACAATTTTTTTTGCTTTGTGAAGAGGACCATTGGGGTCAAGCAAGGACGTCCTCTCTCACCGACCCTATTCAACATCTACATTGATGAGTTAGAGGAGTTTCTTCGACAGCATACCCATATGGATGATGGTTGTATTTTACATGAGGTGCTTATAGTTATCCTTGTTTTTGCCAACAATGTTGTCCTCTCACACTCTGTCGAGGGATTACAACGACAACTTGATGTCCTTGCTCATTTATGCGAATTCCAACAACTTATGGTCAACCTTATTAAAACTAAGGTCATAATCTTCAATGTCTCCAAACGCTCTCTTTTTTTACAAAAGGGAACTTCCAGAGATCACATCGGCCTACATATATTTGGGGCTCCAATTTTCCAATCCGTGCTTTAGCATGAAGCTTGTCTCTCATTCGTGCCTTTGCAAGGGGCATGCCTCTCTTTCTATCTTGGTACGTCAATATTTCCAAATTGACTTCCAGGACATCCCTTCCAAGTTACATCTTTTTGATACAATTATCAAACCTACAGTTTGATATGGTTTAAAGATTAGGGAACCTAGTTTGGGGATCGTTGATTGGGCCCATATTGAAAGGGTCTAGACTCTCATGTTACATAGCATCATCCAAGCTGAATTTGCCACCTAGCCGCGACGCCTTGAGACTGTCTTTAGGTTTACTTTCTACATCCTTAGACTCATATCCTTGGGAAACTCAACTTTTGGTTGTGAGATATCCATACTTAGCACTTTGCTCTTCAAAGAGGATTGCTTCACTGATCCCCACCAGACGTTGACAATGTTGGTACTTTGAGATTAGGTTGCTCCTCCTTTCTATCGACATCTCTATTGATAGGCTACCCCCTTTCATGTATTACATGAATCCCAACTCACCCCCCCTCCCCCTTTGTCGGCCCCTCACCCTCCCCAAACTCCTTCCCACAAAGGATGTCATCACTAGAGCTGCCAAAGAGGACATCTACACAGTATATCCAGGCCACCTAGATCTCCCCCCTTGAGCTGCTCAAAACCAACATTGCTTTTTATGCCAAGCATTTCTTACAAGTAGGGGATGGTATTATTTGTCTCCCTCACTATCTCCAATGCCATTGGTCCCACGGCTTGAGGTTTCCCCTTGGCCAAATGAGAGTGTGTTCTCCCTATTTACGTGTTGAAATAGATCACTGCATTCTACATTGGGACCAGATCTGTGATCTTTACTCCCTCCAGAGGTGGAGAACGAGAAACACTTCATTTTCATATGCCCCATTAACTATGAGATCTGGAGAAGATATCATTGCCTTTGAAGGGACTCAGAGAACACCCTATCTAATTTCTTCAAATATCCAAACCAACAGTGCTTGGCTCTTTATCTTCACGAGGAGATTAACCTTCAACACAAATCTCTACATGATGAGCCTACAGGCTCTAGAGCCCCCATGTTTATCACCTTTCTTCTAGCCCATCCAAGGGATTGGCAGCGCTAAGCGCCCTTTGGACACTAGTACATCACACCTCTAAGCTAATAGATCAGTTAGGTGGTGATTCTCTCAACACACCATTACTACTTAGATTACTCATATCCCCCAGAGTGCTCCCTAGACATCATGGCTCTGTTCCTTCCTGTCGGCATGGCTCGGATTTACTACTTACCGGCCGCCCCCCATACCACAGAGGCAAACTCATATTACGTGTTTTTTTTCTATCAGAGGGGGTACATCAGCCTTGGATGTTAGGGGACATTCTAGAGGAAGTGCTTTGCTTCCTCCTAGGATCTCCCAGCGTGGTCTCTCTGACATTGGGTACTCCCTGACAAGTAATATTAGATCTTTTCACAGTGATTGATGATGACTCAAACGACGACTCCACTTTAGGCACAAGCTGAGATTCGATGAGGTCTTCCAATCTTCATCATCACATGCTTTTGGGGATCTTGTTAGCCCTTCATTGCTATTTGTATTGGTTTCATTACCACCTTTGTTACTGGCACAACGCTTTACTTTGCCTTATGTACTTTTATTCCTTTATTTGGCTTCTAGGATTCTTTCTTCCTAGAACTTTCTATTGTTAATTGATGTATCCTCAAGTCCAATTGACCTACTTTTGGTCATCTAAGGACATTAATATAATTTCTAACATTAATATAATTTCTTTCTTTATTTGGAATGTCAATACTCTCTTTTGAATGCTTCCTTTGGAATGAGAACATTTTGTTTGGAATGCCCTCTCTATTCTCCATTGAACTGATTCGCATAATGTAAATACCTCAATATGAAGACATAAAGTAGTGAAAGGTGGAAAGACAAAGGATGACCTCTCATTTTCCACAAGTGAATTTTAACATTCCAATTTTTGAAGGAAATTTTGAAGTCAATGAATTGGACGAATAACTCAACCAGTTGGAATCATGTTTCTCTGTAAATAATTCCTCTGATAATGAAAATATCACATTGCACTCTTGAAAGCTTCCTTGCATGTTAACAAATGGTAGGAATCATAGTATTCGAGAAGAAGAGGATGGCAAAATATCACTCAGGCTGCCCCAAACAAAATGCAGGATGATTTTGTAGAGGCCATCAAAGAGGAATGCTACATCGTAAAGAATTAGGATGATCGATATACAAAGTTGCATCAATTGTGCCAAGGTTAAAACCAAATCATGCAAGATTATACCAATGCTTTTCTTGCCCTATTGGCAAAAATTGATTTACAAGATAGTGAGTAACATTGTATTCTCAAGTATTGCAGCATGTTTTAGTTCTACGTCCAAAAAGACTTGGAGTTTGCAAACATCTAAACATCGGCATAGGCCTATCGTTATACAATCAAAATTGAAGAAAAGTACAATCATAAGGGGAGAAAATAAATTTCCCCTAGCAATGAATCTAACATTAAGTGTATGCACCCATATTTTTCACTTACTAACAATTTCTCTTGCAAGACTTGTCGACGCATTGATCTCCTTGAGTGCACGTCCTAAGGAGTGCACCAAGAAAGGGGTGGGCCGACTCGTGGTACTTTGTGAGAAATTCTTACATAATCACCTTTATACCTACTTATAGTCATTATCATGCTATTTGATCAGTCTAGCCTCCTTTGGTGCTCTTTTGCCTTCTTTTTGACTTGTCTACCTAGTTTCATGCTTATTCCTACTAACTCAACCATGCTAACTTAGTTTTGTAGCATTCCCTATATTTTATGACTGTATCGGCCATGGCCGACACAGTTTTATTCCTGCCCGTTCCCTGTCTAGACTGTATCGGCCCCACAGAGTCAGTTTTGTGCCTTTTGTGCTATATTGGCCCTGGTCGACATAATATTGTTTCCAATCCATTTCTTTATACTATATTGATCTAGGCTGAGTCAATATGCATATTTCATAGGTGACTTTTAGGAGTTGGATCTACATATATAGGGTGCCCAAATGTCATTTATATAGACGTATAACACCGATTTGCTATGCTTGTGCACGAAAACTTTCCTTTAGTAGAGAGGAATTAGGGTATAAGCACTTATATTTGTGAAGGTCTATGTTTGCACAAGGTCTTTGAAGGACATATGAAGAGAAGCTTCCCAAAAAGGTACACCTAATCTTTGGTTTCCCCAACTAAGGATACTTGCTCTTCTTCCTTACATCTTGATCTTAACCTACATCTCTCATATAGTGCAACTTGAATCAAGGGGGAGATTTTCTTTGAATAATATTTCCTTGACCAGCTTCTTGAATGGATCCTTGATTTCTTGCACAGTAAACTAACTAGTTCCATCTTCCTTCAACAAGTCACAATGCAATTCTCCCATGTTAGGAAAAAGCTGTCTTTTCTCTCTTCCAATTTGAACTTGTTCTTGTAACTCACATATAGCTTTGTTTAGAATTTCGCTCTTCTGAAGAATGCATTCCAACCATTTGCAAGAGGCATCATCTTCAATCTTATCAATAATTCCACTTTTGACCATCTGTTTAGTGTCAATGGTAGTCATTTGTCCAACATCTCCTTTCACACTTTCCCAAAGCTTCAATTCCTTGTCATGGCATTGGATCTATTGATTGACGTTGACAACTTATAAATCAATCACCACATTCAACTTTATCAACTCCTCAATATATTTCATGGCATCCAATAGCAAATGCTCAACACAAGATTCAAGAGTTTTTTCGTAGTTGTTATATCTGATGGTGGTTGCTATTGCCTTTTTACCGATTCTAGGGACTTGAGTAGGAGCCTCCACTTGGGGAGTTATTGGAGTCTCGATTGGATTGAGGAGATAGTTGACATACCCAACCAACTTTCAAACTTGATCTTTCAATTCTTCTTGAGTGAGTACATCTTGCTCAGATCTCTTGATCATCCATTTCTTGGTCTCCCGTAGATTATGAACATCACTCTCCTTGGTTTCCATTCCGACTGATACTCGTTTCAAAGTATGGTCATCCAAAGTCATCTCCTCTTAGTTCTTGTTGACATTGGTTTAGCAATTTCCACAAACTGAACTCCTAATGGGTTTGAAACTAACCTGGATGTAGTTTTTGCTTTCTTGAGAGGAGTTTTAAGGAGACTAGCCACTACATCAAAATTGGCCAATTTAGCCTTGACCACCTTTTTGCTCAGCATAGGCTGCATCCATTGAAATAACATTTGACCAAAATTTATCAATTGGGAACTTGAAGGTTGTGGTGTAGGTTGTCTTGGAGGTGGAGATTACGAAGGAGGTGGAATTAATGGGGAAACTGTAAGAGGATATTCAAAAGCTGGAATATCAACATCGCTAGCATCTGCTTATTGAACTGCTCCTTGAGAAGAGGCAAGATACTACTAACGGGTACTATCAATTAATAAGGATGTGTCTCCAAGAGGAGAAGATGACTGCAACATGACCGACTTCTTACCCTTTAGCTTCTTACCAACCGCAAGGCTTTCGTCACAAGTCTTGTCAGGTTGTTTTGGCTACTTGGGATCTTCATCTCCATCACCTGAACTTGCAGAGGCGAATAGCTGAATTGCAGTACTAGCACCGCCTTTTCCATGTGCTCTAGGAGTTACAACTAATGTTTACTTCAACGGTGTTGAAATCTTTGATCTCTTGGAGCTTCCTGCTCCAGTGAATTCTGCTAGCTTCTTGTTGAACCATTGCATGGATGGATCCAACATGTTCTTAGTTCGTACCTGCAAATCTGCTAGCTCTCTAACAAACCAATTGATAGTAGGCCATGGAGCGGCTATGACTCTTTCAACATAGATTGGGTCAAGGAGATCACTCTTATCATCAACCATGCCATATGCGGCCTATGTATTAGTGAAAGCTTTGATTTGTTCCCAGCTCATTTTGCCCCAATCACGCCTCACTGCTTCATATTCATCAGAACAATCTGCCTAGTAATCTTCCAAATGCGGTTCATGCTCATAGGAAGAGCCAATACTGAGGCGAGTTTATACAAACCTCTCGCTATCAAAAGAATCTTGGCTAGCATATGGAAGCAATGTGAATTGCACATTAGAAGACTCAATCCTCTGAGCATTTGTGGCATTCCTACATGTATAATGACCCAAAGAACTGGGAAAAGCAACACCCAAAACATGTCTCTCACATAAGCGTTAATCTTTCACATGTGGTTCATGCTCATAGGAAGAGCCAATACCGAGACGAGTTTGTACAAACCTCTTGTTATCAAAATAAGTTAAGCTAGCATATGGATGCATTGTGAATTACACAATTGAAGGCTTGATGCTCTGAGCACTTGTGGCATTCCTACATGTGAAATGACCCAAAGAACTGGGAAAAGCAACACCCAAAACATGTCTCTCCCATAAGCATTAATCTTTCAAATGTGGTTCATGCTCATACAAAGAGCCAATACCAAGGCGAGTTTGTACAAACTTCTTGCTATCAAAAGAAGTTTTGTTGGCATATGGATGCATCATGAATTGCACAATTGAAGACTCGATGCTCTAAGCATTTGTGGCATTCCTACATGTGAAATGACCCAAAGAATTGGGAAAAGCAACACCCAAAACATGTCTCTCCCAGCAATGCCTATGGACTACACCCAACTGTCTACATAACTCAATAAATATTATTTTGTCGTTTGCAAATCTAGGCAGCCACACAGGGGACCCTTCATATCCTCTAACTCTTATCTATTTGAATTTTTTAAACTAAATGAAATAGCTCCCATACTATCAAACTAGGTTGGCTGCTTCATCTAAGATTCTCCTTCCCCAATCCTCTTCCAAGGCCTGTACCACTCTCATTGTGAATGCATCATTGACCTGTCTCAAGTGCTTGTTGCTTTGTTCCAGAGTCAACTAAGAGTAGAATTCATATACTTGAGTGGATACATCAGCATTGGCTATTTGATTAAGGCCAGGGTATACCCCTTGAGAAGCCACAAGAATATCAAGTATGAAGTCATGAAGAACTGCTTGGTTACCTTGACATTGATTAGTTGTTAGTGCAGGGCCTCACTAATCATTTCACCCCAGTCTATGTATTGTTTTCCATTGAAAATAATGTTCATGGACGTGAACATCCATTAATAGAAATTCATGGTGTTCTCATTGCCAACCACACAGTTGAAAAACTTATCATGTCGAATAGTTATTCTTTGAAACCAAATTGGAATAAGTTCTTTGGGAGCTTAAAAAGACTCCTTTTGTGCTTTACCCAGGAATCATTGACAATGGTCAAGTGCTTGTCTAGGTTTTTTTCTCAATAGCATTGTCCAACTGCCACACTCATCCTTGTGTAGGTTTAACGCACTAGAATCCTCAAGGTCATGCCTATCGTTGTACCATCCAACTTGACCATTAGAGAGCCACCGCTTGATCTTCTCTCTCTAGTCTTTGGGTCATAGTGTTGAGCATAGACAAATACCAGGTTTGAGCACTGCACTGAAATAGGAAAACTTGTTGCTTCAAGCAAACCACTCTCTAAAAGACGAATAGCCATGGAATTTGGATTTTTGGCATTGAGTCTTTTATGAAAATCTTCAAGTCAACATGACCGATTTGTGAATCACCAATTTTGGGGATGTTACTCTCCAATACCAACAATGATTCAAAACCCTATACTTGTACTCCATCTTTGTTGTTTTAGCAATTTTGAGGGTTGCTTCAACACAAACTTGCAAATTTGTGGGCGGATTAGGAAGCAAGAAGCGTTGATGTGGTTGCAAAGAGCAATTACAATGATCATGAAAGTACCCTCTATCCCTCCAAATTGTTTGCCGAATGGAAATGGTGATGACCAGAAACTTTGCAAGGCTCAAGGAAACACAAATCTCCCTCTAGCTGAAAAATATTAAAAAGGTGAGCTAACGTTGTTGAAAACATCATCATTGTGGAGTTATGGTGGTCATGACAGTACCCTCTATCCCTCCAAATTGTTTGCCGAATGGAAATAGTGATGACCAAAAACTTTGCAAGGCTCAAGGAAACAAAAATCTCCCTCTAGCTGAAAACTATTAAAAAGGTGAACTAACGTTGTTGAAAACATCATCATCGTGGAGTACTTAGAATTCGAGAGGATTTGACTATTTCTTTGCAAATTTTTTGCCTTTGTGTGAGGAAATGAGAGAAGGTCGGAGATCAGTACTGCACTGGGATGAAATTTTTGCATGAAATGAGTTGCAACTGGCTCTTTTATAGGATTTCAGGGAGTCAGTCAATGTGCTTTGGCTGCTAACGCTCCCCCTACACGCATGATAGCATCCCACCAACCGGCCCTGCCTGACCTTATGGGCACAACGGACGCAAAGACGCATCTGCAATGTCTGTAGACGTAGCTTTGCATTTGCGAGGACGAGTGGGCCCAACTACAGGGGCGCAAACGACATGAAAGCATAGTCTGTGGTTGCCTCCGCGATCCCGCGCCCCAAAGGTCGAGCAAGCCTAGTCTCTTGGATGCGCATGGCATGAAAACGCACCTTTTTAACTTTAAAAAAATTGCTTAAGACTCTTTGTGAACATAGAATATTTCTTTGAAATCCTCATTTCTGGACTTGACTCAAAAATTCATCTTGAATTTCCATGTTGTTTCCTGACTTGGATAAAATCTATTTTAACGAATTTAGGGAACAACAAGAATCTAAAAAAATTACAAAATATATCTATAAGCTTGATGACAAAGGACACAAACAAGAAGGAGCTTGTGCAACAAACCTTAAAACACATTGTAAAGTATTGTAGAATCACTAAAATCTCTTAAAAAAATGTTTGTGAGCACGATGGTTGATGTCTCTCTATGGTAGGAAGGTCGAAAGGGAAAGGGTCGTGAAACCGTTTTTGATGATGTGTTTGCAAAGAACACAAAGAAGATCCGTAAGGCAACTTTAAATTTAACCATTTTTTAATTTATTATTCATTTTTTATAACTTTTTTGGTTCAAATTTCTCTTAATTTTAATTTTAAAATTGCATGCTATATTATTTTAGGTGTCGGAGCCTTTGATCAAAGTTCTACGCTCGGTGGATGGAAAAAAAACCCAATGGGTTATTTGTATGAGGCTATGGACAAAGCGAAGGAGGCCATAGCGAATTATTATGGGAGATATAAAAGAAAATGTGAACCCATTTGATGCATAATTGATCAGAGATGGAACAAGCAACTCCACCGACATATACATGTGACGGCCTAATACTCGAATCCCAAATTTTGCTTCTCCAGTCCATTTAAGGCCAATGAGGAAGTTATGGATGGCCTCAACACATACATAGAAAGGATGATCTTTTCTTCGACTCTATGCGTTCGAAGGAGAATGGCCCAACAACGAAGCAACAAAAAATTGAGTACTTTGATTGTAGTCTTGTCACTCATAGATAATAGACTTATTTAATAAATGCAAGCCTAGTCGACTTACAAAGTTATAAATGTCTTAAATTTGCAATTTTGTGGTCATAGTATTATGATGCAAAAACACCAAATCTTTAAAGGCTAGCCATCTACATTTCGTGTCAGCGATTCAGCGCTTGTGTGAACATAATTGGAGCATCTTTGACGCAATTGACACAAAGGAACGCAACAGGTTGACATCACAATGCCTCAATTACCTTGTGTTTTTGTACGATACAATCTTAATTTCTGCACGAGACAGGTGAAGGGGCAAGAGAGTCATGATGCGATTGACTTGGATGATATTGATCCATATTCAAACTAGATTGTTGAGGATGTGGATCCCATGTTTATCGAGGAGGAGATTGTACATTTGGAGAGGGAAGTAACAGAAGGGGCAGCGGCAATAGAGGCAGAAGCAGAAGCATAATATATTTGTGAATGATTTTGTTCCAGAGAAGGAATCTTTGCCTTCCACTTCTAGGGCACATCAAATGAGTACAAGGAGCTGAAGATGATATTATGGTGCACTAATGAGCATTGTACTCTATTTTGGACTAAAACTGAGCATTGTACTCTTTTTGTCTAAAGTAATAGAAAATATACTTGAGTTCTCTACATTCATTTCTCATGCTTTTTAACAATGTTTTACATGTTATTTAAGTTTATTTTATGAATTTATATAATTTTTTTTAACTAGAAGAACATTTGCCGAGTAATTGCCTAGTTTTGCTGAGTTGTGAGTCCGAGTCAAAATTTTGGGCTGCCAAGTACGAGTTTTTGAACTATGGGTCTGATTATGTAATGCAATCAGGCCATTTCGGGATGAAGTTCTTTGCGACGTGGTGCCCTTCAAAGTGTGTGATGTTATTTCCGACCAACTTTCATGTGGAAACAATACAATGTCTAGCAATCCAAGGTTTATGTTGTCAACATCAGCCTTATAAAATTCCAAAGGTAATTCATCCTACTAAATATCTTTTGATTATTGCAAAGAAATTTGTAATCTTTAACGAACACCAAGATGTAGGTGTGCCTTCTGCATCACAAAATGTGCGCAAGTTGCTCTTGGAGGAAAAAAAGGATAAGAACTAACAGTTGTAGAACCACCTCAGTCTTGTCATGGAGCATATTGTGGAAATGAAGAAGAATCTTGTCCACTTAGGAAATCCAGTTAAGGAATTTCTTCAAGCAAAGGAAAGATGCAGTAGTGCCATCCAGAGACTTCATGAAGAATTGGCCATGAAGGAGGAAATGTTGATCAACTTGAAAATAGAGTATGAGGAGCTGCAAACCAATAAAATTGCAACAAAAGATGCTCAAACGAAAGCAAAGGTGTACGTGATAAACCCTTCTAATTTTCGGGACTGTGATCACCCATTAGATTTATTCGGTGGTTTCTAAAAACATAACAAAGAGATTGGTTCAAAATTGTTGAAGAAGTGATACACCATCCAAGTTCTTGACACAGATGGTCAAGGTATTCAGACACCTATTAAGCCAAAGAGGAAGCCCAAGAATTTTGGTCTTGGACACAATGGACAATCTTTGTAGTCCACCATGGGCACATGTTGTCTTCACAGCGCCCTATCTTTGATATGTGTTAAATCAGTAAAAATGAACTTCAGTTGGGCCACCCCACTCAAGTGGAAGACAATCATTTATGCACCCAAAGTTTCCTATGTTCATCAGAAATCAGAACTAGGAGAAATGGGGCCCATTACTTCACAAAGGAGGGTGAATGATCTAGGTGGTAGTTTGAGACAGTCTTTTGAGCAGAATACCAAAAATGCTAGTAGATTGCCAATCACCTTGTCGGGGTCATAACCCCTTGACCAAGCTCAGAATTCCAACTTCTTATGTTCTAGAAAGATAAAATATAAAAATATCGTTTACAAAAATGGGGCCTATAAAATGTAAAATGCATAATGCAAAAAAGTAGAAAAATGCCTAAATATAAACAATGTGTATTTTTATGAATTTCGGGTCATAACAAAACCTCTCAACCGGAACACTTGTCCCATGACTTTTCGAATTGCAAGTCAAATCACTTAATTTTCTATTTTTAAACTATTCATTTCCTGCTAGAAATAGATATAAAGGCATTGGCATCCGAATGTAAAAATCAAAATGCTGTAGCTTCACATCTCTTCTCCAAGATTGTTAGCATTTTTGTATACCATTCTTGGCTTCAAAAAAAATTCATTTCCATTGCAGTATATTTCTCTTTGTTGTATCCATTTCTTTGATTTGTTTCATTACTTTTATAGCACATTAAATTTCTACAAATTATTGTTTTGTCCACTGAATTCGCATTCAAATCTGGATCAGCAGTATCAGAGCAATTTGTTTCGTTCTTGTATGTTCTATCAAACGAGGTTAGAGTATAGGAAGCACAGCCTTGAGGCACACAACCCTTTGAATTGTCTTATCGCTCCAAACGATCTCAGATGGCAAAAGAGGGAACAAGAGATTTTTTCCAATTCTTGCATGATGAAGCCCTTGAAACGTGAAGGCCGAAGATAATGGCACAATTCTCAGATATGAGTTTCCATATCACATCTACAGTGCCCACCTCATTCTCAAAAACACCATTTGGAGATCTGTCACCCTTAAAGATATAAGTGAATTTTAGCATTCCTCTTTTTTAAGGTATATGTGGATTGTGTAGACCATCAATTAAGAAAAGATGTATTAATCTTTTGTCAGCATTAGTTAATGATATAGCAAGACCTTTAGTCATGTCGGTTGTGACGGTTTGGTTAACAACCAATCATTGGGTCTTGTCCTTCAAATAGCATATTCTATGTCGAGGTGAGGGCGCTTGTATTAGGTCCTCCCTGTATTGTGCAAACTGAATTGGTTTTTTTATGAATATACGCTGCCGTTATTCGGAATACTATTCTTTGTATGCTGCAATTTATGGTCTAGTATCTCAATAGACATTATCTATACTACATTTTGGCGTCATTGCCTTAAAGAATGTAGGGTCAAGTTAAATTCAGTTCACAAATCTATGGACTGAACATAACTATGAAACATGGCAAAAGATATTACAACGGTGCAAAGAGTTCACAAAGAAGAAGACCAATGCGTACAAGCAATAATTCATGCTATTGCCTCCGAACAAAGGCAAGAGAAAGACACACAGTCAGGAAGGGGACCTAGAAGTATGATATTCAAAGAATACAATCCATCAAGCGAAGTACGAAGAATGAAGCGTGAGACCAAAGCATGAAGCCGAAGTGCAAGCCAAGGTCGAAGCATTTAGCTGGAATGGGTGAACCCTATGTCACTTGCGAGTAAGGAGCGGGTAGAGATTGTTGTAGCCCCTTTGGGAGAAAGGAAGTGTGGACCTTGCCAACTAGGTTGGGTCAGAGGGTGCTATAAGAGAATCACATAGAAATCTTGGGGCTGCCCAAACAACAAGTTGAAGCACACGAAAAGGGATCTAACGACATGTGAGATAGTCTACAGATCCTTGTTGAATGAAGGGCCAAGCATAGGGACATATTCGATACTACTAATAAAGCATAGGAAAGTCCAATGCCAACCTTCTTACGATGGAGACTTATATTCAAAAAACCACATCAAAGCCATGGTTACCCCATCAACTCCATCTCCAGAAAAGCAATGGTTGCCAAAATTCACTGGAGACAGATCTAACGATCCAATACAGCATTGTCGTGCGTGCATCACTATCTGGACAGCTAATGGGCAGACAGATGCTCAGATGTGGTTAAGATGCTTCCCAGTTGCCCTTCAGAGAATGGCCATCGATTGGTACATCAATGCATCATATATTAACAAAGCAACATCGACAACACTTAGGAAGTGTTTGAAAATGAACTCAAACTCCTGATGGACAAAAACGATATCGTCACAAAGATTTGCAACACCAAACAACGTAAGCACGAGACAATTTGGGCTTACAATAGGAGACTCAAGGAGTTGCTTGGCAAACTAGAGAAGGAACTAGCCGATGGGCTGAAAAAGAAGTAGTTTATTTAAGGGTTGGTTCCCTCACTAAGAATAACAATGAAGGTAATCCCACCTTGGTCATACAAAGATGCCTGTACCCAAGAAAAGGACATTGAAATTGAGAATAAAACATCATCCTCGCACACAAGAAGATGAAGTGAAGATGAGGATTTTGATTCCAATGACAGCAAATCAGGATCTGTGCGAGCCTTGATAAAATACATGTTCTAGATGATGAAGGAACTAAAGGGAGATGATAAGAACGAAGGTAAGGATATTTTTTGTGAGATTTGTCAAGTTTCAGGGCATGCAGTCAAGGACTACCTATACAATTTGCAGAATAAGAGTGGCCAAGTATTGTTCACACAAAGAGAGCCATCGACACCACCCACCACACCGCCAAGGAACTACCAAAGATAGAAAAAGTGTTGGTGGGAGTCAAATTCAGTATGACTCCGAAGGTCAGCCAATTATATAGCGTTGGTAGTGAAATGAGTGAGGCCATTTCGCAAGAGATTGCCCTAACCAAAATGACACTAGACTTCTCTGTAGATGGTGTGGGCTCAAGAACCATAAAGATGGCAATTGTCTAAAGCAAGCCAACATCAATATGATTGATGTAGCCGGGAGCAAGGAAGTTATGGCACTTACCAGAGCACAAGTGAAGAAATCCAATTACCCCGACCCACATATAGAGAAGGAAACATTTGCCAAACCAAGGGTGGTAGTTGACAGGGCCATGGTTCAAGAATGCTCTAACTAATACCACACATGACATTGGCTTGAACGTGGAGCATACAATGGCACACCTAACGTCAAGTGATGGGGAGAGCACAAAACAAAAGAATGAGCCCATAATTGAGCCCCCCTTCTCAGGTGACCAAGTAATCGATCCTATGCTCCTGACAATGAATCTAGCCCATCAACAAATAGTTGTACATATGGAATTTTTGGGTAGGAATTTGCCAAACACCGTCATCGATGGTGGTTCTAGGTGAATGTTCTTCCAGAGGAGACTTGCAAGAGTCTTGGGAAACCAACTATGTGGCCTCCGACATTCCAACCAATAGGAGAATATCGACATGGCATTAAGGTATTGGGTGTACTGATGAGGCAAAAAGAGGTTATTAGAACCCAACCCTTTTTGTTGAATTTTGTGGTCATCTCATTGCAAAAGAAGGCATATGACCTACGATTGGGTCGGTGTTGGTTGATCATAGCCAAAGCAAATCATGATTTGAGAAAGAATTTGATCTCCATTGAAAACAAAGGATGGAAGTATGTCATAGACTTGAAAAAGCAAGCATTGAGTGAGGAAGTAACCACATCGAATACGGATTCCAAAGAAGAATGCTCAGTTGACGGGAACCGATGTACAATGGAGCTTTCTACCGATGAAGAGATCTTGGAGTTACAATCATGCTACGAAGATGAGACAAACTTCCTCAATGGTCTATTCCATTGGGAGATGGCACACTATGAAGCGTTCCACTCTAATTGTAATAACATGGAGATTATGGAGATTGATGAAGGCCCAAACTTGCAGCAAAATGACTAGAAGCACATGTCAGTAATGCTAAGTCCTTTTGAACCGTCGTAGTTGGCTTACCCATTGGAGTTCAATGGTTACATCAATGGGACCACGTTCGATGGAAACTTTCCCTACCAACTGGAACGACTAGCCAACATGCAATCAAAAGAGGCAACTCAATGAGCATGAACGAGGGGTCCAAGGAAAAAATTAATAGGAGAGGTGCAACCTTCTAAAGTGTGATCTATTTTTGAAGTACAGTCAGATATGACAGATATGCTTGGATGGGATGAACGTGTGATGGCATAGCACACAACTAAGGTCATGTAGGAAAGAAGGAAGTATTGGCATAATAAACATTTTCTATAGAGGAACCTTAAATTCGGAGTTCTAGTACTGAGATATAACAAGAGACGCAAAACTAAGCCGAGTAAGTTCAACGTGCTACAGGTGGGACCATTTAAAATTATAGAAATCTTAGAGAATGGGGCGGTCAGGTTGGAAAAATTGAACAAGGATGACAGCAAAGATATGGTGAACAGTTCGAAGTTAAAAGTGTATCGATCGAGGACAAAATCATCAACGTCATCAATATTAATATCGAGTGGGTATGTTCCAGCAACGAATAAAGTGGGAAAAACAAAAGCATGGTAATGCTAACGAAAGTCATCAAATAATTAATAAAGCAATTGCGATTGCAAACTTGGATTATGAAATAATAATAAAATATGTCCGAGCAATAAACATGGTTATAAAAGTGCAACTAATGCCTCGTACTTTCCACAAAGTTCCTCCACCCACCAAACATACTACACCCAAGTCAAATGCCCTACAATTGGTGAAAGATGACCCTACTCTGAACATGCATAACATTCCATCCTTGTCATATGACCAGACTTTCCCTGAACATAGTGCCACCACCATACTGCCTTCTTCCACTGTATGTCGTGCTTTTTCCCTTGAACGTCCTACTCATCTACTTGAACGCCTTGCTCGTCAACTTGAATGCCTTGCTTGTACCCTTGTACGCACTATTGTTTTTCTTGAATGCCCTAACCCTTCAGATTGCGATTTTCCCTTCAAACATCATTGATTGTCCATACTGTGATTTTCCCTTTGAACACCCTGAGTGTTCAACTATTGTTGAATGCCTTGGACATTTTGCAAGATTTGATCACCCCAACTCTGTACACCCTATCATAGTTGTCATCACTCAGCATTCCTACGGACTTTTGGGTTCGTTACAAAGTTTCCCAAATGATCTGAGCATTCAACTACTACGACAATCAAACATTCAACATTTAGCCTTCATTTTAACCATACACCCCTGGTTATTGCCCCAAATGTTATTGATCCTTGTACACCTTGTGCTAGCTCTGTCGAACACTGCCCTACCATTCAAGTTTCCTTTGACCCTTTCTCGTTTGGAGTATGTCCTTTCCTTGAATGTAGTCATCCGTTTATTGATTGGGTGTTGTACAGGGCATTGTTAACTATAAAATCCGGCATTCAATGATCATTTTCAGATTTTTATTTGCATAGAGTTGTGTAATTTTCAGTGGATGAGGTTATATTGAAAAATTCAAAATTTTGCTTCCCCGAATGGATGACAATTTGGCAACTCCACATACAATGCCACCTTTTCAAGGGCATTTAACAATATCATGTTTCCATAGATATTCAATTGCCACCCCCAAATCCCCACTTTGATTTTACAAGAAGAAAAAAAAGTGGTTGAGAATCGCGCTGGGTGAAACATGCTTTTTCTTGCCTCTAGACAGGTTGCAAAATTTATACATCACCAATAATTCCACCAAAATGTCTTCCATCTTCATTCGCTTTTTTATCATGTTGTCTATGACTCGTGTTGGAAGAGACTCCAACTTGTTTAAAGGAGGGATAAAGTAGACCGTCAATTATGAAAACGTGTATTAATTTGTTGTCAGCATTTAGTGGATGATGTAGCAAGACCCTTAGTTATGTCAATTGTGTCAGTCGGGTTAACATCCAACCATTGGGTCTTGTCCTCCAAATAGCATATTGTATGTCGAGGCAAGGGCACTTCTATCAAATCCTCCCTGTATTATGCAAACTATATTGAGACTTATCTTTTATGAATATAAGTGGCTATTGCTTGGAGTGTTATTTTGTGTACGTTGCTATTTATGGTCTAGTATCTCAGTAGACATTATCTATACTACAAATTACACAAATGGCTCGACCAATTGGAATCGTATTTCTTTGCAAATAATTTCTCTGACAATGAAAAGATCACATTTGCGCTCTTGAAAGCTTATTTGCATGTTTAAAAATACTAGGAATCATACCCTTCGAGAAGAAGAGGATAGTGATATATCTCTCAAGGTTGCTCTAGACGGAGTGTGGGATGGTTTTGTGGAGGCCATCAGAGAAGAAAACTATCTGTCAAAGAATTGTGATGGCCAGTATAAAAAGTTGCATCAATTGTACCAAGGCTGAGACCAAAGCATGCAAGATTATGCCAACGCCTTTCATGCCCTGTCAGCAAAATATGGTATACATAATTGTGAGAGGCACTGGGTTTTCAACTATTGCAGTAGGTTGCAGTTCTACATCTAAGAAGGCTTGGAGTTTGTAGACATCCAAAAATTGGAGGGGACGGAGGGAGGGAGGGGGGGCGCGGCAGGAGCAAAGGGGGGACGGCTACCGTTAGGTAGTTAAAATTGAAAAAAATTACAAATGGAAGGGGAGAAAAGAAGCTGACCCTACAAATCTAAAGCAACAAGGCCAACACACTTGGTCGAAGCCTAGATCAGAAAATGATTTAATAGATAAAATCCCATAGAAGAACACATGGAAGTGGTGTGATACACACAAAAGCAAGCGACACTCAAATGAAGAATGTCGTGCTAGACAAGCGCTTTTGGTTGATTACAAACCCCACTACCAAATTCCAGAGCCAATTTGAATTTGGGATCATCATCAACATTGACATCGATGGCACCACCTAGGCATGACAAGGAAAAGAAGATAATATAGGATGACTCATACGCCATTGCTTTCCCCACACGAGTGTCACCTTTCGAGCTAGAGGCAAAGTGTCTCTTCAACTCCTAAACTATGGGTGAAGAGGACGTCTATGCATTTTATTGTGTACAATAGCAGTCAGAAGAACCTAATTTCAGAAGATGTGGTCAGAAGATTGATTCTACAAATAAAACCTCACATTCAACCCCACAAAATTGGTTGGGTAAACCAGAGCAAAGAAATACATGTCAGATGGCATTGCCTAGTTCTATATGCAATCAGGCCATTTCGGGATGAGTTGCTTTTTGGCATGGTGCCCCTCGAAGTGTGTGATGTTCTATTCTGCCAACCTTTCATGTGGATTGATATAGAGCCTACCAATCTAGGAACTTGTGTTGCCACCATCACTATAGCAAATTACTCTTATAGAATTCCGAAGGTAATTTTTCTTTCTGAAATATCTTTGATCACTGCAAAGAAATTTGTACTCTTTGACCAGCACCAAGATACAGCCATGACTTCTAAATCTCAAAATGAGCACAAGTTGCTCTTGGAGGAAAATCAACTATTGAGGGATAAGAACCAACGGTTGTAGAACCACCTCAGTCTTGTCATGCAGCAAATTGTGGAAACAAAGAAGAATCTTATCCAGTTCAGAAATCTGGTTGTTGTAGGATTGCTTCAGACAGAGGAAAAAAGCAACCGTGTCATGCAAAGACTTCATGAAGAATTGACCATAAAGGAGGAAATGTCGATTGACTTACAGAGAGTGTGAGGATCTGCAGACCAAGACAGCTACAACAAAAGATGTGCAGAAAAAAACAAATGAGTACATTGTAAGCACTTATTTCCGGGAATGTGTTCATCCATCAGATTCATTCGAAAAAATTTAGAAAAAACACACCAAAGAAATTGGTTCGATATTGTTGAAGAAGATAGGAAACACCAACCATGGTCTTGAAAAAGATGGTCAAGGGATTTAGACACCTATTAAGGCAGAGATGAGGCCCAATAATTTTGGGCTTGGATACACTAGACAACCTTTACAGTCTACCACAGGCACATGTAGAGTTTTCAACCCTACTCCAAAATGCACAAAATAAATGAAAATGAACTTCAGGTAGGTCACCCCACTCTCAGGTAGGTCACCCCACTCGAGTGGAAGACAATCACTTATGCACTAAGAGTTTCCTATGTTCATCGGAAATCAGAACTAGTTACAACGGGCCCCATTGCTTCTCAAGGAAGGGCAAATGATCTTGGTGGCAGTTCAAGACTGTTTTGGGCAAAATACCAATATCACTAGAATATCACTAGTACATCACCTTGTCTAGATCATAACTCCTTGACCGTCGATTAGAATTCCAACTTCTTAAACATTATGTAAAAAAATACCATATAACAAAAATCAAGAAGCCAAAAATGCTCCAAAGGGCCTCAAAAATGCAAAAAACAGAAATATAGAAAATATATTTTTGTATTTTTATGAGTTTCAGTCATGACAAAACCTCTTAACTTCTTGGGGGAACACTTGCAACATGACTTTTCGGATTCCAAGTTGAGTCGCTTCATTTCCTATTTTTAAAATATTCATTTCCTACTAAAAATAGATATTAAGGCACTGGGATCCAAATGTAAAAATTAGAATGTTTTAACTTCACATCTCTTCTCGAATATTGCTACCCTTTTTGTCCTATTTTTAAAATATTCATTTCCTACTAAAAATAGATATAAAGGCACTGGGATCCAAATGTAAAAATTAGAATGTTTTAACTTCACATCTCTTCTCGAATATTGCTACCCTTTTTGTATACTACTCTTGGCTTCAATAAAGCATCATTTACATTGCAGTATCTTGCTAATTTTTGTGTCAATTTCCTTGCTTTTGTTCAGTGCTTTTACAACACATTAAATTTCTGCAAATTAGCATGTTGTCTATCAAATTCTTGATCAAATCCATGTCAGTTGTTTTGAATGATTATGTTGTTTTTTCTAACAGTTTTACTATCGAAGTCATACCAAAGATTGGGTTTGCCTTAGTTTGGACTAAAAGTGTCATGGTATAAATGCCAATTAATACAAGCAGTTAATTTAGAGGTGAAGGTGGTGTATATGTCCTCAATAGTAACAATCTTAAAAGGAAATTGGAATCAATTATGGAGATCTTTTAAAGAAAATTTTGAATGCTTATGTTTAAATACAATTCTCAGTGTTCATAAGTTGTTAATAGTGGAGTTGTTCTTACAAGTAATGTCTATCTTTAATATTAAGAAGACTAGTCTATGGTTTTGGTAAAGCTAGTGGTCTATCCTAATATCAATGTTTTCAATTTGGTTAACTAATGAAATCAAGGAGATAGCATTGTCTATAGTGCTTCAAACATTTTTGTGAATGTAGGAGATGGACCAATGATTAAAACAATTACACATAATTATCTCATGACCACGTCAAATGCTAGCCTTTGCATCCCATGCAGAGCCGACACATTAAGGACCATGTTAACAAGAACAATTGAATTCACTTTGACATCTCAAATACAAACTACATTGCTTGGTCATATGTGCCTAAATACAATGAAAGAATAAAAAAATTAGTCATTGTTCAACACTTCAAGTCCCTACCCCTTCAACTAAGCATGTCAACTCACTAATTGTGATAATATTGAGACAATTTAAATATGATAAAGTCTCCCAGTCTTCTATAAAGATCACTTGTCCATTATTTCTGCCTTCATCTTCAAGATTTGATGTATTCACCCATTGTACCCAATATTTGACTTAAAAAATATAATTTTGAATCGCACGTCATAATTAAAGTGGAATTCGTTTTGTGCAAAATCTTCTAAGTGTTTTGTTATTTTTTGCCTTTTTCAGGAAAATCAGACTTTTGGTACGTCTTGCATGTACCCAAAGCCTTATCATTCAAACTGGAAAAATTGGAAGTCTTGTACAAGTCGGCCCAAATTTAAATTGTCTTTGTTTTCCCGACTTCCTGACTTTACCTTTTGCCTTTCGAAGTATTCGGGATTTTCAGGCTTTGAGTACATTTTAGCCTTCGAGCTAGCTTGTAAACAGATCTCGATGGTTCAGTCCATTCTAAGCAAATCAGGGACTTAGGAATTTGAGTACATGTTAGTTCTCGAGCCAACTTGTACTCATGTTCTGACTTTCTCGACTTCGCCTACAAAACAAAGATTCTAATCAGGATTTGCGGACATGGATTACAACTCTGCAGACATGGATTACAACTCAGCTTGTTGTAAAGAGTGTCTTCCATCTCATATTTCTCCAATAAAGGCAAACTGCTAAGCAAAGTGTGCAGAAGATGTGCAAATGAAAGACAGTGTATACACTGTAACAAAAGTTTTATATTTCTGAAATGTCCTATCTATTTCTACTATGGTTTCCCTCCAAGGCATGCCATGGCATTAATGGCACATGCTTGGTTTCCCGCTCCCCTAGGGCCTATATATTCACTTTCCCCCTTCTTATTTTCATTCATCATTCTGCAAGCACTTCTCCTCCACTTTCACTCCCGTGACTACGACCCTTTCAATTTCCAATTTCCCTCCATTTGCGGCACGTAATCAGACTTCTGTAAATATTTATTAGGCATGTTCGTCGGCTATCACTCAAGCAGATTGTGTTGGACTAATCGCCAGTGCCCCCCTTAGGGATTTGTGACATGGACTAACAGCCTCCCGTGGGTACTTATCTGGTGTTTGTATCGGGCGTTAATAGGTCGACGTTTTGGCGCAACGGCAAGCATTCCTTTCTAACAATTGGTATCAGAGCCGATTCCTTCGGTGTTAGCGCAACTGCTAGAAGGTAGATCTTGGAAAGCACATATGGCAAGATCTCAAGTGCTAGATGGTTTCTCCACTAACAAGGCTCCTTTGTTCGATGGAACGAATTACGCATTTTGGAGCATAAGAATGAAGACTTACTTGATGGCCCTAGGTTTCAATATTTGGCAAGCAGTGGTAATAGGATACAAAACGCCACAAATTGCACCAACGGATGCCACCGGAAAAAAGGCCAATGAGAACAATGCAAAAGCTATGAATGCAATCTTATGCGGGCTTTCAGAAAATGAGTTTGTTAAGGTTATGCATTGTGAATCTGCAAAAGAGATTTGGGATAAACTAAACACTATTTATGAAGGTGATAGTAAAGTTAGAAAAGCAAAACTCCAAAATCACTGGAGGCAGTTTGAAAGTTTAAAAATGAAGAATGATGAAAACATTGTTGGGTATCTTCTTCGTGTCGATGAGATTGTTAATGTCATTTGAGGACTCGGAGAGAAAATTGAAGAATCTATGATCGTTTAGAAAGTCCTGAGATCCCTACCATTGAGATTTGATGTGAAGGTCTCCGCCATTGAAGAAATGAAGGATTTAAACACGATGAAAATGGACGAGCTCCATGGAATTCTTACAGCGTATGAAATGAGAACCGAATCTGAGAGACAGTCGAAGAAGGAAGCATCATTCAAGGTCTCGAAGAAATAGAAGATCAAAGAACCAGAATCAAGTGAAAATTCAAGTAGTGAAGAAGATGAAAATGAAGCTCTATTCATTCGGAAGCTAAAGAAAGGATCGGACAAATATAAAGGAAAGTTACCATTTAAATGCTTTAATTGTGGTAAAATTGGTCATTTTGCAGCCAAATGTCCAAATAAAGGAAATAGCGATGATGAGAGAAACAAATCAAAGTACAAAAAGGGATTCAAGCCGAGCAAAGACAAGCAAAGATTTGAGAAACAAAAGAAAAGCCTATACTCCAAGAGGTATAGCAGCTCATCCGAAGAAAACAAAGAAAGTGATGTTGAGAGTGATAATGAAGAGATTTTATTCATGGCTACAGAAGAAAATGCCACCACCAACAAAGATAATTTGGAGGAAGACGAAGACATGGAAGAAGAAGGTGAAGTGAACCTTGATGAAGAACTCATTTGCGCGTTGGAAGAAATAAAAGCATTTAAGAAGAAGAATTAGAAACTAAAGTTACAACTCCGAAAATATGAAGAAGAAAATCGAGACTTCAAAATGAAGACATCACAAGTCTTTGAGGAATCAAACAAGGTAATTGCTGATCTAAAAGTCCAAATTGAAGAAGCAAAGAAAATTGAAAAAGATCTAACGGATCAGCTAAAGAAAAAAGGAGAAGACTGTGAAAGGTATGAATCTGAGATAGATGTTTTAAAAAGGGATCTAAAAAAGGCGAATTCTAAAATAGCAAGTGAATTGAAATCTGAGAAAAGCACTCAAGTTTTGAATAAGATTCTAGAGAATCAAAGATCACCATCTAACAAGTCAGGGATTGGGTATGAGAAGGAAAAAGAGAAAGCTAAGAGCTATGTTGAAACTCTTAAAGAACCAGTGAAAAAGGAGACCAAGAAGGAAGAAGCCAAGAATACAAAAACCAGCTCTATCAACAAAGAAAGCAAAGGAGAACAAAACTTCAGAAGACCTTTTGCTCCAAGATATGCAAATAAAACCAGGTTTGGTAATTATTTTGATGGATATTGTTATTATTGCAATCATTTTGGTCATAAGAAATTAGATTGTAGAAAGAGAGACAAGGATATTGAAGTCAGGAGCAGAAACAAAGGAACCTATGGAGCTTCGAACAGAAACTACAATTCGTTTGCTCCCTTATCAAACTTTGATGAAGCTATAGTTTGTTACAAGTGCAGCAACTATGGACATATAGCACGCTATTGTAGAAGTGTTTTTGAATCTGAAAGACAAGATCAAAAGTTCAAAGCTCCAGTGATAAAGAAAAGAGAACCATCAAAGCCCTGGAAGAAGAAGCAAGAAGAATCCATGATTGTTCAAACAGCATTCCATGCTAGAGATGAATGACAACAATGGTTCATTGATAGTGGATGTTCAAGACACATGACTGGAGATAAAAGCAAATTCATCTCGTTAAAAAGGGTCAATGAAGGCACGGTGAAGTTCGGAGACAACACTACAGCCAGAATAACAGGAAAAAGTACACTTAGTCTCGATAATAGAAAAACCAAAACAGAAAATGTGTTATATGTGGAAGGGTTAAAACATAATCTTCTAAGTGTTAGCCAAATGTGTGATCAAGGACACACACTCAAGTTCTTTTCTGAAGGTTGCGAGATCAGAAAAAGAGACACAGGAGAACTAATTGAAGATGCTCATAGAACCACAAACAACCTATACATGCTTGGAGAAATGAGAGGAGAGAAATGTTGTCTGAGTCAAGTTGAAGAGAGTTGGCTATGGCATAGAAGGTTAGGGCACATAAATTTTGATAATCTTGTGAAAATCAGCAACAAACAGGTTGTGCGAGATATGCCCAAGATAACGGAACCTTCAAGCACTCTATGCAAGCAATGCCAACACGAGAAGCAAACTAGAACAAGGTTCAGAACGAAGGAATATTCGACCACCAAACCACTATAGCTGATTCATACAGATCTTTGTGGTCCTACCAGAACTGAAAGTTTATGTTGCTCATTGATGATTATACTAGAATGACATGGGTAGCCTTTCTAAAAGAAAAATCAGAAGCATTTGAAAAGTTTAAAGCTTTCAAGGCATTAGTAGAAAATGAAAAAGAGCTGAAAATAAAATGCCTAAGGTCAGATCGAGGAGGTGAGTTTTTTTGAAATGAATTCATTGAGTTTTGCGAAGATCATGGAATTAAGAGACAATACTCAGCTGCAAGGACTCCACAACAAAATGGAGTGGTGGAAAGGAAAAATCAAACCGTTCAAGAAATGGCTAGAACTATGTTGAATGAATCTAAGCTATCAGATAGATTTTGGAGAGAAGTAGTTAATACAGTAGTATATATCTTGAATAGAGGGCAAGTCAGAGTTAATAATGACAAAACTCCTTACAAATTGTGGAAAGGAAGACCAGCTTCGGTCAAACATTTCAAAGTGTTTGGAAGTAAATGTTTTATCAACAGGAATGAAGAAAACTTGGGCAAATTTGATTCAAGAGCTGACGAAGGAATTTTTCTTGGCTACTCCATTAAAAGCAAAGCCTATATATGTTATAACAAAAAGCTACAAACTATCGTAGAAAGTGCTAGTGTTAGAATAGATGAGATCATGAATCAAAAGGCAAAAGAACCTTCAGAAGAGCCTCTAGAAATACCCAATCTTGTAGAAGAAGGGGAGGAAGAAAATGTAGAAAAAGTGAGTGAATCTGAAAGGCAAGACACCAAAGCACCATCTCGCTTTGTTCAGAAGAATCATGCTGAAAGTCAGATCATTGGCAACATTAATGCTGGGGTGCAAACCAGAAGAAGAATTGTAAGTATACCTGAGCATGTAAATTTCTCTTTGTTATCCAAGGTAGAGCCTAAGAATTTTTCTGAAGCTAGTCATGATAAACATTGGGTAAAAGCAATGGAAGAAGAGTTAGATCAAATTGAGAAGAATGAGACTTGGGAACTTGTGCACAGGCCAATGGATCAGAATGTGATTGGCACTAAGTGGGTTTTTCGAAACAAATTGAATGAAAATGGCCAAGTCACTCAAAACAAAGCAATGTTGGTATGTAAGGGGTATGCTCAAGTAGAAGGTGTAGATTTCGAAGAGACTTTTGCTCCTGTTGCTAGATTAGAAGCAATTCGAATATTTCTTGCATTTTCAATATTCAAAAATTTCAAAGTTTATCAAATGGATGTTAAATCAGCATTTCTAAATGGCAATCTAGACGAGGAAGTTTACATAGAACAGCCAGAAGGATTTCTCTTATCAGAAAACAAGGATTATGTGTGTAAGTTGAAGATGGCTTTGTACAGATTGAAACAAGCTCCTAGAGCATGGTATGCTAGGCTTGATAAAAACCTACAAGACCAAGGATTCGAGAGAGGATATGCTGATAGTAATATTTACATCAAAACTGAAGGAGATCACCAGTTAATTATTGTGGTGTATGTAGATGATATAATCTTTGGAGGAGACAATGAGGAAATGTCTAAGATATTTGTCGAAGATATGCAAAAGGAATTTGAGATGTCCATGTTAGGTGAGTTGTCATTTTTCCTTGGTTTACAAATCTCTCAATCTAACAAAGGAATATTCATATCCCAAAGCAAGTATGTAAAGGAGATGTTGAAGAAATTCCATATGGAGGAGTGTGCCCCTGTTAGCACACCTATGGCTACAGGTACGAAGTTGAGCAAAGATGATGAATTTCCGAATACTGATCAAACTCTTTACAGATCAATGATTGGAGTTTACTATATGTGACGGCATCTAGGCCAGATGTCATGCAAGCAGTGGGTATGGTTGCACGATTTCAAGCAGCTCCAAAAGAAACACATGTGCAAGCCGTAAAACGTATATTTAGATATTTAAAGAGAACCTTGGATTATGGGTTATGGTACCCAAGAGGTAAAGACTTCACATTGGTAGCGTACACGGATTCAGATTGGGCAGGTTGTGTAGATGATAAAAAAAGTACAAGTGGAGGAGCATTCTTTCTTGGAGATAGCCTAGTATCATGGTTGAGTAAGAAGCAGAATTTTGTATCTCTATCCACAGCAAAAGCAGAGTACATAGCGGCAGTGCTATGTTGTACACAAGTTCTATGGATGAAACAAACCTTGAAAGATATCAAAGTAGAGTATAATCATCCAATCTCCATATTCTGTGATAATACTAGTGCGATAAGTATTTCGAAGAATCCAGTTATGCATTCCAGAACTAAGCATATCCCTATACAGTATCATTTCTTGAGAGAACAGGTGGCAGAACAACAAGTAAAATTGGAATATGTTTCCACATCCGAACAGATGGCAGATATCTTCACTAAGCCACTTCCTAAGGAAACATTTGAGTACCTACGACAGAAGTTGGGAGTAATGTCTTTTGCTTTTTGCCACTAAAGGGAAGCATCAGCTGAGGGGGAGCTATGTACTAGCTCTTGGATAGACCCTTTGCCATTGATGTCAAAGGGGGAGAAGTACAGAAAGAGGATGTCACAGAAAGGGGGAGCTACAACAAAGAAAGATTCAGACAGAAGAGACAGTGCAACAAGGGGGACCAGTTTCAGTATGTGGTTGCCATCAATGACAAAGGGGGAGATTGTCGGAATATTGTCATTGATGTCAAATGAAACTATTGCTGAAAGTAAACAGAATTGATTGCCAGAAGTGAATGGAAATGTCTACGGAAGTGAACGGAATTGTTGCCAGAAATGAACGAAATTATTGACGGAAGTGAACGGAAATGTCGACGGAAGTGAACGGAATTGTTGCCGGAAGTGCACGGAAATGTTGACGGAAGTGAACGGAATTGTCGACGGAAGTGAACGGAATTGTCAACCTTGGCCGACCTATTGGGAGGAGTTGTGACCGTTCGAAAGGACCTTTTCACTTGAAGAGTCACGACCTTAATTTGTGACTTTCCGTGGGTTATAAATAAGTGCATAACGAATGGCAAAAGTGTAGATTCAAAAGTGGAAGATATATAAAAGATCAGAATTTTTAAAGGCAAATTTTTGTGAGAATATTAAAAAGAAACTGCTCCCCCTTTGTCGAATCTAACGGAGATAAAGCAAGTGTTCTATCATCCGTTGTTTTGACAACAAATTTGAGATAGAAGAGTGATTTTTTTTGAAAAGGTTGGTGCCTTCGTTTTGAAGAGATTGGTGTCTCTTGCTAAGTTGGTGCTCGATGAAAGGAGTTGGTGCTCCTGTAGGTTGGTGCCTACAAAATTGTTTTTAGGGTTGGTGCTCCAGTAGGTTGGTGCCTACGAATATTTATATTAAGAGAATTTCTCCATGGTTTTCTCTCAAAAGGTTTTCCACCCAAATTTGTGTCTATTTGCATTGTGTGGTTTTGCATTGTATTCTTTGATTACTTTGAATATATTAATTGCGGAGTAATTTGAGGTTTTGGATTTAAGATTAATAGTCAAAGGTGAAAAAAATATCTTATACTGATTCACCCCCACTCTCAGTATAAGAGTGTGCTTAACAATTGGTATCAGAGCCGTGGTCATGGGTTCGAATCCCCTCGAGTAACGCTGAGGGGGGGATTGTTGGACTAATCGCCAGCGCCCCCCTTAGGGATTTGTGACATGGACTAACAGCCTCCCGTGGGTACTTATCTGGTGTTTGTATCAGGGGTTAACAGGTCAACCTTTTGGTGCAACAGCAAGCATTCCTTTCTAACAGATTGTCCGCTACATCGTTTCTTGTCTTTTTTTTCCGACATCAGTGTAGTTAGAGTTCTACTTTGCAGTAGAAATCAAGGGTTTTTCACAAGATTTACCATGAGTGGGTTTTTCGGCCTCATTCACTTGTGCCAGTTTTGGATTGGAGTGTCATCGGATTTCTGCCAAGGTGTGAAAATTTTGTGCAAAGAAGAGTTTGTTCGCAGAGTTTTCTCTTGGTTTTTCGCAAACTATGAGAAATTCTTCATGGAGATTCTAGTCACACCTTCTCACATTCTAATTCCCAACTCTATCGAAATTGGATTTTCACAAGTTGTAAGCTTGGTGATAGGTCATGGACTTTCCAAGTGTCATCACTCAGGTTTTCTAAGGTTGAGAGAGTTCAGGGATTCCTCCTATTCGTTCCCAACATAAGATAAAATATTGGAGGGAGTTTTTCAAGCCAAATTTCAAGTTGTTCACAACATCCATGCTCAACTAGTGCCCCAAACACAATCTACTTTTCCCCCCTAATCCTTTTTTCAAAAATCCAACATTTGCATTGCTTGCCCCATGTCTTCTCAAGCCACTGATTCCATGATGAAGTACAAGTTCAAAAGCGTCAATCCTCCAAGTCTTGAGTTTGATTTCCCCAATATTTCAGACACGGACATGGGCCACATTGACTTCCCTGAGTTCCATGCAAGAATTAATGCCCCTGACCGTCCTACTTTGGCTTAGAGGATCTATGACAACGGGCTTCCACAGGTAGCAACTTTCCCAATGTTAATCTAATGCCTTGAGCTCGACATCACATGTACCCAAAATTACAATCCAGAGGCACATGAAGCACGCAACTCAAAGAACAATGTGGTAGCTCACTATAACTGTGAATTCATTGATGGAGTTTAAGGGATTTCCTAGCATGAGGAATTTGAATAAACCTTTGTGGACAAGGGGAGAGTCTATTGGAGAATCAACCTTAAATGCCTCGGGTACCATCAACAAAAGTTGGTTGAAACACAAGAGGCAAGGAATCAAAAAAATCCTAAAAATATTTTTAGAGATATCTTCAAGGAGGAGCTCTCAAATATAATTACATTGTTGAATTGCATGGAAGGAATCAGTCTATCAAGGAGTTCTACACCTGGATGTATCAGATGATGAACATCATCTACATTGGGAAGCAATTCATAAACAAGACCACTGTCACTAATGACTCTATCAACAAGCAGTTATGCAAACTTAACACGAAGAGGTATTTTGCCATGACCTCGTATTTGAGTGTACACCTCCACTTGCAAGAGAGTCTTCTCAAGACTCACCAAGGAAGGGAGCCCAAATGCCTCCAACCTGGTGTACTATTTCCACAACTAAATTCAAAGGCAAGTCCCCAACACTTCAAACACATCGACGCTTTCCCCTTCACCATCAAATTGTTAGTGAGAAAATTTGCCAAGACAATTTTCAGAGTCAGTTGCCAATGAAGTTGGCAAGTGGGGAAGTTGGTCTATCCAATTCCCAAAGTTTACATATATATCATAGTTGGTGGCTTCAATGGGTGCCCTTCCCATCTCCTCACTATGTTAGTGACAAATTATTGTTCATGGAACTTAACAGATAGATGACTTAAGCCCACAAGTTGCTCTCTTCGAAGCATAAGATGGGAACTAATTTCCCATTGCCATCAACCACTACACCTACAAATCTCTAGCAACTACAAAGTTGATTGAAAAATGTCTCTTTTCACTTTGTACCTACACGAGAAGAGATTGTCCTTTGCCAACTAGGGGTGATCAATGAATTCTTGGTCCTAACATCGTAAAATTCCTTTCTATGAGAACTATTGGATGGACTATGAAAATGACAATGAAGTGCATCAAAGGGACTACAACCGAATGACTCTAGATCAAATTGTTGAATGCAACATGAAGGACATTCCAAAAGGACTCACTGATGATGATAGCAAACTTCAAGCTCCAACTTATTTACAAAATAACATATTTCTTGAGCCTGTTACCTTGATTGATTGGTTGGATCATGAAGTCAATTCGTTTGCAAACCATTCTAAGGTGGTGACTAATAGAACATTGTCATGGTTGTGAAGAGGACGAAGGAATGTAGCAAGAAGAATACAAAAAAAGGCAGTGCAAAAGGATGTGGATCATCATCCAAGTCTTCTTTTAGGCAAAATGCCCCCATCCTTAGCAATCTTTAATTGTTGCTACCAGCCCTCTTGTTACTAAAAGTTGTTGGTGCCATTGGTGGTGCTAGAGGTGGAGAAGACCTGAAAAAAAATAAGTTACCTGAGACGACTTGTGGAACAGGAAAACCAACCAAACTCAACATTATTATTAAAAAAACCAAAAGCTTCACAATGAGCACTTGTTCAAGTCCCTGTGGCATCTCCTCACCCTCCTCCTAGTCCCCTTGACACTTCAGTCTCGATCTGTCATGTCCCCTTTCCAGTTGACATCTTTCAGAGTTGATGATTAGCCTATTATGCGACCCTCGTAGGCTGATAGGATGGATAGAGGGTCATGATGGAGCTTGGCTTGGCTTCGACTAGCAGAATTTTTCTAGTTGGCTTTCGTTCGGGCTCTTTCGGACACGTTTGTCTGAGCTCTTATTTTTTAGGGATTTTTGGCACTCAGCGGAGCACCCCTGTTATGGTCTAGTCATGTGCGGAATCACTCCTTGGTTCACCAGCTTCAGAGGGTTCGAGGATCGGATATGTATCGAGAGAGATATTAATATTTAATTGATTTAATTAAATATTAATTATTTGGCGTAATTTAATGACTTAGGCATTTTGGCCCAAGGGGGCGCTCATATTGAGGGGGGGCCGTTTTAATTATATTTTATAATTAAAATTGTCTTAGACTATGAAAAAATTTAAAGACAAGGAAACCCTAATTTTTAATTGTGAAACCCTAATTAGGGTAAGCGCACTTTTTCAAGGATATAAGGGTTTCTCATTGGTAAGAGCACCATTCATGTTAAAGACAAAAAATTTTGCTAAGTATTTTCTGAGAAGACTGAGCCAAGGGTTTCCAGTATTTTGTTTGCATTGAAGAACGTGCAATCTTCAGTGTGTGCAATTTAGAGGTTGTGAGATATCAGCTGATCTATTGCCAGTTTGAGAGCTAACTTCACACAGAGGTTATCACAGAGATTTATAGAGTTGTTTCATCAGGATTTTGTTCCGGAAATTATCCAGAAGGAGATCATAAATTTTGGCGCTTATTTTTCTCAAGATCCGGCACTAAAAACCCAGGCCGTACAGTTTTAATCACTGCTGTACGGAATCCGTACAGTGGTGTTGCAGGCCGTACAGTCCAGCAAAGGGGCATATTTTTCCTAGGGAGCAAATCGCCTATTTTTTCTACATTCTGTTGATACCCTTTTGGGTGCCTATATTTATATCATCATTCGGGATCATCAGAAGCGCGGAGAAAAGCTCATTTATTGCAGCCGTACCAGCTGTACCAGATCTAGGGTTTGCAGAAAAATCAGGTTTCTAAGACAATATTTTATATTATTTTGTGTGTGTGCAAGAGATCTTATTTGTAATCATCTGAAGTGAATAATAAGATTAGAGATTAGTTAGTTGAAAGAGTACACTGCTATTTATTTATTTATTTGAATTTATTCAAATTTATCTGGCAAAAACGCATTCTTCTTTATTTATGCAAAAACACAAAAAAAAATCAAAAATACACAAAAAAAAAACAATCAAAAAACATTCAGTTTTAGAAATCAGGAAAACAGGGGTTTCTACACGATCGACAACACCACCCAGCAATTCATGGCCTCCAATCATAGTTAAGGACATGTACCCTCCACTTCCACAACTCCAAAGTTTGCCCCAATTTCCCATCAATTGCCTTTTCCACCTCCTCCTGTCTCTATTCTTGCTCCTTTCCATGTACCTTCCCAACCCCCTTCCCCACATGTGAAAACTCCCATGCCACCTCCTCAGGAAGCTCAAACATCTTCCGAGTCTAGGACTCGAGTTTCTAATGTGGAAGGTAGTGGAGGCCTTGAATAGGTTGAGGCCATGGTGAAGAAAAGGAAAAGCATTGTCAAAGCTATGGTTCCTGACTTTGATGCAGATGCCACCTTGTTGCAATCACAACCACCCAAGGAGCCAAAAACTACCTCAAGGATCATCACTTGAGCACAGGGTTTCCAATTTCTCGAAGTGGTTATCCCGATTGGTGATAAGAACAAAGAAGACATCACAGTTCATGACTATCAACTTAAAAAGGTATGAATGGGGAAACCACTAGAGAAGGGGATATTCATAATTTGAGTGAAGTTATTGAGGCAGCAATCAAAAGAATGGAAGAAGATGGTGAATCAAAAGATGAGTTGAAGGACACTTTCCGTGGATCATAGTTGTACATTCACCATTTGATAAGTCCTATCAAAATTAAAATCATTCCAATTCCTCCTTCAATGCAAAATCCAGAAATGGATAAGGATTCTATCCAGACGGTTGGTGTATTGGGCAGTTTTGGCAAGGCCAGCAAGGCATGGGTAGGACAGATGTTGCTTCAAGGGCTAAAAGATATTGATGAGGCATTGAAGATTCATGGGAAAGTGACCACTAAACATTCTAGAGCAGATGAGGAGATGCAGGCTTATCAATAAGCACTGCTCATATGGAACAATACGATAGAGAATTTGAAGGAGATGACAATGGAAGATGTAAAATTGCTTGTTTCTGAAAAGGTTTTTGGAAGTCTGAAGATTGTGATTCATATAAATGGCATGAATCAATAAAATGGTGAATTGTGATGTTGAATGCCGCTTTGAAGCCATTATATGATAGTCAAACGAAGAATGAGAATACTTTGTATGAGATATGGTCATTTTTTGGTGCACTTCAACGTGACTTCTTCAACAACACAGGTGCTGCAAAGCCCATGGATGAAGTCAGAGAGCAAAGTCACTAAGATAGTCAAATAAGAATTGGCCAAGCCAAGTATCTTCAACGTCAATGCCATGAGAAAATTCATCACAATACAAAATGTGTTTGATGAAGCAAAGTAGTCTCAGGCTGAATTGTTGAAGTTGCCAAACACGAACATTGAAATTCAAGGAACTTGGGCCACGAGAGTTAAGTGCATGGAGACCCCCAATGACACTAAAGGGACTAAAGCAGTAAATAAATTCCATGAATTCAAATTGAAGATGGTTGCACAAAAGAAGAAACCTATTGTGTTGACTAGTAATGATGGATCACCTCATCCAACAAACGTCTCATCAATTAAGAAATCCAATTAACTGTGGGGTCAACTATGGTTTCTTATATCTTGTAAATCTTCATATTTGTAATATTGTAATTAATTGTAATTATTTGTAATATTCTAAAAGTCGCCTTTGAATAACTTAAAAGTTAGTTATTTGTAGTTACTTGTTTCCTATGGGCTATGAATAGGAGTTAAAGTGATTGTAGATGGGCTTTTTGATGCCCAGCACAATTTAGGTAGAATAGATTGAAGCATGAAACTTTGTATTCAGAGTGGAAAGAAATACAAGAAAAATTCCCCGCCATTGTGTCACAAGATTTATTGTGCAAGATATCATTATTCTCTTTATTTAATGATGCATATATTTCCTTGTCAAATCTACTTCAAAGCAAATGTGTTTAGATGTTAATGGTCAATCACAATCTTGGTTTTTATCTTCTGCGTTTAATCTGAATTCTGGATGTATTAGCATTACATATTTCCTTGTTCCCTTTCTTTCTGTTGACTGTAATATGCAACACCCCACATGAAATTTTGCCTGTACAATTGTAAAGATTTTCTTTAAGCATTTTCTTGTTTTCAGGAAAGGGAACCTCCCTCCATAATAAAGAAGGGACTTTGTCCCCTCACAGTTGTAAAATCCCACATTTTGTCCTATGACAATATTTTTACCAACAATGAGGCAAATAATTGCATTTAGTATGCCAATGATAATATATTATATCAGTTGTATATGATCACAGCTATGTCCAGTTATATGGCCATCCCAATGACATGGAAACACTTGTACAATAATTGCCATGTGCAACAAAAGTCTCAACATTATTCCTTTTCTTGATCTACAATCAAGTTAACCAAGGCCAAACCTATAGAACAACAATGTTTACTCTAGGTCTCCATGGATCCATCTAACGACTAGTCATATGTCCATGATCAATTTCAATATTCTAAGAGTCATCTTCCAAGAACCAATATTAGACAGCCAAAAAAAATTGTAATTGGGTACCTTGCACCACATGTTTCCCCCCTCAAGGAATATTTGCCGCTTAGAACCACTTTCGTATCCATAAATATGCAAATGATTCATTTTGAAAGGCATTGAGATCCAATGTTTTCAAAATAGAGCCATGAAATTTCTCAGGTTAGTGAATCTTTTGTTACTTGTGCTAATTAGCAGTGCATGTTTGTTTCTTACATAATATTGTTATTTCATGTTGCATAATTGGTATGATGATTTGCAGATCAACATTAGATTGGTTTAAATTTTAGACTACAGTAAATACCTTTTAACCATCAATAATCAGACTAACATTTCGGTTACACTGCTTGACATTATGACAACTCCACTCAACACTACACAGTAAGACTCTCCACAAGCATCATCAGTGAAACCCCAATTGTTGCCAGCATAAACTCCTTTCAACTCCAATGCCTTCATTAGCAATTTAAGTCCATATATCATGCTTATGTTCTCAACTCGTACCTGTAGCCCTTCTCAGATGTAGCCTCACAAAATTCCCTCCAGCAGAAGCTTTCTGCAAAGCGAAATTGTTTTTAGCAACAATACCAGATGCATCTCTCCACAACAACTCTCAAGAACAACACATTTAGCAAGTATCTCTTGAAGGTTCAGCTACAATCTCACCAGTAGATAGACTCGATTTTTTGAAAAGCAACCACCTGAATTCCACAAATACAGTAATGATATCAACCACTTCGAGTGACACCTACAACTCCCCACCTGACCCAAATCCCTCCATGCCTGAAACAACCCTCCCACCATGCTATGCATCCAATACCAACAGTATCAATATCATGCCTCGGAAAATGCAACCAATTATCCTTTAATCATCCTCAACTTTAGATGCAACCGAAGTGCCCTTACCTACTTATTGTACAAAATTAAGCTTGATTCGATGTCACTCATCAACTCCTCAACATAGCCTCCATCACAATGATTTTCCATTGCTTCCCCTTTCTTCTTTCACGACAGCTTCCTCGAGACTTACCTTGTACCAGTTGGCCTATGAAATTCGTGCCAAAATCTTGTGTTGTGAACCAGGCAATACGATCAAGGTTTGTCTTTGTCTCTTGAAGTAGAAGCATATATATAACATTTTGTTTAGCATTAAAAAATGAGATCACATACCTTGTACCGGCTTTACAAACACCATATTTTTGACAAAAGCTTCATGACAATGGTTGATGCTTGTGTAGATGGCTACCTGCTTCCTCCAGAAGCAAAAATACTGGGTTTGACTATTCTGTAAGAAGAGGTTGTTCAAGTTTGACAAGCAACTCATTCCTCATTTACTTCTCATATGAATTTCCAATTGAATGTCTATTTGGTGCACTACCCAGTCGCATCCAAGAGCTGCTTCAATGAAATATGTATTTGATTTTACTCTTGATTACTTTCCATGTACAATCAAGTTTCCTTGCTCTTTTGCTCTTGGTTTTGATTGTTGGCTACTATTTTTCATCTAGTGTTTCTTCCATCTGGCTGTCTTGAATATCAGCTTGTGAATCAACTTCAAGGTTGCACACCTGAATTTGTCACAGGATTGCTAAGATTTTGTGGACTGCAAAAGCCCATTTGTTGATCAATAGCCTGATGCACAATTTGGCCAAATGTGATTTTTTCATATGCCTGTTTTGAATCTCTGTTTCTTCATTTTAGCATTTTATTTCCACGTTTCTAGATCTTCTTCAAGTTTATGACTTATCTGGTGTTAGCGCTTGAAACTGATTTGGGGAATAAACATATAGCCTATCTTTGTAAAAATGTTCAAGCGGGCTTCTGAACTTGACTTTATTGTGATTTCAGTTGTTCCTTTTTCAAGTTGAAGAGTATTTTGCTTGAGAAGAGTTAGATTAAAGGCAGCTTCTAATCTTTAAGCAAATTTCTTGCTTGTCTTTAGTTGTGTTTTCTACGCTTTGTGCAGTTACTGTTTCTGCAGGAGCCACTTTACAATCTCAGTGGACATGCCTATACCTATGACATACCCTGCTCCCAAATGTGTCCCATCGTTTGGTGCTAAAGATTATCTGGAAGTGCTTTCTCCAAGTCTAAATTTATGCAGATTCTTACATAGTCATCAGATCTGATGCACAATAAATCCCCCCAAATTGTTACCTAATTCTTTTAGAGCAATGTGGTTATAGAACTTTGCTGGTAACACAAATAGTCTGATCCAAACTCGTGCAACAGAGAGTTCTTAGTTGGATTTAAGCCTATTATCCAGTATTTCAAGAACAGACCTGACATCAATTATGGTCATCCTTGAAATATCGTTTCTCAGTTTTTTTTGGATGCAAAGTGGACTGAAATATGTCCTTGTTCCTGCCATAATCTTCATATTTCCTCTGCTGTGGTCGAACTGTCCATTATCCAGTCTCTAAGATTCTTCGGCAAGTGAAGCAGGCCTATAAACCTGCAGGTAAGAGCTCATTCCTTAAAGGAACATGTGTCTTCTCACTTCACCTGTCTTCACCTGTCACTTGGATGGCTACAATGGGTGCTTTATCAGATTTCTGAAAATATGTATTGTTGGTCTTTCCACTGCTTCCTGCAAATGCAGTAATCTGTCATGTGTGCTTCTTTAGATAAATTATAATTCTCCATAAATGATAAGAGTAATGTCACCCACTAGAAATTTACTGTAGGAGGAGGGCGTTGCAGAACCCAAGCCCCCACATCATAATCCATAGCCAAGTTGTGGATCACTCTTAGACACAGAAATCTGGACACCTACCTATAACGCTTCCAAAGGATGTAAACTATGCTTAATATGCTATTTAATGTAGTAATATTGTTAGCCTTGCAAATGGTAAGTTAAATGACTTAACTTTCTTTTGTATGGCATTTATATTAACAAGCTTTAACAAACCTTTCTATTACATTTAAGATAGAAAAGGATAAAGGATTTGTCTGCAGTGGCAACATAAAACAGGATGCAAAGTGTGCATATACATATTAAAGTTTACGAGATAAACACGCACCCCACATGAAGAGACAAAATGCAACTATAGAGAAAAGCAAAAGAGTGTGCAGTTTAACAGGCAATGCAAACCCTCCAACTCACACATTGCAACGCATAAGAGTACAACATGCATCCATTCCACTAGAATTTGACCTCCTAGCTCCAATTTGTAAGGGGTGGCACCGTACTAATTAGAAAACATTTAGAGTACAAAAAAAGTTGCACTAATGTCCAAAACTTACTATAAAAAGTCATTGCACCTAGCAAGAAGTATACCTTTGTAAGGGGCGCAACTATTCGACCTTGCTTTTGCTTTGGGATGCCAATAACTAATGCCCAGTATCTTCGCTTTATGTTTCTTCCAGAATAATCAAGATTCTGTATAGCAGAACCAAGCAACAAATTGAACAAGAGGGCTGTAAAGATCTGCTTCATAGAAGTTGGAATGCAAGAAATACACATGAAGTCCCAAGAACAAATTTCCTAAAGATAAATTTATTCAAAACCAATATTAGAAGACACAATTCTAAATGCATGCGCATACATCATCAGAGGATGTTGTTGCAGTCTTTTCACGAAACAAAGTATGAAGAAGTGTTGCACTCTCACGCGTCCGCCCCATGACCAAAATTCCACTACACTCCTTGTCGAGTCTGTGCACCTAAGATTGCACCCAATGGCAATGTCAATACATCTTAAACACCTGCCTCGTTTAACCACTTTGGCACATGAATGCATTACCTGAGATTTTAAAAAAAAAACTAAACTTTTGGCCAGAAAAAGAAGGAATTGCCCATAGAAAGAGCTTGTCCCAAAAAACATTTAATATGTCTATATGATTTGTTTGTTGCATGTTAACTATTTAATTATGGTGCTGTTGATCTCAGACGGAAAATATTCCAAAGAACCCACAATGAGGCCCTTGTGAAATCTGTGTTTCTGAATGGCTTGTCAACCCTGTAATCATTCAAAACCTTAGAAGTGCAGTCAGAACCCCAATGTGTGCCAGAGGCCTGATTGTCAGGCTCTTATAACAACTGATATGGCCTGACAGAACACAGAAATCTAAATAGGAAACACACATGAAATGCAGAGAGAAACAAGGATGACGATAGTGCTGGCTGGGCAAGGCCAAACACATCCAGAACAGAGCATGCAGGTTACACATCAGTCAGTTTGATTTACATGCAGTCAAGAAGGACTGCAGTGAAGAAGGCAACGTGTACATGCAGATATTTAAAATGAAGTTGATATTTACAAGGTGAGAGATCGATATGAGGAGTAAGTTGCATAACAAGACCAACTTGCTTTCTCCCAACAATAACATCACAACATATAATGGGAAATCCCTGTATTGTGTTCAGCTTTAATCTGAAGTAATATTCATAGATTTGACTTTTAATATCATTTGATCGCATTTCTCATTGGTAACCATCACATAGGAAATGTTATCTGAAAAAGCAGAAAACCTAATAGAGCAAGCTGAAGAAAAAGCAGTTAATCTGATGTCAGAATACCTCCTTTGTATTATTGAATTGTTTTTATAACTCATATGATGGGAAAGGAGCATAAGAAAGTTGAAATTCCTCTGTGCATCAGGCTTACCAATCTAGGAGCCTCCATATAGTCATATTTCAATGCTGCCGCAGCCAGTACATCCAAACTTTTACGGATGCCAGTGCCACCCTGTAGCAGCCAATCAAAGATAGTATAGCCACCATAGAACATGCAACCATTTGTTCAGACAGAAAAAAATTCATAGTTGAGAATGGCATACCTGAACAGGTAAACCCGGAGGCTTATTTAAGACAATTATTGCTGGATCCTGAAATTTCAAATCACTTTAGTTAGTTTGCATTGAGCCATGTTGCCAACAGTAACCATATTTGCAAATAAGACAACTTGAAATTGGAACAAGCTTTGAGGGCATTCCTTGTATAGTTCAAGTCTCTGTATGTACTTTATTTCATCTGTACTTGGGCTGAAGGTTTTTCCTTGCATAGGATTGCTTTTTTTAGGGGTTTTACTCTCAGAGACAGTAACAGGCAAGTATAATTTTGTCCCTGTCTTCATAATTTCTTTTCCCGACACCTGTCATTAAATATTATTTACATAGATAGGAGTTCATAATTGGAGGAAATGAAATCTTATCCAAGAAACAAGAAATCATTCAGTATACTTTAAAACAAATACACTGACAGTTGAAAACAAAGCAGACCCGTTTTAGTTGCAACTTCTGCTCTTCCTCCTCTATCTGAGATTGTGAATCCATTGAATTGAAGGATTCCATTCTAATCTGCACATTAACAGTATTATAGAACCCCAATTTTCCATTCAGAGGCAGATTATAATTAAATCTGAAAAAAATGAATGAACACAAATTAAAAAATGAGGAGGGAAAACAAAAGGGTAATTTGTGTTTCTCTAAACATACAAAGTCATAAGATCAAAACTGTCTACAGACAATGAATATGTAGAAGCTCATCAAACCCTTGAACCTCACAAGGCTGTTCAAAAACAATAGATCTTAATCCAAAAATCATGCCAAATAAACAAATAAATGAAAGTAGGAATTAGAAACATAAAGATACAAAAGACTGTTCTTTTTAAATACAGATTCATTACGTTGTAAAACTAAATTTACTAGTACAGATATCTTGAATATATTTATCTGAAAAAATGCCAATATGTATCAATCTTAAGGTGCTTATCTTGCATTTGTCACATAGATTCGCCAATTAAAGGGTTTCACATTGATTAACAACTCCATCGCCTTCTCTACAAATTTCCCACTGACTGGTGATGGATGGCTTCAATCTAGCTGCATTATTGCATTGAACTCAAAAAACTCTTTCCAAAAAAAAAGAGGCTCCAAATTCTATTGTATGCTCGAGATATCGTGAGTTTTCCATCGCCTTCTCCAAGCAATCAGAAAAACTGCCCTATGACATTCAGATGGGCATCAAATTTAAGGTCGGCCATTTTTATTGACATCTCATACTATTTCACTCGCTCCTCCCATGCCCCTTGGCTGCCATTATAGGTTACTCCTATCAGTGTACTTAAAGCATATTTCATTGTCTTATGACCTAGATGATTGTTATGTATAGAAGAAAAAAGAAAGAAATTATATTATTGTTCACAAATGACCAAAGTAGGTCAATGAGACTCAAAAGTAAAAGGGTTTGAAAAGTAGCTAAAACTTGTACACACATCTTAAATTTATTTATCTGGAAAACACCAATATGTATCAACCTTGAGGTGTGTATCTTGGATTTGTCACATAGTTTTGCCCAATGAAGGGTTCCACATTGATTAATGATTCCATCACCTTCTTCACAAATTTCCCACCGACTAGTGGTTGACGACCTCAATCTAGCTATGTTGTTTGGAAACGAAAACGGAAACGATTCCGAAACGTGGAAATGCAGATTTTCAAAAACCCTTGATTTGGAAACATCATGGAAACATATATATATATATATATATATATATATATATATATATATATATATATATATATATATATATACAGTTTCAGAACATCTATCACAAAGTGCCACAAGCCAATCCCACCCCATTCCTTGTGCACCCCTTGAGGCAAGCACTCTAGAAGATTCAATGCACTGGCGAGCCCCTGCGAGAGAAAGCATCAATAAATGATAAAGTTGAAAAAAAGTGGGAGTGGCATTCATGATTTTGAGGGCAATCTAGATGATTTATTCTAAAATTGAATGCACTTTGTCTTTGAAATAATGAATGGATGAATACTAATATTTTTAAGTGTTTTATCTTTTATAGACAAAAATGAGTATTATGCATTATTATTTTTCTTGATCGTGTAAATACCATTTTTCATTGGGAAGGAAAGATCGTAAAAAGAAATTGTTCGCACTAAGAAGAATCTTTCAATTGATTTGGAACATAATGATCAAAAAAGCTATTGATGATAGGCATCCACATAAAAGAGTTGCATAGCTGAGCAATATCATACTTACATGCATCATTAACCAATGAGATTGTAAAGCGGGTACTAGCATTGCAGACTGCTACATTTTATCCAGAAGACCTAAAGTAGCAAAATCATGAGTATATAATGCATAATACTCATTTTTTGTCTATAAAAGATAAAACACTTAAAACTATATAGTATCCATTCATTCATTATTTCAAAGATAGTGTGCATTCAAATCTAGAATAAATCATCTAGATTGCCCTCAAAATCATGAATGCCACTCCCACTATTTTTCAACTTTATCATTTACTGATGCTTTCTCTCGCTAGGGCTCACCAGTGCATTGAATCTTCTAGAGTGCATGCCTTAAGGGATGCACAAGGAATGGGGTGGGATTGGCTTGTGGCACTTTGCGACAAATGTTCTGATACTGATAGTTATCGGGTTCGGAAATCCGAATACGTTTGGGAGGCCAAAAAAATGCAAAATGCGAAATTCTTGAAAAGTTCGAAAAAAAATCTGGTAAAATCTGGTTTGGAAAATATATATATATAATATTTCAATCTATTAAGGATATTGATCTTAATATCTACTACTAAAATAAAATAAGTAAAATATCTAGTAATACATTGTTGTATTTTGAAGTCTAAAAGTGAACAAGAGGGAACAAATGTGCAATGTGTTAGGAGGTGAAGTGAATATCCAAACCTCCAACAATTGTAATGGTGTAACGTCTTGTAATCCCCTTGGCAATATTATTTGTGGTACGACAAGCCATCCGGCATGAGGGGGGTTGCAAACGTCTCCAGGCATGGAAGACGTCTCCCTACCCGTCTCTCGTACCCGAAACCCGTCCGGAACTCGAGACACGTTCGAGGAGTATGGAGACGCATCTCCCTACAACACTACCTAAAATAAAAAAAGAAAAATAAAAAATAAAACAAAATACATAAATCAAACCATAAAGCTAAACAAATATAAAAAACAAATAATTATATAAAATTAATATATATAACAAAAACTTTTTAAAAAAATTTAAAATAAAAGAACAAAAAGCATATACATATAGAATAATATATATATATATATATATATATATAAATAACAAATAAATAATAATAATAAGAATAAAACTAAAAATAAAAAAGATAAAATAAATGTTAAAAATATATATATATAAATAACAAATAAATAATAATAATAAAAGTAAAACTAAAAATAAAAAAGATAAATGAAAGTTTAAAAAGATTAGAAAAAAAACTAAAAAAATCAATCGAACCATAAAATAAACAAAAATAAAAAACAAAAGGCTTATAAGCCTCATGCAGCCAGCTACGCACAATCCAGTCGGAAGAGAAAGAGCAAGCCCCATCGGAGACAAGAGTGGGTACAACAAGGCCATTTCCCCCTTCTCACAGAGCCAAACATGGACGTGACCACTCATACAGCTCCTTGTCGGCATCACCATTATCGAGTGCGAATGGATAGATATATGGCAACTTCAGTTAGGGCTCAACGCATCCGAGGATGGACTCGACCGACATGCAAAGCATAGTATAAACGACGATAGCCAAAAAATATAGAGTAAAATACAAAGCTAGGGCATGCTCCGCTGATATTAAAAAAACGATGATAGCCAAAACATACATTAAAAAATAGACCGAACCGAACGCATTAATTCGGAAGGTCAAAAAAATGAGGAAATTTCCAGATTTCGTCCAGATGCGGCCGAACTTGGTAACTATGTTGATACTATTCTATCATACATACATCCCTTCATGCAGCCATCATACCTCCTATGATGTCTCCTTGAAATCTTGAAACCCTAAAATATGGCTAAGCCTGAAATGTGACATCTAACTAAGTCTAAAATATGATAGGATCCTCCAAAACCTAGAATTTGCATTATAGCTCCTAGAGGTCTGAAACCACTCTCAAACATCCGGAAATTATATACATAAAATATAACTTAAAGTATAATACTACTGTCTGTTTCGAGCTAATTTTGCATTTTTTTTTTTTTTTGGTTGACTTCAACTTATATTGTCTACCAAAATCCCTTGGAAATGTCCCGGACCATTTCCGGACGTTTCCATACTGGAAACTTGGGTTTTTTTTTTTGGAATGGCGGGGGGGGGATGGGGGATGTTTCCTGCAACACAGCAATCTAGCTGCACCACTGCATTGGGCTCAAAAAAATCTTTTTAGACAAAAAAAGGGCTCCAAACTCCATTGTATGTTCAAGATATTGTGATTTTCCAATCACCTTCTCCAAGAAGGAAAACTGCCCAATGACGATCAAATGGACATCAAATTTAATGTCAGACATTTTTATTGACATCTCACACTATCACACTTGCTCCTCCCACCCCCTTGGCTGCCATTGTAGGTTACGCCTATCGGTGTATTAAAGCATCATCTTCAGTTGTATTTAATATGTTGATACCATTTTTATGCATAGAGAAAAAAAGAAATAAATTATATTGTTGTCCACAAAAGGCCAAAGTAGGTAAATAAGACTCAAAAGTACAAGGGTTAAAAAACCCAAGGGTTTGATAAGTAGCTAAAACTAGTACAGATATCTTAAAAAAATTCCCATATGTATCAATCTCAAGGTGCTTATCTTGGATTTGTCACATAGTTCTGCCCATTGAGGGGTTCTGCATTGATTAATGACTTGTCACTCCATCACCTTCTCCACAAATTTACCACTGACTGGTGGTGGATGGCCTCAATCTAGCTGCACCACTGTGTTGAGCTCAAAAAAATTATTTCCGGGGAAAAAAGGAACTCCAAACTCCATCGTATGCTCAAGATATGGTGATTTTTCGATCGCCTTCTCCAAGCAAAAAGGAAAACAGCCCTATGACAATCAAATGGACATCAATTTTAAGGTCGGCCACTTTTATTGATATCTCACACTATTACACTCACTCCTCTCACCCCCCTTGGCTACTATTGTAGGTTATGCCTATCCACATAACAATAGCCATGTAAGGGGAAGGAGCCTCAAGGAAATAAGAAGCCAATAAAGACCAAATCTGGAGACTCAGGTTGGAGATCAGTGGTGTCACAAAATAAACAACACGACAAGAACAACCCTGTCTCACTCTCTTTGCCCAATATTTAGAGTTCTCATTACCTCTATTATCTCTCCTAATGAAGATGGTTCGGGGATGTTAAATTTAAATAAAACTACTGTGCTACACGGTACATAAATATTGAAAATGCACTAACTGTATTTTCAAACTCTTAATTTGCGGGGAATCTTAAATATACATTTCTACAACAGATCTTGTTGTAGCTTCCACAAACATTTAAAAAAAGATGGCAATTTCAAGATAAAAATTTGCAGCTGCCAAGCCACTTGTTCCACCTAACAAGGTTTTTAGGTAGCACTCTTAAATGTCTCCCTGACAAATCACAATACCTAACAGATTGAAAAAATAGCTTCAAAAACATAGAGCTATGATCATAACCAAACATATTGAAACACGGAAATGGAGGGAGCACACAAAAATTATTATACTGCACTAACAGTAATACACATGCGGCTAGCAGATGGGCTACCGTACAACTCTCTCAATATGCACATCATACTCCTTATGTTTTATAAGACACTGCAACTATTATACATCGCTATGGCAGTTTAACTACCTAACACTAGTTTAAAGAATAGTCAAACAATATCTTTAATTGATATTGCAATTGTAGTGCTTTGCTTGATGGCACCCTTCATCACAGTGAATTGGTGCCCTGTCTTTATTTTGATTATGTATTCTAGCATCATCTGAATGTAGAACTATGTATTGATTAGACCTGGGATGTAATATTTTGATTATGAGACTGACACACTAACCGAAGCAACTCAATGGCAGAATTGATACTCTATTTTGATGATTCCGATATTATATGATGTCATTTACTATTATTTTAGCAACATTTTTGTACTGATGCTATATTTCAATTCAACGATGATGTCAGGATTTGATGATTCGTGCTATGTTTAATTAATGCATTAAAATGAATTTATTGCAGTTGATTAGATGATCAGATAAGCATTTCTGATTTATGCGCTATTTGTGGATGTGATGCCTACCATGGATTTGATGATTCTTTGTAGATACATGAATTATAAATATGTTTATTTATTTATCTATCCTGCCACTTCGCAGCGAAGGTGATGCTTTGATGAGTGTCATAGTTGTGGCATACATGATACAAGAAGCAAAGACATCCATTGAGGACCAGTGCGTACAGGCTATGGTGGGAGTGAATTGAGCCATTGTACTCAGTTTGGCATGCATTCCAAGGTAAAAGGGAACAACAGCGGTTGTTAGGCATCATGGTGGTGATCCCGTTTTTATTTATTGCATTTTGATAGAAAACATGACTTTACTTAGAGACACTAAAATATTGACCCTTCTAGCTCCCATCACTTGGGGGATGGTGAGGCAGCATGATGACATGTCAGTGCCACATACCAATTGAGGTGGGCATTCATTGGTTGTGAACATGGATGATCATACATGTTTGAGAACATGCCAAGAATATTTCTATAGCCTCCTAGATGGGATGAACATCTTTTAGACTTTATGATTTGTCATGTACCTAGAGGAAGGAGCCCTTTTACTAAAATCACGTTTTATTGGCCCTTGGAGGAGGAGCCCTTTAGAAGATAATATTCTCTTCACCCTTGGAGGACAAGCCTTTTATTAAAAAAACTGTAAACAATATTTAATTGGCCCTTGGAGAAGGATTTTATTTAAATTTCATGGCCCTTGAAGGAGAAGCCCTTTATCAAATAATATTTTATTTGCCTTTGGAGGAAGATCCCTTTATTAAACAATATCTTATTGACCGTTGGAGGAGGATTTTATTTAAATTTGATTATTTGGATTTCATGGCCCTTGAAGAAAAAAGAGGATAAAAGGCATCTCACCTGTTTTGGAGTTTCCATCTTCCCATGGCAGCCAAGGAAGAAGAGGTAGTGGCTCCATTATTGTGAAGATTGACTTGGCACGTAGAAAATGAGAGATCCCATGCACGAGAAAAGATTTCTACTTTCAAGATACAGAACATGGAGGCAGCCTTGGAAGATGCCATGGGAGACGGAAACTTACCCATGGAGTTGCTTTGAGGAGACCTCATTGTTACACACTTGTGGGTTTGGAGAGGCGAAGAAGAGGACTTTGGAAATTCGTGGATCTTTGTGAAGTCCATTTTTCAAGAGTCATTGGAGCTTTGAGAAAACATGGTAATGCAGTAATCTTGGGCGAAGATCAAAGGTGCAAGGTTGGGAGTTAATCTAGAGCTTGGAAGATGCCATTCACTTCTTGTAGATTCAGTTTTTTTAGCTATTTCTGGACTAAATAAAAGCCTTCAGACACAAATAATAATCCTTTGGGCCAAAGCAAAAACAGTTGAAAGTGTTGTAAATATCTATTGTTTATTTCTTTGCTCGCTAAACAATTGCACGTGTCTCTCTATTTTGTCATTGTGTGCAGGTGTCAAGAAGGATCCATAACAGTGGTATCAAAGGAAATGAATTATTTCACACCACTTATGCTCTCCATGAACAATATGATGCAAACAATGCAAAATGCAAAGTTAAAATCAATCCCAGATTATGGAGAATAGAGTGAAATAACTAAAAAAGATGTAGAAAAGCTAGGATCAAAGATATCATAATCCTCATTTCTCCCCTACACCACCAAAAAGGTTCAAAAGGAAAATATTTCGGTAGCGATAAAATCATATAACATCAAGCATGGCTCATGCCAGTTGATCGACTTTCAATTGTGTGAAATTAGTGAAATCAATTACAATATTAGTAGTTGTTTACACCTCAAGGGACCAGCCGTTGAGTGGTATCCAAACCAAGCATAAACTAGTAAATAACCCATAGATGTTCAGGGAAAACTTAGGACACCATGGATAAAACATTTGCACAGCAAGATGACATTCTCATATCATGGAGAGAATGGTTACACTTAGGAAAACAAAAACACAGGCGACCATGGTAATACTACATAAAACTTAGTTGCTAGACTCTCAACCACCCATGGAAGTACCAAACACTTAGATAGAATGCTTAAAACCTTATATTTGTGTTTATGTGATTTCATATAATCAAAATTCTTATCTAACAACGACCAACCCCATCAAAAAGGAAGCAAGTTAACATTACACCACTAGCCCTGCAGGTGTCATTATGTGTGATCACATTTGAAAGTAGCTGACATCAGGGCATATCGTATGGGCTATTTTCACCAATTGTCTAATTTTTCACAAAATTTTCAAAAAAATTACTTGCCAATAGCCAAATTTTCAAAAACAAAATCACCAACATTTTGTATAGAATGTACAAAAAAGTTACTAATTCGCAAAAATACATGTATTAAAATTAAAAATTACACTTTTCCTCAAAATTACCCTATAATACATATTTTTTGAATGGGAATGATTCATGCATGGTCTTAAAATTCGTAAGCACTCGCCGCAAAACCTATGAAACTGCAAGTCAAAACCCCTGCCAAGAAATCGCCGAGTAACTCACCAGCTGAGTTTTTATCAGGGACTCGCGAATGCTCGCAACTCTATGATAAAAACTCAGCTGTTGATATATATTAACAGTCAAAAAAGTCTTTTTCAATTTTAATACCCCTGCAAGAAACTCAATTATTGATGAATAATAACAGTTAACAATCAAAAATGTCTTTTTCACTTTTGCAATCGATTTTTAATACGTTGCAGGGAAAAATCCTAGGACCCCCTCCGTTTCAGCCTTGGAAACATTTCCGGTATGGAAACGTGCTAGAAACGCTCTAGAAATGTTTGGGCACATGCCACAAACTTTCTGGACGTTTTTGTCACGTACTTGGGCATTTCCGGTGGAAAAAGAGTTGACTAAGTCAAATAAAAAAGCTAAAACATTAAAAAAAACCCTAATCTCCTATTATACACTATCTAAAACATATATAAACACACTCAATACAAAAACAAAAACACACTCTCATTGTTTATGTTTTTTACAAGAACAAGGAGGAATTTAGGAGGCAGCGATTGCAAGGAGGAGTTTGGAGGAAGCCATTGCAACAAGGAAAGTCTAAGGACTATTTATGAGGGCCTAACAAACTTTGGGATACTCACCAAAGACTACAAACTTGGATGCTTCTGCAGCTACTCTCACCCAGCTTTCACTACTTGGTGTTGAATGACAATCAAGGGAGTTCTACACAACGGGTGGAGAGTGGAGTTAGTGGGAGTGGCATTCATGATTTTGAGGACAATCTAGATGATTTATTCTAGATCTGAATGTACATTTTGTCTTTGAAGTTTGAATGAATACTATATTTATAAAAAAATTAAGTTTTTTATCTTTTATGGATTAAAAATAAGTATTATGCATTGTTTTTCTATATATAAATATAAATATATTAGATATTTACATTTTTTATAGTATATTGTATGGATGTTTCATGACGTTTCCAAACCAAGGGTTTTTGAAAATCCGCATTTCCACATTTCATTCCCGTTTCCATTTCTGATTCTTGGCAATGTAGGATTTTTATGTTGTTTTTGCTTTGCTAAAACAAATTGTATCATTTACTAGTTGTTGTGACATGATTTCTATCTAAGTCATAGAAATCACCGATTTTTTGGCACAAAATTCGAAAATCGCTGTTTTTTTTGACAGCCATTAAAAAACATCCAAAATCATCAAAATCGAGGTCAGGTTCGACGAGAAAGACTTACATGGAAAAACATGTTGGTAATCCCTAGTTTATCACTACAAGAGGAAAACCCTAATTTGACAGCAGAGACAAGATCGACGGTGGGTTGATGCAAAAATGACTTCACCATTCAAGATCGATGCATATTGTAGCAGACCTGGGCGTTTGTGGTCGATGAGGATGTAGCCAATAGTAGTGGACGTTCATTGACGTAGCGTGGCAGCAATAGTGGTGACCCTTCGTCGACATAGTAGTGCTGCAGCAGTGGTTGCGTCGGTGGTCCAGGTAGGGTGATGCGTTTTAATTTCATTTTTTATTTCATGTTTTTAGTTTTTAGTTTTTAGTTTTTATTTTTTATTTTATTTACGATTTGATTTTTTATTTTGTTTTAATTTTAATTTAAGTTTTCAAAACATTCAATTTTATTTTTTTATTTTATTTTTTTACGTTTTTTTAAAATTTATTTATAATTTATAATTTAAATTAAGTTTTATTTTTATTTTACTTTATTATATGTTTTGCTTATATTTTATAAGTTTGTTTTATTTTTTATTTTTTTTATAATGTATTTTATTTTAATTTTTAATTTTGATAATTATATTTTAAATACTTTTTATTCATCCATATTTGTTTTTATGATTTTTTTGTTATTTGTTTATAATTTTTAATATTTTTTTGTTATTTGTTAATAATTTTATAAAAAAATAATGTTTTTTTATTAATGCTTTTTTATTACATTATTTTTAAAAATATATATGTTTTATAATTTTATTTTATATATTTTTTACCTTTTATTTTTACGTCTTTTAATTTATTTTTTATGTTTTATAATTATAATTATAATATTTTTATTTTGTTTTATAATTATTTTTACTTTTTTTTTTTAAATATATATTTTAATTTATTTTATATTAATATATTTTAAGTATATTTTGTTTTTTAAATGTTTATTTATTTTTAATAAATAATAGTTTTTATTTTCTTTTTTATAATTAAAAAAAACTATAATGTTTTTTTTTTTTTTCCCTTTTAAATTATGTATTTTTAAATTTGTATTTTATGTTTAATTTTTTTTGTAATAATTCTTTCTATTTTCTTATTTTAATTTTTTTATTATATATTTTAGAAAATAATTTTAGGTTTTATAATTTTGTTTTAAATATTTTTTATTTTTTATGTTTTTTATTTTTTTTTAATGAGTTGTTTATTTATTTATTTTAGCTTTTTAAATTATGTTTTATTAAATTTTTATTTTATATTTTATAAATTTTTAATTTGACTTATTTTTATGTTTTATGTTTTTTAATGTTTCGATTTTTTTCGTTTTTTGTTTCGATTTTTTATTCGAACTCAAATTTGAACTGATTTTTATCCTCGTCGAACTCAAACTCAAACTCGAACCTTGTGACTTAGATTTCTATCACCTTTGAAGAATTTTGACTGGGATTTGAGAGGTAAGACTCTTAGATTCAAATTTATTTTAGGTTTTTCATTTTGATTTTTTTCCATTTTAAATCTATAAGGTTTGATTTTTTTGTTCTTTTTTTCCCATTTTCTTCATTCTTTGAGAGGCAGCTAGGGTTTTAAATTAAAACTTTTTCTGTTTTATAGGGTTTGTAGTTTACATTTGGAAATTTGCAATGATATACAAGAATGGCATCCGCTTTAGGTAGCCATTGGCGTAGGAATTTTGATGACCCTACTTGAAAGCATGGCGTCGAGCCCCTGGTGTACAATATTGTGACATGTAATTATTGTGGTTCTCTGATGAGAGGAAGCGCCAACTGCCTTCTACCATCTTGCATGAATCCCAATACAAGATGTACAATTGTTCAACAATGTGGACCCTGAGGTTGCAAGAGAGATGAATTCTATCTTTGCTCTTTATGAGGAGAAAAAAATGTCCCCTTGTTTATGATGAATTAGTAGGCCCTTCTATTGACCCAAGGATTTGATGATGGCACTTATCCACTGGAAACAATTCGAGCGAAATGCCTTCAACTTCATAAGGTTTCTTTATTCCTCACAATCGTGTTGGTGCACAACCTTCGGTCGAACATACTGCTTGGAACTAGGAAAATCATAATGAAGCAAGCATGGATGCCATAATTTTTTTGTATTATAGCAACATACCATTCGATGTGGCAATAAGCCCATAAACACAATGACTGTTGTCAATAAGGGGTTCAAGGCACCTACTCATGATTTGAGAGGCCCTTTGTTAGAGGAAGCTGTAAAAAATACGAAGGTGATAGTAGATAAGTGAAAAATAACATGGGGCAAAAAGGGCTACAGTGTTTTGTCTAAGGGTGGATAGTTGGTGCTCTTGAAATCTATTGATGTCTCTCGCCAAGTGAAAAACGAAGACTATGTGATACGTTGGATGAGGTGGCCATAGAAGTGGGTGTGGAGAATGTTGTCCAAGTTGTGACTAGAAATACAATAGCATATATAGCAGCAAGAACACTTCTTAAGGAGAGACACCCTACACTTTCTTTTAGCCCTTTGTACAACCCATTACATTGATCTCCTACTCGAGAACATGAGAAAAATTATGTGGGTAAAAAGTGTGGTTGAAAAACTCAGAAATATTACAAAATGCACATTCAATCACACTTGGATGCTAAGCTTGATAAGAGAACATAACAATGGAAAGAAGTTTGTGCGATCAAGAGTCACAAATTTCATCACATTGGAGAGCAGTACGACGTCACTAACATCTCTTATGGAAATGTTTGTAAGCACACATGGATTGGAGTCTCCCTATTTTAGAAAGGCCAAAGGGGAAAGGGTCATGAAGACCATTTTTGATGATGTGTTTGCAACGAGCACAGAGAAGATCTTTAAGGTAACTTTAACTTTTTTTTATTTATCATTTATTTATAGTTTATAATTTTTTTGATTCAAATTTTTATTAATTTTAATTTTAATATTTCATAATATTTTGTTTTAGATGATGGAACCTTTGGTCAAAGTTATACGCTTGGTAGATGGAAAAAAAACCAAATAGGTTATCTATATGAGGCCAAGGAGGCCATAACGCATTATTATGGCAAAAATAAAAGAAAAAATGAACCCATTTGGCACATAATTGATCAAAGACAAAATAAGCAGCTTCACCAACATATACATGTAGTTGCCTGCTACTTGAGCCACAAATTTACAAAGGTGTAGAGGGGAGACTCTTTTCTTCGACTCTATGCATTCGAAGGAGAATGACGCAATAGCCAAGTAAAAACAAATTGAGTCCTTTGATTGTAGTCTTGTTACTCGTAGATACTAGACTTTTTTAATAAATGCAAACCAAGTCATCTTAAAATGTAATGTCCTATTTGTATATTTATGGTGGAAATATTATGGTGCAAAAACACTAAATCTTTTGAAGCTAGTCATTTGTATTTTGTGCCAACCATGTAGCTCTTATGGATTTTAATGAAGTTGAAGCATATTTGAGGCCATTCACACAAAGAGACGTGATACATTGATAACACAACACCTTAATGACCTTTTTTTTGTGCAACACTATTTTCGTCTTCGCGTGAGACAGATGGAAGGGCAAGAGGGTCTTGATGAGATTGATTTGGATGATATCGATCCATACTCGGACTTGAATGCTCAGGTTGTGGAACCCATGTTTATCGAGATCACAAATTTTGAGAGGGAAATAGCAAAAGAGGTAGCGGCAGTAAGGGCACTAGCGAAAGCGGAAGCATCAAAAGAGGTTGGTGAGAATGATACGTTTGCGGATGATTTTGTTACAAAGGAAGAATCTTTACTTTCCACTTCCAAGGCGTAGTCAATGAGTACAAGGAGCTAGAGGTGGCAAAGAAATTTGAAAAATATTGTGTGAATTTGTAATTTTCTATGATGATGATCAATCATCATATGATATTATAGTGCATCAGTGAACATTGTACTAATTTTTAGTCTAAAACTAATAGAAAATATACCTGTGTTATCTACATTCATTTCTTATTTTTTTAATAATGTTTTGTGTTATTTAAGTTTATTTTATGAATTTTTTTTTAATAACTTTCTGAAAAAATGTGAGTTAAAATTTTGGGCTGCCAAGTATAAGTTTATGAACTATGGACTTGCCATCCATTTTATAATATTTTCCTATGTAGACACTAGTTATTTGCTATGACATTAGCATCTATGTGCATAGGGAACATTGGTTCAAATTAGCCTCTTAGTGGCACATTTTCCCTTATATTGAGCCCCATTCGCTTTCCCTTGCCTTGTGTTGTCCTTACAAGTTTAACTTTGATTCACTTTGGGTCAATGATAATACCACCATTCAATCTAAAACACTTGAAAACCTACAAAACAACTACTTGTTTGCCTTGTTACAACCACGCATGCTCACGGAATTTCCAAAACACCATTTTAGGGTTTCTTGGTCTCTCTAACCAGAATCGGACTAGTCATTCATTTTTGTGGGTCCCTTGACCTCTTTCTCTAGTTTTATTGGTTTCTTGTGCCCTATTTGTCAGTTTGTTCCCTCTTTTGATTGTCGGTTGCACGCCAATAAGGTTTTGATTTGAATTCAAGAAGTCTATGAGTACATTAGTGCATTGATGCATTTAGAGGGGAGATCCATGCAAGCATGCACAAGGAAAACTCACTATGATTTTTATTGATAAGCCATCTATTGAAGTCTTAAAGCAGCACCCTTGTACCTAAAGCAAAATTTAAGAATTAGTGAAAGAGCATATAATCCATACTAGTTGCTTGAATCTCATACATAGGGATAAGGGTCGGGATCTTCATACTACACTAGATTGCTTGCTAGATTGAATGAGTGTTGAGTGCCAACTTGTCAAAGAACAAGGGTTTGATTGAGTCAAGCCCCTCATAAATAATTTTTTATGGTCTCGCAAGGTGCTTTTGAGCCAATTAACTTTGGATAAGGAGAAGCAATTCTAGGAGATCCACAACTCAATTTCACAATTTGAGAGCAGTTTTTGACAAGCAGGAGCACACAAAGATGCATGCAAAATTTCATTAGAAACTGACATCCTCTGATCAAGTTCGGCCACAATGACAAGGATAGGATTCATCTTGCTAAGATCAAATCCCTACAATCCTAGATTGACCAAGATCAAACCAATCTGATCTTGGTTGTTTTCTACACATTCTCAGATCTACACAAAAAAATTGGGTTTGCTCTGATAATACTTCTAGCCTTGTTTTTAGCCTCAAACAACACACATGTACATCATAATTCACATATTTCTCTACAAACTCTTTGTCAAATTCCAAGCATTTAATTCACTTCATATCCCATAATTAGGTTTGTGTTTAATGTCATTTTGTTGTTTTATGTTCAGATCTGAATTGCACATTGTTTAGCATGTTTAAGTGTAATATCCCTTGACCTAAGCCACTTTACCATACTATATTTTGTGAACACATGCCCTCTTACACCACTGAGAATTAGATTGTTGCTTATATTGTGTGTCGGATCCAATTTTGCCTAAGGTTTCTATAAACCCTCGCCTTCCATGCTTCCTTTCTTTCTAGGGATAACATGATCAGAATCGCAACAAGTCTGGGGGATTACACCCTAAATAAGGATCTAGATGTGTTATATGCATATGCAAAACCAATGTTGAATAGGATGGAAAATAGAGAAAGGAATAGAACTGGAACATAAAACTATATTAAGTTGTGTGTTTTGTACATGGCATACTCCTAAATAAATTGTATGCTTGTCTACTTTACCGCTATTTGATCTAATGCAACGGAGATGTGTATATATAGAATACAATACCTCGAAGGCTAAGGAGTCACTATAGAAGTTGAACCATTTGGGCCTCCATGTGTGACTCTTCATCTTCTAATGGTTATGTGGCTTGGCAAACCAAGGCATGGTATGCTGATAGATGTTGCGATTTAACGTCAACCCTGAAAGTGCCCCTTGGCATGGCACAGAGTGTCCATGTTTAATCTAGAGGTTATGTGTAGAGGCTGAACTCCACAGTACATTTGAAGGTGTTTCACCATTGGCCAATGTTGTGGAAAGGTTGCGCGCATGGTGCAAAGTGGCATATGTTGTGAATGCGGTGTAGAGCACACAAAAGTTGTGTTGCACGAAATGTGGAGTTGCATTGAATGGCATTGAGATTGATTATCCACATTTTGGCACAAGCAAAGGGGGTGCTACCCCTCAACCCTGCAAGGGCCAAACCCTTAACACTTAGCTACTCCACGCCTATGAGGCGAAGTGCGCAATGGTGTCTTCTGAGATTTGTTGCATGTTTTCAGGTGTTGCATGGAAGGTGCATGATGTTGGGAGTTGTGTGGAGGTGTTCAAGGCATAAGAGTTGTGTGGCATGCTTCCTAGCACTACGCAGGATGCACATAATGCGAGGAATTGTACAGTGTAGTCTTGGGAGCTATGTGACGTGGATCCTGGCATTGTACGGGATGTGTGTGGCATTGGGCGTTGCGTGGAGGTGCTCGAAGTGCGCAGGTTGTGTGGCATGTTCCCCAGCACTACACATGATGCAAAGGGTTGCACAAAATTGCACAAGCAACCAAGGCACTCAACGACAGAGTGTCAGGTGGCACATCTGCATGTGGATCATTCGCCCTTTCTTGAGAAGCAATCATCCCAATTGCATTATGAAGCAAGTGTGGCATCATAGCTCCTCACCGATGTCGAGTGAACCATTTGCCTTGGAGATTATTTTGACCCACCATGAGAACTCTGTATACTAATTTAGACAAGTCCTAAGTGTACATGATAACAAGGATCCTATGATTCTACTAATTGAGGTTGTGTCGTTGTAGGCAGTGAGTGTAATGTAATCTTATTTGGAGTTCATATGGCATGATTAAAGTGTGGAATCAATTTTGGAATCTCGTATGTCTTATTGCCCACTTATATGGTGATACTCCAAGGATTGGCTATGTACACACCATGGCAGTTGTGCATGTATGCATGCCCAAGAATCATATCACAAGCATCAATTGGCTCTACATCACAAACTAGCTCTTCTATGAAAGGATGGATAACATATGAAAAGCAGCATTGGTGAGTGATATGTATAACTTTGGTGTTGTAGGAACTAATCCATCCCAAATTGTAGGGATGTAGATGAGGCATGGTTGAAGCCTACATAGTAAAAAAACTCAAGAACCACGGTTACTTGATAGCCAAAAATCGCTCCCTGTACTCAGGACTAAGCAATTACTTGGCACTTTATCGTTACTTTAAAAATATATATATTCATAAAATACACTGAAATACATAAGAAAATGAAATAAATGTAGAGAAATGATTGTACAGATTCAGAGAACACATAACTCAGAGTCATGAGCATGTTTTATCTTAGTTTTTAAGAAGATAAGAGTACAATGTGAATGTCGAATGCTCTATTTTAAACAAAAAAAAATACTAAAATGGCTCATGGAAGTTCTCTCCAACTCCTTTGTTGCCCCCTAGAAGTGGAAGGTAAAGACGGCTCCACTAGAACATCCACAAACACATCATCCAACTCCAAATCCTTGCCAACCCCTCCCAATGCTTTTGCTTCCCTTACCGCTATAGCTTCTTCTACTTCCCTTTCTAAATCTACAACCTCCTTAGTAAACATGGGCTCCTGAGGCACACCATTAGACTCAACGATCCAATATGAGTATGGATCAATATTATCCAAGTCAATTGCCTCGTGATCTATCCGTCCCTTCCACTTGTCTCACATAGAGGTGAAGATTGTACCACACAAACACAAGGTCATTGAGACGTGTTTTCAATCAATTGTGCTTCTTTGTGTGAATGGCCTCAAACATGTTCCAATTTCTTTCACACACAGAAGCACTACATGGTTGGGACAAGATTTGGATGGCTAATTTTGAAGATTTGGTGTCCTTGCACCATAATCTTCCCACCACAAATCTGCAATAAGAGATTGATAACATTGTAAGTCAAATAGGTGTGCATTTATAAAGAAATAATGACATTACAATGATACAATGACAAACACAAAGGACCAAATTTGAATTTGTTTTTTACTTGGTTGATGGGTCGTTCTCCTTCGAATTCATAGAGGTGAAGAAAAAAGCCTCCCTTTTGCACTCTTGTAAATCTGCAGTTCATCCAAAATTATGTCTCTAGTGGCTTTGTCAATCACCATCCTCTCTATGCATGTATTTAGGCCATCCATGAGCTCATCTGCCCTAAATTAATCCGCAAAGAAAAACTTAGGGTTCAAATAGTAAGTTGTTGCATGTATATATCGATGGAGCTGCTTGTTCCATCTACAATCAATCAGGCACCAAATGGACTTATAATTTTTTTATTTTGCCTATAATAATTTACTATGCTCTCTTTGGCTCTGTACATGGCCTCATACAAATACCCCATGGGATTATTTTCTCCATCCACCAAATGGAGAACTCTAACCAGAGACTCCGTCACCTAAAAGCAAATAACGTATAATTTTAAAATTTAAATTAAGATAAATTTGAGTTATTTATTTAAAAAACAATAAATCATAACTAAAAAAAGTTAAATCCAAAGTTACCTTTATGACCTCATCCATGGTCTTTTCAAAGCAATCACAAAAAATGGTCTCCTTGACCTTTTGTCTTTCAGCCTTCTTGTTATATGGAGACCCCATCCACTATGTTCTCACAAACATCTATCGAAGAGATCTTAAGGGGGTTGTAATGCTCTGCAATGTGATAAAGTTCATATCAAATCTCATGCCTCATACTTGCACTAACTCTTTTCCGTTGGTGTGTTTTTTTCTCAAACTCAACACCCAAGGATAACTGGAGATGTACTTTGTGATATCTCTCACCTCTTCGACCACATTTTTCACCCATGACATCCTTCATATGTCCTCAAGTAGGAGATCAATGCAATGCGCTGAGCATGGGCTCCAAAAAAGTGATGAGTGTCTCTCCTCAAGAAGTCTCCCCGTTGCTACATATGTTATTGCATTGTTAATCACAACTTGGACGATGTTCTCCACACCCACTTCCATGACCACCTTATCCAACATATCACACAAAGTTTGTGCATTTTTCACTCTGTCAAAGGCATCAATGGACTTCAAGAATATTAATTGTCCACTTGAAGCCACTAAAAAATTAATCAAGGTGTGGTTCCTTCTATCCGTCCACCCATCAGACAAAATGTTGCAACTCTTCTTGTGCCATACTGTTGTTTGTTCATCTACAATTAGCTTTGTATCTTTCATAGCATGCTTTAACAGTTGGCCTCTCAAGTCATAAGGAGTAGGGGCCTTGAACCCCTTCCCAACAACGGTCAAAGCAGTTACTAAATTCTCCTAGTATGGTCTTTTCGCCATATTGAATGGGATGTTGTTATAATACCAAAAATTTGCCACTACCACCCTTGCTTCATTATGCAATTCCCTATTCCAAGATGTACCTTCAAATGAAGGTTGTGACCTAAGGGTATTCTGAGGAACAAAAAAACTCTGTAAAGGTGAACTTGCACTACCTCCACCAGGGGAGGCCCATCCTCAAACAACCCTTGGGGCAATAGAAGACCCGAAGGCTGCTAACTCATCAAATCAGCGCTTGTTGCCCCCCTATTTGATATGGCTTCAAATGCATCAATAGTGCTTTTTTTAATTTTTTCTCCTTATACGCTGCTAGGACAACAACCATCTCCATTTGAGCCTCAGGTGGCACTTTGTCACATCGCCGCACATCGTTTCTTAGAATCCATGCTATGTAGTACTTGAGGCAATTCACCCTGCACTCATCTTAATCCCACAATAATTGCATATCACATATGTGGACCTCAACATAATGTTTTTGGGTTGGGTCATCAGACTTCTTTAGCCGGCTACTGCCACAAGAACCGAATTCCATTTTGAAGTTACAATATGTCAATATGCAATTGCAAACAGTCTTGAAAGTTGGAGCTCAAACCTAACAAGTTACAATAGCATACGATTCGGATTAGTGATTACGAAGTTACAGTATGATAAAATTATTTAATTAAAGACTCAACTTTCAAGACTCTATGAAAATACGATAACAATATGATAAGATGTATTGACTTTCTATTCACTATATTCTAAAAAATACATTATTGAATGAGAATCATTGATTATTCATTATAGTTATATAGAGATCATTTTAGAATTTATATTAATATTAATATATTATTATCAAACTATATTTTATAATAAAACACACTAATAATAATTTTATTACTTACTATTGTTGCAAACTTACACTTGTGTGATGTGTTGTGCATCGACAATGGAGGACAAGCCAAAATGAAAATAAAAAAAGTCAAATAGTGTTTGTATTTGGTAGTTTGCCATTTGGTTTAGAATCAAACTCAAATTTCAATCATAGATCTCTACCATTTATCACTGATCAGTCTCAAACAATCACAAAATTAATAAAGAAATTATAAAAGCAATAAACAATTTACAATGTGAATGGAGTTGAGGGCCTCAAACCTGCAGGTATTCTGTAAAATCGTAGATGTTGCTCAATGCTAATAGTCTAATAGCCTAATAGTAATGAGTCCTAGCTTCTATACCAAATGGCAAAGGCAAACGACGACTACAACAGTTGAAACTAGCAAATTCCTTTGACCCCGCCCTCCTATCAGCAATGCACAACAAAGGAAAAAAAAGATGGCAAAATGAAATATTCACGATTCTTTTTTGCACTTATGTTTTTTAAGTTGTTGGGTTTTGGTCGGTTACCAGGCCAAAAACCTCAGTTTGCAGTGGGTAACCGCTAACCAAAAACCGCGGTTTTTGGCCTAGTAACAAGCCAGTAGTTTTTCGGCAGTCTACCCATTTCAACCAACAAAAAAGGTTTTTTGCAAGTGTTACCTTTTGAGTCACCCTTATTCAATTTTTTGTGGATTTTGCCATAAAAGAAGTTCACCCGCTTATCGCCTTTTATGTGTAAATTCTTAAAAGAATTGAACCTTTGAACTTGAACCTTTCTCCGAGTTCAAGAGTTCAATAAGTTCAACGGTTCAATAGGTTCAATGGTTCAAAGTTTCTCAAAGCGAACCATCTGTCCCTTTGTGTATTTTAATTATGATTTTGAACCTTTAGGTTGAACTTGAACCTTTTTCGGAGTTCAAAAGTTCAACGGTTCAAAAGTTCAACGATTCAATAGGTTCATTATTCGATGTTTTGTAAAGAGTCATGTTCACTCAGTTTCTTTGTATAAATTAATGCATCGTTGAACCTATTGCTTAACCTATCGTTTGAACCTATTGCTTGAACCTACATAGCAGAGTTCAAAAGTTCAATGTCTCCAAGTTCAAAGTTTCTGGAAAGATCATGTGACTATTGGTCGGTCTATGTAGTTCATCTCGTATCATTGAACCCTGAAGTTGAACCACATTTTCAATGGTTCAATGGCTCAATGACTATACTCTCATTTCGCCTCGAGGCTTTCTCTAAGTTAAAATTAGCAAAAGATTTAGAGGAAAATATATCCGAAACTCATTATAAAGCAGAAAATTTTGAATTTTCACGAGGTTACAGATAATCGTTACACAGCAAAATCGTGCGTAAAAAAATGCTTACCATTAATGCATGTCTTATCAAGCATGTTTAGCACGTATTGTTCCGATTTAATCATTTGATCTGGTTAATATATGTATCAAGAGAAAACAATTCAAATTCAGCAAACAAGCCTATTGGACGATACAAAGGAGAACAACACAGGTGGTATAAAACATTTGATTGCTCGAATTCGCAGTGATTTCAGATAAATTTAAAGGTGAGTTTTACTCTTACTATACGTTGTTTCCTTTACTTGGTTGGAAAGAAGGATCCTTTTGAGTTTACGGCATTATTTAACGAGTTCAGAACATTTTCTTTTCATTATATCCTCCGACCTGTAACCATGAAATCCGCATGTCTCGATTACGAGCATGGTCCTGGTCTCAAATGTTCTCCTCCTGAAATTGGGGACACCTCTCTGGTCCAATATGATTTGGAAGATTTTAAGGAAAGGATTAGAAATCCTCTGTCAAATCCTATGATGCAGAAAATTGTAGAAAGTGGTTTGGTTGAAACTGCGGCCTTTCCCATGACTATCCAATTCCCCGAATTAGTCCTTGAATGCATGAATAGATATGAACCTCAGATCAGGTGCATCAGGTCTACAAATGGCAATGTTTTACTGCATATCAACAAATAAACCCTAATGTCTGTAATGAGAATTCATCCCAAAGAACCATACTCTGACATCAATACTTCTTCCTATAGTTATTTTTCATTAAAGAAAGCAATTTACAAAAGCGTGATTGCTAGGAATTGGCTTTTGAAATTCCAAAAAGGAGGTTCAAGACTGCCCAGACTATTAACAAAAAATCATATGATTCCGGAAGTATAAGATATTATAGTAGTACTACACAGACTAAAACGCAATACCCATGCATATTATTGGGAAGACTGGATGTACTTCTTCATACAGATGATCCTCCAAGGAGAACAGTATTTGGATTGGGTAGAAATTGCAACTGAAAATTTGTATCAGGGTTTAAGTAATTGTTTGAGAAATAAAGAGTTTTATATGTCCTCATACCTCTTCTACTGCTTGGCATCTACAAAACAATGGGTAGGATTACCACATGCACCCTTCGCTGAAGACAGTAAAATTTATGAATATTACTCAGTTGCAAATGCATAATTGCTATGAGGATTACAGGAGAGTCAATGATGTTTTTACTGGGAGGATGACTTTTGAATTGTCAAACAACATCAATAAAAGGTTGTCTGATGAAGCTATGCAATTAATCAACATTTATGGTAGTTTCTTTATTCAGTTTTCTAAGTTCACTTATATCAGAGTTGGGAGATTTGACGGTGAACCTTTAAGGTTACCTAAATATGTTTTTGACCAATTTGTGTTAATAGAAGTCTGCAGACAATTAGCAAATGTAGATAAGAAATTTTCAACGAAAAAAAATCAGGTATATCTTTTCCTATTGAACTTGAACGTTATACATGTAAATCAACATCTGATGTTTTGAATCTAGAATTAGATCTTAAGAAATTCAATTTTCAATACTTCACAGCGAGATCACAAATTGATAGCAAAGGTTTTGCCAGAGATAACTTGGATCTTGGAACAGGGTTGTCACATATTTTTCAATTGGAGGATTATAGGAAGATTGTTCAAATAAATTTGAAGTCAAAAGAAGACTGTGATCGAGGCTCTCCTTAGGGTAAATTATTACCCTCAATTTGATTATGAACATCTCTAGAATTTCTGACAATGATGAACAAGGGACTGATCTGCAATTTAAAAAGATAAAACAGTCACCTATTCCAGAAATTGACTGAGAAAAAAAGGAAGAAGATAGAATTGAGATTAAAACCCTCCCAGTGATAAGGATTGAAAAATGATTGAGAGAGCAGAAACTGGGGGGAGCTCAAAACATAGCTTCCCAGCAATGTACGTCAATAATTGAATCCCCATTTCCAATAAGCTCCTCTAATCGACTTATTGCTATTTGTGATATAGGTACTTCCAAAGCAAAAACTGGAAGGGATCCTATCATCAAAGAATCTGAAAAGGCCCTTGTAACTACTATGTCTCCCTGTGCCACCAGATCAAGGACCCAAAGCAAGAGAAAGAGTCAGATTTCTGAAAAGATAATTGTGGATTTGAATTCTGAAGAAGATTTGGGAGAAGCCAAAGGTGATAAAGAATCTAGTTCACCAATGACAGAAGAGGTTAGTACAGATCAACAAATAGTGATTCTTTCTGATTCTGCCGAACTAATGATTGTTTTAAATGTACCTTTCGATCAACCAAATCCTAATAAAGACGCCTCGACCTTTGCACCCAAATGACTGAAAAGCTCAATTAACAACAAAAAGAAAGTAGTTTCATTTTCCTTGCCCTTAGAGGATATGGTGAGTAAATGTTTAGGGAAAACTCCTAAATCCAAAAAGTTAAAAACAACATCCAAGATAGACAACCCTAAAACAAGGAATTGAAATGCAGAAATATCTAGGCCAAGAACCAATGAAGAAGTTGTAGATCCTACAGTTCAAGATTTTACAATTGAAAAGATGGATCTTGGGACTGCATCACATGCCGTAGATGTGCATCACCTTGAAACGTCCACCAAAAGGATAGTCAGCAGAACCTGGAAGGACGAAAAAGATAAAAGAGAATTAAAACAGACTGTGCGATCAATGGCAGAGTACATTGACGTCATTCATAGTCCAGATCCACAACCGATCACCCTATGCCTATCTTTTGATCCAAAATCACATGTCAATCAAAGGATGCTGGACCAGATACACAGAGGCAAAATGGTTACCAAAGTATTTGATAATTGGTTGGATAGCATCATTCAGAAAGGTACGAAATTCATCCATAAATTGAAGAATGTATATGATTTAACCACAATTATTGTTGAAGATTTAAAGACTCAAAACGCTTTGTGAATAAAATATGAAGGAAAATGGATGAGCGTGATAACCCAGATTGATGAAGTTCAAAAATATGGAATAACAAAGTTTTTGTCAGAGAAGAACTTGACGAGTCTAGATGAAGATGTATTATATGTAAGTAAGAAAAATATTGAATGGAGAAATTCAGTATCCCGACAAGGACGAATGGAAATCACAAAAATGATCAAGAAAATAACTAAATTCATTCAGTCATTACAACATGATCTACAGAGTATTGATATCAAATACATAAAAGATGATGGAAACCCAAAAAAAGATATCAATATTGTGATTCAATCCTTTAGGAAAAAGATCAACATCATTAAAGAAAGTGACAAGTTATCAACTGAAGATTTTTCTCAGATTTCAAAGGTAGATTCACTTCTTTGTCGCAGCATCGACACTCTCTCAGAACACAAAAAAAATGGGGAAAATTTGGAAGGAAAAAAAATCTGGAAAGCAAGGATAAAACACGTCAGCATTCCCAATCTTACGAAAATTCAGGTATTTGTTAAGGCATTTCAAGAGTGAAAAACTCAACTTGTCTACCCAATCGAACAGAGCAAATCTGGAGATCCTAGTCCGTCACTTCAGCAATGATTTTACTTACATAGTTTCTTCTATTCAGTTATTCAGTTGCTTTTCTATTCGAAACTTGATCTTTAAGTAAATTTGTTAAAAAACTAAATCCCATATGGGTCAGAGTTACTTTAACTCTGGTTTAGTTTGACAGATGGATTAGTTATGGCAACTATATATTTTTTTTTAAATTGTAAAAGAGTAGAGATAGCAATAAAGAAGATAGAAAAGAAAAAGGAGTTAAAAATTTTCAGAACTGGACCACTGTTGTTGACAATATATGTAATGTTTGTCTGAAATATTTTTCATCTGTGAATGAAAAAAGAATTAATTATTGCATACTTAAATCTGTGCGTTTGAGTATTTGAAATTGGATTTTTTGTGTAAAATATTCTTTCATATAGTGATTTCTCTTCCATTAGAGAATTCATTATATATCCTTTATTGGTTCAACAATATATATGTTTATCCATTTAATCGTTATTGAAGATAGAATCTGTGTATTCTGTTACCCATTACTATTATAAAATCTCACATTCATAACATGATGATGGGTGGATGTTAGTTTATCTTTATAACACTTTTTGGTTAAAAGTGTATCTGAATATTTCAATTCATTGAAAATTTTAAAGGTAGTCGTACCTTAATTCAGAGGGGAACTAGTCTTAATAGTTCACCCATTTGTTGTTTAACTTATTTGTTCTTGAAAGAAGGGTATGGAGTCAAAATAAAATATTTTTAGATAAGGAGAAATCTATTAACTAACAGTTTTTGGCAACTCCACTGGGGAATCGAAATTGAAATCTATACTGAAAAATTAGTCGCCTTAATATGACGCAACAATGGTACTCCCACATGAAAATATAATTCATGTTTTACAACCTAATCTTGGTTTTCAAGACAAACAAGAAGATATAATTAGTCAATTAAATACTCTTGCTTGGCGTTCTCATCAAAATATTGATGATTATATGATAGCAAGTAGAATATTAGAAAAAGAAGAAGAATTGACTGATAATGTAGGATTGTTGTTACTCAGGGAAAAAAGGAGACAAGCAGAAAACGCAGCAAGGAATTAAATCCCCTAAAGTACGAAATTAATAATTATAATATCATAAGTTGGATTCCAGAAGATACATAAGGTCTTTGAAAAGAGAAAGAATTGAGGATTCTACTATTCAAGCATTGCAAAGCTTAAACTTTCCTTATATTCCTATCCGCGTTAGAAAAGCTAGAAGTAGACCTCTTAGCCCTCATAAATCCTCTACATCCTGTCTGTCAAGCCTTAACTCTTTCTGGTACTATCTTTCCTTCTATCATAAGTTTTCTTCCAATGACCCAACCTTGGGGCGCAGCCATAGGACCTCTAAATTTAGGGGTCAACCTGAATCCTTTGCCTAAAAATGCAAGGGAAAATTTACCCAAATTTAATTGAGATAGAAGACAATCACCAGAGGAACATTTGAGTGCCTTTACAGCGACATGTGGTGTGTTAGGCGTGCAACATCAAAATGTAGTCATAAGGTTTTTTGTGCAAACTCTAACTGATATTGCAGCACAATGGTTTTATCATATAGCTGATTCTTCAATCACAAATTGAAATGATATGAAAACAACGTTTAAAAACAGATTTAAAAGCGCAGAAGATGAACATTCCCTTCTTGCTCAATTGAACTCATCTCAAAAAAAAGATACATGAACCGATGAGAGAATTTATAGCCAAATTCAATAGAATTGTGTACAAGATTCCCACTGCTAAAAGACCAACTGCTGAGAATTAGAAATGTTTCTTTATTAATTCTATGCCTATTGATATAAGTTTTCATCTCAGAAGAGATGCAATTGTCAATTTAACAGACGCACAATCATTGACAGTTGAGTTAGAAGATGATCTTATTATGGCCGAAAAATGGAAGAAAGAAGTACAAGTACCTAATGCTCATCCCTCATCCTCTACGGATCCTATGGTTCAAAGGCTAGTCAATGATATGATTGCCCTTAAGAGAATTACCGAAGACTAGTACTTCATTCCAACAACCATATCAGGGTATGGACAAGAGAAATCAACAAGCAAATACTAGCAGGATATTACCACTTGCATCAACACAACCAAGATTGACTATTGAAACCCCTCCTGGAAGAAATAACATGTGTCTTTCATTTGACTACTGATCATGATGAAGATTCTTGTCCAGAAATGCTTAGATATACTCAGATGACTGCTATTCAAGATGTTTTAGGGAAGATTACTGAAGAAGAAAGGAGCTTTGAAAGCCCTGACGATTCTGAAATACACTTCCTAGAATATGATTCAGATTCAGAAAAAGGAGGTGAAATATTGGTTACTCTTGAAGATCCTTCATGTACTGTACTTACTAGAAGTCAAACGAATCCGAGATTCTCTAATACTCAAGAAGTACCCGTTAAAAGTAAGAAACCTTTTAATAAAACTTCTGATGCTAATTTAAAGACCCAAGAAAGTAAATTGCTACATAGAAATGATTGTGAGACTTCTTTTGATATTTTAAAATTTTGTAAGTCTGCAAAAATTCAAATATCCCCTGCTGAATACCTCAAGTTGAAACCCAAAGAACTTGATAAATTGATTAAATATGTCAGAACTTGATAAATTGGTTAAAATTTATGAATATTACTCATAGTTGTAAATGCATAATTGCTATGAGGATTACAGGAGAGTCAATGATGTTTTTACTGAGAGGATGACTTTTGAATTGTCAAACAACATCAATAAAAGGTTGTCTGATGAAGCTATGCAATTAATCAACATTTATGGTAGTTTCTTCATTCAGTTTTTCAAGTTCACTTATATCAGAGTTGGGAATTTTGACGGTGAACCTTTAAGGTTATCTAGATATGTTTTTGACCGATTTGTGTTAATAGAAGTCTGCAAACAATTAGCACATGTAGATAAGAAATTTTCAACGAAAAAAAAATCTGGTATATCTTTTCCTATTGAACTTGGACGTTATACATGCAAATCAACATCTAATGCTTTGAATCTAGAATTAGATCTTAAGAAATTCAATTTTTAATACTTCACACCCAGAACATAAATTGACAGCAAAGGTTTTGTCAGAGATAACTTGGATCTTGGAACAGGGTTGTCACATATTCTTCAATTGGAGGATTATTGGGAGGATTGTTCAGATGAATTTGAAGTTAGAAGAAGACTATGATCCAAGGTCTCCTTAGGGCAAATTATTACCCTCAATTTGAATATTAACATCTCTGGAATTTTTGACAATGATGAACAGGGGACTGATCCGCAATTTGAAAAGATAGAACAATCACCTATTTCAGAAATTCACTAGGAGAAAAAATAAGATAGAATTGAGATTAAGACCCTCCTAGTGATAAGGACTGAAAAATGATTGAGAGAGCAGAAACTGGGGGGAGCTCAAATCATAACTTCCCAGCAATGTACGTCAATAATTGAATCCTCATTTCCAATAAGCTCCTCTAATCGACTTATTGCTATTTGTGATGCAGGTACTTCCAGAATAAAAACTGAAAGGGATCCTATCATCAAAGAATCTGAAAAGGCCCTTGTAACTACTCTGCCTCCTCGTCCCACCAGATCAAGGACCCAAAGCAAGAGAAAGAGTCAGATTTCTAAAAAGATAATTGTGGATTTCAATTCTAAAGAAGATTCAAGAGAAGCCAAAAGAGAAAGAATCTGGGTCACCAATGACGGAAGAGGTTAGTGCAGATCAACAAACAGTGATTCCTTCTAATTTGTCGAACTAATGATTGTTTCAAATGTACCTTCCGATTAACCAAATCCTAATAAAGACGTCTCGGCCTCTGCACCCAAATGGCTGGAAAACTCAATTAGCAACAAAAGGAAAGTAGTTCTATTTTCCTTGCCCTTAAAGGATATGGTGAGTAAATGTTTAGGGAAAACTCTTAAATCCAAAAAGTTAAAAACAACATCTAGGGTAGACGCCGACCCTAATACAGGGAATTGGAATGCAGAAATAGCCAAGCCAAGAACCCATGAAGAAGTTGAAAATCTTACAGTGTAGGATTTTACAATTGAAAAGGTGGATCTTGGGACTGCATCACGTGCCGCAGATGTGCATCACCTTGAAGCGTCCACCAAAAGGATAGTCAGCAGAACTTGGAAGGACGAAAAAGATAAAAGAGAATTAAAACAGACAGTGTGATCAATGGCAGAGTACATTGACGCCATTCATAATCCAGATCCACAACTGATCACCCAACTGGCCGTCTTTTGATCCAAAATCCCCTGTCAATCAAAAGATGTTGGACCAGATATACAGAGGCAAAATGATTACCAGGGTATTTGATAATTGGTTGGATAGCATCACTCAAATAGGTACGAAATTCATTCATAAATTGAAGAATGTATATGATTTAACCACAATTACTGTTGAAGATTTAAAGACTCAAAACGCTTTGTGGATAAAAGATGAAAGAAAATGGATGAGCGTGATAAACTAGATTGATGAAGTTCAAAAGTATAGAATAACAAAAAATTTGTCAGAGAAGAACTTGACAAGTCTGGATGAAGATGTATTATATGTAAGAAAAATATTGAATGGAGAAATTCAATATCCCGACAAGGATGAATGGAAATCACAAAAATGATCAAGGAAATAACTGAATTCATTCAGTCATTACAACATGATCTACAGAGTATTGATATCAAATACATAAAAGATGATGGAAAACCAAAAAAAGATATCAATATTGTGATTCAATCCTTTAGGGAAAAGATCAATATCATTAAATAAAGTGACAAGTTATCCACTGAATATTTTTCTCAGATTTCAAAGGTAGATTCACTTCTTTGTCGCTGCATCGACACTCTCTCAGAACACACAGAAAAGATCGGGAAAATTCGGAGGGAAGAAAACATCTGGAAAGCAAGGATAAAACACGTCAGTATTCTCAATCTTATGAAAATTCAAGAGTTTGTTACAGCATTTCAGGAGTGGAAAGCTCAACGTGTCTACCCAATCGAACAGAGCAAATCTAGAGATCCTAGTCCATCACTTCAGCAATGATTTTACTTACATAGTTTCTTCTATTCAGTTATTCAGTTGCTTTTCTATTTGAAACTTGATCTTTAAGTAAATTTGTTAAAAAACTAAATCCCGTATGGATCACAGTTACTTTATCTCTGGTTTAGTTTGACACATGGATTAGTTATGGCAACTATATATATATATATTTTTTTTTAATTGTAAAAGAGCAGAGATAGCAATAGAGAAGATAGAAAAGAAAAAGGAGTTAAAATTTTTTCAAAACTAGACCACTATTGTTGACAATATATGTAATGTTTGTTTGAAATAATTTGTCATCTGTGAATGAAAAAGAGAATTAATTATTGCATACTTAAATCTGTGTTTGAGTATTTGAAATTGGGTTTTCTATGTAAAATCTTCTTTCATATAGCGATTACTCTTCCATTAGACAATTCATTATATATCTTTTACTGGTTCAGCAATATATATGTTTATCAATTTAATCGTTATTGAAGATAGAATCTGTGTATTCTGTTACCCATTACTATTATAAAATCTCGCATTCATAACATGATGATGTGTGGATGTTAGTTTACCTTCACAACACTTTCTGGTTAAAAGTGTATCTGAATATTTCAATTCATTGAAAGTTTTAAAGGGAGTTGTACCTTAATTCAGAGGGGAACTAGTCTTAATAGTTTGCCCATTTGTTGTTTAACTTATTTGTTCTTGAAAGAAGGGTATGGAGTCAAAATAAAATATTTTTAGATAAGGACAAATTTGTTAACTAACAACAGGTACTCGTTGGGTACCCATGTTTTTTAATACAGAGGTTGGAGGATTCATTGCTTGACAGTTGCTTCAAAGATGAGAATCTTCATGCTACTGCAATCGATTAGAAAACCCAGTGGCAGCGCTTACACCCACATCTGCAAATGAAATTGGTGTTTTATTTCAGCTTCTGGTACTGTTGGTGTGGTTGTTTCACTGAAACAAGTATCTTCTAGGTATGTTTCTTCTGCTTCAAGAAAGCCTTGGGCCTCTACTTCTATGCGCCCAAGCAATGTTTTATGCACATGGCACTCTGCGTTGGAGTGGTTGTTGGTTTTGTGTTTGTTCACACCATTTACCTATCTTAGATGGTTTGAACATGTATGAGGGATTCTTCATTGGCCAAGGCAATGTGTCTCGTTTGCCCTTCATCTTGGATTCTTCCTCAATGGTTACCACATAGCGATGGGCTTCTCCCATCATCTTCACCTAAGCCAGCTTCAATATGCACTGAATGATTGGTCATAGGCCGCTACGGTACTTGAAGACTCTATGTTGCTTTGACTCGAAGGAGCCCAATTTTTTGTACAAGTCATGGAAGGCATTAGTGTAGGCTTGGATTGACTAGTCATGTCCTTGCCGCAGTTGTTGCCACTGACTATAGCAATCATTATAAACATCTTCAAGATAATATTCATCCTTGAAGGCTTCCTAGAATTTATCCCAGGTTGGCTTAGATTCATCCTCTGTCTAGTCTTTCTCCCACGGAGTGTGCACTTGCCACCGCTTCTTGACGGGTGAAGAAACTTTCAAAAGTGCAATCTTGATCTTATCTTTATCAAAAAAGTCATTCATATAAAAATATGACTTTAGCTGATCTAACCAATTATCTATTGCATCTCCATTTATTTTTCCCTCAAACATAGGAACATCTAAATTTCCTTGAAACCTAGGGGGGACTTGACCACCAAAAGCTTCACCTGATGTGTGAGCCAATGGAACCACCTGTTTGAGGACTTTAGCAAACTAGTTGAACAGAAATATCTTTTGTTCTTGAAGAACCTTTACAATCTCATTCTTTATCAACACGTGGACATCATCTTGTGTTGCATTATCTCTCACCCTCTGAACTTTACTAAAACAATATGGTAGATAATCTGAGGGATCTCGTGTGTTGTGTTATATGCGTATGTGGAAGCAATATTGAATGGGACGTAGAATAGAGAAAATAATAGAAATGGAACAAAAAACTATATTAATTTTTGCAATCTGTATGTGGCATATTCTTGAGAAAGATGTATCGCTGTTTGTTTTACTACTATATGCCTGTTATCTATTGCTACAGCTATATACATAGATTACAATGCCACAAAGGTTAAAAAGCCGTAATGGAAGTTAAGCCATTTGGGCTTCCATGTGTGACTCTTCATCTTCCGATGGTAATGTGGCTTGAATGACAAGTGTGTGGTATGCTGACAAATGCAATGGCATAAAGCAAGCCATGGAAGTGCCCCCCTGGAATGGCGCAATGTGGCACAGAGTGTTCACATGGCCAATGTGCAATTTGGAGCTTCTACGTAGAGGCAAAGCAACCCGGTATGTCTAAAGGTGTTGTGCCATTGGTTGATGTTGTGCAGAGGTGCATGAAGTGGCATAAGGCTATGTATGTGGCACAAAGTGCGCAAAGGTTGTGCTACAAGGAATGTGGAGTTGCATTGAAGGGCATTGAAATCGATTATCCACATTTTAGCACAGGGCAGTGGACGATGCCCCTCAACCCCACAAGGGCTAAGCCCTTAACATTTAGGTGCTCTGCGCATATCAGGGAAAGTGTGTGATGTCTTCTAAGATACGCAACATGTTTCCTAGCATTACATGGAAGGTGCATGATGTTGAGAGTTGTGGAGAGGTGATCGAAGAGCGAGAGTTGTGTGGCAAGCTTCCTGGCACTGCACATGATGCAAAGATTTGCACGATTTAGTCTTTAGAATTGGGTGGTATGGAGCCAAGCATTGTGCGAGATGCACATATTGTTGGGAGCAGCGTGGAGATGCTCAAAGTGTATAAGTTTTGCAGCATGTTTCCTAGCCCTGCATGGAAAGCACGTGATGCAAGGGGATGTGCAAAGTTGCACAAATAATCAAGGCACTCGAGGTAAGAGCATGAGGTAGCGTGGCCGCACACATATCATAGCCCTTGTTATTGTTATAGATTTGATTTTTCTAGGGTTGAGTTTATTTGCTTTTCCATCATTAGCCCTAGCTCCTTGTGTGTTGTTGCAAACCCTAGTTTTCATGTTATATATGTTTCCATCATATGCCACCTAAGGAGATTAGATCTAAGACCCCTATTTAGTGAAGTGATAAATTGAATTGCAAACCAATTGAATTTGTTGAACTTCCTTTGACCAGTACTCGTGATTATTTGAAAAAGAAAATGGCAATTGTTAATGCTTCTTTTATTAATACATGTGGATAATGATATAAATGCAAATGATTGGCATGCTAATGCTATGAATGATAATGATGTGAATGAAAATGTTGCTAGTGGATCTTAGAATATTGATAATTTTGACGTAGAGAAAGATCGGGTGGAAAGACCTGCTATATTTAGAAAACATATTCTGAACCATCCTAAAGAAATGATTGCAATGTAATCTGTGTTAAAAGATATGCAACGTAAAGCCCTAGCTAAAGAGCCCATAGTTGAGGAAATAGCTCTTATAGTTAATCATGGATCTTCAAATGTTTCTAATGATGCTCAACCTTCTAGAGGTTCCCCTCCCATGCCAAAGAATGCGGTTGTCTCGAATTGTTGCTAATGTTGTTCCTCCCCTTGTTTCTTCTACTCATATTTATGTGTCTTTGCCTTTGGAAACCAGTTTTAATGCTTCTTTTATTGCTCCTCAAGTTCCTCAACCATCTCAACAGATTTTCAACCTTCCGCTCTTATCCATAGTGTTTCTCAAGTGCCTAATGTTTTTATTCCTACTTATGCTACTACTAGTACAGTTCCAAACCCTAAAGTTACAATCCTTAAACAAACTATGCAAGCTATGCAACATTATATTCAATTGCTTTCCCAAGGGTCTCAAAAACCAAGTCATAAGAACAATTCACATGATACATTGCTTAATCCTTTGGCTTATGAGGTCCTTGCCTACCCTTTGCATACCAACTTTGTGGGCCCTAACTTTGAATTGCTTAACGGCAAAGGTTTTTCTCATCATATCGAGTCTTTCTATGTTTCATGTCTTGACTTTGCGCATAATGATAAATTCTTGATGAAACTCTTTAGAGCCTTAAAGACTATGCTCTTGATTGGTTTTATACTTTTCCATCTACATTCCTACACTCTTTCAATTTTTTGGTCAATAAATTATTAGCTAACTTTTCATATCAACATTATCGTGAAGGTTATGTTATCACAGATTGCCCAACTTAAAAAATGACCCAAGGAGAATGTTAGTTGATAGAGAATTGCAAAGTATATTCTCTCAGAATTTAGTCCAACCCATTATAGACAGTGGTCTTGATGAACTATGCAACAGTTAGAAACTATGAGATCAAACTTTTATAGGCCAATGTGCTTAAATATGGGACCAATGCCCATACCTCTAGTGGAGCTAAATATCAAGTTATATCAACATTCAAATCTAAGTCTAATAATAATACTTTTCAACCTAAGAATGAGGCCAAGAATGTCATCAATATATCAACATTCAAGTTAAGGCTAATTATAATATTTTTCAGCCTAAGAATGAGGTGAAGAATGTAGTCAATGCGGTAGACCAACCATCAGACAAGATAGTCCTTTCTCAACAAAGAAAACAAAGACAATTTATACAATTAACTGAAAGTCCTCAATATGTACTTAAATGATTGCTTGAATGCAATATGATATCTTTACCTCCCCAGACAGAGTTTGACTCATTAAGGCCCTTGCCTAAGAACCATGATGTTGATGCATATTGTGATTATCGTACACTCCCTGGTCATTCTACGAATAGATGCATAACTTTGAAGCATAAGATCCAAGACTTGTTTGCAAACAACCAAATCCAAATAGAGGATCACAACAGTTCTTGGAATGAAGTTCAACCAAATCAGCATCTAAAGATCTTTACCAACCCTCTTCCAAATCATGTTACTCAATCTAAAAACCAAAATGATGTTCATATGATATCTCAAAAACAACCTCCACAAGTTTATTATGATCATCCACTTGATGGACTCATCAGTGTGGTCAATGCACAGGTAAGGAGCTTCCTCCGATTACATTTTACAACCATGAAATTCCAAAAGATGATTCGAAGTTCTAACAATGGTCCATTATTCATTCAAGCTTTCATAGATACACATTCAAGGTTAACAAATGGAATTATAATTGATAATGTTTTAAGTATTAATGGTGCATAATGTAATTTGTTACCAATCTTGGATATATATATAAAGATCTAGTGGGTACAACCACAAATATTGAAGGATATGATGGGATAATTGGGACACCATTGGGGGGCATTGATTTACCTATCATTGTTGGTCCTAAAACTGTATTAGTTTGATTTCATGTATTGCTAAATAATGGAAGATATGATGTATTGCTCGAACAACCCTGGCTAACTCAAATGAAAGCAATCATGCCAACACTACACAGTGTTTGAAATTTGTCCACTATAATAAAGTAATTACCATTTTAAGGCACTACTTATGAGCCTCCTGCATGGATTCAACATGAGGTGTTACTTAAAGAGCTACCAAAGAAGCTAATCAAACAACCTCAAGCAAATGCACTTAAGGTTCACATACCTACTTATTCATGTACTAGATTTATATTATCCCAGCCATATACACCCATTCAAAATAAAGCACCTACCAAAGATCCAACCATTCGACAAACCAATCAAATAATGGAAAGTACAACCTTACAAAAGGATTATGCAACCATTTGCAATAATAATGATTACAATGTCAATGATTATAATAGTGGCAATTACTATTGTGTTAAAAATTATACTAATGATAATAGCAATGATGACGATGCATTAGCCTTCTTGAACCCATGGGTTCTACAACAACCGGATCTTGATCAAGAGGACATGATTGTATCTACTTACACACAATATGATCATTTGGCTGGTTTCATTGGTTAGTCTGGCTTGATACCTTGTACTCCTGCACTTGAACAATCTATTTGTACATAGTTTCTTTCTTTGCTTGCTTGCTTTTGTTTGCTTACTTGTCTCTAGTTTTGCTTCTTCCTTGTTTTGCGTACGGCTTTTGGAATCATTTTGCCTCCTTTTTAGCCTTCTTTTATGTGTTGATCTCCCTTGAGTCTTTCACTGCCTCCAGCTTCTTCTGATTCAAAATATAATTAATTTTTAAAGTTACCTTCTTTCTATGCTTTCATGTTTTGGTTATTTGTCAATTCCCTTCTCCAGTCCTCTTATGATTCCTATATTATTCTTCTAGCCTCTTCCCATATTTGATTGTGTTTTCTTTTTGGCTTGTGGCCCTTGCCTTTGATTTTTTTTCTCCCATCCCAAAAGCTTATACAAGCTTCCCATGATGACATCACCATACATATCAAGGCCTTCTTGCTTAGTAGGGAAGTTGTAGGTTAGCATGGATCCCTCCCTTCTTGCTTCTTTTCGCTTTTGCCCCTTGGCTTATCTTCCTGCTTGATTGATTTTCTTTAATTGCTCCAAGGCTTCTAAAAAACAAAAATTTATTTGTCTTTATCTTTGTTGGTTACATATTTACACAATTTCACATATTATGATTATTTGTCTATTGATAGATGTTATATATTGTTTATGCATATGCTACTAATGGTATTATTGAGGTAGATGCAGGATATATATGTTTCTACATAAAAATTATAGACTCACAGTTACCCAAGGCATCCTTATGTTGTCCAGAAGTGTTTCAAGTTCTATCTTTCCTAGTTTCCTTTATCATATTGAGCTTTCTAGTTGATTATATATCATGATCTAACATATATCTTGTGTGTGGTGCTTTCAACTATTATATGAAATTTCAAGACCACTTCATGTGTTTGTTGTGGTGCTTATTGTCTAGTGTGCCTCTCTTGTTTGCCCTCTAAATGATGTGTGCTTGAGCTTGTTTCTTGGCATGCCTCTTTTGCTTTTCATATAATGGATACTTTAGTTGAATACTTTGTGTCACATGTTTGTTGTATGTGCTCTAATTGCTCTTGTTTACTCTACATGTCATTGCTTGACTTGTCTACTCTGTGTGACATTAGTTGACTTGTGTACTCAGCATGTCATATTGTTTGCCTTGTTTACTGTTGAGTGTGCTATGATTGCAATGTGCTTTGTTTGATTAACTTGCTTGCTTTGTTTACTTTGCATTACCATGATTAGTACCATGATCTATGTCATGCACATTATTTCTTGATTGCATATGTGTGTTGCCTACGTTGCCATGGTTCCTTCCATGCATCTGTTGGGGCATACCATCACTGTGCTTCATTGATTATATATTGTCCATTAGGGGCACGATATGCCTATGCTTACATTGCTTATATCTTGTCCATGATGGGGCATACTATAGTTTGTGCCTTCACTACTTATATCTTGTCCACATAGGGGCATACTATTGTTTGTGCCTTCACCACTTATACATTGAGGCATGCCCTTGTTGCTTATCCCATGCCCTTGCAGGGGAAACCCATTACTACATTTGTTCATATTGCTTCTACACATACACTTTAGTGATACATACCATCTTTGTTTGATTATATCAAAATGTGTGATAAATGAGCTTTAATAATGTTATGTTTATATGTTGTAACAAAATGTGTTATAAAAATGTTCTTTAATGCTAATGTCATCTTATGATTTCATATTTTACACATGGTACACATAATCCCTTTCTTTTAATATGTACATCCCACATCTCAAAACAGGGGCATATGATCCAATTATTCTATCTTCAGCTACATGATGATACGCACCAAACACACTATAGACCATAGTGGGCGAGTACTCGCCGAGCAGGACCTGAAACCAGTATTCACTGCTCGTAATCGCCAACCCTCGAATAATCGAGCCTCAGCGAGTATTGTGCCAATACTCATCGAGGCTCGAGTACTCGTGCAAATGCGTCCAGAACGCATCAGAACACGTGAGAAACTTCCAAACACATCCAAAACACACAAAAAAACGCATGAAAAACACAAAAAATTGTCTTATAAAAGCATGCACCTCCACACATTGGAATCACACAGCATTTGGTCTCTTTGGAGCATCTGGATTGAATTGGAAGGAGATTTTTTTAGCAAACTTTCTAGGTTAGTTCATTTTTTATTTCATTTCTTCTAAGTTCTATTTATTTAAGCATATCATGTTGCATGAAGCTGAAAGTCTTACCCTTGCCTTTAGATAGTGTTGATGCCATGCTTCAAGAATATCACGGACTGATTTAGTAGTAGGTGGCCGTGGAAGCATTATCTTGGCAGTAGCAATTTGTTATTAAAATTTAACTTATTACTCTCCTTTTCTGTTTGGAAGCCATGGCTTTGTCTTGTAGCTATAGCGATTTGTGTGAACTATGAACAAAGAAGTAAGATCAATGAAATTCAATATATTTATTATGTTTGCACATCACTAGTCCTATGTGAATCTTTGTGGCACTGTAATCAGTAATGTACTGTAGGCACTAGAAAGAGATTTCATAGTTTTCTTTCCATTACAAATAACCAAGCCAACACAAACTCCACCACAAACATCAGTACTTTATTTGTAATGGTGTCTACAATCATGTCATGGCCTTTTAAGTTTTAAGTTTTTAACTATCTTCATATATGTTTCTTGTTGAGTTTTTCCCAATCTTTGATTATCACAGGGGATCCTTACATTGGAATGCCATAAATCTCATTTTTTAGTTTTACACCCAACCAAATCTAATTATTAACTTCATCTCCTAACAAATTCTTTATGATTATTTTTTTAATGTTGTTTTGATTCTTGAACATGCTGCAGATTTACCATTAGACTTAGCATACAATGGCATCTAGCTCTGCATCATGATCAGAATCAGTCCCTGTTAGCCAACCGGCTCCCCCTAATGCACGCATGGCTGCTTGGAAGTATGTCATATGGGTTGGAACATCCCAGACGACTACAATTTGTACGTTTTGCTCGAAGAAGATTGGTGGAGGCATCAATCGCCTCAAGTACCATCTTGCATGCATTCCTTCACATGATGTTTTGCCTTGTCCCAGTGTAACAAAAGAGGCAAAAAGAGAGATGGCTACAGAGCTTGCATTGTTGGACGAAAAGAAATTTGGAAGGGCAAAGATGCAAGCAACCTTAACAGCAACCATTGGTCCTGCATTGACAGAGGCAACTGAGACAGCTATAACAAAAATTGTGGGCTCTAGTCCTGGTCCACGCAAGCGAGGCACATCCAACTATAGTTTTTTTGTGCCTAAAAACATACCTGGGGCACAACCTTCGCTACAAGGTACAGAATGGAACAAGGAGGCGCACATAGAAGTAGACAAGGCATGTGCAAATTTTTTGTACTTCAACAACCTTTCCTTCAACATCGCGAAAAATCCATACTGAGAATATTTGGTGAAAGCATTAGTAATTGCAGGGAAGGGTGCAAGGCACCCTCTCCAAGAGACTTAAGTGGGAGATTGCTCAAGAATGCAGTTGAAGATGCGAAAGTAATTGTGGAAGATCAAAAGAGGTTGTGGCGAAAATTCGGATACACCATTCTTTTTGATGGATGGACTGATGGAAAGAACCACACCATTAATTTTTTGGCAGCTTCAAATGGTGAGATAATTTTTTTGAAATAAATTGATGCATCTAGTAAGATAATAAATGCAGAAACTTTGAGCTTGATGCTCAAAGAGGTTGTTTTAAAAGTGGGCATCGATAATGTTGTCCAAGTTATCACTGACAAAGCAGCAGCATATGTGGCGACTGGGAGACTTGTCAAGGACAAACATCCATCACTCTTTTGGACACCTTGTGTGGCCCATTGCCTTGACCTTCTCTTAAAGGACAGGCAGAATTGATTGAGACCGATTGTAGAAGAAGCCAAAGACATTACAAAATATACTTATAATCACCCTTGGGTTCTCAGCGTGATGAGAGAACACACCGAGGGGAAGAGCTTGTGCAAGTAGAGGTCACAAGGTTTGCAACTAACTTCCTTACGTTGCAAAGTATTTGCAATTTGTTGACATCTTTGAAGCAGATGTTTGTGTGCCAAGCATGGGTGGACTCTAACATATTTGAAAAAAGGTTGACAGAATCAAAGTCTCAAAGGCAATTTTTAATGAGGACTTTGTAGAAAGAGCTATAGAGATCATCATGGTAACTTCAAATTTCAAATTGATTCCTTTGTTTTCAATTTTTTAAAGTATTTAATTTAATTATAAGTTTTTAACTTTAAATTTTTTGTAACTTTATAGGTGTCGGAGCCTTTGGTGAGGGTTTTGCGCTCGGTGGATGGAAAGCAAAACCCAATGGGTTACATTTATGAGGCCATAGATAGGGCCAAAGAGGCCATCCAAAACTATTATAGGGGGGATAGTGTCAAATTTGATCTCATTTGGGAGTTGACTGATCGGGGGTGGAACAATCAACTCCATCAATCCATCCATGCAGCGGGGTACTATCTTAACCTCAGGTTTTTCTACTCCGATGGCTTCACAAATGTTAATGGGGAAGTTATGGAGGGCCTCTCAACATGCATTGAGAGTATGACACCTGACATTGAGACAAGAGACCTCATTATTTCAGAGTTGTAGAACTACAAGCAGGCTAGGAAGAGACTCTTTTATTTGGCATTAACTATTCGAGGGAGAACCACACAGACACTAGGTAATGAAAAATGAAGTATTTACTTGTACCTTCAAGTCACAAATTTACAATTATTAATTATTGACAAACTTTTGAATATCTTGTTTGCAAGGTCATGGTGGGAAGATTGGGGTGGAAATACCCCAAATCTTCAAAGGCTAGCCCTCCGCATTTTATCTCAACCTTGTAGCGTTTTTGGATGTGAGAGCAACTGGAGTTTGTTTGACGCCATTCACACGAAGAAGCGCAACAAGTTGAGTCAACATCTCAATGCCCTGGTTTTTGTGCAATACATCCGGTTTCACACAAGAAAGGTGAACACATCACAAGATCCTATTGATCTAGATGAGATCGATCCCTACAATGATTGAACTGCACAGACTGATGAGGCCCCCATGTTCACAGAGGACGAAATTGTTGATTTCAAGAGGCAAGCTATGGAGGGTGCAACTGCAGCAAAAGGAGATATTGGATTGAATGACATCCTTGTAGATGTCGAAGATGAGGCCGAGGTGGAGCCACATGTGCAGCGTTCTAGGCAGAGGGATGAGGGGCAGCCGAGTTAGAGGACTAAACTCTCTCAGTCTCCCTTGGTTTTCACTAGAGTAGGGAAGAGAAAAATGTAGATTCTTGTATATGTATCAGTTTGTTGTTGACATTTGACACTATGACAGTTCATAGTTTTATAATTGTATTCGCATGGATCTTGATCATGCAATTTTGTAATTTATTTGTATTCAAATCTAATAGAAAACACTTCCCCAATGTTTTACAGACTCATTTGATACATTTTACAACTGTAATTTCTATAAAATTTAAGTTTTTTTAATAAATTTGAATATTTTTTTATATTGTCGAATAATGGCGAGTGGTTGTCGAACAATCGCCAAGTAAACTTTTGGGGAGCTGGGCGAGTACTCTCCGAGTATGAGTATGCGAACTATGCTACAGAGATTTGCCCTCACATAGTTGGAGGCGGTCACCAGGCATTCTTCTTGTTAGGAGATGAAGTTAATATTTAGATCTTCAACAATGTGGTGTGGTATATGGCAATCCTATGTTCGGTGATTTTTCGTATGCATCAAGCGCAGCGGAGGGGTTCGCCTCCAACCCAAATCTTATCGCCCGTACAATCGTACAACCGTACGACACTATATGATACCGTATGACGTTGTATGATGCTTATAGATTGTATGACATTGTATGATACTTCTAGATTGTATGGCACTGTATGACTCTTCTAAAAGTCGTACGATGCAATTTCTGGATCCTTCTTTGCCCTCTATAAAATAACCATGACCCGTTGAAGTTAGACACATATTGTAAACCTGATTTTGCTATTAATAAAGTATGACAGAGAAATCTTTTGCCCCATGGTTTTCCCCTAGTATATTTCCAAGGTTTTCCATGTAAATCTAGTGTGTATTTACTGTTCTTTCCTTGTCTTGTTTGATTGTTGTATTATTTTGTGCATTAATATTTTCTTTCACTTCTATTTGCCCTTGCATAGTTGGAGGCAGTCACCATACATGCTTCTATTAGCTTCTATAGTGAAATCACTCACTAGATATGATTCAAACTCTACAGATATGGTCATGCAGTTTGCACACTAGGTGTATCATTCCTACTCTTTTATTTTACTCAGTGATCTCAACAAATTCTCAATTATCAAATTATATAGACATAAGACATTTGCAGTTAAGACATTCAGTGATCTATTTGCAAATGTTCCCTTTATGTTTGCAAGTACTCCAAATATTCACACTCCAAACACGAGTATGGATGCTCATTTCAAGACCCTTAGTGGCAAGCAAGATGACTGCAAATTGCGAGGAGACGAGGTTTCTTTTATTTTGTAGGTTGCAAGAACTAGACTTTGTGATAAGGTAACCTCTATCCTCCTTTTGAATTTCAAATCATTATCATATACGATATTAACTACGAGCAACACTTATAGGTTTTGGCAAGGACTTCTTCAAGCCCTCCCAAGTACCACTATTTTGTTTTGCTTTGATATGTATGCATGCATACACATCAAAATGGAGCATTATGTAGACACCTAATTTTGGTACAAAACTAGTTATTTGCTATGATATAAGTGTGTTTATGTGCATATAGATCATTGGTTTAGATTAGGCTCTTATTGGCATGTTTTCCCGTGTGTTGAGACCAGTATTGCCTTCCTTTGCCTTAAGTTGTCCTTACAACTTTGGGTTGATGATAAAACTACCATTCAATCCAAAACGTTTGAAAACCCACAAATCTACTATTTGTTTGTTGTGTTACAATGTTGGACGCTCCCGAAATATCCAAAACACCATTTTCGGGTTTCTTGGTCTCCCTGAGCAAGATCAGAATGATACAATCCTAGTCATTCGTTTTCTTGGGTCCCTTGACCCCTTTTTTCCGGTTTGCTTAGCTTTTTGTGTCTAGTTTGTAAACTTTCTCGCCCTTTGATTGTTGGCTTGCGCACCAATAAGATCTTAATTTGAATTCAAAATGTCTATAAGTACATGAGTGCATTGATGCATTAAAGGGCACGATCCACATAACCATGCACAAGTAGAACACAATGATTTCTATTGATATGTCATCTATTGAAGTGTTAGAACAGCACCCATGTACCAAAAGCATATTAGAAGAATTGGTGAAAGAGCATATAGTCCATTATAGTTGATTGCATCTTATACATAGGGATAAGGGCTGGGATTTTCATACTACACTGGATTTGCTTGTTGGACTACATGTGTTGATTGCCATCTTGTCAAAGAACAAGGGTCTAACTAAGGTAGGCCCCTCATAACTACTTCCTTTTTATGGTCTTGCAAGGTACTTTTGAGCCCATTAGGGTTGGGAAGAAGGAGATGCGATTCTGGGAGATCCATAACTCAATTCGAAAATCAGAGAGAGTTTTTTTATAAGCAAGAGCAGAAAAAGACACGCAAAACTTCATAAGAGTCTGACATCATTTAACTAGGATCGGCCACAATGAGCAGGATCAGATTCAGCCTGCCAGTCTCAAACCCCTATGATCCTGGTCTGATCTGGGTTGAACTAATCCGAACTTGGTTGTTTTTCTGCACATTCTTAGTTCTACAAAAAAATTATGGGTTTGCTCTAGGACTACTTTTCAACCTGTTTTCACATATTTTCAGCCTCTGACAGCACGCAGGGAAGTCATAATTCAGGGATTTATCTACAATCTCTCTTTGTCAAATTCCAAGCATTTAATTCACTTCAATTTGCACATTTAGGTGTTTAAAGTCATTTGTTGTATTTTGTTCAGATCTGAATTGCAAATTGTTTAGAATGGTTTAGTGTAGTGTCCCTTGACCTAAGCCACTTTACCATACTACACTTGTTATAAATTTCCATTTCTAAAAATTTTCCATGGCTGACATGTGATGGTTAAGGTTAAAATGGCAAACATTAAACCTTCGAACAGAATAATGACAGAGTGTCACTTCAGGAAAGCACAAAGAACAAAAAAATATTAAAAGGTCTTCTTTCCCCAACAAATGCAGAATAGATATGGATGAATGGCTTTTCCACGGAGAAGACAGCTGCAAATTATAGATACCCAAAGTCCCTCACTCAATACCAGTCATACGAACATGATCCAAACCTCACATTTCAAAGACTCTCCTGATGTGTTCAGCAAAGCTCCAAAATCTGCACTCAAACCCTTCTAACACACTGTCCAGTAAAGTATATAGGTGCTCATGTGACAGGGATTTGATTTTATGACTTTTCTATTTCTCACGATCAAATAGCTGTGCTGATTTTGAATAAAGAAAAACAAATTAACATCATGCACAATATAATATTTCTTTCTCCATGCAATTTGTATATGCACAATTATTGAATAGCAACCAGAATATAATCAATTAATACATGCATAATAAAACACATCCATCTGCTGAAAATAGAAAAATTAGATTGTGAAGTGAGAGGTACAAATTAGCATATCCTAAATCAGGAAGAGATAGAACCTTTTTTGATTAAAATCAATGGGTTTTATATAAAATTCAATACATTAGTAGTTACATAGCCATCTGTAACTGCTAACCACCTCTTTCAAACATTTTCAACACCACCATTAATAGGAGACCACTTCCATTTACATGATTTATTAATATTCGCATGCTTGATGAATTAATCCATAATGAATTAATTAACTCTTTTGCAAATATTAACCTTGACACTCAATTGATAGGTGGATAAAACATGAGATACATGAACTCTAGACATTTGCAATTTGACACCATGTATTTAAGTTTGAAAGAAAACAGAACATAATATGTATTGCACAAATGCCTCACAGCATGTAGTCACTCAAAGTTGGTCGTGAATACTTGCTAATGTCAGTTTAGGCCCACTTTCACTTTAATTAACTTAAGCACTTAACATAGATCTACCTCGCCACCTCACTCTATCTTAAGCACCTATACAGAGCTATTCTTTTCTAAATTGCTCGCTTAAACCTACAGAAACATTCTAAATTGCTAAAAACCCCTCTAAGCATTTGCACAGACATTCCAAATCCCAAAATTGGCATGCTTCCCTTCAAAACAAAATCTACCAATAACGAACAATAGTAGCAATCCATTTTGTCCCCTATGGGTCGATCTATCATTTACCCTAGCAACGGTCAATTTCCAAATTTAGACCTTCCCTTACAGGTTGGTCTGTATTTCTAAGATAGGTAGCGTGAGGTTTTCCCCTTTTGGATTGCTATAAAGGCATATCTAAGTCACCTATTCTACCACGTGGCAATTTCAATACAGAGGCACACTTACACTATTGCACATGGAGCAAAGTTTCCCTACTCTTCCCAATTTTGATTCTAATCACTTGAAGTAGTCCTTAGCCAAGTCCAATGTTTGTTTTATCCACGCCAAAGCAAAGCATGATCAAGTGTTCAAGCCATCCCTAGATGCATTCATATCGTCAAAGGAGCAAAATTGCACAAAGCCCTCTAAGTGGGAGAACTACGTGGACCTGATTTCCCTCTTTGGAGTATTTGATATGGAGGCAGCATTTAGTCATCATGAGAGTAATTGGGGCCAGCTCAACCTATTATCTTCCCCATTTTCTATTTGTATGTTTTCAACGATTGCAAGCCCTACTAGGGTTTCAACTTTGAAGAAGTCATTTGCAGGTCTTCCACACATATCTGAAGGTCAAATCTCCGCACACGGACCTAATTTAAGTTGTCGCAAACAATCATGCCCTGGGTTTTCTGATTTTCAGCAAAGAACAAGATCGACCAACTTGGGACTATAGTAGCAGTTGATCCTATCCCAAGTTGAACGATTATGTCCATCATTTTCAGAGTTAGTCTATGTGCAATTGCAGGGTTGGTTCCTATTTGTCAATTTCAATTGCTTGTTAACTTCACACAGTTAGATATTAAACAGAGACAACTAAGTTTTCCATTTTGTCTTCTTTCACTCGATTGCACTTTGTTGAATTCAATATTTTACTTTCATTTTGCTTGTCACAAGTGATTTATAGCATCTTGTTATGTTCCATTCCATTTATCTAAATTAAGGCTAATCATCCCATTAATTCAAAATCCGATAAAACACGTCTTCTTTTCCACCCCTTTTCCATACTTGGCGAATTTCTTGTCATTCATGACATTTAAACATAATCTTGGGAATGAATGGCAGTTCAAGTGTATAACTGGTTATATCAAAATGATTGGCTCTACTTTTTCAGCTTTGAAATTCCATGTTAGGAGGTAGTGCAACAAAGTAGCTAAATATCTTGCTAGGGATGCCTCCAAGCTTCACGTGGGATGACAAGTGTTAATGATACCATTCAGAATGTTGGGCAAATTGAGGAAAGTTATGTGATTAGAGGTTGAGGAATACATTAAGAGTAGTGTGTGCCTAGAAATTATTTCATTAACTTTGGTCACCAACACGTGGTTACTGTCTTTTGGAATTTAGATTGATGTGGTATTACATGAGTCTGTATTGTAAATACGAGTTGTTATGCTTTTGCTATACCTCGTGATCATGGAGAGGGTCTTTTCTGAAGATTTTGCTTGTCAGAGTAATCTCAAAGACACAAGTGTCACAAATGCCTCAATCATGGGCAAATTTTGGGTAAATCTAAATACAAGTTAGAACTATCTCAACAATTAATTAGTGTTATCAATATCTTCCCTGTTAGTTCTATAATGATTGTCCAAGTTTGTTGAGTGGTTTCTCATGGCTTGAGGTGGTAGTTGTAGCAAAGGCCCTGCCTCCAAGAGTAGGAAATGTCAAATATCTAGCAATGTGACTAGATAGAATTGGTGGAAGAACCAAAAAAGTAATATCAAAGAGGATAAAGGAGCCCAACTATAAGACTTAGAAGATCTTGAAAAATCGAGATTGGGATTTGAAGTGGATTAGGAAAAATGGATGATAAATTTGGGGTGATCAATGGATAGAGGACACTAGTCACACCATCATTTGAAGTTCTCTATTCTCTACTATTGTAAAAGTTAACATCTCTACAAAAAAGGTTGCTCTAGGACACTAGTCACACCATCACTCAAAGTTCTCTATTCTCTACTATTGTAAAAGTTAACACCTCTACAAAAAAGGTTGCTCTAGGAGTTGGTCGTTCAGTTATTAACGCAATTAAATCCCATTATGTTGATTCTGAATTGTTAGTCATAATCCAAAGTTTATAGGTTTATATAAGATATTAAATAAATGAAATGAAGAATGCCACCTAAGCAAATCTTAGGTCACCTCCATTTACGTACAATAGTTAGTGAGAAAGTTCTAGATAGAATTTTTATTTAAGCAGTCAGATACAAAGGGTATCTTAAAATATATGTTTAGTGTGTTGGTAAAACCTTAGAATATGTGTATTTAAAAGAGGTCCTTGAAAACAACTGTAAGGATTGCAATGTAATAGATTTTTCAGCTTTTGGTTGAAATCTTGCTTAATCTAACAGTGGTATCAGAGCCACTAGCTATCTATAAAATTGGGTTGTGTTGTAAAAACCAATCTATGCTGGAGAATTGTGAGCATGTGAAAAGCTTATGCAGGGCCATTGGCAAGGACAAATAATCATAAGAATTCATACTTAGTGTTTGAGAAGAGTAGTGGGTAAGCCAAGGGCAGTCTGCCACTCTGGTTGAAGAGCATTCAGCTGAGCTTGGAGATCTGAAATAAAAGTAGAATTTTTAAGCATATAGAAAAAGTGAGGAGCAAAATTGAGTGAGGGTCAACATATACATGAAAATTTGTTTGCTTATTCTATTGATCAATTGTTATTTCTTTAGTAATTATGTGTAAGGGTGGATGCTATTTTATACAGCTCATAAGCAAAGCTCTTTTTTTTATGTTTACGCTTACCACTGCCTCAAACATGCCCCAAAACCCTTATGAACAAGTTGGCGTAGTTTTTTTTGCCTTAAATTTGCAGATTTGAAGTTTATTTTCAGCCTAAAAGTTAGAGAATAGCAAAGTGGCGTTTTTTTCTAAAAATAATTATTCCTCCAGATCTAAGCAGGAGGCTCGTGAATCAACAAGAAGGCTCGTAAGGACTTTGTAAAATCATTGACAGGCTGTGCAAACATTTTGTTGGCTGAAACAGACCATGTGAAAGACGTTTGCATTAGACATCAAAAGTCTCTAGCATGTGTAATATATGTTGCATGTGAGAAAAATGTGAGTGAATTTCTTAATGAATTTTTTCTCTAGGTCTAAAGAACAACAACATATTCACATTTGAAAATCCATGGTCAAAAATTCAGTCATTGTTGTCGAAGTCAGATCAGCCAACAGGGTAATTACAAAGATCAGAAAAGATTTATGCTAGACACTCTTGTTATCAATGAGTGGTGATCCATGGTGAAATATCAAAATCTGATTATTGCAACAAGTGACAAGGAGAAGGCCTAGTGTGATAGCAAGAAAGAGAAAGCAGTGGATTTAATAAAAAGCTCATGGTTGTCAGAGAGCTTTGTCCACATTGAATCTGCCACGACAGCAGCAGAAGCTTGGCATACTTTGGCAGACTTGTACGACAAACAACCAAAGTACAAGAAGATACAACTTCAGCCAAAGCTTTTCAATCAAAAACTAACATAAGGTGAAAATGTACATGAATGCATCTCAAGAATTTATATCTTTGATTATGGATCGAAAAGATTGATAATACTACTTTTGATGAAGATTTAATGATTATATAGTTCTAAAGGGTCTTCCTGATTCTTATAATAACTTTTTAGAAGTGTTGCAACTCTCTAATAGATTGCAGAATGCAAAGTTTGACAAGGTTGCAGGGTTACTTATCCAGCATTATACCTTCATTCCACGACAGGATGAAAAGTCACTAGAAGAAGATGCTTTCATTGCCACTTCAAGCCAGTGTGGAAGAAGAAGAATTGGGAAGAAGCTTTCAAAATGGTGGTCACAGTGATTGTAGTGGAAGACGAGACAAGAAAATAGTAAAGTGTTACAAGTATGGAAAATTCGGTCATTATACAAATGAATGACTCCATCCATGTTGTTAAAGAAGAAGATGATGTTTGTGATAAAGAAGCTCTAACAACATTTGATGGTGATGACGCAGATGTTGGGTGTTCAGAGAAACATACCAAAAACATTGTTCTTTGCATTGAGAATTTGTTTTGAAGGTGGTTTAGGTTAAACCACAAGAAAAACCCTCATTTGATGTCTTGTTTGAGTGCAGGATTTGGAATGCTTAAAAAATTAGCAACTTTGTTGATTCAGCAATGATCTTCACTATTCGAAGATGCTCCTGAATGTGTTTTGGATAGAGTGAGTTAATTGTCCAACGTTGGTAGTTGGACTGATCAAGTTGTTGAATATTAATTGATGTTTGGTTGAGGGTAAGCCAATACAAAACCCCGTGATTGAGATATCAGGTGTGCTCATGAGGATCGGACCATGAGCAACCATTTGTGTTTTTTGGCATTATGATGTTTTTAGTGCAATAGTTAACTGTTCTAGAAACATACCAATAGCACAGCTTGTTTGTTCTTTTGAGAGCATTGTTTGATGAAATGATACAGAATTTGGATGATATCTTTTATTTACTCTGACTAGACAAGATGCACATGATCGAAATTCAAAAGATAGAAGATTTGGATGTGTGATGATTTCAGTTGCGTTTCTTCAACAACAAGAAAGCACAAACCTTGGTAATTTTGTTTTCAGGATTGTGGAGATTTTGAAGATGATTTTCCAATAGCAATTTCTTGGATTCATCAAGCATGGCACGTGGTTGCATCAATGAAGACTGCATGATTATTTCTTTTATTTGTTAAATCATTTTGGGAGCATTAATTTTGGATTACGAGGGGAATGTTGGTCATAATACAAAGTTTACAGGTTTGAATAAAATATTAAATAAATAAAAACGGAGCACGCCACCCAAGCAATCTCAGGTCACCTCCATTTATGTAGAATAGTTAGTGAGAAAGTTATAGATAGACTTTCTATTCAGGCAATCAGATACGAAGGTTATCTTTAAATCTAAGGTTAGTGTGTTGGTTAAATCTTTAACTTAGAATATGTGTTCTTAGGGTGTTGGTTAAAACTTTTGGTTGCAGTCTGAATTAATCTAACACAAGTTATCCAAGGAAAGAATGGAGAGGAACTTGGATTCCGTGCTTAGGCATTTGAGTCAAGGTAAAGAGAATGGCGGCTATACCAGTCCTCGCAGAAAAGAAACTAAGCTACCAACAAACAGATACAGAAATATCAAACATTGATTTTCCAATAACCTCGGCAAATGATACACCGTGGAAACGCCCTACAAAAAAGTATATAAAATAGACATGAAATACACATTATTTTCAATTTTGGAACATCAAAAGTTTTAAAAAAAAAACTGGAAAGAGCCCAAGAAATACCAGCGAGTATTTGCAAACGACCTTACTACTTCCAAGAGAGATCAAAAAATACCAGCTAGTATTTGGAAACGACCTTACTACTTCCAAGACATTTAGGATATGTCCCAAATTTCTTGTGCACTTCCATTTCTATTTGGATAACAGCAAAACAAGGACTTCCTATATTGGGAAAAAGAAGCCTTTGCTATGGGCAGCTACTTCAATCGCAACCTTGGAAGTCTTTCCATGCAGCACCCGTAGGATCGTTTTTGGCCACCACATTCAACTGTTGGGCCATTGAGTCCATGAAATGCATAAATTTATGAGAAGGGTGATTCTGGCTATTCAATAGGCCATATTGGAGATAGCAAGTCACAATGATATTATTTGAAGTATATGATCTGCATCCATGAATCCGCATGATATCAATTGGATAAAACTCTCGCTGCAAGCTTGGATCATCCTCAAGCATGTAATCCTGTGTTGCTGGTGTAATGAGTTTATTGTTTGTTGCAAGTGTTATAACGTTAGTGTTGGCTATTACTCTGTTTTGTTGCTTTCTAGCTTAGAGTTTATCTGGACGGTTAAGGGTCCTATAGGTGACTTTTTATTGGATATACCATGCGATTTCCTACATGGGATTGGACCATGAGTTTTGGCAAGAAAGTCATGGTTTTGTAATTTGGAAGCTAATAATCAAACCCCCTTCCCTTTGGGACTAAGTGACAAGGTTCGAGTTCGTGTTCGACGAGAATAAAGTTCAGTTCAAGCTCACCAATGGAAAAGTTTAAAATAAAAAAGGTCATTAAGTTCAATCAAAAGAATTTTTTTATCATTTTAATTTTCTATCAGAAATAAATGCATGAATATATTAGGAGGATAGAGCAAAAGCATGTCAAAACTTCCCATATAAAAATAATGGATAAAGTTTGAGTTCATGGTCCACAAGGATAAAGTTCGAGTTCATGTTCCATGAAGATAAAGTTCTGCGAATTTCAAACATTTCCCATAAATGTTCAGCGTACCTTATGACATAACTTTGTGGTAGTATGAGGCCAAATATTTTTTCTATAAAACATAAAAAAACTTGTTCTTTCTTCCTAGCAAAAAAAAAGCTCCTTGCCTTACTTTTAATGTTGATATCTACTTGCAGAGTGTACATAACTACATCCAATAGCTACTTGAAAATATATCCTCTCTAGTTACACCCTCATAATTGCGTCTTTTAATTACTCTATGGGTGCCCCTACAATTTTGTTTAAAGAAAATCATTCTTACAGTGACTGTGACAATATATGAGGGCGTAAAGAGCCCAATGCTTATATTTTAATGTTTCACCTGGCAATCATCAATGGCAATGGAGTAGAGGGTTTTAATATTTAAAAAGCTTGATTACAACAAATTCCAATATGTTTTTTTTTTGATATTATAAGTGAGGGAAAGGACCTTCACCCAATTACAAAAAGAGAAAGGCATTTAGCGCATGCCAAAAAAAATGATCCGGATACAAAAACACCAGAAAGGCCAAACAGCAAGAAAAGGTAACAGAGATAAATCACAGCAGCCAAAAAACAAGGGCAACAAAGACAGCTACTTCGCAGGCAACCAAAAATCAAGAGAAAGAATTTTATATATCAATGTTGCTAAAGTCACTAATTGTAGCCCCAACCAGAAGGAAGTCCACAAGAAGACCCAGCAGGTTGGCCACTCCACATTCCTTGTAGTTGGTGGTACTTATCGGCATGCAAATCAGAGGGATCCTATTTGAGAAAACAAGTTGAATTGCCTTCAACCCTTCAGAAACCAATTAAATTAAAACTGCCCACTTGAGGAAACTGACTCCCAGCTTCTCAGCCTTCATAATGTCTAATGCATTGCCCAACAGAAAAGCCCGTGAATGATTGTCAGTGGGGATCAAGTCAGAATCAGGGCAATCTCTCGGAGCAGACAAAATGGCCTGAAAACCGGAATATTTGATCTATCCACAAGAACTTTAAGCACAGTTTCTCTTTGACATCTCAATTTCCTGAGTTTACAATGCACGGCCTCAAATTGTTGGTCAATTTCAATAAACCAAATTACCAACATGAAATATCATATACCGATACGTTATGAGCACTGAAGACATCTCTTTTCAATAGTTTTAAGCAATGGTCTTGGTGAATATAATTTGGTTATGTGATTATTCTCAGTAACATGCATAAAATGTATATTCTGAATCTTCTTGAAATTTAAAACTTTGGCAAAGCTTCCTCCTCTTGATCCTGCGGAACGTTTTAAAACTATTCACATTGTCTAAGTGCAGTGCAGTCCTTATTTAGAAGGTATTTGAAACCTATGTAGTAAGAAACACAACGGCTTACAGTCTGTGTGCATTAAAAGTCAAAACAGTCTGAAACACTAATGTGACGGGAAACAGCATTTTGGGCCATTTCCAAGTGTTTACTTATTTTATTTTAAAATATTGAAAAATTCACGTAAAATTTATTAAAATATTAGATAAAGAACGTTAAAACTAAAATAGTAATGAGGAAAAAATTAAAAAGTTAAAAATTAAATTAAAAAAATGTAACTATGACTGAATTTACAAAAAAAAAAAAAAAAAAAAATCATATGCATATAAAAACACCAGTTTCTCGTGTACAACCTTTCCTGAACCAGTTTCTCATGCACAACCTCTTCTGATCCATTTTCTTGTCATGTTTCCATTTTTCTTCATTTTTCGTTTCTTACAACATATTTTGCTGCACAATTCACAAAGGGTTTATTGATGGTTTATATAACTGAGACCAATAAAGTCACATAAATCAAGTCCATTGGGCCGTGGTCTAGCAGTTGAGAAGGGATATCTCCATGCAAAAGATCAAGGTTTAAACCCCAGCATGTGTAGAGTCCACCCTTGTGTGTGACTGCTGTTGAAATTGGGAGTTTGAGCTAATGCAAAGAGAAAAGAAAGAATTCATAACTCCCCGTATGTGGAACTATAATTAGAAAAGAGTGTTTTCCAGGTTCAAAGAAATCTTTCTGGGACAAAAAGGAAACTGTTGTTTCAGAGACAGGCATCTGCCGTGTTCAAAAACACAATGAGGCTGTGCTCTAGTGTTTGACACGGGCGTTGTCATTCAAAAGATCAAGATTCAAACCCCAACATGCGTAGAGTGCACCCTTGAGTGTGAGAATGGTGTTGAATTCGAGGGTTTGGGTCAAGGAATTTTGTTTTGCGTAGAGTGCACCCTTGACTGTCAGAGTGGTGTTGAATTCCAGAGTTTAGGTCAAGGAATTTTGTTTTGCATAGAGTGCACCCTTGAGTGTGAGAGTGGTGTTGAATTCAAGAGTTTGGGTCAAGGAATTTTTCAGAAAAACAAAAGGAAACCAAGGTCTCATAACTCTCTGGGTTTGCCAGATTCAAAGGAATCTTTTTGAAAAAAAGGAGTCCAATGACTTCGCCGAAGCAATAAGCATCAAATATTCACATAAGATAACGACATGGGAAACTTGGGTCTGCGCTCAATAAAACTATCAAGCGGCCAATTTCATTATGAAATATCAAGACTACACTACATATGCTTTATTTATGTCTTACACTGGATCCTTAACTCTCTTAACTTTGCTTCTCCTCCTTGTTTTTGGATGAAATTTATTGTGTACTCTGAGCAGCAGGCTTTTCTTTAAGCAACCCCTAACTACACTATCATCCGAGGCCTCGGGATTCCCACATAACCTGTAGCTAAAGGGATGTTCAACCAAAGTAATACTGGGATGGGTGACCTCCCCAGAAGTTCAGATGTTGCACCCTCTAAAAAAAACAATGGGGCTGTGCTCTAGTGTTTGACACAGGTGTTGTCATTCAAAAGATCAAGGTTCAATGAGAGTGGTGTTGAATTCGAGAGTTTGGGTCAAGGAATTTTGTTTGTGTAGAGTGCACCCTTGAGTGTGAGAGTGGTGTTGAATTCGAGAGTTTGGGTCAAAGAATTTTGTTTTGCATAGAGTGCACCTTTGAGTGTGAGAGTGGTGTTGAATTTGAGAGTTTGGGTCAAGGAAGTTTTCAGAAAAACAAAAGGAAACCGAGGTCTCATAACTCTCTGGGTTTGCCAGGTTCAAAGGAATCTTTTTGAAAAAAAGGAGTCCGATGACTTCGTGGAAGCAAGAAACATCATATGTTCACATAAGATAACGACATGGGAAACTTGGGTCTGCGCTCAATAAAACTATCAAGCAGCCAATTTCATTAAGAAATACCAAGACTACACTACATATGCTTTATTTGTGTCTTACACTGGATCCTTAACTCTCTTAACTCTGCTTCTCCTCCTTGTTTTTGGATGAAAATTATTGTGTACTCTGAGTAGCGGGCTTTTGTCTAAGCAACCCCAACCCCTAACTACACTATCATCTGAGGTCTCCGGATTCCAACATAACCTGTAGCTAAAGGGCGCTTCAACTAGAGTAATACCAGGACGGGTGACCTCCCCAGAAGTTCAGATGTGCATGGAAATCATTTCATTAACTTTGGTCACTAACACGTGGTTACTTTCTTTTGGACTTTAGAATGATGTGGTATTGCATGAGTGCGTATTGTAAATACTGGTTGTTATGCTTTGGACATACCTTGTGATCATGGAGAGGGTCTTTTCTGAAGATTTTGCTTGTCAGAGTAATCTCGAAGACACAAGTGTCACAAATGCCTCAATCATGGGCAAATTTCGGGTAAAGCTAAATATAAGTCAGAACTATCGCAACAATTAATTAGTGTTGTCATTTCCTCCCCTACTAGTTCTATGATGATTCTCCAAGTTTGTTGAGTGGTTTCCCATGGCTTGAGGTGGCAGTTGTAGCAGAGGCCCTGCCTCCAAGAGTAGGAAATGTCAAACATCTAGCAATGTGGCTATAGATAGAATTGGTGGAAGAACCAAAAAAGTGATATCAAAGAGGATAAAGGAGCCCAACTAAACGACTTGGAAGATCTTGAAAAATCGAGATCGGGATTTGAATTGGAATAGGACGAAAAGAAGATGATAGATTTGGGGTGACCAATGGATAGAGGACACTAGTCATACCATCACTCGAAGTTCTCTATTCTCTACTATTGTAAAAGTTAATATCTCTACAAAAAGGTTGCTCTAGGAGTTGGTCATTCAGTCATTAATGCAATTAAATCCCATCATGTTGATTCCGAACTGTTAATCATAATCCAAAGTTTATAGGTTTGATTAAGATATTAAATAAATAAAATGAAGCATGCCACCTAAGCAAATCTTAGGTCACCTCCATTTACGTACAATAGTTACTGAGAAAGTTCTAGATAGAATTTTTATTTATGCAGTCAGATACAAAGGCTATCCTAAAATCTAGGTTTAGTGTGACAGTAAAACCTTAGAATGTGTGTGTATTTAAAAGAGGCCCTTGAAAACAACTGTAAGGATTGCAATGCAATAGAAGTTTTATCTTTTGGTTGCAATCTTGCTTAATCTAACTGTGGTATCAGAGCCACTAGCTGTCTATAAAATCAGTTCATGTTGTAAAAACCAAGCTATGTTGGAGAATTGTGAGCATGTGAAAAGCTTATGTAGGGCCACTGGCAAGGACAAACAAGCATAAGAATTCATACTTAGTGTTTGAGAAGAGTAGCAGGTAAGCCAAGGGCAGACTGCCACTCTAGTTGAAGAGCATTCAGCTGAGCTTGAATATCTGAAAGACAAGTAGAATTTTTAAGCATATAGAAAAAGTGAGGAGCAAAATTGAGTGAGAGCCAGGGTATACATGAAAATTTGTTTGCTTATTCTCTTGATCAATTGTTATTTCTTTAGGAATTATTTGCAAGGGTGAATGCTATTTTATACAGCTCATAAGCAAAGCTCTCTTTTTTTATTTTTATGCTTACCACTGCCTCAAGCATACCCCAAAACCCTTATGGGCAAGTTGGCGTAGTTGTTTTCGCCTTAAATTTGCAGATTTGAAGTTTATTTTCAGCCTAAAAGTTAGAGAATAGCAAAATGGTATTTTTTTCTAAAAATAATTATTCCTCTAGATCTAAACAGGGGGCTCGTGAATCAACAAGAAGGCTCATAGGTACTTTGTAAAATCATTGACAAGTTGTGCAAAAAATTTGTTGGCTAAAACAGACAATGTGAAAGCTGGTTGCATTAGACATGAAATGTCTCTAGCATGTATAGTATATGTTGCATGTGAGAAAAATGTCAGTGAATTTCTTATCGAAATTTTTCTCTAGGTCTAAGAACAACAACAACATATTCACATTTGAAAATAAATGCGTCAGGTCAATTGTTAACTGTTAATTATCTAAAATGTCAAAAATTCAGTCGTTGTCCAAGTGAGATCGGCTAACAGGGTAATTACAAAGATTGGAAAAGATTTATGCTGGAAACTCTTGTTATCAACGAGTGGTGGTCCATGGTGAAAGATCAAATCCGATTGTTGCAACAAGTGACAAAGAAGAAGGCCTATTATGCATGAGGTTCAGCCGGATCTGGATTTTTTGGCCAACCTGGATAAGTTCATCCGAGTCAGCCCTGTTTTTTTTCAAAAAAATACTTTTGTTTTATTTTGTATTTTTTAGGTTTTCTACACAAAAAAAGGCCCAGAAACCATAAATATCATATAATATTAACATTTTATATTATTTTATTAATGTTTTTCATTGTATTTGTCAGTTTTTAATATTTATAAAACTATGCTCACATATATATATGTATTTATTCTGGATTGGATTTTTCCGAATTTTTTCAAGAATTCTAGGTTTCGAAGTTTTTGCCCTCCCGAACGGATTCGGATTTCCGAACCTTGTGACTATGCTATTATGATAGCAAGAAAGAGAAAGCAATGGATTTAATAAAAAGCTCATGGTCGTCAAAGAGCTTTGTCCACATTGAATCTGCCATGATAGCAGCAGAAGCTTGGCATACTTTGGCAGACTTGTATGACAAACAACCAAAGTACAAGAATATACAACTTCAGCCAAAGCTTTTCAATCAAAAACTAACATAAGGTGGAAATGTACATGAATACATCTCAAGACTTTATATCTTTGATTATAGATCGAAAAGATTGATAATACTACTTTTGATGAGGATTTAAAGATTATATAGCTCTAAAGGGTCTTCATGATTCTTATAAAAACTTGTTCGAAGTGTTGCAACTTTCTAATAAATTGCAGAATGCAAAGTGCGACAAGGTTGCAAGTTATTTATCCAGCATTATACCTTCATTCCACAATAGGAGGAAAAGTCATTTGAAGAAGATGCTTTCATCGCCAGCTCAAGCCAGTGTGGTAGAAGGAGAATTGGTAATGTTTGAGGAAGAAGCTTTCAAAGTGGTGGTCATGGTGATCATAGTGGAAGATGAGACAATAAAATAGTAAAGTGTTACGAGTGTGGAAAATTTGACCATTATGTAAATGAATGCCAAATGAATGACTCCATCCATGTTGTTAAAGAAGATGATGTTTGTGATAAAGAAGCTCTAACAACATGATCGAGGAGGATCCCCACAACCGATCCAATCATATGGTCTCAAATTCTGCTGCAAATATCCGCACATCAAAGAGCTCACCGAGAGCTTTCCAACGCAATTTGAATGGAGTCAATCCGACACCATATGCAAAAGTTATGGCCTGCTGAAGCTGAAGCCAAACAAGTAAAAAAATATGGACAACGTATAGTGATGATATCATCATGATGACTGGACTGTACAGAATTCCAAGTGGACCAATCACGTCTTGACACGTGGACCAATTGGATGTTGACACATGGCACATGGGATAAAGGGTTTTTAGTGACCTATGGTAGCCTTCCTCCGGTCTTCGACGGTCGAGTGGTGAGGCCCAAACTATTTGTTGGTCGGGGGCCCATCAACCGGTGGGGTCTTCTTTTTGGATGGAGGGGGACCCTGCCGCCAACTTCACATTGCTATGCAAGCATTTTTCTATATAAACCATACTGCAGACTTCCCACAACCAATGTGGAATTAATCTCTTAATGTTTTGCAAAGATTAGCGCCCAAGCCACAACATGGCAACTCAACAAACCCCAATGTGGCATCACACTCCACGGCCAACTCTCAAAATTCCAAGACAGTTGCCAGCACCAAGATCGACACCAACACCAAGTTCAAAGCAAATGATGGTCTACATGACCAATTAACAAGGCAAAAGGATTTCTTTTTAAACCTTTATTTCATTGTAAATACCATCCATGTGGGATAAAACCCCAAGGCCGACTCAAAAGGTGGGTCGAATGCCTTTTAAATACAAAGTTTGGTCTTATCCCAAGCAATGCGGGATAATAAACTATTCAAGTCAATTTTAAAGGGGGAGACAAGTCTATTTAAAGACTATATTATGCTTTCCACGATGAATGTGGGATATTTGGCGTGATAGAGGACGAGTTTGGGGGATTCGAACCCCTATCCTTGGACAAAAAGGATAACGCCTTAACCATCATTAGACCACTGCCTTGGAAACATTATAAAAGGCATTATTTGCTATTTGTTCTTTGATTTTTTGAACTATATGCCCTTTTTATAGGAGAACAAGCAAGTAGTGGATTTTGGACGCAAGGAGGCTATCGGAGAATCAAACTAAAGGTATTTTGAGGCTTCTTAGAGACAGAGGCAAAAAATATTTGCAGACCAAAGATATTATTTTGGTGTAAAGATTGTACAAAAAGTGTTTTTGCATCATTAATTGATCGGTTCGAGTGCTTTTAGAACCCAAAGACATAGCCCAACAAGGGTGAACTCCGTTATCAAGCTTGGTTTGCATTTTTTTGTATTTTAATCATTATTCTTGCTGTTTATTATCAATTTTAAATCTGATTTTAATCCATTGAGCCAATTTTTAACGTAAAGACAGAAAATTGAGAAAATTGTTATAAGTATTCAAAATTGGTGAAGTAGATAAAGTACAACCAATTTCATATCAAGTTTGGTATCAGAGCTATTGATCAGGCTTTGTTTTGTGTGGTTTTGAAATTTGCAAGTTTCCATTTTGAATGCCAACCAAGTCCAAGTCAAAGCGTGGAGAAGGATCGCTTGAAGAGTATAACCCAAAAATTGGTCCAAAATGCACAAGTCAAAGATCAACCATGAAATCTCCTAAGAAAGACCCAGACTCAGAAGTAGCCTTTCTTCAAGCTTTTCTAGAGAAGAAGGGCATGGTGAAAGAATTGTATCGAGAAAGGAAGAAGAGGGATGAAGGTAAACAAGAGGAAAAAACCAATGGTAAGGGTAAAGGAGAAGAGCCTCCTGAATCTCCTCCATCTTCTTCCAAAACTTTTAGTTCTTCCTTCGATGATAAACAAAAAAAAAATTATTCTAATTATTTCATTTTAAAGCTTGATGTTAAGTTTGATTTACCAATTTATAATGGAGAGCTTAGTGCAGAGAAGTTGGAGCATTGGATCAAGCAGATTGAAGTATATTGTAGTGTTCAAAAGTTTGTGGATGAGGAAGCAAAAATCCAATTAGCTACTCTTTGATTGAGTGGTACAACACTCATTTGGTGGGAGACTAAGACACAAGATCTCTTGAAACATAGTAAAGTGATTTCTTCTTGGAATGATTTTGTTTCTACATTGAAAAAGCAATTTTATCCATTGGGTGATATACAACAAGTTATTATGGATTAGCAAAACTTAAGGCAAATTAAGGGTCAAAGTGTACAAAATTACACTCAAGAGTTTAGAAAAGGGGCTTTGGTTTTAGGCATTCCCCTTTACATTCAAGAGACTCTTTTAAAGCATATTGGTGGGTTACATAGTTATTTAAGGCATACAATACTTATGTTTAATCCCACTAACCTTGATTTAGTTTGTGTCCAAGCTACCCACATCAAATCAAGGGGTAAAGTGACGAAGGAAAACTTCACAAAAAACCAAGTAAGCCACCTAAAAGCAAAGATAAAGGAAAGGGTAAGATGAAACACACTTCCACAGTCAAAAAAGAAGATGAGAAACCTTTTTGTTCACATTGCAAAAAAGGTCATGAAGATGCTAAGTGTTGGAAGCTCCATCCGAAACTCAGGCCATAAAAGGTTCGGGAACAAGAAAGATAATAAAAGACTATGGTAGCAATCCAACAAGACCTTGGATCTGATTCAAGTGATGAGACCAAGGTCGTCACTATGGGTTTGCAAGGTGCATCTTCTTAATCTTCTAGTACTAAAGCTCATACTCTTCTAGCACTAAATGTCATACTTCTCATTTTCTTTTAATTCTAAGTCTATGCATGATGAAAAGAAAAGGAATGAGCTTTTCCACATAAGGGTGATTTCTAAGCATACTAAAATAGATACTTTTTTTTATAGTGGATCACAAGCTAATCTCATTTTTTAAGAAATCAACAAATTAGGACTTAAGACTAAACCACATCCTAAGCCATACCCTTTGAGTTGGGTGTGTGATGATGCAAAATTACAAGTCATTAAAACATGTAAACTTAGATTTGCAATCACCTCTAAGTTCATTGATGAGGTAGAATTAGATGTGGTTTTACTTGATATTTATAGCATTGTACTTCGAAGTCCATATTTGTATGATAGAAAAGCAATCTTCTATAGGAAAGAGAATAAATATTTGTTTGTAAAAGATGGGGTTGAATACATTGTAAGAGCCCATCAAATAAAGGCAAATTTATCACTTGTATCTGTAGGACAGATGAAAAGGCTTGTCAATACAAGCAAAAACTTTGTACTCGTGATTGTAAAAGCCAAGGATGATGATAAATCCAAGGCTCTAGAAGGTTGTGATCCTAAACATAAGCATGAAATAGTTGAGTTAATGTTTAACTATGATATTGTTTTTCAGGATCCACAAGGTTTACCTCCTAAAAGGGATATACAACATGAGATACAACTGCAGCAAGATGCACCTCTTCCTAACAAGTTCATGTATAGGTCCATGGTGAAGAATGAAGAAATCAAGAAGCAAGTTCAAGAGTTGCTCGAAAAATAAGTCATTCAGCTAAGCACTTCTCCATGTGGTTCGCCAATTGTTTTGGTGCCAAATTTTGCTGCAAATGTCCCCACATCAAAGAGCTCGTCGAGAGCTTTCCAATGCAATTTGAACGGAGTCATTCCGACACTGTATGCAAAACTTGTGGCCTACTAAAGCTGAAGCCAAACAAGTAAAAAAAATGGACAAGGTACAGTGATGATGTCATCACGTTGACTAGACTGTACAAAATTCCAAGTGGACCAATCACGTCCTAACACGTGGACCAATTGGATGTGACACATGGCACGTGTGATAAAGGGTTTTTGGCGACCTATGGCAGCCTTCCTCCATTCTTTGACGGTCGAGTGGTGGGGCCCACACTATTTGTCGGTTGGGCGATGGGGTCCTCTTTTTGTATGGAGGGGGATCCTACCGCTAACTTCACATTGCTATGCAAACATTTTTCTATATAAACCATATTGTAGACTTCCCCACAACCAATGTGGGATTAATCTCTTGATGTTTTGCAAAGATTAGCGCCTAAGCCACAATGTGGCAACTCAACAAACCCCAATGTGGCATCACACTTCACGGCCAACTCTCAATCATTCCAAGACAGCTGCCAAGCACCAAGACCAATGCCAACACTGAGTTCAAAGAAAAGGATGGTCTTCATGACCAATTAACAAGGCAAAAGGATTTCTTTTTAAACCTTTATTTCGTTGTAAATCCCATTCATGTGGGATAAAACCCCAAGGCCGAATCAAAAGGTGGGTCAAATGCCTTTTAAATACAAAGTTTGGTCTTATACCAAGCAATGTGGGATAATAAACTGTTCAAGTCGATTTTAAAGGGGGAGACAAGTCTATTTAAAGACTATATTATGCTTTCCATGATGAATGTGGGATATCTAGCATGACAGAGGGCGAGCTTGGGGAATTCAAACCCGTATCCTTGGACAAAAAGGATAACGCCTTAACCATTAGACCACGGCCTTAGAAACATTATAAAAGGCACTATTTCCTATTTTGTCATGTCCCCTTTTTCAAATAAAGAAAAGAATATTTTAATAATAATGTTTTAAGCGGTTCCCCAACGTCACTATATAATTACAACTTAAAATGGGACACTTAATCATTATTATTAATTGAATGGAGCCAAAGTTAATTAATTAAAATGCCAAGTGCGAAAAAGAAAAGTAATTATTATGACTTTAAGGTTTGAAAGAATAAGGTAATTATAAAAAGGTTGGGTGAGGTGAAAGCAAATCATAATCCTTCAATCAATTTAAAAACTCTTTTCAAGCTTGAGCAGCACCTGTACAACTTTTCTTAGCAGAGGACGAAAACCCTCCAGTGAAAGGGCTTGGGGACAAAAACCCTTATACCCATAGGGATATTCCACACGAGGATCACAATTACATTTCAAAGATATCACAATTCAGCTTCTAGAAGTCACTTTACACGGAATTAGCTCAGCCATTCAGCATCACACTTGAAGGATCCAATCGCCGCAATTTGTAGGCAAGCTCAAGGAAAGCCAAAAAAAGTACATATTCATACAGATACGCATGGCGTCTGTACCAGTATCTGTCCTATGGTTTGAGCCTTGGTTATCCATTGTTCACTGCCGAGGTACCTGCAATCTCTTTCCAATAGCAGCCGTACATCTTTTCCAGGTAGGTTTTCCAATAAAATTCAAGTTTTATGTGTTGTCTGATATATTAGGTTAGACTATCATCAAGACCTTCAAAATAATTATATTGATTTAAGTAAGATTGTTGCATAGTTTTCAGCCCTGAACTATCTTCAAATTTGTTTCTATTATTTGATCTTATAACAAATTCAGCTGCAAATTTAGTCTAATTTCAGTTCGGTTCAGAACTCATTTGTTTGCTAAGGGATCTTACAATGGTATCAAAGAACTAATTTTGCCAGCCTAGGTGGGAAAAATTGAATCTTGATCACACATGTAAGAGCAATAGAAAAAGTTAAAATATTATCAGAAGAGGAAGGGTCAAACACCTAAGAAGGATGGCAATAATAAAATGGGTGAGAGAGGGGAGAGAGCAGCCCCTACAAATGAGATGAGTTACCTACGTGAAATAATCGATCATGGGCAAAGGGACATGGAAAGAACAACTAGATGACCCTCAAAAAATCCATAGCAGGTATAGCACAAACCATACAACAAATCAACATGGATAAAGGAAAGGAAAAATTAGAAGCAAGCACTTCAAATGATGTTGGGGTTTCAGTAGCCCCACCTCCAAAAACCTTTCGTGCCAAATTCCTACAAAAGGAGGAAGAACCACCTGAAGAAATAGATCCTTTCCAGCGGCATGCATGTAATAAATATTCAGTGTATCTTGCAGTTTATGAGGGGCTCAACTATGAAGTGCAACAAGCTCTCTCTTTCAAGGAATTTTGTGAAATAGAAAAGAACAACTTTAGGAGAGGTAGAATAAACCAACCGGATCAGCCATGAAGAGACATACAACAGAGGGTGGGCAAGATTACTCTTCCTACATTTGATGGGTCAAGTAAATCTACAATTGGATCATGGTTACAAAAGTTAGATATATATTTCTTGTTGAATCCCATGTTTGAGGATGAGGCAATTAAGTTTTCTACACTCCACTTGGAGGAAGTGGCCCATGAGTGGTGGTACCATGGCATGGTCACCCAAGAGCATGGTTCCATTACCACTATTGATGAACTTAGTTAAAAGCTAACCAAAAGGTTTGACAAAAAGGATCCAGAAGTTCACTTCAGAGATTAGCTCAACTCAAACAAGAGGGTAATGTGAACAAATATATTGTTGATTTTCATAGATTGGCAGTGATGGTACCAGATGTGACAGAGAGAAGGTTGGTAGTCTTGTTTGTTGAGGGGTTGGTTGAACCTCTTAGGGGTTTAGTGAAAGCCTTTGACCCTTTGTCACTTCAAGAGGCAATCAAGAGAGCATTAAATTTAGAATCTTCAGCACCTAAGGGCAAAATTCTGCCCTATGGACAGTCTAGACCAGCACCCTTTGGGAAGCCAAGGACAAATGCTTATGGGCAGCAAGGGACATTAATTGTTGAGCAGCAAAGGAAGGCATTTCAACAAGGGGTTCCTCAACAAAAAGAGCCGCCAAGAGCAATTAAAGAGATAGAAACAAGGACTGAACTTAGGAGGAAGAAGTTATGCTTCACTTGTAGAGATCCATGGGAACCACGCCATAGATGTCTTCCAAAAGGACATGTGCATTACATAGAGGTAGTATCCAATAATGAGATGGAAGAAGAAGACGCTGAAGTGGGAATGGAAGAGCTAGTGGAAAATAAGGCTACAGGAGGCACCCTTGCCACATCTATTTCAGAAGACCCTTGTGCCGCCCTTTCAGGTGCACCCAAGTATTACCCTTTTCGAATTCATAGAGTTATACAGGGGCACAAACTCATAGTTTTGATTGATAGTGGGGCAACCCACAATTTCATTGATGAGAGTTTGGAAGCCCAAAGAGGGCTGAAAATAAAAGCTTTCTAGAGCTTTAATGCCATTGTAGCTGATGGTTCTACCATTCCTTGCACCAAAAGGATTCAGCAGTTAGAAATTACACTTGACAATCACAGGGTATGTGGTGACTTCTATATGGTTGGCATAGGAGAGACAGAAATGACTTTAAAGGTGCAGTGGTTACATTCTCTTGGGGAATTCACACTGAATTACCAAACCATGGAGCTGAAATTTAAATCTGATGGGAAAGAGGTTGTGCTTCATGGTATGGCCAATGGAGCCCCTACGGCAATCACACCGAACAAAATGGAAGGTGTCACATTTAGTAGTAATTTCTCTAGATCACAACTGATTTATGATTCAGCTATCATGGATTCACTCATGGGGATAATTGGAGAAGCGTAATGGCGTACAGAACTTCCAATTCTTCATTATATCAAAGAAGAGCAACAAAAGCTAACTACCTCTCAAGGAGGAATGGAAGTAACAGAAAGACTGGTTTGGGATCCTGGTATTTGCTAGAATGGTTTAGTGATTGCTTGAGGGCAAACAATCTTTGGGAAAGGTGGACTGTCATGTCCCTTTTTCAAAGAAAAAAAAGAATAATTTAATAAGTGTATTAAGTGGTTCTCCAACGTCACTTTATAATTACAACTTAAAAGGCGACACTTAGTCATTATTATTAATTGAGGCCAAAGTTAATTAAAAGGCCAAGTGGGAAAAAAAAAGTAATTATTATTATAAGGAGGAAAAAGATGAATATTAAATTAAAAGTATTTTTTATTACTTTGGGGTTTGGAGGAATAAGGTAATTATAAAAAAGTTGGGTGAGGAGAAAGCAAATCATAATCCTTCACTCAATTTCAAAACACTGTTCAAGGTTGACTAGTGCCTATTCAACTTTTCTTCACAGAGAATGAAAACCCTCCAGTGAAAGGGCTTGGGGACAAAAACCCTCATACCCAGAGGGTGACTCCACAAAGGGATCACTACTATGTTTCAAAGACATCACAATTCTATGTCTAAAAAACACTTTACAACGAATCAGCTCAGCCATTCAGCGCCGCACTTAAAGGATCCAATCATCACAATTTGCAGGCAAGCTCAGGGAAGGAAGGAAAGCCCCAAAAAAGTACAAATTTGTATCGATCTGTACGGCATCCGTACACCGTCCATACCGATACCAGCTCTAGGGTTAGAGCCTTGGTTATCCACTGTTCACTGTCGAGGTACTTGCAATCTCTTTTCAATAGCAGTCATACATCTCTTCCAATTAGGGTTACCAATAAAATTCAAGTTTTATGTGTTGTTTGATATATTAGGTTAGACTGTCATACAGACCTTCAAAATAATTATATTGATTTAAGATTGTTGTACAGTTTTCAGACCTAAACTGTCTTCAAATTTGTTTCTATTCTTTGATCTTATAACGAATTCAGCGGCAAATTTAGTCTAATTTCAGTTGGGTAAATTTGCCAATTAAAAACAAAATTCAGAACTCATATTTGTTTGCTAAGGATCTTACATATTTGTTCCTTAATTTTTTAAGCTATATGCCCTTTTTAAAGGAGAACAAGCAAGTGGTGGATTTTGAAAGCAAGAAGGCTATCGGAGAATCAAACTAGAGGTATTCTGAGGCTTCTTAGAGACAAAAGCAGTAAATATTTGCAAACCAAATATAATATTTTGGTGTAAAGATTGTACGAAAAGTGTTTTTGCATAATTAATTTATCGGTTCGAGTGCTTTTCGGACCCCAAGACATAGCCCAACAAGGGTGAACTCTATTATCAAGCTTGGTTTGCATTTTTATGTATTTTATTCATTATTCTTGTTGTTTATTATCAGTTTAAAATCTGATTTTAATCCATTAAACCAATTTTTAATGTAAAGACAGGAAATTGAGGAAATTATTATAAGTATTCGAAATTGGTGAAGTAGACAGAGTTTGCACTTACAACCAGTTTTGGATCACAACATTTGATGATGATGACACAGATGTTGGGTGTTCAGAGAAACATACCAAAAACATTGTTGTTTGAGTTGAGAGTTTGTTTTGAAGGTGGTTTAGGTTAAACCACAACGAAAACCCTCATTCGATGTCTTGTTTGAGTGCAGGATTTGGTATGCTTAAAAAATTAGCAACTTTGTTGATTCAATGATGATCTTCACTATTCAAAGATGCTCCCGAATGTGTTTTGGATAGAGTGAGTTGATGGTCCAATGTTGGTAGTTGGACTGATCATGTTGTTGAATATTAATTGATGTTTGATTGAGGGTAAGCCAATACAAAACCCCGTAATTGAGATATCAGGTGTGCTCATGAGGATCGGATCATGAGAAACCATTTGTGGTCTTTGGCATTATGATTTTTTTAGTGCAATAGTTAGTTGTTCTAGAAACATACCAATAGCACAGCTTGTTTGTTCTTTTGAGAGCATTGTTTGATGAAATGACACAGAATTTGGATGATTTCTTCCACATTGCAGGGAAGTATCATTTATTTACTCTGACTAGACAAGAGGAAGATGATCGAAATTCAAAAGATAGAAGATTTGGATGTGTGATGTTTTCAGTTGCATTTCTTCAACAACAAGAAAGCACAAACCTTGATAATTTTGTTTTCAGGGTTGTGGAGATTTTGAAGGATTTTCCAATAACAATTTCTTAGATTCATCCAGCATGATACATGGTTGCATCAATGAAGACTGATTATTTATTTTATTTGTTGCGTCATTTTGGAAGTATTAACTTTGGATTACAAGGGGAATGTTGGTCATAATCCAAAGTTTATAGGTTTGATTAAAATATTAAATAAATAAAATGGAGCATGCCACCCAAGCAAATCTTAGGTCGCCTCCATTTATGTAGAATAGTTAGTGAGAAAGTTATACATAGAGTTTCTATTCAGGCAATCAGTTACAAAGGCTATCTTGAATTCTAAGGTTAGTGTGTTAGTTAAATCTTTAACTTAGAATATGTGTGTTTAGTATGTTGGTTAAAATTTTCGGTTGCAATCTGGCTTAATCTAATACAAATTATCCAAGGAAAGAATGGAGAGGAACTTGGATTCCGTGCTTAGGCATTTGAGTCAAGTTAAAGATAATGGCGGCTCTACTAGTCCTCGCAGTAAAGAAACTAAGCTACCAAGAAACAGATACAGAAATATGAAATGCTGATTTTCCAATAACCTCGGGAAATCAAACAATGTGGAAACTCCCTTCAAAAAATATATATGAAACAGACACGAAATACAAATTATTTTCAATTTTGGAACATCAAAAGATTTTTTTTTCAAAGCTGAAAAGAGCCCAAAAAAAAATATTTGGAAACAACCTTACTACTTCCAAAACATTTACGATATGTCCCAAATTTCTTGTGCATTTCCATTTCTATTTCGAGAACAGCAAAATGAGGACTTCCTATGTTGGGAAAAAGAAAACCTTTGCTATGGGCAGCTACTTCAATCACAACCTTCGAAGTCTTTGCATGCAGCACCTGTAGGATCGCTTTTGGCCACCACATTCAACTGTTGGACCATTGAAGTCCATGAAATGCATACATTTATGAGAAGAGTGATTCTGGCTATTCAATAGGCCATAGTGGAGATAGCAAGTCACAATGATATTATTTGAAGCACATGATATCCTTTGGAGAAAACTCTCGCTGGAAGCTTGGATTATCCTCAAGCATGTAATCCTGTGTTGCTGGTGTAATGAGTTTATTGTTTGTTGCAATCTTGTTGTAACGTTGGTGTTGGCTATTACTCTGTTTTGTTGCTTTCTAGCTTAGGGTTTGTCTGAACAGTTAAGGGTCCTATAGGTGACTTTTTATGGGATATACCATGTGATTTCCTACATGGGATTGGACCATGAGTTTTGGCAAGAAAGTCATGCTTTTGTAATTTGGAGGCTAATAATCAAACCCCTTCCCTTTGGGACTAAGTGACATGGTTCGAGTTCGTGTTCATGTTCGATGAGAATAAAGTTCGCTTCAAGCTCACCAATGGATAAAGTTCAAAATAAAAAGTTCATTAAGTTCAAACAAAAGAATTTTTTTATCATTTTAATTTTCTAAAAGAAATAAATGCATGAATATGTTAGAAGGACAGAGCGAAGAGAGCTTTCAGTCCTCTGTTTGTAGTTAATATATGTATATACACACATATTTATAAAATAATGCAAAAGCATGTCAAAAACTTCCCATATAAAAATAATGGATAAAGTCTGAGTTCGTGGTCCACAAGGATAAAGTTCGAATTCATGTTCCCCGAAGATAAAGTTCCGCAAATTTCAAACATTTCCCATAAATGTTAGGCATACCTTGTGACATAATTTTGTGGTAGTATGAGGCAAATATTTTTTCTATAAAACATAAAAAATCTTATTCTTTCTTCCTAGCCAAAAAAAAAACTCATCGCCTTACTTTTAATGTTGATGTCTACTTGTTTGAAAATAAATCCTCTCTAGTTACTCCCTCATAATTGCATCTTTTAATTACTCTATGGATGCCCCTACAATTTTGTTCAAAAGAAATCATTCTTACAGTGACTGTGACGAGATATGAGGGCACAAAGAGCCCAATGCTTAAATTTTTATGTTTCACTTGGCAATCATCAATGGCAATGGAGTAGAGGGTTTTAATATTTAAAAAGCTTGCTTAAAACAAATTCTGATATGTTTTTTTTTTCGATATTATAAATGAGGGAAAAGGGCCCTCACCCAATTACAAAACAGATAGGCATTTAAGGTATGACAAAAAGCATGATCCAGATACAAAAACACCAGAAAGGCCAAACAGCAAGAAAAGGTAACAGAGTTAAATCACAGCAGCCAAAAAACAAGGGCAACAAAGACAGCCACTTTGCTGCCAACCAAAAATCAAGAGAAAGCATTTTATATACCAATGTTGCTAAAGTCATTAATTGTAGCCCCAACCAGAAGGAAGTCCACAAAAAGACCCCACTGATCGGCCACTCCACATTCCTTGTAGTTGGTGGTACTTATCGGCATGAAAATCACAGGGATCCTATTTGAAAAATCAAGTTGAATTGCCTTCAACCCTTCAAAAACCAATAGAGTTAGAACGGGCCACTTAAGGAAACTAACTCCCAGCTTTTCAACCTTTATAATGTCTAATGCATTGCCCAACGGAAAAGCCCATGAAGGATTGTCAGTGGTGATCAAGTCAGAAGCAGGGCAATCTCTTGAAGCAAACAAAATGGCCCAAAAACCGGAATATTTGATCTAGCCACAAGAACTTTAAGCACAATCTCTCTATGAAGAGATCCTTCAGCAATGTTTTGTGCCTAACACACGACTAACATCTCAATTTTCCTGAGTTTGCAATGCATGGCCTCAAATTGCCGGTCAATTTCAATAAGCCAAATTACCAATATGAAATATCATATACCAATATGTTATGAGCACTATGTTGGTATGTGAAGTCGGTTTTATTCTTCCGACATTGATAAAGCAGGTGACGACTAGTTCCACACGTCGAAGGCCTAAATGCCAAGGGGTTGCAGGGGGGCTGGCTGTAGCCCCCATGCCACAGCCGTAGATTGTTCAAGGGAGGCTGAGGCCTCGTCGGAGAAAATTTGGCATCCATACAACACGTTTTTTGGGGCATCCATATTGTATGGCACACGCAGTTGTACTACACACATTTGTACGGCACATTGTTGTACTACATGCAGTTTTGTTCTGCAATTTCTAATTAGAGTTTCTTCTATAAAAGGGACTCGTGAGTTAGGAGAAAATAGAATTGTAGTACAGTTGTTAGTTATTGGAGCTAGAGTGGTTATGCCACTGATGTAACAGCGGATTGATTCCTAATATTAATCAAAATACTAAGAGACCTTTGCCTCGTGGTTTTCCCTGGAACACTTCCAGGTTTTCCATCTAAATGTGTGTACTTATCCGTCCATTTTTATTGTTGTTCACTATAATTATATTTCTTTTTGTACTGTTTACTTTATTAACACACTGAAGACATCTCTTTTCAATAGTTTTAAGCATCGTTACCAAATTTGGCCACATCTTGGCCAAATCCGGAAAGATCCAGATTTTTTTCATCTTCCGAATTTATCCAATCCAGTTTGGGCATTTTATCACATAAAAAAATAAAAAAAGTAAAAACCAACAAAAAAACCCTAAAAAACATTGTAAACGTCAGCAAACCCGTAAAAAGAGCGTTTGAAAACCCTAAAATGTGTTATATAAACCACCTATTAGTTTGTGGAAGAGATCAATTGATAGCAGCTTGGTTTAGTTTGTGGCGGTGGAAGAGATAGCATCGATGACAGAGGAAAATAGCCTGTGGAAGAGATAGCAGTGACGGCAGTGGAAAATGGCGATAGCAATCTTGCAAACGATGACAGTAGTGAAAAGCGGCGACAACAATCTTGCAAACAGCGATGGCGAGGGCAGATTTACAAACTGAGACATCAACAAACCTGGGCAGCATCCCAAGCTCAATCGACGCACACGGCAGTGACGGCACACGACATGCACAAGCAGAGGTAAGTTGATTTTTTCTTTTGGATTTTTCTTATTCGAAATTACACACATTTTCATTAGGTATGTTTAGGTTTATGTTAATTATTAAATATAGATTTAGGTTTAAGTTTAGGTTTAGGTTTAGGTTTAGGTTTAGGTTTAGGTTTAGTTAAATATTATAAAATATAAATAAAAATATATGAAACTCAAAAATTATAAAATATAAATTAAGTATTATTTTAAGTTTACGTGTTTTATATATATATATATAATATTTTAAAATAAATATATTAACATTTAAGTTTGTGTATTTAATATTTATATTATAAAACATTTAAATATAAATAAATAAATCTAAATTATGTTTAAGTATTTGTAATAGGATTATATAATATTAAATATAATTGCATTTGCATTTATATTATATTTATAATATTTTTTGTTTTAATATTTTTTTAAAATTTTAACTTTATTTTATATTACAAATAAATTATTTGCGTAATATATAATAAAATTAAAATTAGTAATATCATGATATATTTTTATCATTTTGTATAGTTTTATAGTTCTATTTTATATAGGTCATTGAATATTAATAATAATAAATTAATAATATTAAGATATATTTTTATTATTTTTTAAAGTTTTAAAATAAAAAATTATAGGTCATTTAAAATTAAAATTAATAATATTGATATGTTTTTATTATTTTTTATAGTTTTATAATTTTATTTATGTCATTTAGTTAAATTAAAAAAATTATTTTTACGATTTTTTAAATGTCTTAAAAAATGATTATAAAACTTTTGCAAGAGACCTATCATCATGGCAAGTCAACCACTTGAGAAGAAATGCATTATTCAGTGAGATGCCAATCCCAGAAACATGCAACGCATTTTTTGTGGCTCAAGTATCATAGGGACTATAACAAGACTTCGGTGCCATTATATTGGAGGCCCAGATGTGAAGATTTGCCTAGTAACAATGGAGACCTCGTAAATGCACCATTTGTAAGTCAACTCCGAAGCAAATATAAAATAAAGACAATTGCATCGGCCTCTAAATCTTCAAAGAAGGCTAAAATTCAACACAATTTGGCTCATTTTCTAGCTCAACGCATTCTCTAGCATCTACCCAAGCCAACGAAAGTGCACATCAAATGTCTCAATCTCAGCTTTCTTTGAAAGCTATGTGAAAACTACAAGAAAAACATGAAATAGACAAATTGGTGGGCCGGCTTTTTTATGCAAATGCCATCCCTTTCAATGTTCAAAATCCACATACGAAAGCAATGGTAGATGGGATCACCAATTTCGAGAAAGAATACACAATGTCATCTTTTGAAAGCCTAAAAATTATTTTTTTGGAAAAGGAGGTGACATCCATATCTAGTGAGCTAGATAAAATGAAAAGGCATTGGAAAAAATAAGGTTGCACTATAATAAGTAATAGGTGATCTGACACAAAACAAAGGCCCCTCCTCAATATATTGACTCAATGCCCTAAAGGTTATATGTTCATCAAATCAATTGATACAAGCAATGATGTGAAGACTGTTGATTTCATTTTCAAATGCATTGAATCCACTATTCTGGAGATTCGAGAATAATATGTTTCCAAGTTATTACGGATAATGCAATGAATTATAAAGCAATAGAACTTATGAGCAGGTTTTCTCATTTGTTTTGGACTCCATGTGCAACTCATGTTTTAGATCTTTTGCTTGAAAATCTTGCAAACTTGGAGTGGATAAATAGTGTTGTCAAAGAAGAGAAACAAATTTTCAAGTTTATACTTAATCACCGCTTGACCTTGAGCTTGTATCACTCATTTGCAAAGCGTGAACTTCTCTCTCCAGCTGAAACAAGATTTGCATCTAATTTTATCACTCTACAAATGGAGGTAAAGGAGAGGACAGAATCGAGAAGAGATGTGGTTAGTGAAGAATGGACATAATCCAAGCTTTCTAAGGAAAGCGTTGCAAAGGACATTGAAAGAATTATCTTAGGTAGTTTATTTTGGGAGGGCGCCGAGAAGACCCTTAAGATGTTTGAGCCACTTGTCCAATTGTTGAGATTTGTTGATGACATGACACCTTGTATTAGTTTTGTATATGAGGGCATGGAACAAGCAAAAGAACAAATTAAAAAAATATTGACATGGAAAGGTGATGAAGTTTAGCGTATTTGGGATATTGTGGACATATGATGGAACAAGTTACGACCTATACATGTAGCATGTTACTATTTGAATCTTAAGTTGATAGAGGTGGATCATAATGCAGATAAAGAGGTAAAGAATAGTGTAATGGCAACAATAGACAGAGTGGTTCAAGATGAAAATGAAAACGCTAAGGAGGTAAAGAATGGTGGTTCAAGATGACTACATTCAAGAACCAAGAATGCATGTTTTTCCGCAAGGAAGCACAAAAAGACATTGTTAGTATGGATCCCCATTTATGGTGGCAAACGTATGGTTCTTCTACTCCATAGTTGCAAAAGCTTGTCGTGCATCTCCACAACCAGTGTGCCAATGCTTTTGCATGTGAAAGAAATTAGAGCATGCATGATTTGATCCATATTAAAAAAATAAACCAACTAAAAGCCAAAAAGCTCTCAGATCTTGTGTTTGTCCACAGCAATTTAAGATTGCTTAAGCACAATCTTGCAAAGAAGATGACAATCTTCATCTTGGAGAACCATCTTTTAAAGGAGTTAAGGAAAAAATTGATAGTGTTGATGAACTTGATAAAGAATTTATGGATGCTGTTAGTGTTGGTTTAGATTTTGAAGCAGGGTTTGATGTTGCAAATGTTTGAAACTTTTAAGTTTTATATCAATTTTGAGCTTAAGCTCTAAACTATGGATATTTTGTTATCTTTTAATGTAATTCAAGTTTGAAACTCTTAATGCATTTCTCAATTTTGCAAGTGTTAGATTAATGTCCATTTTTTAGCAGATTGAAATATTTTGCATATTATATATGTATGTATGTATGTATATATGTATATATATATATATATATATTTTTTTTTTTTTTTTTTTTTTTCCAAACCGGATTTTACCTGATTTTTTTTTGAACTTTTTCAAGAATTCCGCGGTTTTTGGCCTCTCAAACACATTCGGATTTCCGAACCTGGTAACTATGGTTTTATGGTGAATAGCTTTTGGTTATGTGATCATTCTCAATAACATGTATAAAATTTATATTTTAAATCTTCTTGAAATTCCAAACTTTGCCAAGCCTTCCTCCTTTTGATCCTGAAGAACGTTTTAAAACTATTCACATTGGCAAAGTGCAGTGCAGTCCTTTTTTAGAAGGTATTTGAACCTATGTAGTAAGAACACAACGGCTTACAGTCTTTGCGCATTAAAAGTTAAAACAGTCCAAAATGCTAATGTGATGGAAAACAACATTTTGGCCGATTTCAAAGTGTTTATTTTTATTTATTTTTAAATATTGAAAAATTCACTTAAAAAATATTAATATATTAGATAAAGAAAATTAAAACTTAAATATTAATGATAAAAAAATTTAAAAAATGTAACTATGACTGAATTTACGATTTTTTTAAAATAAAAATTCATATGCATATAAAAATCCAGTTACTCATGTACAACCTCTTCCGATCCAGTTTCTTGTCATGTTTCCATTTTTCTTCATTTCTCGTTTCTTGCAGCAGAGTTTGGCGCACAGTTCACAAAGGGTTTATTGAGGGTTTATATAACTGAGACCAATAAAGTCACATAAATCAAGTCCGTTGGGCTGTGGTCTAGTGGTTGAGAAGGACTATCTTCCTGCAAAAGATCAAGGTTTAAACCCCAGCATGGGTAGAGTCCACCCTTGTGTGTGACTGGTGTTGATATTGGGAGTTTGAGCCAATGTAAAGACAAAAGAAAGAATTCATAACTCCCCGTATGTGGAACTATAATTAAAGAAGAGTGTTTGCCAGGTTCAAAGAAATCTTTCTGGGGAAAAACGGAAACTGATGTTTCAGAGACAGGCATCTGCCGTGTGGAAAAAAACAATGGGGCTGTGCTCTGGTGTTTGACACGAGCGTTGTCATTCAAAAGATCAAGGTTCAAACCCCAACATGCATAGAGTGCACCCTTGAGTGTGAGAGTGGTGTTGAATTCGAGAGTTTGGATCAAGGAATTTTTCAGAAAAACAAAAGGAAATCGAGGTCTCATAACTCTCTGGGTTTGCCATGTTCAAAGGAATCCTTTTGAAAAAAAGGAGTCCGATGACTTCGCGAAAGCAAGAGACATCAAATATTCACATAAGATAACGACATGGGAAACTTGGGTCTGCGCTCAATAAAACTATCAAGCGGCCAATTTCATTATGAAATATCAAGACTAAACTACATATGCTTTATTTATGTCTTACACTGGATCCTTAACTCTCTTAACTCTGCTTCTCCTCCTTGTTTTTGGGTGAAAATTATTGTGTACTCTGAGCAGTGGGCTTTTGTTTAAGCAACCCCTGACTACACTATCATCCGGGGCCGCGGGATTCCAACATAACCTGTAGCTAAAGGGCGCTTCAACCAAAGTAATACTGGGATGGGTGACCTCCCCAGAAGTTCAGATATTGCACCCTTTCACCCACTCAAAAATAAACAATTAATTTGTTTTTAAAAAGTGTCTGCAGAAATGGAGGTCTCATAGCTCTCCTCAAGTGGAATTTAAATAAAATGGCATTTCCCATGTACACCAAAAATTGTGTAAATAAATCAATTGAAGAAGCTTACCTGTCGCAGACGAAAGAGCTTCTGAATAAGGGTACGGGGTATGTGAGGACAACATTGCGCTACCCACTTGAGAGCTGTGACGGGCGTTGGCGTAGGATTCTGTGAAGAAGAGTCCATCAAGTGTTTCCCAAGTGCTTTGCTGTCCACTGTTGGGACAAAGGGCGGAAGTGTCAACCATTCTCGTAAACCCTTTTGTTTTTCTTCCCCTTCTGCATTTTCAATGCGAGTATTGGAAGTGGAGAATGGAAGAATAAGAGGCTGTTCCTTCAATGGATTCAGACAAGCTCTGCCACTGCCTGAACAAATTGCAGAGAGAATACGCATTGACGAAGAAGAAAGCAAGCGTTGAGCCATTTAGATTCTGCTAACAAGTTTCCAATTTCGATTAAATTGTTTCTGTATTGAAGTGTTCAAACATTGAATGAATGAATAAAATAGTTTCCATAAACCAGACCTAATTGTCTATGGCACTGTAAATTGTTACAGTTGCTTCAATCATATATGAAATGAAATGATGTGATTTTAATTACAATAGGGAACCATATTTTGTCATAGCTCTTTCAATTGATTAGTAAAGCATAATTTGAGGGACAATTCCTTTTTTTGAAACAGGTTGCTCTTTTTCACATATATAAATATATTTATTTTTTATATTTTAAAAGTATTATATGAAATTATTGTATTTTTAAGTAGATTTATAATATTGAGTAAGCATACATTTAAATTAGTGAGCTCTTTTTATTAAGTAGTTATTAATAAGGGGCATTCACTTCGTCAAAATTATTAAGAGCACAATCTTAGTTTTAACTATTTAATTTTTCATGTATATCTAGAGGGAATTGTACCTTGCTAGATAGATATAAGCAACCATCATCCTCATCAATTGGATTACAACCTTTTCGATTTTTCTTATAATTTGAATAATATCTCTCACAATTATTGTTTTCACGTCTCTTTAAATAATGTTAATATAATATTAATTATCAATATTTCCATATATTTTTAAAAGTCATTGTAAGCTAGGCATTCTAGGATGAATTATTTGTATATATCTATTGCTCTTGTGGTGCAAAAAAACATATCTTTTACTCTCATTTTTTTATTATGGGTCATTAATCTACCTATCTCACATCTAAACTATTGGGAACTAATTCTTCTTTGAGCTATGACTATCTTCTTCTTCTATTTGATTTCAATGCATATGTATACTTCCTCATGTTCATAGGTTGGGTTTAATTTTGTAAGAGTGTTGTCATTTTTTGCTTGCTTTCTTTCTCCACGTGACTATTCTAAACTTCTCCTTCGCATAGCGTTTTACTTCTTCGTTAAGGTTGTGATTGTGGGTCCAATTGTTTCTTTAAGAATAAGTAGCCCTTTATGTAGATTGGATATCGAATTGGGGAATCCAATCTGTTACTTTTTTAACATTATTTTGGTTTATCAGAGCCCTCAAACACTTTTATTGTTACATCCTTAACATTTAGCGTATCTAGGGATATGTGTGGCTGACTTGTGGCTTACATACCTTTTTAATATTCTTATTACATTTCTTTATGTTCTTAGTTAGATCGGCCTATGGAATAAGTATGGCTAATTAGACTATATACAAGAGGTAGTGGTTATTCTTTGATCATCATATTAAGTATTATGCTCTTATTGCATTGTTGTGGAGGTTGCCCCCTCGAAGTGGCTCTACTATATTATCCAGTATTCTACTCTACTGTCAATTATTGTTGTGTGATCTCTTATCTTTGTTTATTTTGTGTGATATATCATTATTTTGTGCGAACATCTAAGTAATTTCCTTACAAGTGGTATCAGAGCTTCGTGGACAAATTTCTTGCGACGATTTTTTCAAATCTGAAGAGGTGTGACTTCTACGAGTGGAAGGAGCAAAAAAACATAACTTGCAATCCACAAAGAATTAATTTTTTCTATCAATGCAGTATTGTTCGAAACATTTTTTTGAAAAAAAATTCTAAAAAAAAATTTCCTTTGCATATTTGTAGTCGTTGGATTCATCTCGATAAAACGATCGCAACAAAATATTTTGTCAGTATACTTTTCTAGTGCTAAAATTTTTTACTCTAGTGCACAAAAGCAGTCATTAGATTCATCTTGGTGAGGCGATCATAAGGTACCATCTCTTAGTAACTTTTTTGGGGAAAAAACCCTCCTAGGGTTTATGCATGCCGAGTCCTACTACTCAAAGAAAAAAGGGGGCAAAATACTCCTAAAACTCTATTTTGGGATGACATGGAATCTAAAACTTTAGATCCATTGATTTCTCAACTTCACACTGACATAAAGAGCTTGGTACGACAAGATGACTTTGTTGCAGTTCAAACTGATGTTTTAGGGATGCATGGAGGGATTAATGGGGTGCACACTCAATTATATCAGATCATTGTACAATTGGCCACTATTTCATCTCAGTTACAGCTAAACAACCCTCTTCTTCATCATTCAGGTCTTCCTCCTCTCAACACTAATAGCTCTTATCCTGGTGTGAAACTGATGTTGCCAAAAGTGGACATGCGTAAGTTTGATGGTAAGGATCCCCTCACTTGGATTACCCAAATTGATAATTTATCTGATTTACATCAAGCTCCTAGTTTTCAAAAGGTGATAGTGGCATCTCTGTATTTGGAACCTGAGTAGTTCATTTGGTATCACTGGTTGTGTGCTCAAAAGAAAAAGAATGGTGCTCCTGTTACATGGTTTATTTTCACTAATGAGTTGTTGGCTCATTACTGGAATAATATATCTGAGAACTACTTCAGCCAGTTAGCCAAACTGCATCAAATAAGAACTATGAAGGATTATATTCATCAATTTTAGAATCTAACCTTACAGGTGGAAGACATCACTGAGGAAAATTTGATTGAATTTTATTTAGGTGGACTTAAAGATAGCATCCAATTAGAGGTACAGATGTTTAACCCATCATTTATATTTGAAGCTATCTCATGGGCATGCATGCCAAAATAAAAATAGATGGTCAAATGAAAAACTTTCACTATTGATCATGATCACACCTTTCTAGCACCATCATTTCTTCAACCCACCAAATTGACACCTCAGTAAATTGAGGAAAAGAGAGCCAAAGGGTTGTGTTATGGTTGCGACATCAAATGGAGCAAAGGACATCATTGTACTGAAAAGAAGCTATTTTACATCGAAGGTACCAATGAGGATGAAGATGATTAGGAGGCAATTGATGAGAATGCAAAAGGACCTAAGGAGGAATCTGAAGAATCTTAGCCTACTGTTTCCTATCATACCCTTTCAGGGATTAGTACTCCCCAAACTTTTAAGGTGGTGGATTTTCTTAAGAAACAGAATGTCATTGTATTGATTGATTCTGGGAGCACACATAACTTCATCAACAGTAAGTTAGTTGCTCGTTTGAACTATTTCTTTTATTCTACTCCAGATTTTTAGGTCATGATTGTAAATAGTTGTACTATCAACTGTTTAAGAAAATGTCATAGTATTAAGCTAGCCATGGGAAACTACTTGTTGGATTCTCCTATGTTTGTTATTCTAATGGATGGAGATGACATTGTTATAGGATTACAGTGGCTCACCACATTGGGCACTATTGAGATGAATTTATAAGAATTATTCATGTGCTTTCATTCTGAAGGAAGGACATTTGAGCTAAGGAGATTAAGGGCTAAATCTCCACAACTTATTAACTCCCATCAAATGACTAAGATTCTTTGAAAGGGTCCTAAAGAATTTGTAGCTCACTTATTTTCCATCAAAGTCTAACCAACTAAACCATCTACACCTCGTGATCTGCAACAAGTGATTGATAGCCATTATGTTGTTTTTGGTGACATGCTGAAAGGACTTCCACCTAGTCACACGCATGATCATGATATCAAACTTATTCTTAGTAGTACACCATCCAACATTAGACCATACATGTATCCTTATGCCCAAAAAAGTGAAATTGAAAAGATGGTATAGAAGATGTTCGATACAATAATCATTCACCACAACCAAAGTGAATATTCTTCACCAATTGTCATGGTGAGAAAGAAAGATGACACTTAGATGATATGTTCTGACTATAGAGAGCTCAACAAGTACACTATCAAAAATAAGTTTCCTATTCCTGTCATTGATGATTTGCTAGATGAATTGAATGGTGCTCTTTATTTTACCAAGTTAGATATGTGTTTTGATTATCATCAAATCAGGATCCGTGATGAAGACATACCCAAAATAGCTTTCAGAACTCATGAGGGTTATTATGAGTTTATGGTTATGCATTTTGGTCTAACAAATGCATCATCTACCTTTTAGAGTTTGATGAATACTATTTTTAGGCCATTTTTGAGGAAATTTGTTCTGGTGTTTTTTTATGATATCCTTGTTTATAATAAAAATTGAGAAGACCATTTGCAATATGTGAAATAGGTACTCTCAATTCCAGAACAACAATCTATGCCAAACCTTTCAAATGTACTTTTGGAGCTCATGAGTTTGAGTATTTGGGTCATATGGTTTCTCATGAAGGAGTGAAAGTGGATCCTAAAAAAATTCAAGCAATGGTGGACTGGCCCATTCTTAAGACACTCAAGCAACTCAAGAGATTTTTGGCACTGATTAGTTACTATCACAAGTTTGTCAAAAATTATGGTAGCATTACAACCTCACTCACCTCTTTATTGAAGAAAGACTCCTTCCAATGGATTGAGATAGTTACCAGGGCATTTAAACAATTGAAACTAGCTATGTGCACCACTCTAGTGTTGACCACTCCTAATTTTTCTAAGAATTTTGTGGTTGAATGTGATACATCTGGATATGGTAAGGGTGTTGTGCTCATGCAAGAAGGCAAACCACTTGAATTTGAAAGTCACCAAATGAAGGGTAAAAAATGTCTCAAGCCCATCTATGAGAAGGAAATGATGGCCATTCTGCATGCAGTCAAACAATGGAGACCTTATTTGATGGGTCATCACTTTTAGGTAAAGACTGACATGATAGTCTCAAATATTTTTTGGAACAATGGTTGTCATCAGAAGAATAATAAAAATAGGTAACTAAGATGTTAGGTTATGATTTTGAATAGTCTACAAGAAAGGAAAGGAAAATGTGGTGGTAGATACACTATCTAAGAGGGATGAATCAGTTGAGGCATTGCTATGTGCCATAACCATTTGATAGGTAGATTGGCTAGAGGAAGTAAGATCAGAATGGGAAAATAATAGTGCTACCCATGATTTGATTTAGAATATTCAACAAGGTTTGGTTGGATTTGAAAAATTTACATGGAAGGGTAATGCATTATGGTATAGAGACAGATTATACCTATGTAATAATTCTCTTCTCAAATAAAAAATCCTTCAAGAATTTCATGCAACTCTACTTGGGGATCACTCAAGATTTTTGAAAACCTATCATAGAATCAAGCAAGATTTTTTTTGGGAAGGACTCAAGGGGGATGTCCATTAATATATGGCTGAATGTATAATCTGTCAATAAAATAAAGGCGAGACCATCAAAACCCCAAGTATTTTGTAGCCTTTATCTATCCCTAGCTAGCGTTGACAAGATGTGTCTATGGATTTCATTATAGGGTTACCGAGATCTGATGATCAAAATGTTATCATGGTTATTGTGGATCATCTCAATAAGTATGCTCATTTTTGTTCTTTATCACAATCATTTGTTGCTAGTACAATAGCTTATACTTTTCTCAATACAATTTAAAAATTACATGGTACTCCTAAGATCATTATCAGTGACAGAGATCTCATTTTCACTAGTAATTTTTGGATTGAATTATTTGCATGTTTGGGCACCAAGTTGGCATATATTTCATCCTATCATCCTCAATCAGATAGATAAAATGAGGTAGTCAACAAATGTCTAGAAGGATATCTCTATTGTTTTGGTTCTGATAAACATGATAAATGGGTTCATTGGTTGCTACTTGTTGAATGGTGGTATAGTACTTATGTTCATAATTCTTCCAAAATGTCTCCCTTTGTGGCCTTGTATGGTTACCACCCTCCATCCATCACTTCAACCTTGAAGTTCCATCCTAAGGTTTGTGCAGTTGAGGAACATATTCACCATCAATAGGAGGTCATTCAAAGTTTGCATAAAATCTAACCATGGCCTAGAATTGCATGAAGAAGTAGGTAGGTCAACATAGGAGTGAGAGGCAGTTTGACATTGGTGATTGGGTCTTTGTTTGATTGCAAACATATAATTAAATGTCCTTGAAGTAACAAAAAAAGATAATAAGTTGTCCCCTAAGTATTATGGGCCTTATCAGATCTTGTAAATTTTTGGTAGTGTGGCCTTTAAGTTAGAGTTTATTTCATCTAATCACATACATCTAGTATTTCATGTATCATGCATGAAGAAAGTCATTAGACATAGAGTTGCTACTCAAACTGAGTTACAAGAATTGGATGAGAAAGGGAGAGTTATTCTTGATCCTAAGGCTATACTTCAAATGTGCACTAAACAATTGTGGTCTAGAGTGATTAAGGAGTATCTGATCAAATGAAAGAATTTACCATGTGAAAATGCCCCCTAAGAGGATGAATCCTTTGTGCAACAACATCCAAAGTTGATTCAACATTTAGGACAACATTATTTTGAAGGGGAGGGGCATGATATGCCCTTAACTTTTGGTGTATCTAGGGATATGTGTGGCTGACTTGTGGATTACATACCTCTTTTATATTCTTTTTACATTTATCTATGTTCTTAGTTAGGTCAACCTATGGAATAACAATGTCTAAGTAGACTATATGTAGGAGGTAGTGGTTAGTCTTTGATCACCATATTAAGTATTTTGCTCTTATTACATTATTTTGGAGGTTGCCCCCTCCAATTGGCTCTGCTATATTATCTAATATTTTATTATACTATCAATTTTTGTTATGTGATCTCTTATCTTTGCTTATTCTGTGTGATATGTAATTATTTTGTGTGAACATCTAAGTAATTTCCTTACATTTATCATTGTAATGGCTATGGATTTGGTGGTCTTTTACAGTGACTTAGTATTTGTGGCACTTTTTTTATTGAAAAGCGTACTTGTCTAAATATAAACATATAATGGTAAAATGTTAGTCATACAAAAAAATAGGTGGAAAAGGTCACACACCACAATCAAAGTCATACTTAGGTAAGAAACCTTTGGAAAATGAGCAAGTCCATTAGTAGGTCAATAATGACCACACTAAAAAAAAAGTCACATCAAACTATCATAAGTGTGTAAGAACCAAAAAGTGTGCACATAAGAACACAAGTAATCAAAGAAAACATTTAAGTTGTAGAAGTGAACATGGTGCCTAGAGGGGGTGACAGAGGAGGTAAATCTTGTGGCTTGTCACTCCATCCCCCTTAAGCAGGGGATCCTCATCCATAGGTAAGGGATATCACCCATCATTTTGTTGTAGATTATCATTTTCTTCATTGTGTTGATCAAGTGAGATAGCAAGAGTCAGGTGCATAAACTTATCTTATAAAGGAGGGCCTCAATCCCTTCTATCACCTCCTCCTTTGTTAGATCTATGAAATAATCATGTTGAGGGGATGACTAGCAGGGGTGATCGATGAGGAGAGAGGTTCTTGCATCAGTTCTTAGAATGTTCTTAGTGCATACCACATCCTCACCCATGAAGGGGTGATTGGAGATGTGGAAGCTCTAGAGGCTCATGACTAACCACACACAAGGCATTTCTCCAGTGATCAATCAAATTCTAGAGATGATTAAGTTTCAACCAAAATTTATCAGTCTAACTCTGAATCTAGTGAATAACATTAGGAATGATAATAACCTTTTTAGTAATAGAAAAACTACGTTCTATTTACTCATAATTAAAATAAGCATAATTTATAACTTTCTAGATTTAAAAAAGATTATCAACATGAAAAATATGCCAAAATCTATTGTATATTATAAGAAGTAAAACAAAGTCCCCAAGAGAGCCATCTTCTACATAAAACACCATGGCTTGAAAGGTTGAAAAAGGATGTGAATCCAATGCCATGCATATTAAGCATTAAAGCAGAACCCAAAAAGATGCTTAATTATCTCGAGTTGACGACATACTAGGTAAATAGGATTTAAAACCCCCATGTGCTTAATCTATTCACCAACAAGTAAACCTTGATAAAGAATACACCAAAGAAAATGACCCTTTTTAGGCTCAGTGGGAGCAACCCACACAATGGTAAATCTTTTAGACCAGACCACATGGTTGGATCGAAGGTGCCATAAGTGATTGAGAGTATCATCTTGAACATGTTGGGGAGCTAAAATATTATACCCCAAACATGGAGAATAATGATTAAAAAGAGTGGCCATAGGCCAATGTCAATCTTTCCACCAAAGAGTAAGGGAGTTAACTCCAATCTTATGAAGATACTTGTCAGGTATGAAACCTTGAATCTCTGTAATAGACTCAACATCTGTATTATTTAAATTAAACTTATTTTAAACCAAATGCCTAGGAAGCCAAGAGTGACTCACTTTATAGAATAAATCCTCAATATTTTCACACCTATTTTGAACAATGTTAAGCTCTTGATCCAAAGGAACAAGGCAAACAAAACACTATGAAAATTCAATGTGGGAGACCACCAAAGGGAATGAGAATTTAGAGAGAGACCATTCTTGAAACCTTCCCCCACCCATATGAGTTGGGGTTTGAGTTTCTCCCAAGCTTTTGAAATGCTCTGTATAATAAAGGTACGATTAATTTTAATAGGCACATGGGTTATGAGAAGAGTATACAACCCAAGGCCTTACCATGTTCTTCTACCACAAGGAACCCCCTAAGAGATACAATGATGATGCAAGATCTTTCAGGGTTCATCACTTTCCAATCCTTAGATAACCCATGTAATTCTAAGAGCAAGACCTTGAAGCCTAATATCTGTGAGCCCCAGACCACCCTCTTCTTTAGGCCGATAAAAAATATTCCATAAAACTCTGTGAAAGCCCTTCTAACCTTCAAAATTGGCCCAAAGGAAATCTCTTATAAGATTTTCCAACCTACCATAGGCAACGTTAAAAAGAGCCCAATGGAAAGAATAATAAATATACATAGCCGCCAACACTTTGAAGCAAATTTGAAACTTACCCACCAAAGACAAGGGTTTTTTGATCCAAAAATAAACTTTCTTCTCCACCCTTTGAACCACATAGGACCACAAATCAGTTGGAGAGTCCCAAAAATCAAAAGGAATGCCAAGGAATTTTTGGTACTTTAAGTTTAACATAAATTTTAACCAGTCAAATAAATAAAAATTTGTGTTAAGTATTTGAAGGCTTTCATTATAGTTTTAATTACATTATTAATTTTAATGAGATTTTATTAGTGTATTTTTAAGTGATCTCAAGATGACTATTATGAGTAATCATCATTTTAATGATTTGTTTCAAGTATTTTTGGTAATAATCATAAGATAAAGAGACTATTTTATAACAAAGTGATTTTTAGCCAAAATGTAATAAAATTTATCTACAAAATTTTAATTAAATTTAATCATATTAAAATAGTAAAATTATACTTAATTGTTATTCTAATTCCAAAACAATAAATGAGAAAGAGAGGTTTTAGAAAAGTGTCTTGATTTTTTTGTTAATTGAGAAATAGTCATCATAATCTGACAATGAAATTAAGGTTTTTGTGACAAGATAGTGATAACCCAAAAACTTGTAGCACTTGAACACCTTCATAAAACTATGCACTCCATGTTTTTGAGACCCATCATCATAGACAACATACTTTTTTCAGATAGCAAATATGTAGAATATAATTTGACAAATGCATTCATCAAGTTTGTGGCTCCAAAAACCTCAAAAGCAATGCTAAATATTTGTTTTGATCCTTGATAATTTGACCATATTCTTTAAACCCTAATAGGGTAGTTGAATTTGCAAAGGATAAGGAAAAGGATTTGTTTCATTGCTTATGCTTAGGGTCGGCATGATTTTAAAGTACTGATTGTTTATCAAGCTCCTCAACAGTACATAATAGTAATTGCATTACACCAAGTAAAACATAATTCAACCAAGTAGTCTGGTGTAATGCAAGTGTATCACTACAATGATCTTCAATGCTACAATAAATGCTTAATTTATTATTGAATGTGGTAGTAAATGCTATACATTCTTTCAGATATCCTTAGATTCTTGAATGTTTTCTCTATATGCTTGCATGATTTCCACATTCATTCCATTATCCTACATGCCCTAATGTGCTTGGGTAGTTATCCTAGATCATCTTGTATATGTAAAGTCTTTCCAAGCCATTTGAAAATGATAACTAGAGAGAGAGAGAGAGAGAGAGAGAGAGAGAGAGAGAGAGAGAGAGAGAGAGAGAGAGAGAGAGAGAGAGAGAGAGAGAGAGAGAGAGAGAGAGAGAGAGAGAGAGAGAGAGAGAGGAGAACCTTTAATACTTCACTACGCTAAGGGCCAAGCCTAGAGCCAAACTTCTCCATTCAAGTGGTGCTTCATTGAACCAAATCTTAAACACTTGTGATAGTTATCCATCTTGGACTCCCAATAAATTCAACTATGCCAAAGGAGGGTAAGTAGAATTCAGTAGTTTTAGAGATCACTTCTACAAAAGAGAAGGTTGAAACACTTACTTAAGCTATTCTATTAGTATACTTGTTTTATTTTATTCAAGGTTTTACACAAACACACTTAAACAAATAAAATTGTTTGAATGCAATATTTTAATATTTAAATTTAATCAATGTAATATAGTATTTTGGAAATATAATTCATTTAAGCATATGCAATAAATATAGTAATGATTGTACAATTATGTGACTAAAGGATGAGAAAGAGCATATCTTGTTTGATGTTTTGTTCTAGAATATGATGGTGATCAAGGATTATCATAGGACTATGTTGAAAGTTTAGGTTTTGCTTGCTCTATATTTTGACTTCCTTTAAGCCTCAGATACTTGCATCCATGTAGGCATCCTAAACTTGACGAAAGTGTCTAAACCAAAGTATAAATCTTTTTTTGAATCCATATGTTGTTTTTTTCTATTTTTTTATTGTCTTTCCATCGATGTATTCAAATAATGTGCATAGGTTGTCTCTTTTAGTTTATTGATTGAAACCCTAGGTTCACTCTTATTTTCCCTTGAATGATGCCCTATGAAAAATGGGTTAGTGGGCACATAGTGTTGAGCTACCCTAGAGACCCCTATGTCAATGAGTTCCACCTACATATCCAACATTTTGAAGAGTGCCTGAGACACATGTAATTATCCCCTGCATGTTGGCTTCTGTGTGAATCAGATAATGCATAATAAGTAAGTATAACAATGACCTAGCTTGACTTGGCAAACATGGCTCTTAGGTTGCTCCTTCAGCACTTCAAAGACTTAGATGTGTTGTCCCTATGACTAATATGGAAATAAGAGAAAATATGGAAGCTTTGCTTGCTTGAGTGCTTGATTGAATGCTCTTTAGTATAAATGTTAGGTATTTCTAGGTGAGGAATTAATGAGGCTTTATCTTATATTTATAAGAATCATATTAGAGAATATATCACATTAAATAACTTAAGCCAAGCTTTTGAATACATTTCATTTGTAAATTATATGACTTTAGGGAACTTGACACTTTCATCAACACAAGCGTCTAACTGGGACGTAAGTGTCTAGGAAGCTGGAAAATATGTGTAGTTATAGAACTTGTAGAGATAGAAGATAATAAGGTTTAAAACATTATGGGTAATATAGAAGGTCTGAGTCATCAGAATACATAGGTCAGACTAAGAGATAGGTAATGAGCACACAAAGATAACATATTAACATATGCAAGACTTGAGAAAGTAGGAAATGTATATAACTGATAAGAACAACTAATTTTTGTATTTACCAAGTGTACAAGACTAATGTGTTATATAGTTCATAAGCATCATCTACATTTATCCCCCATTTAATCTAGTAATTAAATCACTAGTTTAAATGAAAGGAGTGCATCCATGGGTGTGTCTAACACCCCTTGTTTTTGCTTGAGTCCAACTTGAGTGCTTTTCTAGTGACTGACCTACAGCAATAGCATCTTACAATAAATAATTAGTGCATATAAATTGAAATTGAAAGAATTGAAATGATTGAAATTGAAAGAATTGAAATGATTAAAATTGAAAGAGAGCAAGGTTTAGAAGTACATGTGTATCAATGCAACCATCTTGCCTTTTGGGAATTTCATTTGAAAGATGTATCATTATGAATCGTTGAAACTAATATTAGGAAAAATATAAATCTATAAAGTGCATATATCTAAAATAGAGGGAGAGAGAGATAGGAGGGACCATGCCCCCAACCTTGGAGAAATGGTGAATTGCCACCTTGCAGTTGAGACTAGCTCAATCATGTAACCCAATCATACTTATAACCTAGTGAATGTGAGTGAACCAAGTCAAATCAAACTACAAAACTAGTGAGGTTGGATGATAAAATCAATTCTAACCTATAAACTTGGAAATATTTAGTGATTTGATCACCTCAACCATACCAACTACTATAATAGATTATCACAATATAGTCCATAAAAGTCCAACCTAGTCGGTGATGACAGTCTTGAAAATTCATCTAAAATATTAAATTGATCTAATTTTGCCATATTAAGTGCACATTTCATATTATATGAACCTTAGATATGTCTCATGTTGAAACTATGTATAATAATGGTACCAATGTATATAATTTTACCATAAATGTGTTCCAAATCATACAACTGCATAATTTAGCCATTCAAAATTGTGTAAGTGTGGAGAACATGCTTTCAAAGCATGCCTCCATTATAATCTAAATCTAAAAACTGATATAAGAGCCAATGTGGAGGATATGTTTCCAAAGCATGCCCGCATTGGAATTTGAATATGAGAACTAGTGTAAGTGCCAATGTGGAGGGCATGTTTCCAAAACATGCCCCCACTGTAATTTGGGTATGTTGTGTATTGAATAAGTGTGGAGAACATGCTTCCAGAACATGCCCCCACTATATATCTAAAATTGTGACCAATGTGGAAGTCATGCCTCAATGGCATGCCCCCATTGATATGCCCCCCTTTTGAGGTGAGGAAAGATAGAAACTGGTAGTTACCTTACCTCAAAAAGATAAGATAACCATATAACTGTGAATGAACCATGTAACATATAGGAGAACATGTCTAGTTAAATGTATCATTGAAACAAATATAATGTGATCAGATCAAGGCCTAAGATGTGTTATAAATATTATGACAACATCTAGATAATAACATTACAAGCCCAACAAGTGTTAAGAACCTAATATCTTATATACATAAAATACACACAAATATTGACTATATTAATATTTTATTCTTTTTAGGGAAGGAATCACTCCAAAAATTGCTTTCCACTTCGAGGGAGCTACCTCCTTATTAGAGTAATACTCTGATTCATTTATATTTTGCTTGGATGCATTACAATGGCCTATGCCCTTCTATTTATACTATTTTAGTCTATCCCACTCTTCATTTCTATGAATGCAATGTTATTATTACTATTCCTTACTATTCATTACTATTCATTCTACTACTATTCTACCCATATTATGCATTATATTCCCCTACTTATGTATATTACATTTGATCTCTTTTAACATGTTTTGCCATCAAAACATGCAAATAATTACATATGAAAATATGTAGATGACCATATGAAAGCACATTCATGCATCCATTTTTTATTCCACTTTTTCTTCTTGTGTGTTGATAAGATCAGGTACAAGAATAGTGTGAATAGAATCACTGAAACATGAGGTGGATGTGCATAGAGGAGGATGAAGAGAATAACTCTAATAGGAATCAGGTCAATCTAGCGGTTAGAGTCGAGCAGTGAAAGTTGAAGCTTGGTGATCATCACCTCAAAGCTAAAAGAAGGGTGCTCAAGATAGGTTGTCAGAGGATACATACGATCCCCCTTAGCATTGGTCTCAACATACATTATTTTTAAAGTGACTAACCCCACCAAAGAATTCACTGAATTGTTAGAATTGTTGGAGGGTAGAAGAAAAGAAGTGTTTGTCATATGTATAAAAGACTCGGTGAATAAAATACCAAATAAATCACCTTCATCTAAGTCAAAGAGATCTTCATGCCATACTTTGCAAGTAGCTTTGAAATCCATTAATGTAATGATTTTAGCTTCGTATTCTTTAACTATAGGAACTAAAACTTCATACCCTTCACTATAGTTATTCTCCTAATCCAACCATGCATTAATTTCCTCATAATATTATGTAGTTATATGGAAGTGAAACTCAAATCTATCTAAAATAGCATGCATATTATTTAATTTATGCATTGTTCTAGATAAAATGGAAAGCTTCATGACATTCTTTTTTACAATTGTAGTAGTTACTAAAGTTGCAATAAATTTTACAATACTGAACAAAATTGATCTTTGAGGGGAATCTTAAAGCTTTGCAATGGGGAGATAAAGAGTCATCCTCCATTAATGGTGCTTCAAGATTTCTCCTTGTGGCTTGTTTTGGTCACCTTTGCCTCCTTAGTTCCTATTATTTCTATATTTCTTTGTGCTAGAGGTGGTCTTTAATTTTGTGTTCTTTTTCATTTGATTTTGTTTTGTGTTTTGTGTGCTTTGTATTGTGTTATTGTCCGGACTACCTGTATTGCCGTAGCTGGAACATACTGCTGACACACACATCTTTTCCTTGGCATTTGTTCCCACTATTTTTAGAATTGCTAAAGGGCATATATGTATCAATTTAAGGATATGGAAACCCTCAGATTTGATGGTTAGGTGTGTGCAAAGAGGGAGAAGCATGGTGATTTTAATGAAGCAAATAATGTTATGAGGGGTGATAAGGGTGGTGATTTTTTGAGTAGTGACCCTATCTCAACTCAAGTGGAAATTGAAGCGAATACACCTCCAAAATGAATCTTTAATGAAGTCATACATTTGGAAGAAGCAGATAGGCATTTAAAAGGAGCAGAGTTTATGATGAGCAGGGAAGATAATGACAAGCATCAGTGCAGGGAAGGCCAAATCGGTAAGACCCCTAGCCTCCTTAAAACCCTAACCATAACTCTGAATGTTTCCATAGAGTTTGGCCTTTAGAATGAGGAAACCAAAATTAAAAAAATTGGGATTTTCTTTGTTTGTTTAAACACAAATGCACTCCCTTCTAAGAAGTTCTTTGATAATTGGTTAAATTTTATGTGGGGAAAAAAATAGGGTTTGTATATTATTTTTATAGGATATTGTAGATAAGGGTTTTCATGATTTTATTTAAAAACTCCGATATGCAACATAGGGCCATAAAAAAGCCCTTATGGAATGTGAGTTAGTCAATCTTCAAGGCCATCCCTTAGTCTCCTAAAATGGACTATAATGACCTTGTCTTCAAAACTTCCCCCAGATGGGTTGGTATAGAGGAGGTACCGATTCAGCTTTGGAATTTTCTTCTATAGGCACTAAAACCCCTCAGTGAAGTTTTAAAAATTGAAGATACCAGAAGATCCCTCACTCATATGAATGCTAGGGGTTTAATATCACTAGAACCCTTGAAAATTTTCCCAAAAGCACTCAACTTCAAAATCAAAGGGAAATCTCATATTTGTGCTCTTAGAGGTCTCGGTGAGTTGAACACATTTTTTTTTAATAAAAAGGATGGTTACCTTAGGATAAATTGTCCTATATTAACCAATAAAAGTAATATCCTATGTAAATAGCAAGAAAGTGTCACCATGAAAGATGAGACTGTGTTGAATAACTTGTAGGTGTTTGAGAATCCTATGTTTTCAAGTGTACCATTGAAAGACAGTGCCTCCACTAGTGAGGCTATTGACATGTTTGGGCATAATGCTCAAGGTGAGTGTGGTATGGAAGGCCCTCCCATTAGTTCTTTGGCTTAGGATATTCCATGGACTAATGGTGATAATCCCTCACCTGACCTAGCTGATTGCCTCCCTGACAACTTGGATGATGCTTTCTTTGAACATAAATCCTTCAAGGATCATTCTTATGAGGATTATGTGGTAATCCTTATTGAGGCCTCTAAATTGCATAATGTTCCACCTATTGCTTATACTAGAAGAACTCTTAATAAGTCTTGCAATGATGATTTTATGATGGTCATCTCCCTAAAAAAAGAAGTTTTAAGGCCCCCCATCAATGCGATGGAGTTTTAGTGGAAAACAAGAACCTTGTAGGGGTGGATAATTAGATGTCCAAAGGGGGTGGAAAAAGGTTTAAAATAGACTTGATTTTAGCATGGAGTGATCACACCACACCCAAGGAGAAAAATAAGGTGAATAAAGAGGGATAGCATAATGTGCAAGAACCCCCTCTAAAAAGAGAGGAAAGGAAAATAAAGTCCCGTATTACTTTACTAGGTTGTACAATGGGGGGCTAAGCCCCATGGTCAATTGATTTGACCCTTGTTAACTCCCCCTTGTTTTAATTGTGGATTTTTAGTTAGAATGTAAGAGGGTTGGAATCTCTATACAAAAAATAGGTGGTAAGATAGTTCAGATTCTCGAGAGATAGTCTTGACTTTCTCTTCTTTCAAGAAGTAAAGGCTATTGACACCCAAATTTCCATGATCTTGAATTTTATCTGGCCCAATGCTCCTTATTTTTTCTACTAATCATCATAGAGGTAAAGGAGGGGCATTTATATTGATTATCCCCTTGTGGAAGGGTTGTATTATTGACCATGGTAGTTATCCTTGTAACAAGGTTTTCTAGGTTTTAATAAAATATCAAAATCAGACCGTGGGCTTGTGTAACATATATGCCCCCAATGACTATAAGGAACATTATGATGTGTGGAATTGGGTAGCTACTAATCTTTAAAATGTTTCCTGGATTTTTGGTGGTGATTTCAACATGGTGGAGGATAAAGCAGACAAAATTGGAGGGGACAACCTTGCATGGAAGGGTAATGAGTTATTCTTTTGGTCCAAGTTCAAATGAATTCACAAAGTTGAATATCCTCTCTTGAAGGGAAAGAGCCTTAATAGAGGAATATGGTGTAGTTGGTACAATAATCAGAGTAGTAATAAGAGGTAGTACTCAAGGATGGACATATTCTATTTAAACATTGAGTCTTTGATGGTTAATGCGATCACAAATGGTAATGTTGTAACTGTGTTACCATATACTATGTCGGATCACCACCCTATTGAAATGACTTTCTCACTGGTCGAGGATGAGAAGAAGGATTCTTTAGAGCTCAAAGGGCTATATAAATTTAATGTCTCACACCTTGCAGACAAGGTATGTACCAAGGGAATGCAAACATCATGAAATATTGGCAAAGTTGTATGTAATTCTAGTTCTAAAATTGACCATTAGAACTCCAGTATGAAAAGTACTAAAAACTTTACAAGAACTTGTGGACAGATCAAAGCTAGGAAGTGCAAAAAACTTGAAAGAGATACTCAAGAAAAGCTTTTCCACATAAAAGGCTTGCTTCAATTTGACTCGATAAATGGGGTTCTTCTCGAAGAACTTAATTTTTTGAAGCATCAAGTTCATTAGGCTTAGCAATACACCACTAAAGGGGCACAGATCCAGTCCAAGATTACTTGGCTTAAGCTTGGTGACAGAGGTTCCAAATTATTTTTCAAATTATTGAAAATTAAACATGTTAAAATTAAGATTAAGGAAATTGAAGTCAACAAATAGATTGTTTAGGATGTTGCTAGTATTAAAGGAGCCTTCTTTGATTTCTACTCTAATCTTTTCCAGTCTGATAGATCTAGTGAATGTATTGAATAAAATAGAGCCTTATGTGAGGCATGCTTTCCCAAGAAGGTCTCACAAACTCAAGCCTCCTTCTTAGAGGCTGCCATCTCACTTGATGAGGTTAGAAGCACTATTGACTTACTAAAAGATGAGAAGGCTCTAGGGATGGATGGATTCCCTGAAAAATTCTACAAATTCAACAAGGAATGGATTTTCAAAGAATGTTTGAAGGTGTTCAATGAGGCATTTGCATCTAGTAAGTTTGGACTAGACATAAGTAGAGGGGTGATCAAGCTTATACTGAAGGATGGAAATTTGCCATCGGTTAAGAATTGGAGACCAATTACCCTTATTAATGTGAGTGTCCTCAATTCTACCCTCTATTGTCTCAAAAACTTAGACCGGATTTTTTGAAAGAATATACATTCTGGATAATCTCATCACTAGCTAGGAAGGTATGTATTGGGCAAAAGTTTCAAACCAAGAGGTTGGAATGATCTTTCTTGATTTTGAGAAAGCCTACAATAAAATTGAGTGGCCATTCATTGAGAGAATGTTATGAGATTTCAGGTTCTAAAATAGATTTTGTATAATGGTCAATGTGCTTTTCAAGGATGCTTCTACGATCATTGAAGTTAATGGTGAATTGACAAACTCCTTTGTGCTTCATTGCCATAAAATAAGGTTGTTTGCTTGCCCCGTCACTTTTTGTATTGGTTGTAGAGGCATTACATTACCTCGTAAGGTTCTCATATATTGGAACTTTGATTAAAGGTATCTCACTCCCTAATAATTAATCTCTTATTGATGTTTTGTTTGCTAATGATACTTATATATTTGTTACCCTAGACTAGAACAACCTAGAATATATTGCACAAAGGCTTAATATCTACTGCTCTACCTCAGGGTCTAAAGTTGCAATGGATAACTCATTCATTATGGGGTGGAAAGATCAGCTATCAGAATGGTTGACAAATTTTGGTTGGAATTTAAAAGGGCTAGATGAGATGGTTAGATACTTGGGGATTCTTTTTGCCTTAACTCCTTCCTTCAAAAAGATGTGGGCTTGGGTTTTTGATAAAATCAATAAGAAAATCAACAAATGGTAGGGCCACCTACTATCACTACTAGGTAGAATCCAAATTTACCAAAAAGTTCTATCTTCATACATAATATACTATGCCTCATGATAGTTATTTGGAAAGACACAAGTCAACATGCTTCATAGAATTATAAGAGATTTCCTTTGGTTAAATGGTAAAGGGGGAAAGAAAAAGCATGCGATCTCGTGGTAATTCTACTTGAAACCTAAGAACATTGGTGGAATGGGGTTAAAGGACCTTCGGTTGCAAGGTATAACCTTGGTTGTTAAATGGATTATAAGAGCTTTGACTGGGAATGAGCCCTATAAAGTTTTGGTAAGGCATAATATCATGTGAGGCTTCCCTAAAGGAAAGCCAAATTGAAAAGGATGGCATATTATTGATCTACTCGTTGGACATTTCTCTACCAAAGTTGTTGGCTCCCTTATTTTTTCATCTATTTGGTCTACTTAATATTTTACCAAGCCTTTCATTGCTTCAAAATAGGTCTTTAATTGGCATGGGACTACGTGTCAAGGCTATTTATCTATTTGGTGGAACTTAAGTGTCAACAGGACTCCACTATCCCTCACCAAGGGATGACCTGCCTTTGATTGGTACACTAAAGGATTAAGGAGCTTTAAGGATATCTTCATTCATGGGTGATGGGCTTCATGGTTAGAGCTTAAGGACAAATTTCAGTTCTTGGATTCTTAATGAAGAACATTCACCCTGTTACAAGCAACCCTTAAAGGAAATAACAAGGTGGTTTTTTATGAAAGATGAGGATGAGTTTTGGGATAGTGTGAAGTGGAAAAAAGGCCCACCTCTACTTGATTATTCAACATAAATGCTCTACATGAAACTTTCCTTTTTTAGTGTCTCATATCTTACCCTCAATCATACTTAGTTTGTGTTTGATCATTTGCATGCTTGGTCTTTGAGGTTTGTGATAATTTAATCCTCTTGTCTTGAACCTAAGAAGTTATGTTTTTGTTGGATACTTATATACAAAAAGTTAGTTGTGGGCGTTGTTTTGAATAATTATGGTTTTACTAAACTATTTTGTCCTTTTGTAGTGATGTTGAGTCAGTTGAGCATGTGTTTTACTCCCATCTGTTTACTACTAACTTGTGGTAAAAAATTCTTAAACCTTGGAATATTATTTTTGGATATGAGCTTGGATGGCTAAATATTGCTTTTGGATATGCTTTTCCCAAAATTAAAGTTCATCCTTTCTTCCATAAATTATGGCTTATTTTTTCTACTACAATTTTTTAATTTTTGTGGAAATAAAGGAACTTGGAGGTGTTTCAAGGTAAGACTAAAGTTCTTACGAGCTTCAAAATTGAAGTCATTATTTGGTTTTTGTCTTTGCATATTTCCCTTTAGTTGAAGATTCCATAGGACCAACTTGAAAGATTTCTAAGAATAGGGCTATCAAAGTGACTTTGGATTACCTACTAGACTTAGGAGGATACCCTAAAATGATCCCTCACCCAGATTAGGTTGTGTCTCACCCAATAGCCATGGAGGTGCAGATGTCTGAGTTCAAGTAGGAATACGTTAAGGATGCCTACTTCAACCAGGCTGACAATCTAGTTCAAGAGTGTATCACCCATTTCAAGTTAGATAATAATGGTATCGATGAGTGGGTGACATCAAATGAAAGTGCCTTTCAAGATCGCTACAATGAAGAACATGGTGGGTACATCATTAAGGAGGCCAAGGAAACCTTCACATAATTTGACCTAAACCTTTGTTTAAAAACATGTGATGAGCTTGAATTGGCTGGCCCCTCATCCTAAACTCCCTTTATTGATGCTTTTATCTAGGGAGCACAGGTAAAAATTTGGCAACAAATTGATGAGAACATAAATACCTTCTCTGGCAAACTTGAAAAGTTGATTGAGGGTGGTCATTTAGTAGATATGGAAGACGTACATGAGTATGTAAGGAAGAACAACATGAAAGTCCTATTATGTCCAAATCTTGCACCCTAGAAGAGGTTGTTTAATCCTTTTCAAGATTTTCCAACATGGGAATACTTCCAGGTGTGTGGGTCACCTATAGTGGAAGTAAACGTCTAAATTTTAAGGGATAGCTCCCTAGATATGACTTAATGTGCTTATGATACTAAAATTTCCTATTATGGGTAAAAAGGGAGAGAAAGATACATAAATCAAAGCTAAACTAGAAAGTGATACACGAAGAGTTGTTTCCATTCATACACTTAGAATTTGCATAATGAACTAAGATAACCAAACTAGCCTCAACACCATTAATGAAGCTCCCTAACATTAGTGTTTCTCATAAAGGCAAATAATAGCTCAACAGATGAAGGCAAGTGAAGGGAAGTTAGATATGAGAATACCAAACTCATACGCACTTCAAGAGTCTATTGCAGCATCATACACTTCATGAAACATGTTAGGAGAGAATTCATTTGCAGCAACACATTCAAGGATCACATGAAAACATGATGAACTCAATATATACTTGACATTCAAGATGGATCACTTCAAAACATAGTGAAAATGGACTTAGAGTATAACCAACTTACTTCTAATTAGCTTAAGTACAAATCAAGGTGCAATTTTGGTAGGGATTCACCATGCTAAGAGTTGGAATCCTTAGCAAAGCCAAAAGTGATTGCATTTATAGAATTTGGAAGGAGAGAGAGAAGAGAAAAATTGAAGAGGCACAAGGACAAGTGTCAAATTTCTCCCATTAGTGAAAAAACATGAAAATTAGGTGTAATAAAGATTAAGAAACTAAATCACACTTGATCACATCCCAAATTAGCCTCCTTTTCTAATTGTGGCATATCAATCCACTCAATCATTCTTCCTTTTGGAAACTCCCTTCATCATGGGATTTCTTGAGGACTCCAAATCAAGTGGTAGAAAAATGGCTCATGTGTGACGAGAAGAGGGAGTTACAAAGATGATTCTACCTATATTGGGAGTTTTCTTCATCGTGACATTCTCTTACACAACCTCATCCTCACCTTACAACCATGATCACTCTCTAATAAGCCTGTCCTGACACTTGGAAATATAATAGTTGTATCTTACCCAACTGATCTATACCAGGGGTCTTAGGACACATGTTAGGACACCTCATATGCTCAGCTCCATCCAAAACACCTTAAAAGACCTCCAAATTTGAGTTACCACTCTTTCCACTATGTGATCACTCTTTTCATTCTAGACTAGATAAAGTGAGAAGCTTATAAAGGATAATTTTAGGCATTCCCAAGCTCTATAAATGGCATGGAGAGTTTATTTAAGTCCCAATTTATCCTCCTGAGTGATTGGCATCCATTGATCATCTTTAGGAACTGTAAAAAATAAGAAAATGTCAAGAAAACATATTTGTTACATCACTTGTATGGATTTTTTACAATATTAATACATGGATTTTATCCTCATGGATTTTTAAAAAAATTATCTTGAGAACTCATGGTCAAATTCATCCATCTAAATGCACTTTTAGGCCCATTTTCACCATCAGGTCCTAAAACAGGGTTTATATTGATGGAGTCCGTAGTTTTGCTGTAGGAGTTTGTAGCTAGATTGATGAAGTTCATAGCTTTTATAATGGATTTAAAATATCTAAAATACCATTTAAAACATGAAGTAGTCAATTTGGAATCATGGATAAGGTCAAAAATGGACATGACCCTCAATTTGGCTTCTAGGCCTAAGAGTTTCCAACATGCATGATTGTAACCATTCTTGTGTAGGGTACCTTGTTTGCTTCCAAGGCTTATAGAAAGGTATTTTAGGTATCCATGGATGTTTTATAGATTATAAAACCTTTAATTTGTCCTTTATTTCCTTCTAGTTCATCATTTCATCATTTTCCCCTCAAACTATCTCTTTATGCATAGAAAAACTGCCCCTGTTTTGAGACAAAATAGAGAGGGTTTGCATTATTATATTTGTCAAATTAATGATTTTATCACATTATTAAACCAAAAATTATTTCATATAATAATTTATATCTTCTAAATCCTCCATTTACCCTTATAACTAGCATGAAACTCATAACCAACTTCTGAAGGTGACTCCCTGCAAGTTAAGAGTGAAATTGGCCATTTTGACCTCATAAGTGGAGAAATTTAACATATTTGTCTTGTTTTTTATATCTCCTCATGATATTTGAGGTTCATATCATAATATTTAAACCCTATATATTCTCCCTTGGCCTTGTGGAGGCACTTGACCCTCTAATTATCTTCATAGCATGGATGGAACATTGAAACCTCAACAAACACCTACATCAGGGAATGAAATTATGAGTGATTTGAGGTTATTTGTTTGTGTATCATTATATATGAACATAAATATCATATCAATACATAATAAATTTATTTTTTCACTTATTCTTGACATATTCACCCCTATAAAGCCATCATTCAACAAATCAGACACTTAGCCTTGTTGAGGTTTAACTTGGATTATAAAAGGGTTCTGCAACTCTCATGAGACCTATAGGTTAATTTTGGATGTAAGGGCCATGATACATGGTAAATTATATTATAAAAATTTCACCATAAGTTTTCTTAGGTCATATTAACATCTTCAAGGTTTTATACTGCTCACTGCCTGTGTACCTTGTTTGACTGTGTTTGGACTAAGGTGCTTTTCTTGTAGACTTCCTCCTTTGAAGGTCCCATCAAGATGTTAAGAAACTTTTATATCTTCCATAATATATTTCCATGATCATATTTAGTCCATTATCTTTAGTCTTAAGCCCTACTAACACCTTCAAGGCTTAAACCTGTTCACTACCTTCCCAGTCCATACAAGCCTGTAGGTTATCATGGTGATGTTTATGACCTGTTTGAAGGTGCTTTGACTTCCTATCAAGGTCCTTGAATCTCAAAATAATCTCATACCCACTTGAAATTTAAAAATAAGGTCTAAAATCCATCCTCCAACTCACTATTTTAATCCTTGACTATAAGTGCCACCTTCTTGGTTGTGTACAAATAGAGGAGAGCTTAGGGTGTCTCAAAACACCAAAATCCACCTTTTCTTATGATCTCTTGAGATATAGGTGACCCTTGAGCTAGTCGTATCATTAAAACTTGATGGCATAATCCAATATCATCACTATGAAGGGCAAGGATAACTTTTGATCAACCTCCTATAGATGATCACCGTTAAAATTCAGTGTTTTCTTGGACAACTTCAACGGTCTCAATGACCATCTTCCTCTCATCATTTTGACCTCAAAATTGGCTAGGAACTATATGTGGTTACGGATACAAGGTGAACTAATTTAGAGACCTTATAAATTCATTGAACCCTCTCAGAAAGACTTCATAAAAGTTCTTGGTGCACTATTTTGGCTAATTTGGGAACACAACCCCAATTTGCTCAACTTTGCAAATGAGTCTTTTTTATGCTTCCAATGACTCCAAAGAACTTAAACATGCTTAGAATTGTAAATGAAACTTGTTCAGATTAGTGAGATAACCTTGAACACTGAAAAAACACCCTTTTCCATGACCCCAAGAAGTGGAGGCTGTACAAGTGTTGTAAGTGGTGTTTTTGTGCAATTTGGTGCTCTCTTACTTGGATGAGAGTTGCAAAAGTTTATTGAGGATGACACCATGTATATTTAGATTTGAACACACCAAATTGGATTTCAAGAAAGAAACTAACTTTCTATTGATATGATAATATGAAGATGCTATGACTAATGCTTCCACCATGGAGAGGGCATACTCTAAGCTAAAAATCACATGGAAAAGCTACACAGCTCTAGCCATTTCTAATTTTAAGCAATTTGGATGAATCTGGACCCTGCTTGGTTGCATAGGCAACTTTGAGGACTGAACCTTCTTAACTATGGTTCATAAAGGAGGAGGAATAAATTTGTAAATAAATTTCACTAAATGGAAGCTAACTTAGTATACTAACATTCCCCAGAGCCATTCCTCCCAACTCAGCTTGTACGGTCTGTGGCGAGTGAAAGTCTTTGACTAGTTTTGATCCTTCTAAGGAGCAATGGGGAAGAAAAGGTCAAAATTTAAATTTATAAAGCTAAAAAAATAATCTAATCATGGAAGTGAGTATGGATAAGATCAAAAGACATCTCTGAGGTGCCTTCACCTACAATAATTTGTACAAGTGGCTAAAACTCCCTTTTTCAAGTGTTTTCTTGATTTTAACTTGCACCTGCAGACTTGGTCAGTTATAAATAGTTATTTAAGACCCCTTAGGACACATGGAACATGAAATAACCATTTTATACTTGCATAATTCCCAAAAAACTTGTACAAAGCATTAAATGCCCATTTTTGACCTTTGAAAAGATCTAAAGTGACATGGAACACTAATGCAAAGAGTGACCAAGGATAATATAATATTTATTGGCATTAAATGGCCTATGAAATACTTCATTTCAAATTTTTTACCTATGGGGTTAACTCATTTTGATCGAGGGGGTAAAAATGGTCAACATTCTTAGCGATTCACAGGGGTGGCATGGTTGCTCTCCTTAGGACCAACTGCCTTACACTTCCATTGGGCACAAAGTCATGTATTTGGACATTAAAAATAAATTGAAAAGGTATTTTAATCAAGTAAAAAAATTTGGTTGATGCACACACATAAAATCAAAGACACACATAACAAGAAAGCAAACAAACAACTTGTGTTTCAAGAGCATTTAGGGAACACAACAACAAACTGAAACAAAACCAAACTAAACACACACTATCATGAAATAATATCTCCCTCCTAGATCAAAGGGAAAGTTTGAAACTCTTTTTGCCTTATATAATGAATGGATACATGAGACATGTTGCCATTTGAACATTGGCATGGAAGCCTTCATCTTTCTCATGATGTTAGCCAATCTTCGTGGATGGATTTCAATATGGATGATACAACTTCAAATCAATCACCTATAAATATGAATTCTTCTTGCACTTAAACTACCTTAGCATCTTCATAAGACTCCTTAGTTGCTACATGATCCAATGATGCCTTACCAAAGCATGTTTCTTGGCTCCCCATGATGTCTTGAGAATGGACAAGTGGTTTGTCAGCTACAAGTTCTTCAAGCTCATCAAGGAGCTTAATGTAATCTTCCCAATTTTGATAATTGTATCTCATGGAGACTTCTTACTCTATCTTCTCATATACTTTTTCTTCAACCTTGTAAAGTTCTTCAAGAGCTTGTAGAAACTCAATCTACTCCAGCCATTTTTCTCACATCAAGGATCACCTCTTCCTCATGAACTTCTTCTTCAAACACATCATCTTGATCTTTGGTCATATGGTCCACTCCAAGTCTATCCCCATCCTTCTTATGAGCAGCTATAACTTCATTTGAGTCTTCTTTCTCTTGGTTCAATAAGGGTGAGTTATGCTTGATAGCCCCAAGTAGAGTTCCAATGATGAATTCTTCTTCATCATTACTTGTGCCATCCTCTTTCTCAACTACAAAATTAATTTGTTCCTCCTTTGATGCTTACCTTAAAAGATTTACTTCTTCAAGAAGAGATGGGGTGGGAGGGTGGCAAATGGATGAATGAGCTGAAGAAAAAGTGTAAGGTGTAGTGAGAGGCTCATGAATGGATATAGAAAAAAGAGAAATCTCTTGAAATGACTCTTGGATAGAAATAAGGATTTATTTGGTTGAGGGCACATCACTTTCTTCCAAAACAACCTCATTATTTTCATCATCTTCTTGTAATTCTCCTTTAACCTCTTTCTTTCCCCAAGACTTCACAATTTGGTCCCAAGTTGGAAGCTTGGAACTAGTAGGCTTGTTTGAGGATTGAATAAGTTCTTCTTCAAGGAGAGGAATGGCAAAAGAAAGATATATAGGTCTATGGCTTTGGGATGGAGTGTGATGTTCATGGAGATGGATGAAACTTCTTGAATGGGCTCTTGAGGGAGAGGTAAGATAGGATGAGCAATAGGAGGGAGATCTTATTCATACAAGTTTTTATCATCCTCCTTATCTTATTGAAGCTCTTCATAGATTTTTAGAGATTCTTTTATAGCTACAACTTATTCCATAGCCTCTTGAGTTTTCCATATCTCTAACCTATCAATCCACCATTGAAAAACCTCTCTTACCACGAGAAATCCTTCACTAATGATATATTGATTCTCTTCCTCAACATATTCCCACATGCCCATTAACAATCCAATTAAAACTTTTAAGCAATCCACAAGACCACCAAGAGTTTCATCACAACACTTATCTAGCACACTCATATGCCTTTCCAATTTAAGGAAATTTGGCATGACTACCCACACATTTTGAGAATGAGAAGTGTAGTAAGCTTGGACAAAGTGATTGGGTTGTTTAATTTCTTCAAGCAAGGTTTTCAAAGATTAATATTTTGCCTCCCAACTAATGTTGTTCCTTAGCTCCACATGACAACGCTGACATGAATATGGGTCATATGGCTGGTCAATAATAGCATACTCATTTGGAAAGTGACTAGGTTGAACATAAGACTGCCATGACTCATAGGGAGGATGACATTCTTGATAGGAATGCTGAGAAGGATAGAAAGGGTCATAAAAAGGTTGATAGGGAGGTGTATGGTAAGGATTCACCTCATAGCCATCCATATCAACTTCATAACTCACATAAAAAGGTAAGAATTGATCAAAATATTTAGCAATAGATTCTTAGGCTACTTACAACTAGAAATTCATTTGGAGTCACCATTGGTGCTTGCTTGGATGCTTCCAAAAGTTGATAAGAGAGAAGACACACCAACAATCTTCCCAATATTTAGACCTTATCACACCAGGCATGCTAGAACTATTGTGTCCAAATATTGCACCCTAGAAGAGGTTGATCAAGTCTTTTCAATATTTAGCCAACATGGGAATACTTCCAGGTGTGTGAGGCACCTATAGTGGAAGTAAACCTCTAAATTTCAAGGTCTAGCTCCATAGATATGACTTGATGTGCTTATGCTACTAAAACTACCTATTATGGGTAAAAAGGGAGAGAAAGATACATAAAACAAACCTAAAGAAGGAGGTGATACACCAAGAGTTGCTTTCATTCATACACTTGGAATTTGCATAATGAACTAAGACAACCAAACTAGCCTCAACATCATTAATGGAGCTCCCTAGCATTAGTGTTTCTCATGAAGGTAAATAACAGCTCAACAAATGAAGGTAAGTGAAGGGAAGGTCAGATATGACACTACAAAACTCATATACACTTCAAGATTCTATTGCAGCATCATACACTTCATGAAACCTGTTAGGAGAGAATTCATTTGCAACAACACATTCAAGGATAGATGAAAACAAGATGAACTCAATCTATACTTGACATTCAAGATGGATCACTTCAACACGTAGTGTAAATGGACTTAGAGTATAACCAACTTACTTCTCATTAGCTTAAGTAAAAATCATGGTACATTTTTGGTAGGGCTTCACCATGCCAAGAGCTGGAATCCTTTGCAAAGCCAAAATGTCTTGCATTTATAGAATTTGGAAGGAGAGAGAGAAGAGAGAAGTTGAAGAGGCAAAAGGACAAGTATCAAAGTTCTCCAATTAATTACAAAACATGAGAATGAGGTGTAAGAGAGGTTAAGAAACTAAATTTCACTTGATCACATCCTAAATTAGCCTTCTTTTCTAAGTGTGGCATAGCAATCCACTCAATCATTTTTCCTTTTGGAATCTGCCTTCATCATGGGCTTTCTTGAGCACTCTAAAGTAAGTGGTAGACAAATATCTCTTGTGTGAGGAGAAGAGGGAGTTACAAAGACGATTCTACCTACATTTGGAGTTTTATTCATCATTAAACTATATTACACAACCTCATCCTCACCTTGCAAGATGATTATGTCCCAGGGGTCTTATGACACCTCATATGCTCAACTCCATCCAAAACACCTTAAAAGACCTCCAAATTTGAGTTACCACTCTTTCCACTATGTGATCACTCTTCTCATTCTAGACTGGCTAAAGTGAGAATCTTAAAAAAGACACTTTTGGGTATTCCCAAGATCTATAAATGGCATGGAGAGTTTATTTAAGTCCCAATCTATCCTCCTGAGTGATTAGCATCCATTAATCATCTTCAAGACCTACAAAAAATAAGAAAATGTCAATAAGACCTATTTATTGCATCACCTATATGGATTAAATACAATATTAATCCATTTATTTTATCCTCATGGAGTTTCCAACAACTTATCTTCAACACCCATGGTCAAATTCATCCATCTAGATGCACTATTAGGCTCATTTTCACCATCAAGTCATAAAATAGGGTTTATACTGATGGAGTCTATAGTTTTGTTGTAGGAGTTTGTATCTAGATTGATGAAGTTCATAGATTTTATAATTAATTAAACATCTCTAAAATTCCTTTTTAATCATTAAATAGTCAAGTGGGAAGCATGGATAAGGTCAAAAATGCACATGACCCTCAATATGGCTTCTAGGCTTAAGGATTTCCTTCATGCACGACTGTAACCATTCTTGTGTAGGGTACCATGTTTACTTACAAGGATTATATAAAGGTTTTTTATGTCTCCAAGGATTTATAATAGCTTATCCAACCATTAATTTGTCTTTTCTTGCCTTATGGTTCATCATTTCACCATTTTCCCCTCAAACTATCTCCTTATGCATGGCAAAACTCCCCCTACTCTGAGACAAAATAGAGAGGGTTTTCACTATTATATTTGGAAAATTAATGATTTTATCACCTTATTTAACCCACAAGTATGGCATGTACCAATTTTTAGCTTCTAACTCCTCCACTTACTCTTCCAACTAACATGAAACTCAAAACTAACTTTTGAAGGTGACTGCCTACAAGTTGAGGGTGAAATTGGCCTTTTTTACCTCATAAGTGGATAAATTTGATATATTTTCCCATTTTTTATATCTCCTCATTATATTTGAGGTTACTATAATCATATTTAATATTTGGAGATTCTCCCTTGGCCTTGTAGAGGCACTTGACCCTCTAATTGTCTATATAGCATGGATGGAATATTAAAACCTCAACAAGCACCTACAACTAGGAATGAGATTCTGGGTGCTTTGAGGCTATTTGTTTGTGTATCCTTCCATATTCACATAAATAACATATTATGAAATCATCAATTTCTTTGGTCACTTCTTCTTGACATATTGACCCCTATAAAGCCATCATTCAACAAATTAGACACCTAGCCTAGATGAGGCTTGGCTTGGATTATAAAAGGGTTATACAACTCTCATGATACCCGTAGGTTAATTTTGTATGTGATGAAATGATACATGGTCACTTATATTCTCAAAATTTCACCATAAGGTTTCTTAGGTCATATTAACATTTTCAAGGTTCTATACTGCTCACTACTTGTGTACCCTGTTTGACTATGTTTGGACTGAGGTGCTTTTCTTGTAGACTTCCTCTTTTGAAGGTACCATAAAGATGTTAACAAACTTTTATATCTTCCATAGTCTCTTTACATTATCATATTTATTCCATTATCTTCACTCCCAAGCCCTACTAACACCTTCAAGGCTTAAACCTGCTCACTGCCTTCCCAGTCTGTATAGTCCTGTAGGTTATCATGGTGATGTTTATGGCCTATTTAAAGGTGATATAACTTCCCATAAATTTCCCTTAATCTCAAAATAATCTCATACCCCCTTTAAATATCAAAACAAGGTCTAAAATTCATCCTCCAACTCATTGTTTGAAACCTTGATTGTAATTGCCACCTTCTTGGTTTTGTACGGACAGAGGAGAGCTTATGGTGTCTCAAAACACCAAAATCCACATTTTATTATGATATCTTGACCTATAGGTGACCCTTGAGCCATTGGTATAATTAAAACTTGATGTCACAATCCAAGATCATCATTATGAATGGTAAGGCTAACTTTTGATCAACCTCCTGTAGATGATCACTGTTAAAATTCAGTAGTTTCTTAGACAACTTCAAGGGTCACAATGACAATATTCATATCATCATTTTGACCTAAAAATTGGAATAGGCACTATATGTGGATATGGATATGAGGTGAACCAATTTTTATATCTTATAACTTCATGTAACCCTTTCAGAAATACTTCACGAAAGTGCTTGGTGCACTATTTTGGCTAATTTAAGAACACAACCCCAATTTGCTCAACTTTGTAAATAAGTCTTTTTGATGCTTCAAATGAATAAAAATAACTTCAACATGATTATAATTTAAAATTAAACTTTTTAAAATTAGTGAGAGCACCTTGAACACTGAAAAAACACACTTTTACATGACCCCAAGAAGTGCAAGTTGTACAAGTGTTGTAAGTGGTGTTTTGGTGAAATTTGGTGCTCCCTTACTTATATGAGGTTTAAAAAGTTTTTTGAGGATGCCACCATGTATATTTATATTTTAAAACACCAAATAATGATCAATAAATGCATAATCCACTTCCTCTTCTCCTATAGCCTGTACATTGGCTTTCAAGCAAAAAACTAGCTTTCTCTTGATATGACAATCTGAAGATGCTATGACTAATGATTCCACCATGGAGAGGGCCTAATATAATCTAAAAATCACATGCCAAAACCATAAATTTCCATCCATTTTTGAGTTCAAACAATTTGGATGAATTTGGACCCTACTTGGTTGCATAGGTAACTTTGAGGTCTGAACCTTCTTAACAATGGTTCATAAAGGAGAAGGCATCAATCTACAAATGAATTTCAATAAATGGAAGCTAACTCAGTATACTAATATTTCACAGATCCATTCCTCGCAACTCAGCTTGTACGACCTGTGGTGAGTGAAAGTCTTTGACTAGTTTTGATCGTTCTAAGGAGCAATGGAAAAAAATGTGAAATTTGTAGTTTCTGAAGCTACCAAAACAATCTAATCATGGAAGTGAGTATGGGGAAGATAAAGACATCCTTGAAGTGAATTCACCTATAACAATCTGTACAAGTCTGTAGAAATGGCTAAAACTCCCTTTTTCTAGTATTTTCTTGATTTTAACTTGCACCTTCAGACTTGGTCAGTTATAAATAATTATTTAAGACCCCCCAAGACACATGGATCCTAAAATCACTCTTTTAGACTTTAAAAATTTCCAAGAAACCCATATAAATCATTAAATGCCCATTTTTAACCTTTGAAAAGACCCAAAGTGACATGGAATATTAATGCAAAGAGTGACCAAGGCTAATATAACATTTATTGGCATTAAATGGCCTATGAAACACTTCATGACAAAGTTTTTACCTATTGAGTTGACTCATTTTGATTGGGGGGTAAAAATGGTCAACAAGTCCTCTTGGACTAAGTTGATCGCTACTAAGTTAGGTTGTTTCTTGGACATCAACTAACTGGAATCGCTAGTTATAAATGCTCTTCAGAGGGGAACACCTCGTCTGCTTTTGATGGTAGTCATGATGGGGAAGGCACTTCTTGTAGCAAGGTGCTCGACCTACAGTTATGACTTTACCACCTTTGGGTAGCCTCTTACTACCTTGTGCTTTCTCTTGATGTAATGTTGTGACTATGTTTATTTTGGTTGCCGTTTGGCGATGGTGTTTGAAATACTATTGGCTATTTTTGGTTGGTTGCTTAGTTGGCACCTTTTTCATTTGATACTATTTGGTTTTTGGTTTTATGGGTTGCCTCTTTGGAGCCGCTTTTATATTGATTTTTTGATTATTAGGACTATGGGTGCGGGATGCCCCACCTTTGTGTTTTTGTTCTACTTGATACTATGTATATTTTTGGCATCTTGGATGCATATATCAGTAATCGATATTTGATATAAAAAAATACTAAATGAAATATAAAAATTTAAATGGTTATAGAAAGCTATAAATGAGGCACACAAAGTATATAAATGGTTTGGCAGGATTTATTATAGTATGAGAGAAGAATGCAAAAGAACAATCATGATTGTGGGGATAAAAAATAGAAATCTACACTTTTAAATTATAGATTTTGGCTTCAAATTACAACTGGCTTCACAAAACTTGTACTTTAACAATTATAATCTCCTACTCATCTCTTAACAAAACATCTCTCAACTTAAAAGACTAAAACTACTCTTATAAAACCCACTCTAAAATCTTTTACACTAATGTTAGATTACTCTCATACACAACTCTTCATGCAACTCTCCAAATTGATGTTTCAACCCAAACCATGAAATTAAACTAAATCTCTAAAATAAAATAAAAATAATAATGAATACCCAAGTAATAAAATGAAACTAAATCTCTCCTAAAAAATAAATAAAGATAATTTTCATCCACTTTATGATCACCAGGATCTCATTAAGACAAGGTGAGAGCATATGGTGAATAAAACTAAAAACTCTTATGCGTAGAACCTACTACTATTTTTTTTTTGATAAAAATGGTCTTGGAAAGAGCTCTGATACCAAATGTTAAGAACCTAATATCTCATATACACAAAATACACACAATTATTGACTATATTGATATTTTATTTCTTTTAGGGAAGGAATCACTCCACAAATCGCTTACCACTTTGAGGAGACTACCTCCTTATAAAAATAATACTCTAATTGATTTATATTTTACTTGGATGCATTACAATGGCCTATGTCCCTCTATTTATACTATTCTAATCTATCCCACTCTTCATTTTTATGAATGTGGTATTATTATTACTATTCATTACTATTCACTACTATTCATTCTAATACTACTATACCCATACTATGCACTATATTCCCCTCCCTAGGTATATTACAACAAGCAACCAAGCACACACAAAAGAATACTCAAAATCAAGTCAAAAGATAATGGCCTAAGGAGACTACAAATAAAGGGCATGTTCAAATTCTCCACAATCTAAGGGACATGACTTAGTCAAATGTCCACATATTAAGAAATGACATATTCAAATGTCAAAGAGGAAATAAAAGAACGAGGGTTTAAAATAATGTAATATATTCAAATACTCAAACAAGCAAGATAATAGCAAGACACGACACTCAAGGAAGTGCATAAATGAAAACTTAAACAACCAAGATAAGCATAACATATTGGCCCATGGATCAAATGGGTTATCAAAAAATGTCAAGTACATAGTATATAAAGTATACTACAAAATATGTAAGCATGGATAAAGGCATGTGTACGTACATAAGCTCAAACATGATAATGTAAAGTGACCATAGAATGATATAACTAGGATGTATCACTATCAAAAAAGGTGGATGGCCTGAATGCCATGGTGATGTGAGAAGAGGGAAGGCCCAACATGCATAAGTGCATAGATCATGTATTTGTGTATGCCTGTATTACACTCAAATAGAAGTGTGAAACATATGTGTATGTAGAAGTAACTAATATTTTATCCATAAACATATAACTAACAACATAGATGCCAAGTATTCAATAAGATAAATACATGTCGAATATATTTTTGAAATTTTGAATGTTTTAATTTTTTTTTGTATTTTTGGAATATATAAAGAGATTACCCTATGATCTCATCCAATGGATGCTCATAAGTATCTTCCACTTGGTACTTGGTGCAATATACTGGTGGTACTATCAAGGAGCATGTATAAGTGCAATATTTGTCATTATAGATCCTATGATGCTCTATGCATTTATAATGGGACTTTATGGTCATGAAGAAACAATATGAGTAATAAGGGTTTGTGGAACCTATTGTTGAGTGATCCAAGGTTTTTTTTGGAATAACAGTGATAGGAACATGTGTAGGTGCTCTAGATATCTGAATATGGTGTGTAGTAGAATTATAAATTATATCATGGTCTTTTGGTAAGTTTATATTTGGTATCTTTGTTTCACATGAAAGTGTACACTTAGTTATTTATTCATTGTGGATACATTACTTGCATTTATTTATGTGGTGTATTTTTAGATATGGTAAATTGTATAACAAATATTTCCATGTAATGAAATGCTTGTATTACATTGGTAATAAATAAATCACCATATGCAATGAAATATGGATGCAAATAAAAAAGCTCAGATGTAATGATCATGTGGTAATGGAACTATTGGTTTTGTTTTTGTCGTTGACTCTAAAGTATTTATAAAAATATTCTATGGATCTATATATATGTTTAGGTACCCATATCTACTATGTAGGTTCACCTTATCCACATGTCTCTTTATGAAGGACCAGATCGACCAATGGTTCCTTGGTGGGATCAATGTGGGAGAGATTAGTACTAGGAGATGGTGCACTAGGAGAAGGACTTATACTAGTGGTCACCTTTTGTGAAGGTTGATGAACCATGTTATCCTCAAAAGGAGCTACATGGGATGTCTCAACCCTCTTAGAACAGCCTATAGAATATGTGAAATAGGTCTAGACATATCTTTTTAAAATGTTATAATTTCTCGATCGATGAACTATGTAATCTTTTACTTAAGAATAAAATAATCATTATCTCAGTTCTTGTTTATACCATAGTAAGTGTAAAAGTGTTGTCTTTTTACCATTTCAAATCTATGTGGTGGGTAATGTGAATTAGGAGGAAACTTTATCATTCATTATCTAATAGTGTGCACAATATATTATGTGGTTTATCTCGGTACCAATTAAACTAAAGAGGTTACCTTTTGGCAAAGGCATTATGGTCTAACTATGGGAGGTACTCTGTAAGCATGTTCCTTTCCTTTGTTCAATGCCTTTATCATGTTTTATTTGACATATACCATTGGTTCTGAAGAAGGTGTTTGACTTGGTTTATGAACCTTGTTAGGTTGCTTGTTTGCCTTGAAAACACAATCTTTACCATGTTTGGTTTTGGGTGGAGAAGTAGTCAACTTGGTCTATGCGTTCATTAGGGCACATGTAGATTTATGCATATCTTAATATAAAGTCTTGAATGAAGCAAAGGGCCTATGCAATGTTCTTTCTCTATGTGGAGAAAGAAGACCCCTACTAAATATAAATTGCACTTCTAAATTTGAGGGTGTATAGTTTAAATAATATGAAGTGTCCTTAAATCAAATAATATAGTCTTGCATAGACTCATTATCACTTTGTGTCAATTCTTAAAAATGTTATAATAGTTGCTTAGGTAAGGTATAGTGATGAAAATTTGATAGGAATACATCTTCAAGTTTTTTAAAAGTTGAGAAGGAATGTTTGGGAGGCTATAAAACCAAACAAGAGCCCCTTTAATCAAACTGTGATGGAAAGCCTTTAATAACAAGCTCCCATTTTGGGCCCAATGTCCAAAGGAGTGTATATATTGTTTGAAATGATTAGTGAATCCCTTTGACCATCAAAGGATGATAACCTAGGGATGATAAAGTTTGAATGATAAGGATACTCAAATACCTCTCTAGAAATGGGTTGCTCTACTAAAATATTCTCCTAAACAATAGCCTCACGAGAAGAAACTTGCAACTTAAGAGTGTTAACTTATTGATACAAATATCCCATGGTAGTCATGATAAATAACATATCTTAAGGAGAGGTTGAAGATTTGGTTAGAGGCTGTAAATTACCATTGACATGAAACATAGGAATGATAAAATCTTTACAACTTTTGAGAGTAGGATCATCACATGGTTTTGTAACATTTGGTAAAGGAGTACCCATGGTTAAAGAGGTAAGTATACCATGCTAGATAACATGAAGGTTGATACCATTATCATTACAATGTGTGATGTTATTTTTAACTTCCTGATATACAATAGGAGTAGAGGAAATAACTTCACTTGTAAACATTTATTCCTTTTTAGCAAAAAATGCAAAGGAGGGAAGAAAAGAAACATTTGCTACTTCATTTTCAACATTATGAGAGGGAAGAATGCAACTTTCACTTTCATTTGTAATTTTCAAAGAAGGGATAGAATATGCAATGCTACTTTTGATTTTCTTTGATTTATATAACTTGAGCTTTGAAAGAGATGAATCGAATGTACTTAGGACTCTACTTGTGTTTCCAAGCAATGCATCTTTTATAAATACTTTCTTATGACTTTCACATGCACTCTCATTTTTTGATTCAAGTAAGAAAGGGGAAGAAGTAGTACATGCATTTCTCTTATTGCAAGTTAGAGAAAGAGAAGGATTTTCATTATTTTCATTCGAGACATCCAAAGAAGGGAGAGGATTCTCAACATGAGTATCACTTTTAAAAGAATGCACACACTTCATTTCATCAGTATTTGTATCATATGAGATAGGAGAGGAACTTTCAATTTTTTTTGACATTTACATATTTGGAAAGAGAAGGAGGACATTCAATTTTTTATGCATCTAGATAATGTATGCATGCAACATTTTAACTTGTAACATATGAATGCTAACCTATTACTCATCTATTTTATTAACCTTATGCAATGCACTAACAAAAGTTATCATGGTTAACTTTTTAGAGCCTTCATCATCTGAAAGAGGATAAATAAAAGAATTGGGCTCCACATAGTCAAGAAGAATATCATCACACTCATAACCATATGAAAAAATGCCATGATCATTTCCTTGTTCATTTATACTTGTGTTTTCATCATTAGTTCTTTCTTTATCATAGTTATAAGTAAAATAAGGGGTTTGATCCTATTTTTAATATTCTATAAGATCTTCATATGCAATATATTGATCATCAAGCACATTAAACAAACAATCCAAAGGATGAGGCTTTTTTGCATGGCCTTGCATAATAAAATTCATAAATTTTCACTCAATCACAAAGAAAACAAGCATAATGCCTAGAGAAACAAGATAAATAAGCATGACTTAAGTGATGGCTACACAAAAATATCATATCTAAAAAATAAGTATAGTGATTTTAAATAAACTTTTGAAGAAGGAGAATCTCTAACATGCAAACTAGGGTTTTGGTTCAAAAAGTAGAGGATAGGTTCACCAAATGTTTTATGTTATTTAGGGTTTTACACAAACACACTTAAGCAAATAAAACTATTTGAATGCAATATTATAATATTTAGATCTAAGCAATGTAATATATATTTTGACAATACAATTCATTTAAGCATGTGTAATAAATATAGTAATGATTGTATAACTACATGACTAAAGGATGAGAGAGAGCATATCTTGTTTGACATTCTATTCTAAAATATGATGGTGATCAAGAACCATCACAAGACTATACTAGAAGTCTAGGTTCTGCTCCCTCTATGTTTTGACTGAATTTAACCTTTGGGCACTTGTGTCTACGCAGACATCTTTATCTTGATGGAAGTGTCCAGACCAAAGAATAGATCCTTTTCAAATGCATCAGTTGGGTTTTTCTAGGTTTTTTTTAATCATCTTTAGGTTAATTTATCCAAATAATTTTCATAGGCTATCACTCTTACTTTATTGATCAAATCCTAGGTTCACTCTTATTTGCCCTTGAATGATGCCCTGGGAAAAATGGGTTAGTGGGAACATAGTGTTGAGTTGCCCTAAATACCCCTCTATTAATGAGCACTACTTACATAACCAATAATTTAAAGAGGGCTTCAAACTTATGTAGTTCTCTAGTATGTGTTGGCTTATGTGTGAATCATGCAATGTGTGATAATCAATTATAACAATGACATAACTTGTATCTTGGCAAATATAAAGATTGGGATTCTCCTTCATTAATTTATACCTATAGGTGTTTTGTCCCTATGAATAATATGGAAATAATATAAAATAGGGAAACTTTTATCACTTGAGTGCTTGATTGAATGCTCTTTTGTATGAATGCTAGGTTTGTGTTAGGTATTTCTAGGTGAGGAATGAATGAGGGTTAATATTATATTTATACCAATCTTATTAGATAATATCTCACATTAAATAACTTAAGTCAACCTTTTAAATAAATTTCATTTGTAAATTATATGACTTTAGGGCATTATACACTTATGTCAGGCAAAGACACTTGCATCAACATATATGTCTAATTGGGACGTAAGTGTTCAAGAAGATAGAAAATAGGTGCAGGTCTAGAACTTGTAGAGATAAAAGATAAGTAGGTTTAAAACATTTTGGGTAAGATATAAGATCTAATTCATCATATATAGAGGTCAAACTAAGAGATAAGTAACGAACATAGAGAGATAGCAAATGCGAGACTTATGGGAGTGAGAAAGGTATAAAACTAAGAGGAACAACCAAGGTATATATTTACCTAGTATATAAGACTAAGGTGATATATAAATCATAAATATCATCTAAAATAACATCATTTAATTTTTTCCATGTAGAATACATAGTTTACAATGTTACTTTGGTAATTTCACAACTCCATTACTTTTTTTTTGAAGAGTGCAAACTAGGTCATAATGAAGATTCAACCATACAACATATTTTCTCCTACACATCTACAAATTAAAGGTAAAATTGAAATAAAAAATACATAATGCACATGCACTAAAAAACCCACAGTATGAAACCCTACAATGACACACCAAGTTGCACAGAGACACACTCGATAACACACAGATAAGAACAAAGCGGTTGGGCTTGTTACGATTGGGCTTACATATAATAGGCTTGTATAGGTACAAGTTCATATCATAATAGTAGTGTGTAGGTCTAGAAACTCAAGAGCAGGTCAAATACAATTAGCACGGTCAAAATATAGACTTAAATTTATAGACTATTCAAGGTGTGATAATTTCTTAAACTATTTTTCAATTCATTTCTTTATTTTAACTTTCAGTTGTGACATTGCTAGAGTATGTATTTATTATGTTTGATAGACTATTATCTAGGTATTTTATCTTTTTCCTAGTTTGTCTTATGTGAGGATCTATCCCACATTTCTTAGTTAGACTAGTTTCTTTTTTTGCCTTGCCTACTTAAGCAAGGGATCTCCATTGTATTAAACATGTTTTTCTGAATATCATTCAATTTGCCTTGTCTTTGCATTTTATTTTTTTTAAAAAATATTGTGATGTTCTTGTTATCAATGCTTCAAAATCTTGGCTTGAAATGATATTGTTCTCATTCCTCTCATGGTATTAGAGCTTTGAAGGGTTGCAACGATCCATTGATAAGTTGCTATTCAGTTTGAAGAACCTTTTTTCCCCTTACCACTCAGAAGGAAAGGAAGTTAGTTTAAAGCTTGAGTGTTGTGTTGGAAGTGAGGAGAAATGATCTAAGGGAGTGGTACACCATTCTTCTTGGAAGGAAGCATTGGTATTTTGAGAGGAGATATGTTGGGGTTTGAACTGCATGATCTTCTCTCATTTGCACCATTTTACCTTTTTTTGTCTTATGTGCCATTTCCTTTTTTTTAGACTACATTGAAGTTGTAGGTTTAGAAAATAGAAAAAAGCCATAAGATTACTGTGTGGTGTTGGTAGATTATTGAGGTGGCATTGTGGTAATTTTTGGGAAATCTATTGTTTGGGAAAACTGCATTTTTTACCAAAATATGATATGTTTTGATCAACCGATCTTTACTTGTAAGGAATTTAATAAAAATATTTTTGGATTATGAGATCCTTTCTCAAAAATTTCCAAAACATTTTATAGTTTTAAATTTCAATGAGTATTAATAAAGTTATGGTCATTTTAATCTATTATTCTAGGCATTTTTCTTTAAAAATGTGGTTTGGATCCTACCTTCATTTCTAATTTGGTCAGTAAAATTAGTTTGAAGTGTAATTTTTAATTTTTTTGACCCATTTATGATAATTCATAAAGCCTATATCTTTTGAACTGTAATTTAAAATTGAGTTCTGCTTTTTTTAAAAGTATATGGTTTTCAATTATCTATCCATTGGTGTCATCACTTTGTTAAAACACATTAATTTTTTAAAGTGCCAAATTTGGGGGGGGGGGTCCTTAATACAATCTTTTGAGGTTTGTCTCGGTGTCTATTTCTACACCCTTTTACATTTTTTCTACTCTTTGGTGATTCACTAGCATGGATTATAATTCTGGTATTAATCATTATGAGCCTTTGACTACACATAATTACCATATATAGATACCTATAATAGAAACAATCATTAAATGCACAGGATTATGGTCCCTAATGCTTGAAAATCAACTATAGTTCAAAAGAGAATATGAAAAGTTTCATCACCAATGTAAGTTTGATGAGTATATGGATTTGATGGCGACTTATGTGAGTGATAGTTTGTTGTTTCATTTAGATGGGTGTGATACTCTATTCAAAATGTGGGCTAAGCTAAAAGATTTATTTAGGAGAGTAGATCACATGAGAGATATGTAGCTTTAAGTGGAGCTTACCTCACTCAATTCTAATGACTTTGAATCCATTATAGACTATCTCGCTAAGTTTAAGAACTTATTGACATAGTTGAATGGGAGTGGATGAAATAATAAAGATGAAGAGTGTGTGTACCTAATTTTGTCCAAGTTGAGTGGTCCATTCCAAATTTTTGCTTCTACCTTTTTCTCTAGCATGGATGTCTTAGATGCTGCATTCAAATTTTTTGATTTAGAGTTGTTTTATGAGAGACTTACTAGGGAAGAATCCAAATAGTAAGAGGAATCCAAATTGTCTCACCTTGAGTCTTCCACCTCTCAAAAAGCATTAATAGCATCACATTCTACGAGCAAGGAAAAATCAAAGAATAAGAAGAACACTCCTCCATCTTAAAGTGCACCTAATCCCAACACTAACACATCTAAACCCACATCATAATATAAATCTAAGAATAAGTCTAGCCTTTCTTGATCTTATTATGGGGGGATTGGTCATGAAGAGTCTAGGTATTTTAAGATAATACAAGCCATAAATGATTCTATCAAGAAACACAATATTTTTATCTCCTCTCTTTCTCCATCTCATGAGCACGGAAGAACACTTAATGTTGTTGGGATATCATAATCACTTATTTTAGACAGTTGGGTTCTAGATTCTAGTACTTCAGACTAGATGAATTCTTATAAGAAGTCATTTGTATCTCTTGGTTTTATTTATAATTCCAACATTGAGGTTAGATATTTTTCCTTTATTTTGTCAATGAAAAGGGTGACATACATCTATATGGTGGTCGAATAAATGATGCACTATATGTTTTAGACATCACCACCAATATACTTTTAGTTTATTAGATTTGCCATTATGGACAGGGCAAGAAAGTAGCTTTCAAACCATAGGGTGCTAAAGTTTGAGCTTTGTTAGAACCTCACACACTTATTACATAGGGTGTTATTGATCATAGTTATCGACTCTATTACTTTGAGGGTTTTGATGATACTCCTCCTTTAGGGATGTGTTTGGTTTCTCATGCAGATTTTAAGAGTAGGATTTGACATGAGATATTTATACATCTCAATTATAAATATTTGAAGGAGTTGAGCACTCATAATATGGTAGAGGGTCTTATTATAATTTCATGTCTCGATGGAGTTTGTCCTGGTTGTGCATGAGAAAAACAAAACCAAGATCTATTTCCTAAGGGTATGTCCAAGAGATATTTTTCACCACTTAAGCTTATACACAGTGATTTAAGGGTCTTTTCAACTCCTTTCAATGGAGATCAGTATGCACTTACCTTTATTGATAATTTATCGAGGTGTACTTCGGTTTATTTTATCAAGTACAAGAGTGATGTCTTTTATCACTTTAAAGTCTTTAAGGCCTTGGTCAAGAAATAATCTTCTAGTTGCATCAAAAAGCTTTGTACATATAATGAGGGGGGAGTACTTTAGTCAAGATTTCTACGATTTTTTTGTAGCTCATGGTATTGTTCACCAGCATTCTATTGCACATACTCAACAACATAATGGATTAGCAAAACAAAAGAACCAAACTTTGAAGTAGATGACTAACTACATGATACACTAACAATATTTACCTCCTATCTATTAGGTAGAGGTAGTTAAATGTGCAAATTACATTAATAATATGCACCACATAGAGTAATTGAACATTTGACTCTAGAGCAAGCTTGGTTTGGAACCAAGCCTAATGTCTCATTTTTAGAGTCTTTGGGAGTCATGCTTAGACATTTTTACCAAAGAAGGAAAAAAAAACATTCAATAAGAAGAGAAAACCTTTGATTTTTGCAGGGTATTGTGAGGACATGATAATTTATCATATTTTAGATCCTGATACTCATGGCATTCTTTTTTGAACACATGTATAGTTTGATGAGTGTTTCACATCTCATGACTCTTATTATTTCATGCCTTATTCTTCTTTTGATGATTCATCACCTCCTCTTAACGATTCATTATTTGAAGAGCTAGTTCAAGAGGTCCTAAAGAGATCATAGAGGTTGAGAATCCTACTCACGTTGATGTTGCCACTATGATTAAGTGGGAACACACTATAGTTTTTGAGGCAATACCTTTCATACAGGATCTTCCACCCACTCAACATCATCGTGCACATTCTATAGGTATTGGACTTTTGTGTCAAGCATTCTCTAGGGATCCATAGTCTTTTTCACAGGTTCATGGGATATAAAAGTGGGATGGTATGATGACATATGAGTATTATTCCTTGATAAAGAATCATACTTGGGATTTGGTCACTCTTCCTAAGGAAATAAAGTTGGTTAAGTGCAAGTGAATTTACTATACCAAGTATGCAATTGATGGGTCCATTGACAAATATAAGGCCCATATTGTAGCAAAGGGCTTCTCACAAGTTGAAGGTGTTACTACTTTGAGACTTTTGCACCTAGTGCCAAGATGGATTTTTTATGCCTTATACTTTCTATAGTTGCATCATAAGGTTAGCCAGTGTATCAGATGGACATTAAGAGTGCCTTATTACATGGAGACTTGCATGGGGAAATGTATATGGAGAATCTTGTTAGGTTTGTTCATTATTCTTTTCCTTTTTTTGACTTTGAAGGTCTCTTTATGGTATCAAATAGGCCCCTTAAGCTTGGTATGAGAAGATGGATTCATTTATTCTCTCCACAAGATTTGTTTTCTACCACTCAAATCCATTAGTGTATATTTAGCATATTGGAGAGGACATTATTATACTAGTCTTGTATGTTGATGATCTAATTCTCATAGGCAACTCCTCTTCTCAGATTCAGGCCATTCAACAAGCACTTTCAACATAGTTTGATATGACAAATCTTGGTCTTTTACACTTCTTCCTTGGCTTATAGATTTCATAGTTAGATACAAGGATTTATTTGAGTCAGTAGAAGTACACCCTTGATCTTATTTAATGTTTTGGCATGGCTGATTACAAGCCAAGTCCTTCTCCTTTTCAATCTAGAGTGAATTTCACTTCCACTTGTACTACTCCTCTTTGTGAACCTATATTGTATAGGTATATGGTTGGGAGTCTTATGCATTTGATCCATACTTACCCTAACATTTCATTTATAGTTGGTATTATATCTTGGTTTGTACATGACCCTCATGATAGTCATTGATAGGTTATTAAGAGGATTTTATGATATCTGTAAGGCACTACTAAAATTTGGATTACACTACACTAGGGTTTCTATTTAGTTGGTTGGGTAAAATGATTAAAATTGTGTAGGTTCTCTTGATGATATGTGTTCCAATTTTGATTACATCTTTTTTCTTGGTTCTTCACCTATTACTTGGTTGTGAAAAAAATAGCAGGCTACTACACTTTCATTTATAGAGGCTAAGTACAGGGTAACAGTTACAATGAGTCAACATGTTCTTTGGCTTCATTAGTTATTGATATATTTTGGCTTCCTAAAAAATTCACCTACTATACTTTAGTATGATAACCAGAGAGTAATTCACATATCATGAAACCTAGTTGATCACCAGTAGACCAAGCACATAAAAGAACATATGCACTTCATTTGTCAACACATTCAAAATGGAGTTCTTAGTTTGGTGTACATTCTAATTCAGCAATAGGTTGTAAATATCTTCATGAATCCTTTTGTATCACCTCATTTCCTTGAGTTGCATGGCATGCTTGGGGTTTCAAAAGTTATCCTTGGGGGGTGTTTATGAGGACATATTACTTCTTTATTTCATGTAATATATTATACATGAGTACCTTATCAATCCTTGTTACCAAAACTCATACTGTGGATATGCTACTATTTATTTTTTGGCTATTTTTAGCCCTTAGCTTCACTTAAGGGCGGGTGTTAGAGTATACATTTCTCATATTTGCTAGACTATTAGCTATATATTTCATCTTTTTCCTAGTTTGTCTTATGTGAGGATTTATCCCACATTCTTAGTTATATTGGTTTCTTATTTTGCCTTACCTACTTAACCAAGGGCTCTCCATTGTATTAAACATGCTTTTTCAAATATCATTTGATTTGCCTTGTCTTTGCATTTCATTTGTTTGCAATATTATCGTGATGTTCTTGTTATCAATAGTTCAGACTCTTAGCTTGGATTGATATTGTTCTCATTCCTTTCAAACACTTGGGTTTGTTTTCATTATTTAGTCTCTTAAATAAATATAAATTATTTATTTTAATCATATGTACTTGATATATTTAATTACAATTTTTTTAATTCCTTATTTAGATTAAAATTAAAATTAGGGTAAACATAAATGGTGAACGCCAACTCTTTCCAATACTCAACCTAGGGTTTCATCAACCTTCTTCTCTTATGCTTTCATATATATGATTTAAGAACTAATTTTTAAATCTAAATTATTTCCATGTAAGTTCTCCAAAACCCTAACTGATATTTATATACCTACATCATTTCAATATTTACATAGGGTTTTCTCTATTACTTACATTCAATCGAGGGTTTTACAAACCCACATCTTCTTAGTGTTTGATCAATTATTTTCAAATTTGATTTTTTATATTTTCACTATAACATATTATCATCCCTTGCATCTTTTAAGACCCTTATAACCTTTAAGTGTTCAATACTTAACATTAACCATGGTGAAAATTTTGGAAAAAAATGAAGGTATTATGTCTTTCATAGATACTAATTTTAAAAATGTAACATTTTAAGAAAATAAAAGAATTCATGATTGTGTTGTTTAAGTTTTTAGAGTGATTATTCATTCAAACCTTAATTTTGTGCATGAATTGTTAGACAACGCTAAAGAGGTTTTGGACACAATCACCTTTCATAATAACATCCCTAGGATGTGCTTTGTACCAAATGTCTGACTCCTACACCTATGAATTTGAATGAAACTATTGATAATAAAATCATCACCACATATAAGACACTCATCATGATGCATGCTATAAAATAATCATAGAGGTATATGCATAATATATCACTTTATAAAAAATCATATCAATCCAACCTTAGGGATGATATTGTGTATTCTAATCCTATTTAGAATGACATTTTAGACATGCCTTTTCCTCATCATTTGATTATTTTGGAAATCAATCTATTTTATGGTCATGGGAATGCTCAAGACCACCTTGATGAGTTTTATTTATATATTCATGATTATGAAGATCATTTGGTAGTCATACTTCACTTATTCATTAAAACATTAATAGACAAAGCATTAGATTGGTTCAAGTCTTTGCCTAATAGATATTTGTATCAATGTGTGGCTTGCAAGAAGTTTTCATTGATACACACATCATTAATAATGGACCAAGATATACATGGCAAAAAATTCAACATCTAAAACAAGAACTAACAGAAAGCATACCAAATATGTATTTCAATTATGTTATCATATGCACTCTTTGATTTATTGACCATGTGATGTTCAAATGTAATAAATCTTTGTCAATAACCTTCTACTACATTTCAAAGATGAGTTTTTTACTTATGACTCATTCACTCTCCTTATAAATATTACTTTGGATCTAATAAAAGAAGAAAACAAAGATAACACCTTGCCTATTAGGTAATTAAATAAACCTATCACTCAAAAATCAATTAAAGTAACATCTAATACTTTGGACAAGAAGATGTCTATCCCAATCATGAAATCAAATGTAAGTAATCATTTGGATTTTACAAACATTAAGACATCATAATTCAAGACTTAGTGGATAAGAACTTGATCAATTTACCACCTATGCATAATGCAATTGTAAATCATAAACCAACATCTTACAAAGACAAATATTTTTGTTCATATCATACAACGTGACGACACTAAAAAATAGATGATTTGATTTAAAATAAAATATTAAAGAGCTATTTAATCAAGGTGAAATCATTATCCCTCAATAAACATACACTGGAAAAGAAATCATTTACAAATAAAAATAACCTTTTAAGTATACAAAAAATGTCAACAATAGTGATTAAACCCAATGTAATCAAAACTTGGATGAGGATGATCACTTATTTTACACTTTCACATATGGGGGGATACTTACCACCCCCATCAAAATAAATATTAATTCCTTATGGGGCATCGAGGGCTTCTACTCATAATCTTTCAAACCCTCTTATACTATATATTTTGCTTGCTTTGTTTCCTACACGCTTCATATATATTTTAAATTAAAATTCTAAAAATATAAAAACATTGATAAAAACACAAATATGCTTTTGTGATATTCATTAATGCATTTTTATTATACCACAATATTATACACATATTTCTTTATTCTATATGTTGTGCCTTCTTTCTAGTGTTTACTTTATCAAGATTTCAAAAACCAAAAATATTCATACAAGATAAAATATAAAAAATTCTTTACCTTTGTCCTGTCATATGATACACATCATACATATCACTATGGAGTTTACACATCCATGTTTTTACACTTGATTTATAATGGTATACCTTAATTTAGGTGAGAGGCAAGATAATTTGGATAGATATGCTTATGATTACATTTAAAAGTCTCTTGGTGGTGTCATTACTTGATTTATTAAGAAAATCACATTTTCTAAATAGAGCTATTTATATGCATCTTGTTTCTTACATAGTAATTACATGAGGTATACATATCTTAATTATGTACATGGATTTATTCATGTTATTTTAGCATATTACTACTATAGACACCTAAATTTGGTATGAACCTTGTTTGTATACTTGTTTTCAAGTGATTTTACATATATATAATCTCACTTACGAATAAGGTACTTATTTGTGTAGTTGTCTTAGTCTTACACCTTCTTGTCTACTTGATTTGATTGTGTTATCTTCCTTATGAACTTTTTGGATGTTTTTTGGGTCTGTCATAGGGATACTTAGTCCCATCTTTCATCTCTAAATTTTTTGTGTTTAGTATAATACCAACAATCTTGGACTGTGTTGATTACCGATATTATCCTAATGTATCTTTTAGCTTTGTTTCAAGTACACCACCCTTTGAATCACTTTATTTTATCTTTTTAGATCTTGTTGGGTCGACTTGTGCATGCTAATAGTTCTTAATTAAAATTTGAGAGCACCATAAATACAAAACCCTTAAGAGCATTTTAAGGACAAAGATTCACTAAAAGATAAGGGCACATAAAGAGCAAATAAACATCTATATTATTATTATTATTATTATTATTATTAACATAGATCTAAAGTTTTCTAATGGATAAATCATATTACATACATCACTTGTGTGCTTGTACCAAATGGGAACCAGGGTGAAATTGCATCTAGATATGCATTCACGTGATTTAGCACACATACACATTTGTAGTAAAATTACATGCAATTTGAGCCCTATTTGATATATTAGAACACATGGAACACTCAAATATTTAATGTGGAGTAGCTAAACTTATTCCAACCGAACCTCTCTAGCCAAATTTTAGGTCATCTTAGTGTTAAGAGTGCAAACTAGGGTTTTCAAGTAAAGAGAAGGAAACAAATATTCATGCATAATATTGAAGGTTAATTTATGCATGAGAGATAGCTATAAACATAGGCACATCAATATGAATATTCATAGACCAACATAATAATTCTAAATAGTACCAACATAGCCTTGTTAATAGCTTACCATAAGTGTTTGAGTTTAGATATCAGTGTCTTCATAGGTTTTAACAGTTTGTTTCCTAATTTGAGCTATCACATAGCTAATATAGAATATATTAGGGGACTATGACATAATAAATGAGAAAATATAGGTTAGAAACTAGTTAAGTGTCTCTCCTCCTTCTTTGTTTGGTCATTTTTATAATTAGTAAGTGTTATCGGTCTCTCTTTAACATTTATAATTGTATAGTTTATGCCATGTCTCATACACTCTAAATTTTAATAATTTTAACTTATTTAGATTACCTAGATTTGAAAATAAGTAAAACATTATGACAATATCTATTATTGTCTTGAGCACTAGAAGCCCAAGTATTTTTTGCCTTAGGCTTTCATTATTCCTTCTTAAGGCTTTAAATTTATATCTTTAGGGTTTGATTTTCAGAATTCATTTATGATTTCCCCTTCATAGATCTCTATATATTTTAGGGTTCAATTCATGATTTATAATCTATCCAACCTCGGATCTCTATGTTTTCCCTTATCCTATGGGTAGGTCTTGTGATTGTATTCCTTATCACCTTAGGGTTTTATAATTTTTATATGTTGGTGCATCTCCAAACCCTTATATGTTTCATCCCATGGATTCATTGTTTGCTAGCTAGGTTACATCTTATGATTTTTATTATGAGTGGACAAATGTGAATGTAGATGATCATTCTTGTATGACCAATGATAGTGCTTATGTAAGTGATGATCATGCTTTTATTAATGAGGGTAATGACCAGGTTGATTAGGATTATATACATGATGATGTAGAGAATTGGTATGATAGTGATATATATTTATATAGTGGTAGTGAAAGAGAAGTAGATAAAATTAATGTTATAATTTAGGAGACTGATCTTGCTTATCCTTATATCTTTCCACTAGTCATGAATTATAACAATAAGAAAGTAAAAATGAATTAACTAACGTACTTATTGATTCTACTAACCTTCCAATCAAGAAAGATGATATAGTAAAGAAATGGATAGATGATATATATGTTACTTCTCATGATGCTACACCTTGAAATAATGTTTAGAAATGTAATGATTTTTTTAGTGACATGCAATGTGATGTTACTCCTTATCTTGAAATGAATTGTAATGTTTCTCATCCTCTTAAAATGAAATGTGATTCTAATCCTTCTCTTGAAATGAAGTATGATGCTTATCCTTCTGTTAAAATGAAATGTGAGGATAATATTTTTATGGTTATGAAATGTGATGGTGTTTATAAACCATGCAATGATGTCTCTATTGATATGGAATGCGATAAAGCTTCTAATAAATGCAACGATAGGAATGTTTTTGGTGAATCTTTTACACCTTTGTTTAAGATAGATGGTGAGATAAAACCTATGAATACATATTTATAAAACTATAACCATTCCTACTAGCCATATATCATCCATGCTTCATGCAATATGTGAGATTCAAAACTAAGATTCTACTTTAAATTTAGAATCTAAGTCACATAAGACTAAATTTGATGATAATGTCATACTAGAACAACATATAATATGAAAGGTATTTGATTATCCCTATCTTGAACAATTAATTATGCTTAAGTTTAGCATATTTGATGGACCCAAAGATCCTCAAGTCCACTTTACATGATATGCATATTATTTTGGAGACTATTCATGTCATGGGAGAGTCTTATTAAGCACTTTTTATTGAATTCTAATGAGCGAAGCCTTGGATTAGTACTACATTTTGCATAGTGGGTCTATAGCCTACTTTTAAAAACTAGAAGAGGTTTTCTTATCTTATTTTAGTAATATTAAAATTTATAGATTAATGTTGGATCATATCCAAAGCTTTTATCAAGGCCATGCTAAGCTTATAGAAGACCACATTTTTAGGTTAAAAAATACATTACATTATCTAATGTATCTACCATATGATTTGGAAAAATAATTCATATTTAGTAAGGGTATTTTACCTTGACTTAAGGAAAGAGCAATTTATAATCCATATCATTTTTTGAGTGACTTTACATGGATCTTTTCACTCATGAGAGTCATCATGCATAAGCATGTAATTATGCATATGATTCTACTGGTTCCCAAAGTCAACAACTTCAAGTCTAAAAAGTGAACCTACATCTAAGAAGGAAGATCCAAAGAAGATAAATAATAATAAGGAAGATACAAATGAGATAATTCAAAAGAATACAATTTGTGTGCATCCTAATCCTTCAATTAAGAATCAACGTCTTCAATTTTATAGCTTTAAAGATAAACAAATTGCTATTTTATAAACACTCATTAATAATAAGTTGATAAAATTGCCTTATAATCACCATGACCCTATACATCATATAACATAGATTGGGGAAATATCATTTATAACTATAATTGTATCAATGGGCATATAGATAACAATTATTATGCATTGAAAAATTGAATTAAACAACTTATGGATATAAATGTTATTACATTTGAAAAATTTAGTAACAATTACATAAGGTTGGTTTCTCCATCTTATCATAATCTAAGAAGGGTGATATATCCTAGAAAGTTCCTAAAAAGGAATCAATGGTCATTTGAGTGCTTAGAGAAGGTGAAAATAGAAAAGGTGTTGATGACAAGGTATAATACATTGCATTTACAATTGGTTTTATTAAAGAGTTATGATACAATGGGCATGAATTAAAAAATACAAGCACTTATGAGGAATCAATAGACCTTATTATTATATCAGTTTTTGATCCATAAATAGGCAGTGTCTAAAACTACACCAATTGCCCTATTTTTATGGATGCTTTATAATTCTGAATTTCCCATTAATTAACTTAAAATTAGCATAATAATTAAAATCAACATTAAAAAATTAATAATAAACCAAAGAATCATGAGCCATAAAGACAATATGCAAACCAGAGTTGGTAATGGAGTTCACCTAATTTAGGCTACATCTTCATGTCCTACTCAAAGGCAAAATCGATCAATTATTGATGTAAAAATCACCTTGAACATTAAATATCCCTAATATGGGTTATTAATATATAAATAAATGTTTTGATGTCCACTAGCTTTAGCTCTATCTCTTGGATCTTGCTCTGGCTCTAGCTCTTGGCTCTCACTCTTGGCTCTTGCTCTGGCTTTGCTTGATTATTCTCAAGTCTTGTGTGTTGTTATTCACACTTTGATTGTGATTTCAAATGACCCCTCAAAACCCTTTATATAGGGTTATGAGTCCACAAAAGGTGGGATTGGATGCTTATCTATTTATAAAAGGATTTATAATTATCCTCAATCTTACATAGTTTGTAGGATTAAAATCCCCGTTACATGAATATCCCATATAAATGGGTTAAAAAAATATCAAGGATTTAATTTAGCCTTTACATGAATATATCCCATATCAATGGGATTTCATAAATAAATAAGGATTTTACATAGCCATAATTTAATCATAATTATTTATTTTAAGCCTTTTTCGTAGGCATAGCCATATTTATCATGGACACCTTGATTTACCTTTCCATGTATTGAAACCATCGACCACAATCCTTCCATGTAATAGCCTTCGATTTTCTTCCATTATTTATTAAGGATTTATCCTCATCAATTCTTCCACATAGCATATCATGTTTCCCACATTTGTGGGTTTGAAGACTTTTCAAAGGGCTTAAATAAGCCTATCGAATTTCCATATATCTCCATGCCTTATTAAAAGGCTTCCAAGTGGGGTTTAATAAACTATCTTTTGTTTGTATCCACATATGGGTGGAAATTTAGTCAAAATCCTTTTTTGTCACACATGTGAGATAATTTTTTTTTTTTAAATAATAAACTTTTATCCCATGTAAAGTGGTCTCACCTTGCCACATAGATGTGCCATGTGGAGGCTTGTAGTTATGCCACATGTCCATATTAGTGTGTGCCATGTGGAGGCTTGTAGTTATGCCATGTGTCCATATCAATGTGTGCCATGTGTCCATAATGCATTGGTCCACCTGTAATGCTTTTTGACTGGGTTTGACGAACATTGACCAATGTTTACCCATCCTATTGACTTTTGACCAACTTTGATCAACCATAAATTTTGCATATGGACTCCATTTTTCAAACCAAAAAATGCACCAAAAAGCTCTCAACAAGATATACACTATGAGAATATCTTGAATAAGAATGAAGACCTTTAATTTTTAGCCTTTGTAGATGATCTTTGAATCACACATCCCCACTAAGAAGGCTTTTGGTCTCCAAAAGTCCAATAATCCATCAAAACTTGAAAATGAAGGTCCTACTACCCTTCCATGAAGTTATTTGTATTTTCCACCAAAAAATCTTCTACATAAAACAACACACAGGAGCAAAAATAGCATTGAAGGTAATATTATTTTTCCTATCAACAACGTTCTCCTATAACGGTCTAAATATTAGAAGTATAATGATAAGTTAACAACATTATTTATCCCAAACAATGAATATGGTTTGAAATGTGGCTTGGTTTTCAAACCTAGGGTTTTTATAACATCTTCAATAATTAAATTCTTTTGATAATTTATATCAATTATAGCATCTATCTTTGAATGCTTAGCAATTATTCTTTTGAAGAAATGTTGTTTACCTCTCCAGGGTGATAAATTCTATATTGTTAGCTTGTCCTTGATTGTCATCTCCTTGATTGCTATTGTCTTAGGTTTTGATTGATGAGGCTCTATCTTTCTCTTGACTATAGATGTAATTACAACCTTTGCCTGAGGTTGTGGATGACTTTGCTTATCTTCTTTCAACATTTGCCCCATAGCATTGAAGTAAAAACCAAACTTTATCTTATTTAGGCAACTTCATTTCTTTAGTATTTTTATTTTCTGACTTGACATGTCTCTTAAGTATCCTTTTAGGGATTTCTTTGGCATACTTATAAGATACATTTGAGTATTTCCTCTTTTCATATCTCAATAAGTTGTCTAAAAATGTCTCATCAGATTTAACTACTTTATCTTTTGAGAATACCTCCTTCAGCTCTTTAGGGTGTTCTGACTTGTTGCTTATATAACTCTTTAGCTCCACTTCTTGGGAAGATTATCCTTCATTTCCATATCTTAATCCTATGTAAAGTGATCTCTTCATAACTTTGATAGGTTGGACAATTCCTTGACCATTAATGCCAATGCCCTTTCCATTAAATCCCATCTTGGCCAATAGCTTAAAACCTATTACCCTTGTGTGTTTCTCAAATGTATCAACAAAATTACTTGATGAATGTATGGAGTTGAAACACAAAGTATCCATAACATTTTTAATATAGACAAAAGAATTGATTTCATTAATTTCATTTTCTCAGTGTACATCTAAGTCAGAAGACACATTAACAATTAGAGCATTGTTTGCTTCCAGAATTACAATATTGTTTTCATTAAGAGGACTACCAAGAGTATAAGAATCATAGGAATCACTGATATAACTAGAAATTACCTTGGTTGTCTAACTAGTCCCAAAAAAAAATTTGTAATCATGATTGCTAGTCAATTAGATTCCATCTCCTGATGCTGTGTACTTGGTTTGCCAAAGTGTGAGATAGAAATTACCCAAAATGATCTCCTCTACTTCTTCTAGGACTATATCAAGAGCAACTTGATCAAATAATAGACTTCCAATACTAAAATGTAGGATACAATAATGTGTCACATGTCACGTATCATGATATTAGCTACTTTGAATGTTTTGGTGCAGGGTAATGAAAGAACTTTCAATCCCATATGTTGTACAAGACCTTTAGTGAGATAGCTAGCTCCAAAGCTCCAGTGAAAATAAATCTGCATGAGCTTACCCTTAGTAATAGCAATAAAATTCTACCTTTGGGTATTCTCAGAGTGTAGCATAATCCTTAGAAATTTAGCTAATAGAAGTTATATTATAATATCTAAAATTAATTGATGACGTACTGCTAGTCTAGATGACTGATTGCTTCTAGAAACAACTGGTTCCTCGTTTTGCTTCTTGAACCAGTGGGGAGCCTAACTTGGATGCAATATCCAACATTGCTCTATAATATATCCTCTTCTTAAAATTTTGAGTCTTCATGCATCCTCTTCCTCTGACAGTGTTATTTTTATAGTTCCACTTGCAAAACATCAATGCTTTATTGGATTTTCTTGATCTGTAACTCCTGTCTTCATTCTACAGCTTGTCATTATTCTTGTGATTACAAGTATTGTATCGATGTAATGATAATGGTATTTATAAATAACTAAATTTGATCTAACATTGGATCCATAGTATTCCAAAATATGTGAATAAAATCATAATTACACCAACACAAACTTAGCTCTGATACCAATCTTGATCTATAAACAGGCAGTGTCTAAAGCTACACCAATTGCTCTATTTTTATGGATGATTTATAAATTCTTAATTTCACATTAATTAACTTAAAATTGGCATAATAATTAAAATTATCATTAAAAAACTTGATAATAAACCAAAAAAGCATGAGCCATAAAGATAATATGCAAACTAGAGTTGATAACAAAGTTCACCCGATCTAGGCTACATCTTTAGGTCTTACTCAAAGGCAGAATCACTCAATTATTGATGTAAAAATAAATTTGTACACAATTTATCCCTTTTAGTGGTTATTTATCTATAAATAAATGTTTTGATGTCCACTAGATCTGGCTCTGGCAACTGGCTCTGGCTCTCACTCTAGCTCTGACATCATATGCAGTACTTGTAAATGTTGGGGATCAACCAACAATATGATTACACTTATGAAAGCAATAAACCACGGAATTAAATTAGATAGATAAGTAACTAGAATGATAAATAGCAAAGAACAAGAGATATAAGAAACCACCCTGAAAACTTGTATTAAACTCTTTACAAAAGGAATACAATTGAAGAAACTTCTTTCTTCCACACCTCTCTCAGATGCACAAGATCTCTCTCTAGATCTCTATTCCTCAAGAGCTCTCTCTCTCAAGTACAATCAACTCCAACAACCTGGATTGATACAACTCTGTACTATTCTTCAAACATTCACAATGTTCTACTACTATAATAAGCTAAGAAGATCTTTCCTACATATAGAATTAGGAAACTTGAGCATGCACTTACAACCAACAGTTAAGCCTCTTGAACAAGGGCTCTAAAAACAATCTTACTAATAATAGAAATGCGAACTTAAGACTAAGACTTAAACTCATCATGCAAACACTCAGTTCTGTCTTCGAAAATAGCATTCTGGACGCACAGGTAACCGACGCCGGTTCCTGCCTGCTTGCCTGTGACCAACGTCGGCCGATCCTCTACCGACGCCGACGTCTCTTAAACTATTCCTGATCGACGTCGGTCGCTCCTGACCGACGCCGGTGACTGTGTAAACCTGTAACTTTGGTAATGCGCTCCTTGGTGAAGCTTATAGACTCCACACCTTAACAATCTCGCACTTGGAGATAAACAGCTGCATCAGTACCTGTACAACAACATCTTCTATCTCCTTCATCTTCAACTCAATCATGAAGACCAACAGAAGTTGAATGAAGATTCAACTTCTCCTTTGTAACCGGCTTGGTTAACATATTAGCAGGATTCCTATCTGTATGGATCTTTTCCAGCTTCAAATCACCATCTTCCAATACCTGCCGTATGAAGTGGTACCTTAGCTATATGTGCTTTGTTCTTGAGTGAAAGGCTGAATTCTTAGCCAAATGGATTGCACTCTGACTGTCACTATGCAATCTGCAACTCCCATGCTCCCTTCTAAGCTCTTCCATGAACCGTGTCATCCATATCATCTCTTTGCTAGCTTCTGTGGCTGCAATATACTTTGCTTCTGTAGTTGACAAGGCAACAACCTTCTACAACTTTGATATCCAGCTAACCGCCGTTCCACCTACAGTGAAAACATATCCTGTGGTGCTCCTCCTGCCATCCAAATCACCTGCCATATCTGAATCTACATAACCATGTAGAGAAGTATTTGAACCTCCATAGCACAAGTGCCTACTGCTGGTTCCTCTCAGATATTTGAGGATCCACTGAACTACTTTCCAGTGTTCCTTTCCTGGATTGGCCATATACTTACTTACAACTCCCACTACTTGGGCAATATCCAGTCTAGTACACACCATTGCATACATCAAACTTCCTACTGCGAAAGAATATGGAACCTTACTCATGTACTCTACCTCATCATGTGAATTAGGACATTTTTCTTTACTCAACTTAAAATGTCCAGCCAAAGGTGTGCTTACCGGTTTAACATCCTGCATATTGAACCGTTTCAACACCTTGTCCACATAATCCTCTTGAGACAATATCAACCTGTGATTTTTCCTGTCTCTCTTAATGCTCATGCCAAGGATTTTCTTTGCTGCTCCCAAATCGTTCATAGCAAATGTTTGAGCTAATTTCACCTTAAGCTCAGAGATGTCCTGCATGTGTGATCCTGCAACCTGCATATCATCTACATACAACAAGAAGATAATATATCTACCATTATCCAATCTCTTAAAATACACACAATGGTTAGATTGACACCTACTGTAGCCATGCTGAGTCATAAACCTATCAAATCTCAAATACCACTGTCTAGGAGCTTGCTTGAGGCCATACAAGCTTTTCTTCAATTTGCACACCAACTTCTCCTTACCTTTGACCTCAAATCCTTCTGGCTGTTCCATATAAATTTCCTCATCCAAATATCCATGAAGAAACACTGTCTTAACATCTAGCTGCTCAAGATGCAAATCCTCAACAGCAACCAAAGACAGTACAATCCGTATAGAAGTCATTTTAACAACAGGAGAAAAAATCTCACCAAAATCAATACCTGGCTTTTGTGCAAATCCTTTCACTACCAACCCGGCCTTATATCTCATCTGTCCATTATCACCTTCCTTCAACCTGTATGTCCATCTGTTCTTCAGTGTTCTCTTACCAGCTGACAACTCAACCAAATCCCATGTTTGGTTCTCTCTTAAGGACTCCATCTCCTCAACCATGCCATGCTCCCACTGACTCTTGGACTCCACCTGTATTGCTTCTTCAAAACTCTCTGGTTCTCTACCATCGGTTAGCAATAAATAGTATAATGAAGGAGAATATCTAATTGGAGGCTTACTTACCCTTTTTGACCTCCTGATGGGTGTCTGAGACTCGTTCACAACACGCTGTCCACCCAAATTCTCTGACAGTGACCGACCTCGGTCACCTCTAGACTTGTTACTGGCTGACGCCGGTTCTTCCTGACCAATGTCGGTGCCTGTCCTACCGACGTCAGTCTCTGTATGACCGACATCGGTTTCTGAACTGCCGATGTCGGTTCCTACACTGCCGACGTCAATCTCTATGTTTTCCTGCAAGTGATTATTTATTTTTCCCGCGAGCTCATTTTGGACCGTCACCTCGTCCAATTCTCCATTGCTCTGCCCAGATTGATTCAGCTTTCTCATCTGATCACTATACATCACTTTTTCATTGAAAACAACATCATGGCTCCTAATTATCTTGTTAGTTCCTAGATTCCAAAATTTGAAACCAAAATCATCTGAGCCATAGCCAATAAATGTGCACCTCATAGACTTAGCATCCAACTTCTTTCTATTTTCCTTATCTACGGGCACAAAGGCTTCACAACCAAAAACTTTGAGATAAGAGAGATCTACCTTTTTACCTGTCCATGCCTCTTCTGGAATTCCACCATCCAGAGCTGTAGAGGGTCCTCTGTTAATCAGGTACACTACAGTGTCAACAGCTTCTGCCCAAAACTCTAAGGGCAACCCAACATGCAATCTCATACACCTTGCACGCTCCATTATTGTTCTATTCATCCTTTCAGCAATTCCATTCTGCTGAGGTGTCCTTGGAACCATCCTTTGCCTATGGATTCCATGCATATAACAATAATCTCTGAACTTAAAGCTGCAGAACTCACCACCATTGTCAGATCTCAGGCACTTCAATCTTCTGCCTGTTTCATTCTCAACCATAGCTTTCCAAATCTTAAAAGTCTCAAATACATCAGATTTCTTGTTAATACAATAGATCCATACCTTTCTTGTAGCATCATCTATGAACGTAACATAGTACTGTGATCCTCCAATAGAAGCTACCTGAGCCGGTCCCCACACGTCTGTGTGAACAAGCTGCAACTTATGCCTCTTCTTTGTAGACCCAGTCTTGAGAAAACTAACCCTTTTCTATTTTCCAAATACACAGTGCTCACAAAATTCTAGATCCATGCTTTTCAAATCTAAAAGTTTACCTTTAGACTTAAGAATTGACATCCCCTTCTCACTCATGTGGCCAAGCCTTGAGTGCCACAATTTAGCATCCACATCTGAAGTAGATAATACAGAAGGAGAAATATTAGTAACACAATTACATAAATAGAGAGTACCTACTCTCTTACCTCTGGCCATAACAAGTGCACCCTTGGTGACCTTCCAAGATTTTGCTGTGAGAGTTACTGTACAACCCTCATCCCCTAACTTTCCTGTAGAAATCAAATTTCTCTTCAAGCTAGGAACATGCATCACATCTCTCAACACCCATGTGTTGCCATTCTGCATCTTCAGCTGCACTTTACCTTTGCCAATTATTTTATAAGGCTCATCATCCCCTAAATACACTATTCCAAAATCTCCATGGATATAGTTACTGAAATATTTTCTGTTAGGGGTAGCATGAAAAGATGCACCAGAATCTAATACCCAAGATTCTATATTATTATGCAAAGAGAATATTAAAGCATCTTGTGCAATACCTGCAACCTTTGCCTCTTCCTTTCCTTCGTGCTGATTGTCCTCCTTAGGCTTTGACCAGCAATCTCTACTTATGTGCCCCATCTTTCCACAATTCTAGCATTGTGGCCTCCTGCCATTTCTGGATTTGGATCTACCTCTCACCTTAGACTTAGATCTTGATCTCCTCTTGCTCTTCTCTTTTTGCCTTCCCCTGCTCTCAAGATTTAAAGCGTTCCCTGATGTTTCCTCTGTGCTTTTCCTACGAATTTCCTCATTCAAGATAACACTAACAACATCCTCTACTTTTAAAATATTCGAAGCAGATGCAGTATTAGAAACTGCCATTACCAAGCCATGCCAGCTTTCAAGCAAAGAACATAATATTAAAAGAGCTTTTATTTCATCATCAAACACAATTTTCACTAAACTTAATTGATTAACAATTCCATGGAAATCATTCAGGTGATTAGATACAGATCCACCTTCCTGCATATGCAAATTAAATAACTGCTTCATAAGATATACCTTATTAGAAGCTGAGGGTTTTTCATACAAATTTGCTAAAGTAGTCATCAACTCTACCGTTGTTTTTTCCTATGATAAATTAGATATCACAATGGATGCCAGACTCAGTCTTATAGACCCCAGAGCCTTTTTATCAAGAAATTCTCATTCTTCATCATCCATGTCCTTGGGCTTCTTTGCAATCCCACCTAACGGTAAGTATAGATCTTTTTGATACAGATAGTCCTCTATCTGCATTCTCCAATGTTGATAGTTCTTTCCATTAAACTTATCCATTCTCAATTTACTTTCTTCTGCCATTGCTTCTCCCACTCAAACAGAAATCCCTACAGAAACCCCTGTGAGCAACCTGTAATCAATACACACTACACAGATCTAAACCACCTGTTAGTGAACCTGAGCTCTGATACCACTTGTTGGGGATCAACCAATAATATGATTACACTTATGAAAGTAATAAACCACGGAATTAAATCAAATAGATAAGTAACTAGAATGATAAATAGCAAAGAACAAGAGATACAAGAAACCACCCTGAAAACTTGTATTAAACTCTTTACAAAAAGAATACAATTGAAGAAACTTCTTTCTTCTACACCTCTCTCAGATGCGCAAGATCTCTCTCTAGATCTCTATTCCTCAAGAGCTCTCTCTCTCAAGTACAATCAACTCCAACAACCTGGATTGATACAACTCTGTATTGTTCTTCAAACATTCACAATGTTCTACTACTACAATAAGCTAAGAAGATCTTTCCTACATATAGAATTAGGAAACTTGAGCATGCACTTACAACCAACAGTTAAGCCTCTTGAACAAGGGCTCTAAAAACAATCTTACTAATAATAGAAATGCGAACTTAAGACTAAGACTTAAACTCATCATGCAAACACTCGGTTCTGTCCTCGAAAATAGCATTCTGGACGCACAGGTAACCGACGCCGGTTCCTGCTTGCTTGCCTGTGACCGATGTCGGCCGATCCTCTGCCAACGCCGGCATCTCTTAAACTATTCCTGACTGATTCGGTCGCTCCTGACTGACGCTGGTGACTGTGTAAACCTGCAACTTTGGTAATGCACTCCTTGGTGAAGCTTTTAGACTCCACACCTTAACAGTAAAATCATGGTTAAGGAAAATGGAAGCAACATTGGATAATATTAATATGACTATTTCATTTAATTTTTAAGGGATTTGATTAAATATTAAAGTGACATAATATTTGACTCCTATTAAGTGTAAATTTACATATCAAAATACAAAAGTATGGGTACCAAATCATAGTAAACAAATTAAAAATTAAGGAATTAAGCAAGTAGTGATAACTCAACATAAAGAGAAAGAAAACATGAAATGATAAGGAATTAATGAAATTCCAATATGGAGGATGACTTTTCAAAACATGGCCCCATTGTAATCTAGGTATGTTGAATACTGAATAAGTGTGGAAAACATGTTTCCAAAACATGCCCCCATTGTATATCTAAAATTGTGAATGTGTGAAATCCATGTCTCTATGACATGCCCCCACTAAATCTAAAACTATGAATTTGTGTAAGTCATGCCTCTATGACATGCCCCCACTAATATGACCCCATTGAGGTGAAGGAAGATATAAATTGCCAGTTATCTCACCACAAAAGGATAAGATAACCATATAATAATGAATGAACCGTGTAGCATATATGAGACCTTGTCTAGGTATATGTATCTTTAAAGCACCATAATGTGATCACAACAAGGCCTAATATGCGTTTTAAATATCATGGAAACATATATATTGTAACAATATAATCTCAAGAAGCAATCAATCACACACACAAGAACACTAGAAATCAAATCAACCATCAATGATCTAAGGAGACCACAAACAAGGGGCATGTTCAAATATTGCACAATCAAAGGGATGTGACTTACTTAAATATACAGTAAAGTAAGAATAACATATTCAAATGTCCATACAAGAAGTAATGACATATTCAAATGTCAAAGAAGTAAACAAAGGCTCGAGGTGGGGGGTGTAAATATTGGAGCATATTCAAATGCTCAACAAAAATGATAATATCAAGGAAAGACATTTAAGGAAGTGCATAAAGAAAATCATACACAACCAACATAAATATATCATAGTATCCCATGGACCAATGTGTTAGCAAAAATTATCAAATACATCTCATATAAAGTACACTGTGAAAGATATAATCATGGATAAAGGCATGTGTAAGTACATATATGAGTTAAAACATGATAATGTAAAATGACCATATAATGATATAATTTATATGTATTGTGATCATAGAGGTGGATGCCCCCAATGCCCTAGTGAAGTGAGTAGAGGGAAATCCTAACATACAAGAGTGCATAGATTATGTATATGTGTATGTCTATATCACACTTAAATAGAAGAGTGAAACACATGTATGTAGAAATAATTGATGTGTTATCCATCAACATGGAACTAACACATAAATGCTAAGGAGCTAATAGAATATGTAGATGTAAAAAATATTTTTGGATTTTGAAATTTTTGTTTTTTTAGTATTTTTGGGATATGTGCATCTTTACAACCTTACGTTGGATCTTTGACATTGTTTACATCATGATTAAATAAGTTGAAATGGTACATACCATGTTCCTCCTCACATTTTACATGTGTAGTAGAAGAATTGATGCTATCATTTAGAATATGTCGTAATTTGCCTTTATGAGAAAAAGAAATGCTTTGCTGATTTTGTTCAATTTGTGCTTCCATTTGATATAACCAAAGATTGCCTAGTGTAAATTAATATTGAAATGTGGCAGGCATAACCAAAACTCTTTTTTGAATTATTTTAGAACCACAAACAATTGGAAGTGTTCTGTGGCCTAAGGAGTTTTTCTAATTGACCTTTCTTTGCAAGTCTTGTAGATTAAAGCCAACCTGTTGAAAATGTATTATATTGTAAGTAGTTTTCATTTGTGTAGGATCAATATGGATATGCCAAAAATAAGCACCAATCATGAATAAGATGATTATTAAATCTTTTTGGTTTGGATGGTGTTTGATTTGTTTACTCTAATGCCCCTGTTGTGGAGTTATAGATCCTTTTTAGATTTATCATGCAAAGAATTGTTAAATATTTTTTATTTTTTATGATCACTAGGTTGTGACCCTGATTCCTTTTGAGGATCATCAAATGTAAATTTTTGGTCATTGATGAGGTCTTGGATCTTATGCTTCAAGGCAAAACATCTATGGATATAATGTCTTGGTCCCTAGTGATAATCAAAATAAACATTTACATTGTACCCTTTGGGTAAAGGTCTACTCATATCAACCTCTAATATTATGAGGGAGAGATATAAGATACACTCTATAATCTATGGGAGTAAAACCAAGAAACTCAGGTAAACATGAGAACTATCTCCTCAGTACCTTAGATAAAATAATATACTCAATTTTTTGTAGTAGTGTATCAATAAATGTTGTTTTATTTGTATGAGAAATGGGTTGAGCTATACCCTATTCATGTTTGTCCACCCCTTGTCATTTATATCTATAATTTAGCAAATTTTGAAGACTAAAATTAGGTTTGTAGGGTTGCAATGTAGGATTACTTATTTGTTAGATTATTACTTGATGTTTGAAGGGATTAATATCCATTGGACATATGTAAATAGATACATGATGACTAAATTTTAAGTAGGTGTGCAAAGCAGATGGAAGCATATACATTTTATGTATCCAAGGTCATCCCAATGATATATTATAGTTTGCATCATTTGGCACAACTTAGAAAAAAGTAGGCAATATATGCGGACACACAATGATATTCAATGTTATTTGCCCTAGTACTTATCATGAAGTATTATCAATTTCCTTGATGATTATATTAGATGTTACAAATTTGATGGTTCAATGCTAATTAAGGAGAGAAAATATATGTTGTAAATGTTGATCCCTACCATTGTCCACAAGAACTCATTTTATAATTTTATTACAAACATACACTTGGATATAGAGTGGAAAATAACTATTTATCAAAGGCTGGGATGACAAATCCTCCTTTTAAAGGATACATTATTTTTGGTCCAATTGATGGAGTTTAACATGAAAGCAACATGTGGTGATTATACATTTTGTCGCAAGATTATCTTCTGTAATGTTCTCACAAAAATAACCTTGCAAGGTAGTGACTTGTGTAACAAGTATAATAGTGAAATTTTATTCATAGCTTCATTATATGTCTTTAGGATTTTTGGCATATGCTCATGTTGGTTTTCTAGATTGTGAGAAGGAAATTGTGTTGCTGAAGGCAAGTCTTGATAATGATATTATTTTAGGACACCACTTTACAAACAAAGGTAATAATGTTTGCGTTGTGTGCATAATATCTATAAAAGTAGCCAATGTTATATCACTTGGTACTTGGGTATCACACACTACCTCATATGGGATATCCTTATATATAGTAGAGTGATTTAGAAGTTCAAAGATTGAGATCTTAGGATACATGCTACCTTATTATCATTAAGGCCATTTTTCATGAGTTTAAGTTTATATGACACTTTATCTATCTTATTTATTTCAATAATAGATTAAATAAGCACAAGGGTGATAAACATATCTATAGTAGGATAATTAATTTCAAAACTTAGATAGAACATATACTAAATTTATTATATTGAGATATGATAAAAATGGGAAGTACAACTATGCTAGATATGGAAATGATAAATAAAGAAGATATGTAGCTGGTTATGATGCTAATACAGATCTAGATCTAAAACAAGTAGAAAGCAGACTGAAAGAATGTTCTAAAATAACTGACAAATTCTAGATTAAGTGCCTCTGTAGTAGTAGATGCTTACGTTAGCATGGGATAGTTGCATTGACACTAGTTTCTAGGTTGGATGTAAGTGTTTTGTATATAATAACTATTGACATAGGATGCAACCACCTAGATGCTTCTGGGTTTATTGTCTCCTTTGATCTAGTGAATTTAGATCTAGGTTATGGATTATTTTTCCTTGTCAAATGATCAAAACCCTAGTTCATCATTTTCATAGTGGTTGTGGGAAAAATGGGTTAGTTAGCACACAACGTCGAACCACCCCAAAGACCCATCTATAAATTAGTGCGATGTACATAGCTAATACTTTGAAGAGGGCCTTAGACTTATGTAATTATACACTACATGTTGGCTTGTGTTGGAATTATGTAATGTGTGATAAGCAAGTACAATAGTGACCTAGTTCATAACTTGGAAAATATAGTTCTCAGGATACTCATTTAGTACTTCAAACTTATAGATGTATTTTCCCTATGATTATTGTGGAAATGGGAGAAAAAAAGGGAATCATTATTCAATTGAATGCTTGATAGAATGGCTTTGATAAGTTGCCTTGGTCTGTGTTAGGTGAGGAATGAATGAGGGTTGATCTTGTATTTGTACCAATCCCTTTGTAAATTATCTCACATTAAATCACTTAGGCTATCCATTAGGATACATTTCATCTAAAAATTAGATGACTTTTGGGCACTGGGCACTTACATAAAAAAAGAACACCTTCATTGACATAGGTATCCGTCTAGGATGCTAGTGTTCAGGGAGCAAAAAAATAAGTACAAACTCAAAACTTGTAGAGGTGGAAGATAAATAATTTTTAAGCATACTAGGCAAGATAGAACCCCTGGGTCATTAACATAAGATTGGTCAAACTAAGAGATAGGCCAAGAGGCATAATAGAGAGTAGATGTGAGACTTGCAGTAGTAGGACATATTTAGAACTAAAAGGAATAACCAAGGTCTGAGTTTACCAAGTGTACAAGACTGAGGTGATATATAATTCATAGATAGTGTGTACTTATAACTTGAAGGAGTGTTTAAACTATCGATCCATTTGGGGTTTAAATTAGCAAGTTGAATTGTCACCAATGGAGAAGTGAACATGGTTTTTAGGTTGGACTTGATTGTATTATCTAACCTCACCAATTTTATAGTGTGAATTGACATGGTTCATTCACACTCACTAGGTTATAAGTATGATTGGGTTGCATGGTTTATTTAGTCTCAATTACCATGCAATAATTCATCTTTTCTCCTAGGTTAGGGGAATGTGTCTTTTATCCCTATCCCTATCTCTATATCCTTAGATATATGCACTTTTCAGATTTATATATTTGTCCTAATCTCAATTTTACTAATTTATAATGATACATCTTTCAAATAAAATTATGAGTAGGCAAGATGGTTTCATTTATACACATGTACACTATAGTTGGACTCAAGCAAAGGCAAGGTGTGTCATACACACACATGTATGCATTCCTTTCTTTTAAACTAGCTATTTCACAACTAGATTAAAGGCAGGTGGAATGTAGACACTATTTATGATTTATTTAGAACCTCAATCTTGTACACTTGTTAAACTCAGACCTTGGCTGTTAATTTTGTTTCTAGACCTTTCATGCTTCCATAAGTCTCCATCTACTCTATCTTATGCCCCTTGGCCTATATCTTAGTCCGACTAGTCTTATGTTGATGACCTAGGCCTTTTTTATCTTTCCCAAAATACTTAAAAACTATTTATCTTCCACTTCTGCAAGTTTTGAGCCTGTACCTATTTTCTTGCTCTTTGGACACTTGCATCTCAGATAGACACCTATGCCAATGTAGGTGTCCTACTCTGACACAAGTGTCAAGTGCCCTAAAGTCATAAAATTTACAAATGGAACATATTCTAATAGTCAGCCCAAGTGATTTAATGCAAGATATTCTCTAAAGGGGTTGGTATAAATACATGATCAACCTTCATTCATTCCTCACCTAGTATAGACCAAGGTAACTTATCAAAGGCATTATAACAAGCATTCAATTGAGCAAAGCTTTCCTATTTTCTCTTATTTCCACATCAATCATAGGGACATCAAATTTAAAGGTCTAAATTACTGAAGGATCATCCCAAAGAGCTATATTTTTTAATTTACAAGCTCTATGACTATCGTACTTGATTATCACACAATGCATGATTCAAAAACAATCTAACATGTAGGGGATGACTACATAAGTATGAGACACTCTTTAGAGTATTTATTATATAGGCACTGCTCATTGATAGAAGGGTATTTGGGGTAGCTCAACATTGTGTGCCTACTAACCAATTTTTCCCATAACCAATATGAAGATGAAGAATTACGGTTTTACTATTTGACAAGGAGTGAAAATCCATGACCTAGATCTGATTGCACTAGAGTGAAGGCGATGACAAACCCAAAAGTATCTAAGTGGTCACATCCTATTCTAAAATATATTCTTTATGGGATACCTACGTCTGACTGAGACACTAGAATCAACACAACTATCCCAGTTTAACATAAGTGTTTGTAACTATAAAGAAACTTAATCAAAAATTTATCCACTATTCTAGAATATTCTTACAATCTACTTCCTGCCTATAGCAAATCTAGATCTGTATGGACATCAAAACTATCTAGGTATCTTATTTATTTATCATTGCCATAGCTAGCATAGCTATACTTTACATTTTTAGCATATCTCAATATCATACATTCAATATATGTTTTATCTGAGTTTTTCAATTAATTAGCCTGATATAGATCTATTTACCACCCTTGTTGTTATTCATTTCTATATTCTTAAACATATCTATCCCAATATGATCTTTATCCAATTTAGCCTTAAACATATTACATGAGACTCTTCCAATATTCCAAAAATACCAAAAAAAAAAAAAATCCAAAAATATTTTTGGCATCTACATATTCTATTGGATCCTTGGCATCTATGTGTTAATTTCACGTAGATAAATATTATATCAATTACTTCTACATACACATGTTTCACATTTTTATTTGAGTGTGATACATGCATACATGATCTATGCACTCTTAAATGTGGGGATTTTCCTCTATTCATGTCACCAGGATGTTGGGGGCATCCACCTATATGATCATAATACATCCAAGTTATATTATTATATGGTCACTTTATCATTTTTGAGCTCATATATGTACTTACACATGCCTTCATCCACACTTATATCTTTCACATGTACTTGATATGATATGCACTAGATGTTTTTGCTAACACATTAAATCCATGGGATACTATGATATGTTTATGCTAGTTGTTTGTAATTTACTTTATGTACTTCTTAGAGTGTATTACCTTGCTATTATCTCATCTATTGAACATTTGAATATACTCCATTATTTGCAGCCTCTATGCCTTTGTTTTCTTCTTTGACATTTGAATATGCCATTGCTTGTTATATGTACATTTGAATATGTCATTCTTGATTTTGTGGACATCTGACTAATTCATGTCCCTTCAATTATGTGACATTTAAACATGCCCTTTGTGTGTGGTCTCCTTGGACCATTGATTGTTGATTTAATTTTGAGTGCTCTTATTTTTGTGCTTGATTACTTATTGAGCTTGTATTTTTATTATCTAGATGTTTCCATGATATTTACCATGCATATCATCTTGATGTGATCTCATTCTATGCAATCCAATGAGACATTTACCTAGGCATTTTCTTCTATATGCTACATGGTTCATTCACAATTATATGGTTATCTTATCCTTTTGAGGTGAGGTAACTATTAGTTTTTATTTTCCATCACCTCAAAGGGTAGGGCACATCAATAGGGGCATGTCATAGAGGCATGGCTTCCACACATTCACATTTTAAAATTCAGTGGGGGTATGCCATATAGACATGGATTTCACACATTCACAATTTTAGATATATAGTGGGGGCATGTTTTGGAAACATGTTCTCCACACTTACTCAATAATCAACATACCCAAATTATAGTGGGGGAATGTTTTAGAGACATGTTATATACATTGGACCTTATATCAATTTTCATATTTCTCCATGTATAGTGGAGGCATGTTATAGTAATATGTTACCCACACTTGTTCAAATTTCTAAATTATCCAAAACACACAATTATATAATTTAGATACACATTTATGACATAATTCTATACATTGGTACCATTGTTATATGCAATTTCATCATGAGACATATATAAGGTGCTTATGATATATAATGTGCACCTAATATTACAAAATCCAAATCAGTTTTAAATTCCAAACACTTTTAGGGACTATCACCACCCACCAAGTTAGACTTTTACAAACTATATTTAGCCAATCTACTGCATTAGTTGGTTCATTTTTTGGTATGGTTGAGGTGATTAAATCACTCAATATTTCTAAGTTTTTATGTTGGAATTGATTATATCATCCAAAATCACTTATTTTATAGTGTGAGTATATGTGGTTCACTCACACTCACCAATTTATAAGTATGATCGGGTTACATGGTTGAGTTAGTCTCAACTACCTAGTGGTAATTCATCTTTTATGCAAGGTTGGGGGCATGTGCCCTCCTCTATCTCTTTATATCTCTCTCCTTAGATATATGGACATTCTAGATTTATATATCTATCCCAATCTCAATTTCAATGATTCATAATTATACATCTTTCAAATGAAGTTGCCAAAAGGCAAAATGGTTGCATCGTTACACAGGTGTACTCCTAAACCTTGCTCTCTTATAATTTAAATCATTTCAATGTTTTCAAATTTTTATTATATGAATTGATTATATACTATAACATACTCTTGGTTGAAGGTTAGTCACCAGAAAAACACTCAAGTTGGACTCAAACAAAGGCAAAATGTGTCATACACACCTAGTAAACATTTCTTTCCTTTAAACTAGTAATTTTTTTACTAGATTAAAGTTGAGTGGGTAAATATAGACACTATTTATGAATTATATAACACCTCAACATTTTATACTTATAAAATTTAGACCTTGGCTATTCCTCTCAATTCTAAACCTTTCCTACTTCTACAAGTCTCGTATTTTCTCTTTCTTGTGCCTCTTGGCCTATCTCTTAGTTCAAATAGTCTTATGTTAATGACTCAAGCCTTCAATCTCACCCAAAATGCTTAAAAACTATTTATCTTCCAAATCTACAAGTTTTTATCTTATACCTATTTTTTTGCTCCTTGGAAACTTCTATCCCAAACAAACACTTATGTTGATGCAGGTGTCCTACTTTGACGCAAGTGTCTAGTCCTAAAAAATTATCTAATTTTGAAATGAAACATATTATAATGGTCAACCTAAGTGCTTTAATATGAAATATTCTCCAAAGGGATTGGTATGAATATAAGATCAATCCTCATTCATTATTTAGTTAGCAAAAACTAAGGTAACTTATCAAAAGCATTCTATCAAATGTTTAATTAAACAAAACTTCCCTATTTTCTCATATTTTAATATCAATCATAGGGACAACACATACACAGGTCTAAAATAATGAAGGAGTATCTCAAGATCTATATTTTACAAGTTACAAGATAGGTTACTATTGTACTTACTTATCACACATTGTATGATTCACACATAAGCCAACACGTAGAGGATAATTACATAAGTTTGAGGCCCTATTCAGAGTATTAGATATGTAGATAGTGTTCATTAATAGAGATAACTTTAGGGTAGCTTGACATCATGTGCTTAATAACCCATTTTTACCACAACCAATATTAAGATGAAGAACTAGGGTTTTGCTATTTTACAAGGAGAAATAATCCATGACCTAGATCTGAATGCACTAGAATGAAGGTGGTGATGAACCTAGAAGCATTTAGGTGTTTACATCATGTTTTAGTAATTATTATTTACTAGACACCTATGTCTTATTCAAATACTAGCATTTATGTAACCATCTTAGGCTAATGTAAGCATCCATGATTACATATGCACTTGATCTAGAATTTGGTGACTATTACAGAACATTCTTCAAGTCGAATTCCTACTTATTCTAGATAGAGATCTTTATTGGCATCAGAACCAACTAAATACCTTATTTATTTGTCATTGCCATATCTATCATAACTATACTTTCCATTTTTAACATATCTTAGTTTAATAAATTTAGTATATGTTCTATCTAAGTTTTATAATTAACTAGCCTGTTATAAATCTATTTATCACCCTCATACTTATTCATTTCTTTATTCTTAACCCTATCTATCCCATAATAGGATCCTTATCTAATTTAGGATTAAACAAAATGTTCAACCATAATATTTGGGTTAGATGTAGGTGTATTTTATGGAATAACTAATCAAACATGATGTAACCACCTAGATGCTTCTAGGTTTATTATCACCTTTGATCTAGTGTATTCAAACCTAGGTCATGGACTATCTTTATTTGTCAAATGATCAAAACCCTAGTTCTTCATCTTTATAGTGGTTGTGGAAAAAATGGGTTAGTGGGTACATGGTGTTGATATGTCCTAAAGACTCTAATATCAATGAGTGTTGCATATGTAGCCAATACTTTGAAGAGGGCCTCAAATTTATGTAGTTCTCCTTTATGTGTTGGATTTTGTGTGAATCATGTAATTAGTGATAATCAAGTAAAATAAATACCTAGCTTGTAATTTGGTAAATATAACTCTTGGGGTGATCCTTTAGTAATTCAGACTTGTATATCTATTGTCCCTATGACTAATATGGAAATGGGATAAAATAGGGAAGCTTTACTCAATTGAATGTTTGATAGAATGCATTTGATAAGTTGCCTTGGTTTATGCTAGGTAAGGAATGAATGGGGGTTGATATTTTATTTATACCAATCCCTATGGAGAATATATTACATTAAATCACTTAGATTGACCATTAGGATATGTTTCATTTGTAAATTAGATGACTTTAGTGTTGGGGATCAACCAACAATGGATTACACTTGTGAAAGCAATGAATGCGGAAATAAATCAGATAGATAAGTAACTGAAATGATAAATAGCATAGAACAAGATATACAAGAAAACACCCTGAAAACTTGTATTAAAAACTCTTTACAATAGGAATACAAATGAAGAACTTTGTTCTTCCACACCTCTCTCAGATGCACACAAGATCTCTCACTAGATCTCTATTCCTCAAGAGCTCTCTCTCAAGTACTGTCCTTCAAACATTCACAATGTTCTACTCTTACAGTTCAACTCTCATACAATAGCTTAGAAGATCTCTCCTACATATAGAAATAGGAAACTTGAGCATGCTCTTACAACAAACAGTTAAGCCTCTTCAACAAGGGCTCTAAAAATAATATTGCTAACAATAGAGACGCGAGCTTGAGTCTACAACTCAAACTCATCATGTAAACACTCGCTTCTATCCTCGGAAATCACTTTCTGGACACACAGGTAACCGACGTCGGTTCCTGCCTGTTCGCCTGTGACCGTCGCCGGCTGACTATACTGCCGACGTCGGCGCCTCTGTAACTGCAACTGACCAACGTCGGTCGCTCCTGACCGACGCCGGTGTCTGTGTAGACCCGAACCTATTTTATATGCTCCTTGGTGAAGCTTTTAGCTCCACACCCTAACAATCTCCCACTTGGAGATAAACCAGCTGCACCAGTACCTGTACAGCAACATCTTCTAGCTCCTCCATCTTCAACTCAATCATGAAGACCAATAGAAGTTGAATGAAGATTCAACTTCTCCTTAGTAACCAGTTTTGTTAGCATATCAACAGGATTCTTATCTGTATGGATCTTCTCCAGCTTCAACTCACCATCTTCCAATACCTGCCGTATGAAGTGGTACCTTAGCTGTATGTGCTTGGTTCTAGAATGAAAAGCTGAGTTCTTAGCTAAATGGATTGCACTCTGACTGTCACTATGCAATCTGCAACTCCCATGCTCCCTTCCAAGCTCTTCCATGAACCGTGTCATCCATATCATCTCCTTGCTAGCTTCTGTAGCTGCAATGTACTCTGCTTCTGTAGTTGACAAGGCTACAACCTTCTGCAACTTAGATATCCAACTAACCGCTGTTCCACCTACAGTAAAAACATAACCTGTGGTGCTCCTCCTGCCATCCAAGTCCCCTGCCATATCTGAATCTACATAACCATGTAGAGAAGTATCTGAACCTCCATAGCACAAGTGTCTACTGCTGGTTCCTCTCAGATATCTAAGGATCCATTGTACTGCTTTCCAATGTTCCTTCCCTGGATTGGCCATATACCTGCTTACTACTCCCACTGCTTGGGCAATATCCGGTCTAGTACACACCATTGCATACATCAAACTTTCTACCGCGGAAGAATATGGAACCTTACTCATGTACTCTACCTCATCATGTGAATTAGGACATTGTTCTTTACTCAACTTGAAATGTCCAGCCAAAGGTGTGCTTACCAGTTTAGCATCCTGCATATTGAACCGTTTCAACACCTTGTCCACATAATCTTCTTGAGACAATATCAATCTGTGATTTTCTCTGTCTCTCTTAATGCTCATGCCAAGGATTTTCTTTGCTGCTCCCAAATCCTTCATAGGAAATGTTTGAGCTAATTTTACCTTAAGCTCAGAGATATCCTGCATGTGAGATCCTGCAACCAGCATGTCATCTACATACAACAATAGAATAATATATCTATCGTTATCAAATCTCTTAAAATATACACAATGGTCTGATTGACACCTACTGTAGCCATGCTCAGTCATAAACCTGTCAAATTTTAAGTACCATTGCCTAGGAGCTTGCTTGAGGCCATACAAGCTTTTCTTTAACCTGCACACAAACTTCTCCTTACCCTTGACCTCAAATCCTTCTGGCTGTTCCATGTATATTTCCTCATCCAAATCTCCATGAAGAAATGCTGTCTTAACATCTAGCTGCTCAAGATGCAAATCCTCAAAAGCAACCAAAGACAATACAACCCTTATAGAAGTCATCTTAACAACAGGAGAAAAAATCTCACCAAAGTCGATACCTGGTTTTTATGCAAATCCTTTTACAACCAATCTGGCCTTATATCTCATCTGTCCATCCTCACCTTCCTTCAACCTGTAGGTCCACCTGTTCTTCAGTGTTCTCTTACCAGCTGGCAATTCAACCAAATCCCATGTTTGGTTCTCTCTTAAGGACTCCATCTCCTCAACCATGCCACGCTCCCACTTACTCCTGGACTCCACCTGTAATGCTTCTTCAAAACTTTCTGGTTCTCCACCATCGGTTAGCAATAAATAATATAAGGAAGGAGAATATCTAATTGGAGGCTTACTTACCCTTTCAGACCTCCTGATTGGTGTCTTGGACTCGTTCTCAACAATCTGTCCACCCAAATTTTCTGACAGTGACCGACCTCGACCACCTGTAGACCTGTTACTGGCTGACACCGGTTCTTCCTGGCCGACGCTTGTGCCTGGTCTGCCGTCGTCGGTCTCTGTATGACCGACATCGGTTTCTGTACTGCCGATGCCGGTTCCTAACCTGCCGACGTCGGTCTCTGTGTTTTCCTGTAAGTGATTATTTCTTTTTCCCGCGAGCTCATTTTGGACCATAACTTCGTCCAACTCATTATTGCTCTGCCCAGCTTGATCTAGCTTCCTTATCTGATCACTGTACATCACTCTTTCATTGAAAACAACATCACGGCTCCTAATTACCTTGTTAGTTCCTAGATTCCAAAATCTAAAACCAAAATCATCTGAGCCATAGCCTATAAACGTGCACCTCATAGACTTAGGATCAAGCTTCTTTCTATTTTCCTTATCTATGTGCACAAAGGCTTCACAACCAAAAACTTTGAGATATGAGAGATCTACCTTTTTACCTGTCCATGCCTCTTCTGGAATTCCACCATCCAGCGCTGTAGAGGGTCCTCTGTTGATCAGGTACACTGCGGTGTCAACTGCTTCTGCCCAAAACTCTAAGGGCAACCCTGCATGCAATCTCATACATCTTGCACGCTCCATAATAGTTCTGTTCATTCTTTCAGCAATACCATTGTGCTGAGGTGTCCTTGGAACCGTCCTTTGTCTTCGGATTCCACGAGTGTAGCAATACCAGTTAAACTTAAGACTGCAGAACTCACCGCCATTATCAGATCTCAAGCACTTTAATCTTCTGCCTGTTTCATTCTCAACCATGGCTTTCCAAATCTTAAAAGTCTCAAAAACATCAGATTTTTTTTTAATACAGTAGATCCATACCTTTCTTGTGGTGTCATCTATGAATGTAACATAGTACTGTGATCCGCCAATAGAGGCTACCTGAGCCGGTCCCCACACGTCTGTGTGAACAAGCTGCAACTTCTGCCTTTTCTTAGTAGATCTAGTCTTTAGAAAACTAACCCTTTTCTATTTTCCAAATACACAATGCTCACAAAATTCTAGATCCATACTTTTCAAATCTGAAAGCATACCTTTAGACTTAAGAATTGACATCCCCTTCTCACTCATGTGGCCAAGCCTTGAGTGCCACAATTTAGCATCCACATCTGAAGTAGATAAAACTGAAGGAGATTTGTTAGTAACACAATTACACAAATAGAGAGTACCTTCTCTCTTACCTCTGGCCATAACAAGTGCACCCTTGGTCACCTTCCAAGAATCTGCTGTGAGAGTTACTGTGCAACCCTCATCACCTAGCTTACCTGCAGAAATCAAATTTCTCTTCAAACTAGGAACATGCATCACATCTCTCAACACCCATGTGTTGCCATTCTGCATCTTTAGCTGCACTTTACCTTTGCCAATAATCTTACAAGGCTCATCATCCCCTAAGTACACTATTCCAAAATCTCCATGGACATAGTCACTGAAATATTCTCTGTTAGGGGTAGCATGGAAAGATGCACCAGAATCTAATACCCAAGATTCTATATTATTATGCAAAGAGAAAATAAGAGCATCCTGTGCAATACCTGCAACCTTTGTCTCTTCCTTTCCTTCGTGCTGATTGTCCTCCTTGGGCTTTGACCAGCAATCTCTGCTTATGTGCCCCAACTTTCCACAGTTCCAGCATTGCGGCCTTCTGCCATTCCTGGATTTGGATCTGCCTCTTCCCTTAGACTTAGATCTTGATCTCCTCTTGCTCTTTTCTTTTTGCCTTCCTCTGCTCTCGAGATTTAAAGCGTTCCCGAATGTCCCAGATGTCTCTTCTGTGCTTTTCCTGCGAATTTCCTCATTCAAAATAACACTAACCACATCCTCTACTTTTAAAATATTCGAAGCAGAAGCAGTATTAGAAACTGCCATTACCAAGCCATGCCAGCTTTCAGGCAAAGAACATAATAATAGAAGAGCCTTTATTTCATCTTCAAATGCAATATTGACAGAACTTAACTGATTAAAAATACCATGGAAATCATTCAGGTGATTAGAAACAGATCCACCTTCTTGCATATGCAAATTAAATAACTGCTTCATTAAATATACCTTATTTGAAGCTGAGGATTTTTCATATAAATTTGCTAACGTAGTCATTAACTCTACCGTAGTTTTTGCCTGTGACAAATTAGATATCACAGTGGAGGCCAGACTCAGTCTTATAGACCCAAGAGCCTTTCTGTCAAGAACTTCCCATTCTTCATCCTCCATGTCCTTGGGCTTCTTTGCTATCCCACCTAACGGTAAGTAAAGATCCTTCTGATACAAATAGTCCTCTATCTGCATTCTCCAGTGTTGATAGTTTTTTCCATTAAACTTTTCCATTCTCAACTTACTTTCTTCTGCCATTGCTTCTCCCACTCAAACAGAAATCCCTGTGAGCAACCTGTAATCCAAACACACTACACAGATCTGAACCACCTGTTAGTGAACCTGAGCTCTGATACCACTTGTTGGGGATCAACCAACAATGGATTACACTTGTGAAAGCAATGAATGCAGAAATAAATTAGATAGATAAGTAACTGAAATGATAAATAGCACAGAACAAGATATACAAGAAAACACCCTGAAAACTTGTATTAAAAACTCTTTACAATAGGAATACAAATGAAGAACTTTGTTCTTCCACACCTCTCTCAGATGCACACAAGATCTCTCACTAGATCTCTATTCCTCAAGAGCTCTCTCTCAAGTACTGTCCTTCAAACATTCACAATGTTCTACTCTTACAGTTCAACTCTCATACAATAGCTTAGAAGATCTCTCCTACATATAGAAATAGGAAACTTGAGCATGCTCTTACAACAAACAGTTAAGCCTCTTCAACAAGGGCTCTAAAAATAATATTGTTAACAATAGAGACGTGAGCTTGAGTCTACAACTCAAACTCATCATGCAAACACTCGCTTCTGTCCTCAGAAATCACTTTCTGGACACACAGGTAATCGACGTCGGTTCCTGCCTGTTCGCCTGTGACCGTCGCCAGCCGACTATACTGCCGACGTCGGCACCTCTGTAACTGCAACTGACCGACGTCGGTCGCTCCTGACTAACGCCGGCGTCTGTGTAGACCCGAACCTATTTTGTATGCTCCTTGGTGAAGCTTTTAGCTCCACACCCTAACATTTAGGGCACTAGACACTTGCATCAGAGCAGGACACTTGTGTCGATGTAGGTATTTGTTCGAGATGCAAGTGTCTAGGGAAAAGGAAAATAGGTGGACTAAAAAATTGTAGAGGCATAAGATAAGTAGATTTTAAGAATTATAGGAAATATATAAGGCTTGGTTCATCAACATAAGAGTGGTCACACTAAGATATAGGCCAAGAGGCACAAAAGAGAGAAGATACGAGACTTGCAAAGCCAAAAAAGGTATAGAACCGAGAAGAACAATCAAGGTCTAAGTTTTCCAAGTGTACAGGACCGAGGTACTATATAATTCATCAAGTAGTGCCTACATTTCCCCCCTTTTATATAATAATATAATTTTAATTTTAAAATAAAGGAATACATACTTGGTTTTGTATGACACACCTTGCCTTTGCTTGAGTTTAACTTGAGTGATTTACTAGTGACTAAATTACAACCAAGAGCATGTTACAATATATAATCAGTGCATATAATCTAAAATTGAAAACATTGAATTAAATAAAATTGAAAGAGAACAAGGTTTAGGAGTACACTTGTGTATTGATGCAACTATTTTGACTTTTGGCAATTTCATTTTAAAGATGTATCATAATGAATCACTAAAATTTAGATTAGGACAAATATATAAATCTATAAAGTGCATATATCTAAGGAGATAGATTTAGATAGAGAGATAGGAGGGAACATGCCCCCAAACTTAGAGAAAAGTTGAATTGCCACATGACAATTGAGACTAGATCAACTATGCAACCAAATCATACTTATAACCTGAATAGTATGACTGAACCAAGTCAACTCACATTATCAAACTAGTGAGGCTAGATTATATAATCAATTCCAACCTAAAAAATTGGAAAGATTGAGTGATTTAATCATGTCATCCATACCAAAAAGTGAACCAACTATTGTAGTGAATTGGGTGGTGATAGTCCCTAGTCTTAATCTAAAACTAATTTTGATTTTGAAATATTAGGTGCAAATTGTATAACATATGCACCTTAGGTATGTGTCATGCTAAAACTATGTGTAACAATGGTACCAATGTATATAATTCTACCATAAATGTTTATCTAAATCATTTAACTATGTGCTTTGGCCAATTTGGAAATTTGAACAAGTGTGGGTGACATGTTACCATAACATGCCCCCATTATCCATGTAGAAATATGAAAACTAATATAAGTGCCAATGTGGAGGATGTTTTCAAAACAAACACCCACTGTATTTTGAATTCTACTATGGGATGGATAAGGTTAATAATATATAAATGAATAAGCATAAGGGTGATACTCATATCTATAGTAGGTCAATTAATTACAAAACTCATATAAAATACATATTGAATTTATTAAATTGAGATATGTTAAAAATGGAAAGTAAAACTATGCCAGATATGGAAATGACAAATAAATAATATAATGCTAGGAATAAAATGGAAATTAGTGTAGAATAATTTCACAAAATCATAATAAAAAAAGATATGAATAAAGATAGATAATGACTAAAAATTTAAATGCATAATAAGAAGACATGTTTTAACGTGGTTTGCTCAATGTGGGATACATCCACCAAGAAACACTTGATCAGATCTTATTACAAGTCAACAAGAGTACAATCTACTCTCATATCAATCTTCTCAGAATTACAATGCACAATATTGTTTGGAGATACGCTCAACAAATTCTCCTAAATTCATACCTGAATTTACACACTCCTATTCACCTTCTCAAACTTAGTTCTTTTGATATATTTTACCTACTGTATATCTATATATATAAAATCAATAGGTAATTGACGTAGTAGTTTTAAAAAATAATGGGTACAAAAATGATGGGCCAAGTCAACCCATAATGATTCCTCATTAATCATGGGTGATGACACGACACATATAGAAGTGTAGATAAACCATGTATCTATACTTCCAAAAAAAGTGGGGTCTTAAATTGTTTTTCAAGGGCTACTGCTCCCAAATCCTTGCTTGGATCCCAACCCGACCTTGAACCCCAGTGAGAATATACTAAGAGTGTACAATATATTTTAATGTACAATATTTGAAATACATTGTAATGTGGAAATAAGCTCCACAACATAATGATCTCCCACTTGGAGACTGATTTCCTCTGATTAGGATTCTCAACCCTTCAATGTCATATGTGAAGACCAACCAAAGCTGAACATAGCTTTAGTTTCTCCCTTGTGACCACCTTGGTCATCATGTCTACATGATCCTGACTAGTATGAATCTTCTTTAGATTTAACTTCTCTTCCTCTAAATCTATCATGATGAAATGGTACCTCAACTATATATGTTTCATCCTAGAGTGAAAAATGGAGTTATTTTGTAGGTGTATAATACTCTCACTATCAATATACAACTTCCCTTACTCTTGCTTATGCCTCAAATCTTCAAGCAACTATTGTAACCAAATCATTTGTTTGATTTCCTCTATGGCAATAACATACTCAACCTCTGTGGTTGACAAAACCATAAGTTTTTGTAGTCATGAAATCCAGGTCATCACTGTGTGACCTATAATAAATGCATATCCTACCATGATCCTTTTACTATCTAAATCTCTTGCCATGTTTGAATCTACATAACCACACAAAGTGGTGTCTAATCCACCATAGCTTAAAACTATCCCCATGGTCCTTCTCAAGTATCTAAGGATCCACTTTACTACCTATCAGTGTTCTCTACCTAAATCACTCATGTACCTACTTATTGCTCCCACTACATGTGTAATATTTGTCCTAGTGTACACCATGACATACATCAAGCTACCAACTATTGATGAGTAAGGTACCCTAGACATCTAGATTCTCTCTGTCTCTATCTTGGGACACTGTTCCTTTTATAACTTGAAATGGCCTACCAAAGGAGTACCAACCGATTTAACATCCTGCATACTAAACCTCTCTAAGACCTTTTTAATGTACTCTTCTAGATAAATTTAGCTTTTATTCCTTCCTATCCCGAGTTATTCTCATACTAAGGATTTATTTTGCTACCCCCAAATCCTTCATAGTAAAGGAATTGCTAAGCTATTCTTTGAGTACCTTTATTTCCTACATGTTTTTACTTACAAGCAACATGCCATCCCCATACATACAAATGATAATATAACTACCATAATCAAACTTCTTGATATATACACAATGGTATGAATGACACTGGGAGTATTCTTGCTCCAACTGGTAAATTTCTTGTACCACTATTATGGAGCTTGTTTCAAGCCATACAAGCTCTTCTTCAGTTTACACACCATGTTCTCCTTCCCTATGACCTCATATCCCTATGGCTACTCCATGTATAAGTCCTCCTCCAAATCACCATGAAGGAATATAGTCTTCACATCTAGATGATCTAAATGCAAGTATTCCATTGTCACTATCACAAGAACAATCCTAATAGAAGTCATCTTCACCACTGGATAAAAAATCTCATCAAAATCAATTCCTTTCTTCTCTGTAAACCCCTTTACCCCCAATCAGGCCTTGTACCTTTCTTTTCCTCCATCATCCTCTTTATTTCTGTATATCCTCTTATTCTCTAATACTCCCTTACCTTCATGTGGATTTACCAAATCCCAAGTCTGATTTTCCATGAGAGATTGATGTTCCTCATCTAATGCTTGTTCCCACTTCTTCTTGACATTTACCTACATTGCTTCTTCAAAGAAATTTATCTCTCTATTATTAGTGAGTAATAAATAATTAAGAGATAAAAAAAACATTCAGGTTCCCTTATTACCCTATAATACCTTCTCACCTCAGGAGTTTGGGATTCTTATGGAGTAGGTGCTTAAACTAGTTGCTTGGACACTTTACCATCTCAATGTCCTCCAACACTGTGTACTCTCTTCTAAAATCCTTTCTCTAATCCTACAATTATTATTTATACATGACTTTTTCATTAAAGACTACATCCCTAGATTGAAAGATTTTCTTATACTTAAGACTCCAAATCTAAAAACCAAAGTCATCCTCACCATAACTAATAAAGGTGAATTTTTTAGATTTAGCCTCTAACTTGGTCCTATCATCTTTATCATTATGAACAAAATATTCACAACCAAATACTCTAAGAAAAGAATAATCAACCTTCTTACCAAACCAAGCTTCCTTAGATATGCCTCCATCCAAGGAAGATGAAGGTCCTCTATTGATCAGATATACATATGTGTTTACCACTTCTGCCTAAAACTAAAGGGGTAGTCCTACATGAAACCTCATGCTCCTAACATGCTACATGATAGTTTTGTTCATTATTTATAACACTCCATTCTAATATGGAGTTCTTGGAACTAGTCTTTGTCTATGAATTCCATTCCTAGAACAATAATAAAAAAAATCATTGCTATAATATTCCCCATCATTATCTGACCTAAGATATTTTAACTTAAGACCTATTTCATTCTCAACCAAACATTTCCACATTTTAAATGTATTAAACACATTGGATTTTATACCAATGTCATACACCCAAACTTTCCTAGTTGCATCATTAATTAAAGTGACATAATAAGATAAGCCACCAATAGAAGATACTTGAGTCGGCCCCCATACATTTAAATGAACCAACTTCAACTTATTCTACTTCCTTGTAGGTTCAACCTTGAGGAACTTTACCATTTTCTAATTTTTGTACACACAGTCTTCACATAAATCTAAATCAAATCCTTTTAAATTGGGTAACCTTTCCTTCAAAATTTGCATGCCCTTTTAGCTCATATGACCAAGCCTATTATGCCATAAAGTTACATCTGCATCTACAATAACTAAATTAAAATAGTCAACACTACTTGATAAATACAAGGTACCAAACTTCTTACCTCTTACTACCACAAGATCACCCTTGGTCACCTTCCAAGAATCTACTATAAAAATCACCATACAACCTTCACTGCCTAGCTGCGCTGTGACTACCAATCTATCTCAACTTGGGCACATGCCTGACATCCTTTAGTAGCTAAGTGTTCAAATTATGCATATTGAATTGAACACATCCTTTTCCTATTATGATATAAGGATCATCATCACCAAGATAAACATGTCCAAAATCCCCTTGAACATAATCAATAAAATAATGCCTATGTTGTGTAACATGAAAATAAGCCCTTGAATCTAAAACCCAAGACTAAATAATATTGTCAATGGAGAGAATTAATTCATCCTAACAAACATTACCTGCTGCCACATTCACCTCCTTGGTGTCTTCCTAATTGTTATTCTTGTTTTGAATAGACCAACAATCCTTATTTGCATGCCTAATTTTTCCACAGTGCTAACATGCCATCCTACTATTTGATTTTGACCTTGCATGACCATTTGACTTTTCATACTTTCCTTTTCCTCTCTAATTTTTTCTCCCTCTACTCTCCACCACTAAAGCATTAGCTAAAGTATAAGTCTCCCCAAATCTTTTCCATCACATTTCCTCACTAAAGATTACTCGTATGACATCCTCAAACTTCAACTTGGCATTGTTAGAGACCAAGTTGCTCACAACCATTACTAGTCTATTCCAACTCTCTGGTAAGGAACAAAAAATATGTATATCCTTGAATTCATCATCAAATCCAAATTTTGATAGAGTTCAAAATACTCAAAACCATATTAAATTCATTTAAATGATCAACCATTAAATCTTTTTTAGACATCTTCATATTAAATAACTTTTTCATTAAAAATATTTTATTAGAAGTAAAGAGTTTCTCATATAACTTCCCTAATACATTCATGAGATCTTCCATCGTCTTCTCCTATGATATATATTAAAACAATTGAATATCTAAGGCATAATTAGATGGCCCCAAGTGCGTTCTTGTCAAGCAACTCCTAAGCCTCATTTGATGTACTCACTTGTTCCTTTACTTTTCCTCCTAGCAAAACATGGAAGTCCTTTTGATAGAGGTAATCCTCCATCTACATCTTCCATAGACCAAATTTTTGTCCATTTAACTTTTCAACCTTTGATTTACTATCATCAGCCATAGCTCCCACTTAAACTAATAACCCTTCCTACAATTTAACCCTTCAACAAATATAACCTGAAGCTCTAATACCAATTGCTAGGAATAAAATGGAAATTAATGCAAAATAATTTCACATAATTTCAATAATAAAAGTTATAAATAGAGATACATAAAGAATAGAAATTAAAATGCACAAGATGAAGACATGATTTAACATGGTTCACTCAATGTGGGCTACATCCACTAAGAAACACTTACTCAGATCTTATTACAAGCCAAAAAGAGTACAATCTACTCTCATATCAATCTTTTCACAATTATAATGCATAAATATTATTTAAAGTTGTGCTCAACAAACTCTCTCAAATTCACACCTGAATACATATTCTGTTCACCTTCTCAAACTCAGTTCTTTCGATATATTTTACCTACTATATGTCCATCTATAGATAATTATATCAATAGATAATTGACATAGTGGTTTTATAAAATACTGGGTACCAAAACCATGGTCCAAGTCAACTCATAATAGTTTCCCATTAATCTTGGGTGATGACACCACACATATACCAATATAGATAAACCACATATCTATACTTTTAGAAAAGGGGGGTCTTGAAAATGTTTTTGGGGGCTACCACCCCCAAACCCTAATTTTTGAGGGTTATTTTTCTCAAACCCTAGAGAGAATACATTAAGAGTGTATAGTACATTTTAATATACAATATTTAAAATACATTATAATTTGGAAATAGGATCCACAACATAACACTTAGTTGGTTTTGATGCTAATACAGATCTAGATCTAAAATAGGTAGGAAGCAAATTGAAAGAATATTTTATAATAATTCCCAAATTTTAGATTAAGTACCTCTAAAACCATGGACACTTACATTAGTCTGGGATGGTTACATCAATATAATTGTCTAGATTAGACATAGGTTCCTAGTACATAATAACTACTAAAACATGATATGAAAACCTATATACTTCTAGATTCGTTATTGACTTTACTTTGGAGCATTCAAATTTGGGTCATGGACTGTTGTTCCTTGCCAAATAGCAAAACCCTAGCTATTCATCTTCATATTGGTTATGGGAAGAATTGGTTAGTGGGCACATAATGTCGAGTTACCCTAAAGATCACTCTATTAATGAGTGATGCATACATAATCAATACTTTGAAGATGGCCTCAAATTTATGTAGTTCTCCCCAACATTGGTTTGTGTGTGAATCATACGATGTGTAATAAGTAAGTACAATAATGACCTAAATTATAACTTGAAAAATATATCTCTTGGGATGCTCTTTTATTACTTCAGACCCATATATATGATTTCCCTATGACTGATATTGAAATAAGAGAAAATAGGGAAGGTTTTACTTAATTGAATGCTTGATAGTATGATTTTGATAAGTTTCCTTAGTTTATGCTAGGTAGGGAATGAATAAAGGTTGATATTATATTAGACCAATCCCTTTGGAGAATATATCTCTTTAAAGAACTTAGGCTGACCATTAAGATATGTTTCATTTTTAGATTATATGAATTTATGGAAATGGACACTTGTGTCAGAGTAGGACACCTACATCGACATAGGTGTCTATCCAAAAGGCAAGTGCATAGGGAGAAAGAAAATTAGTATAGGCTGAAAACTTGTAGAGGTGGAAGATAAATAATTTTTAAGCATTTTGGATAAGATAAAAGGCCTGGGTTATCAACATAATACTAATTAAAATAAGAGATAGACTAAGGGGCACAAGAGAGCAGATGTAAGACTTACAAAAGTGGGAAAGTTCTAGAATTGAGAGGAACAACCAAGGTCTGAGTTTGCCAAGTGTACAATACTAAAGTGTTATATAATTCATAAATAGTGCATACAATTGAATCAATGTGTCCATGTCATAAGAAACTTATATGTCCTGCATCTCACTCATGTATACCATGAAACACATGTATAAAAAAATAGATGTATAATGTACTATAAATGATAAAATCATAAAACAATCATGTAAACAATAAATACATGTCATGCATAGGTATTGGTTTTTTATTTTTAAATTTTTTTAATCTGTTGTATTTTTTAAGTTTTTAGAATTTTACGTAATGCTAACTAATGATCCCATCAATGGGATGCTCACATGTAGGTCCTATGTCAAATGTGGCTAATGTTACCTATCATGATCGAGTAGTAACATGTGTATTTATGCCATAATTTGAAAATTAATCTTGTGTTGTGACATATCCATCATGGTCATTATTAACCATATGATCTTGTGTATGCTACATAACTCTATTTATCATATTAGTTGTTGAGTTTGACACATAATATAATAATGTGTTTGTGTTTGTTGTAGAACATGTGAAGGAGTCTATAACACTTGGCTAGGACATGATGGTGTATATAATGGATCTAATAAATGTTGAATGAATATATGATGCAATGGCATTATAGTATCAATCTTTAATTAAAATACACTATCTTATGCTAAGTTGTTTTAGAAAAATGAACCTTAATGAGTTGTTCAACTGACTACAATGGTGGTGGGGGTGGAGGAAGAATAATCTACTATTGAAGAAGGTATTCATATGGGATTCATGAAAATATGACAAACCTAATAACATGTATATAATTCACACATATATGTATTGTAGATGGTATTACATGCATCTTACATATCTAAGGGCATCCTAAAACATGTCAAATGCCCATGTACTCAATATAACTAAGAATAAATTAGTGACTATAGTAGGGCCCAATTTAAGAGGTAATACAATCCTCCCTAGAGGATTCTATTTTTATCCATCGAATACCTTATTTATTATTATTATATCTGTATGCATGGGCGAGGATGACCTATAAATATCCTCTTTCTCTCAATAGAATAGGAATCAATTAAGGTCATAAACATAGAGCTTGTATTATACTTGGATGATTAGGTAAGGACCTAAAATAATTGTATACCTAGTAGAGGGTAATATACATTGAAATTTTAAGAGGAAAGGGTTCCAAAGCCTAAGCCTATGACATGAGACCTATTTACCTTCATTAGGGATCTATTATGGGTAAGTGACTATAAATATTATAATAAATGGGATGATTAGTGTAATGGTCAACCAATGGGTGGTCTATGTAATATAAGGTCATAATGACAAGCCTAAGCAACCCTATATCTATACTAATTTATTAGGTATAAGGAAGAACATAAGCAAGGATGAACATATACATTCACAATAGAAATAAACAACCCATATCTAATCTACTAAATAAAGGAAACAGAGTATAGATAGAGACGTTTACCTTTGGGTGGACCCATTGACACTTCAATCTATCCCTCTAGCTCAAGTGTCACTTTGTAAGAGATGTTATAGGTTTAAGACCTCAAATGATAAGATGAAAACCTAGGTATCCCTATTTTGGGATCTTAAAGACCAAGTATACCTCTCTTGTTTGGCTTCTCTTATTGAACTTCAAAGACATTACAATAATAGATTTCTAAGATAAGGTTATACATGTATAACTCCTCCAAATACTACTTAGGATTAAAAAATTGAGCACAAGTAGAACAAATGAGTGTGTTATATCTATTTGGTAATGAAATATGACCCCTATATATAGATCCAATACTCAAAACTAACCCTAAACTCTAAGATGATAGTATTGGCTAGTTTGATACACATGGAAGATGTCAACGAACACAATACTATATCATTTAAGTTGATACAATATAGATGATAGGATATAAAATCAAAACTATATCAAGTTGGTTGATACAATATAGGGAAGACAAGCATGAAACATACTATATTAGCCTAGTCGATATAGTAAAATATAGGGACACTAGAAAATCTAGACCAAAAGTAGACAAAGAAGTGAGATAAAAAGAGACTCAAAGGATATGAAATTGATAGTAATGAAGGTATGAAAAAATAGTGTGTAAACATCTATTGAAAATTACCATGAGTTGATCCAACCCTATTCTTAGTGCACCCTTTAAGGCATGTAATCAAGGATATTGATGCATCAATGAGCCACTACAATAGAAAGTGTTAGTAAATGATAAGTATGAAAATATTAGGTGTCTACATAGGCCCCACTTGAAGCTCATCATGTGTCATAATAGTGTAACACAAGATGGTGCTTTGTAATAGAAACACAATAACATAAAATACCATAATTGAAAAGAAATTCTAATAAATGAAAGTACCACGTACATACCTTGACTTACATTTATATATATATGATGCATAAAAATACTATAGTCTCGATCGTGGAAGGTGTAATAAATAAATTTAAAAAACCTAAGGATAAAAGGCTTAAAATGGATAAAATCAATGTGCTCGTATGTCATATGGTCAATAAATGGATGCACAATGAAAAACTCTTAGGAATGTTTCTAAATTTTGGAAAATTGCCAAGTTGAGATCGATAAGGCTAGGTTAGAACTAAAATATACAATGAAGTAGATAAAATGAAGGAAAATTAAGAATCCAAAACGCCAAGGCTACTTATGACTAAAAAACACAAAGATGCATCTAAAGTAAGTTAAGTAACAATCCAAATCAAAAGGACACAATGTTTTATGATGGTGAATCCAAAGCGAATACAATAGTAAAATATAAATGGAAATGTGAAGATAATCCAATCAAAGGTGGCATAGGATTAACGTTGGGTTCACTATAATGTATTATGAGGATGAAAATAAAGTGAAGACAGCACTATGAAGTAAATGGAAATGCTAAGACAATCCAACCAAAGGTGGGATGGAATTAACATTAGGTTCACTAGAATGTATACATATCTAGAATGACCTATAGCTATTTTCTTTCTCTCAATAGACTAGGACTCAAATAAGTTCATGACAATAGATCTTATGTATATCAAATCTATTAGTGTATATCCAAGACTTGTGAGAAGTTTCATGGTGAAAATATTTTCACTTGAACCATTGTCTACAATGACATTGTGTATAGGCTATGAATATATGTATGCATGTATAAAAAATGCCTCATATGAGCACTCATTGTAAAAATCCTCATGATCATCGAATATGTAATAGGTCTCTATATTTATATATTATTAAGTGTGCCAATAATACCATATAGAGAATGTTCTTCCTTAATTTTAGAATTATAAGAATTTAGAGGAGGATGTGCCTTGTAAATAATATGCACTTTAGGCTTAATATTAATTTCTTCTATTACATTATTAAGAAAGGGGTCAAAAAATATATCGAGCTTAGCATTCCCATTAGGCTATGTCTATGACTCATCAATAGGTGTGTTAAGAGTAATGACATTATCATCTATAAAATTATATATCTTATGTTTTAAACTGATGCATATATTAGTTGAATGTCCTGCACATTGATGATAGTCAAAATATGTATTAATTTTGAATCTATTAACTCTAGGCTTACTCATATCAAACTATTTTTTGGGATGGATAGATATAATGTTGCACTCAAGTATATTTTGTAATACATTATGAGGAGGTTTCAGTAAATGTGAAATTTTCCTCCTTGGTGGAGCCAAAAGAATAAGCCAATTAGTGGGCTATGAGACTACATTAACTATTATTTTTACATCTTTCTTATTATCACTTAATTTTGACTTGAAAGCTGGTTTACTTTGAAACTTTATGTCAGAAGTGGTTAGAGGGTTAGACACATACTTTAGCTTATTCATCACAATAGGTTTAACTTCTCAATCCTTAACTATGTGACATATGCCATCAAATGATTAGAATTTATTAAACACAATAGACTCATGTAGAGGGGAAAAGAAGCTTTTCTTGAATAAATATTATAATTCATTATATGCCATTTGACTTGTCATATTAGAAAGCCTGTTTTTATAATAGAGTACATAATTAGTGATAGGCTCACTGGACCTTTGCTTTATTTTCACAATCTAAGCATAAGACATTTTCTCTCTAATTTTGATTGAAAACATGAGTTGATTGAAAAGAGAGATCATAAAACTAATGCAAGGTGTAGTCCTTAAGACTATGTGGAAATAACTTAGTAAATAACTTATCATTGGATTCATAGTCCAAACATGTTGTGTGAAAGGCTCAAAGATATTGTTTAAGATCACCTTTACCATCATATAATGTAAGCTTAGATGACAAAAAATATATTAGTAAAGGATAAGATGAGATCTCAAGAGCTAATGGATTGTGTAATAATTCATGGGAATTAGTGGTATGGCTAACTCTAGAATAATTCTATTGTAATTTTAAGTCCTTATTTTATAGATCAATAATTGTTTGCACAAATGTTTGAGCATTTGGGATAGGAAATTGTGTATTAGTGGATTATATGACATGAGTAGTAACCTTATATGGCATGAAAGTATGATATTATTTTACCCTAATATGTATTAAGATGAATGACTTAATTTGATTAAGATAGAAACTAATATGTGAATTTAGATTACTAAATATGACATTTAAGCATGAATATGAATGTACAAGCTTTAAATAGATTTCAATGATTTGAAAATATGATAAATATAGTATGTAAAATAAAGGGATAAGTACTTAGCTTTTATTATTGTTTATTTGACTATGACTGACTTCTGATAATGAAAAACAAATTGAAGCAGTCTTGTAATTCTTCTAGATCTGAAATTGTGTTTCTATCTGCACAGGGTCAATTTCATTAGCTTTAGGTTAGTATTGAATATTGATACTAATTTGTAGTGGTTGATAGTGACCTATGTAAGAAAATGGTCCATGACTATATTGTTACCTTCTCCTATCTTTGAAAGCTTTGAATGTGCATTGATGAACCTTGATGATTCACGTGACTTTAGAAATCAACCTCCACCCTGAGACCCTCAATGTGCTTGTGAGGGATATAAACATACAAATAACTAGGAAAGTGTAATTTACTAAGCTAATCCCAATCACCATGTTGATGATTGATTCTTGCCTACATATTTGATACTCCAAGGAGGGAAATCAAGACACATGTAGTTTTCCCACCTAGTGTGATTGTGAAATTGTGATCCTATGCTATATGAATTCAACTAATGACTTGGATTTAATACTTAATAATAGTTGCTTTAACTTGAATTTGGTATGACTTAGACTTGTCTTATGACTGATCTTATTTATTAGTTTTGAATTTGGGAGGAATAAGGTAGTTTTTATCAGTGTGTAATAGTGTATATATGTGTACCAGATAAGTGCTAAGTTCTATATCAAGTGAGGCCTTGATTATTATATATGAATCTAATTAGGTAATTTCTCATTCCACTGACATGTTGTGAAAATGGTTTGATTCTAAAGAAACATTTCATTTTAAAAATTAGTCATTGATTGTAGAGGATCACTATCATCAGGTGCAAGGTAGTATCAACTAGCGATACTAATCCAATCTAACAATAGTGACCCATGCACAAAAGGATTAAATTGAAGGGATAAGGATGTTTGTATGAGATAATAAATTATTTTGATATTGATTTTAAGGTTATATATGTGTTTTATATCAAATGGAGAGGGTCAAACTCATAAGGTGGCATGTAAGTGTGAAAAGATGGTGAGTTAGGACCATACTCGTGTGCACAAGTGATGTGTGGTAAATGTATGCCAAACTTGTCATTAAAAATAATATAATAATATATTTTATTATTTATAAATGTCTAATTTTATTATAGTAATGGAATTACTAGAGTAAAAGGAAAAGGTAAACCTGAGTGTGTACAACACACTTTATCTTTCATAGAGAGATCCAATTGTGCAGGTTACCTCAAATAGAAACCTGTAACAAACATATGGTTGCCAATGTTCATAAATTAAAAAAATTGAAATATGAACTCAAAATTTAAAATTTAAAGAACAAGGAAGAAGTATACCTGTGTGTTGGTGAAAACTATATTGCCATTGAAAACTTATTGGTGATGATGCTTCCTTGTTAAAGCATCAAAGAAAGGTGTTTTCCACTAAATCACTTGGAGATTGGTTCTATTTGTTTGGCCATGGATAAATTTATGGTGATAAAACCCAAATTTTGTGTAAAAATACAATCCCTTGGGTTTTGAAAACAACATGCCTTAACCCTCATAAATGTGGGGAGAAGTACATAATATACTAGCCCAAACAACTACTTAGATCTAATAAAGAATGGGAACCACATGATGGGTTCACTAGGATTAATGCCATGGCCATTGAGTGTCACTGAACCTCAATGTAGATTAACTATAAAAACATGAATCAAATCCTAAAGATAGATTTATAGAATCAATGTTTCTGACACTTGGGGTAGATTGAAAAGTGCTTTACAAATAAAAATTGTAATAATCCTCCCTATAAAATGTGTAAATGTGCTTGAATCAATATCATGTTTATTTGTAACTATGAAAACTGAAAAATTTCATAGCATGTATATGCATGAACTAGTATCATGACTCATGAACATGAAAGTGTGTACATATGCATGAATCAATATAATGCCCTTGGAATATATACCAATGAATATATAATTCTATGCATATATATGTTGAACCCGGGATAATGTATCTCTAATGTACATGTATATGTGAAAACCTATAATTTTTTCTCCTATAAACTATGTCCATATGCATGTACATATGTAATCAAGTGTGTATGAATCTATACTCAAGTCTATGTAAAGTAAGTATATATGCATGGAATAATCCCCCATAATATATATCAATGCATATAATATTGGTCATATAACTAAAACATTTGATATCTTAACCATTTTGAATCTCAAATTTTACTCTAATTTTAAAATAATATTTTATGTTCATAGAGGTTTATGTATCTATGACAAGCCCACTATAATTCCCCCATTTGAGATGATGCATCATGTAGGATACTCATCTCAAAAGAAAAGTTAAATGTATCATGCTATGTATAAAGATAAAATAATGTATAATCATGTGAATATGGGGATATTATGTCATAATTGTAATGTATATGTCATAAAGGAATGTATGTAACATATGCAAGGCAATGCATATACGTGTCATTTATAGATAGATGTATCAATGAAGCACACATTAGTAATTGCTATTCAAAAGATAATTGAATAAGACTACACAAAAAAGGTGCATGCTATGGATCATAACACCACGCAATATTGATAAACATAGAAAACATAACAAGTTAAAAGCTCAAGATTTAGTGCCACACATAAGGCCAAGGACCTCCTATAAGGGACATAAAGATCTCATAACAAACATGGCTAAGGGACACACACAAGGGACATAAAAATGTCACAAATAAGGGACATAAATATTTTACAAACAAACAAGGCTAAGGGCCACACACAAGGTAAATAAATATGTCATAAATAAATCCAAGGGACCAAACATAATGGACAAACACAACTATCCTATCATGCAAGAGAGTAAAAACATCAATGTAACATATAATAAGTAAATACTAGTCTACACTATCCATATGTATCAAGGTCACGTCCTAGTAAAATAACATATCCATGTAGCATCATGTAAGATATGAGTAACTATCTAGACATATGCAAGGAATATAGATAGATAAACATGGTAATGATGTCATAGAAATATATAACATGTGATAGTGAAACCTGTTGAATAATATGCCCCCAATATTGGCATGACCACTAGGTAGAAGAAATTTGAACATCTATATGCCCATGTGAAACATGTATGTCCTACATCACAATCATATGCCATGAAATCTATGTGTATGAAAATAATGTACCATATACAAAACATGTGATAAATAACATATGTAAATAATGTAATCTAGCATCTCATGTCATGTTCAGGTCTTAATTTTGGTTTTTTTGTATATTTTTAATGTTTTTGCATTTTTAAAAAATATTTGACTTTTTTATTTTTTTAATTATTTGACTATGGTCAATTAAGGCCAAGTGGCAATGGTTTTAAAAATTTATGAGTGGAATGGATCTAAAAAATACACAATGTGTGTCAAGGCCTAGTGTAGACTAGATGTGATAGCATGACAATGTGGAGAAAGTGAAAGTAAATAATATACCGTCACTATATATGTGAATCACAATAATGTAACTCAAGATAATATGTTGAGATAAGGATCTACATTCCCCCAATGGGTAAAAATCAATGTGTGATCATGTGATATGTAAATACAAATGTATATGATCATGTAAGCTCAAATATAAGCCATAACATGTATGAATAGTCAATATGTAAGAGTGAGCAAGTAATATGCCACAAAAGGTGTGCAATAGAATTATTGTAGAATAAGTGTCATGGATGTTTAGATCAAGATAAAAATAACTAGGCAAGGGCCAAGTGAAAACATAATTAAGGGATATAAAAAATGTCTATGTAAGCGCATGTACACATGTATTTGAAAATGCAAGACTATATGAGAGAATAAATTAGACTGATTGAAATAACCCCCAAAATTTTTTTAGGATTATCCATTATCAGAGGGTAAATAATATTGCATGTAGGGTCCACTACACAATTAGGGAATTTATAACTACATCTTTCTCATTCATGCACTAATATGTAGGCAACCAAAAACACCTTGGAGTGACTAAGATTATGTTGACCAAAGTTGACTTTTTAGTCAAATTGGGGCACCTATAGGTAAAAACTTGACTTTATAGGTCTATAGGAGGTCTAATATATTGTAATGACGTGTTTAATAGGACATTTGATGCCATTCAATGTTATATTAGCCTTGGTCACTTATTTCATTAATATATCATGCCATTTTAGGTCATTTTAAGGGTCAAAATAGTGAATTTGATGCTTTATATAGGTTTCTTGGGAAATGTGTGTATTCTCATGTAGGGGTCTCATACAGCTAGGAAATGGTGTTCCACAAATTCCTAGGTCATGTCACCACCTCCTTCCATGTTTTGGTTTCACCAAGTCATCTCTTGGGTTGTTTTCAAGCTTATTTTCCTCCATTACTAGCTCTTTGCCCAACTTCACTTGCAGTCACCTATATGAGCTTATTCAACTTGTCCATTGAGTTATAATCAAGGTATTCTAATTATCTAATCCATAAATATTTGTATAAAGTTAATATATATGCTTGAAAAAGGTGAAATAGTAGTCACAAGCTCATCCACCATGCTAGATCAATCATTGAACATTTTTCCTGCCTTATTCCATATGGATAGCCACCTACAGGTGTTTTCAAGAAGTTTCCATGTTGAGATAGATGTTTTGTAACTTGTTTCAAGAACTCAACAATGTCAAATATGTTTTTAATGATTGATATTAAGTTTGGGTTGTTATTGAGGTCATTCACCTCACATGTACTCTAGTTATGTTCACTTCTATGCACATAGCTCATGCACACACACAAGGCCTTCGATGACATCATACTAAAGTATGATAATGGTGATGGGTGTTCCAACCTATTGGTATGGATATAAGTATGTATTGGAGTTATTTATGAAAACATATAAAGTTTTCAAAAATACAAATACTTGTAGATTTCTTAGTCTACTTCACTGCCTATGGTAAGAAAGCCCATCTACAGGTGTATCATAGAGTTTTGATTGCTCTTATATGGAGATTTCAAGCATGAAGGAAGTTTTATTTAGAATTATAGTAGGTGAATTAAATATTGAAAACCTATTTGAAGTATTTTATATACAAATAGAAGGTATGCCATGTTTAAAATGGTAGGAGACTGAGTTTAGGGAAACAATCCCTAAATGGACAAAACAAAGATCTTAGAGGACTTTGAGAATAACATATGCCAAACTTTCAAGAACCTTTGATGCATCCTAATTACTTGGAATTGTATAATATAACATAATATTTGAATTGGTATAGTTTCAAGAGTGAAGATTTAATGGAAGACAAGTGTTTGGAGATTCGAAGAAACCCCTGAGACCATTAAAACCAAGCAGTGGCATTTATGGATTTTTAAGTTTTTAATGGCTTTTGATATCTTAAAGGAACAAATGAAAATTACCTTCATGTTTAAAATGGTACAATAGGTGAAATTTATTTTTAAATGGAATGGATATCATCATTTTAAATTTTATGCATGTTTTCAAAACCTCATGAGTACCTAGGTGTCCCTTGTACAAAAACACACACACACCTATAACAGACAGGCAGTGACCTAAAGGAGTATGTATGAGTATGGGAAATAGTTATTTAGTGGTTGATATGTTTCAAATAAAGATTGAATATATATAATTCATTATGGAGGACCTTATGAGGTTTCAATAAGGCCATATATTACTTCATCCTTCCCAAATGCACACCTACAACCATTATGAGTGACTATCTCAGTCAGGCAGTGAGTAGGAGGTAGTATTTTCAATGATGATAATGATATATAAGGTGAAAAAATGGGTAAAAATCCTTGTGAAATGATGATTGAAATTAAAATAAGAGTATTTAAGAATTTTTCAATCCTAAACATGTAAAGAAAAACCTACAAGTAGGGTCTTAAGGTTGGGTGTCTCAGTCAGAGGGGCATGGAGCAAAGAAGTTGATCTCCTTGAGATAGATATGACATGGAGATGAAAGCATATGAACCTAAAAAATTTCAATTACCATAAGAGAAGCAAGAGGAGGGTTTTTATACCCTATTTTAGAGGTCCAAAAAGACAACTTTCATCTACAGTTAGTCTTAAGAACAACACAATTAGGGTTTTGTGAACTCAGTTTTGGGAGTTAAACAAGTGTATGGAAGAGTATATGAAGAATAAGGGACTTAAACAGACATGGTACACTATATAATTAACATGACCATTAAATATAACTCATTTATTTGGAATCATGTAAAGATGGAACCCTCACTTAAGGCAAACTCAGTCCATGAGAATCAAACCCTATACACAGGGCTTTGCATAAGTCTGTCTTGTGTTTTGGGTGAGTTAAGAGGTCATATAACCTAATAAAGAGATAATTTTTCATGAATGGAATTATTTAAACTTGAGGAATCCCACATAAGTGTTTGTTTTATAATAAAAATAGGGAAAGTACCCCCTATTTTGTCTCAGATAGGGGGTACTTTCCCCATGCTTACACTAGCAGAGTTGGAGAATGAGGTTAAAATGGAGTGACCAGAAGCCAAGGAGAGATTTTAAGAGTATTTTGAAAGCTGAGAGGAAAAATTACCAATATGGGAAACTGAGTACAAATTAATGAAATCAAACAGGCAGGTCTAGAACATGAAATTTGCAATCAAGTTTGTTAGGTAAGGGGCCAAGCCTAAGGCCAAATAAGAGGTCAATTCCATTGTTAGCATGAGGCAATATTACAAAATTTTTAGAGAATGTCTATGGGATATAATCAGAGGTTTATGAACCATTTAAATAAAAATAATCTAAATAAATAGTCCAAACCATAAAAGTTGTAGTCAGGGCTATAAGGAATGGTGAAACATAGTGCTTGATGACGATGTCATCTTATTTTCATTCTTTGATATGACTTATAGACTATTAATTTTTTTTATGGGGTGGATATAGATGTGTTAAATCCTTTAGAGGTCAAATAAATTACCAGGAATCCATTTTTAAGCCCTAAACTCTCTCAGGCATGTAGAAAACGTGAAAACAAGCTCAATAAGGCAAGTTTGATGACTCATATATTTCATGAGGAATTGCATGGGTGAAAAAGGAGTTAGGGGAGGTTAATAGGGTACTTGAGGATCATATTTTGAGAATTTTTTTTTAGGTTGGACGTTATATTTTTATGAACAAACCTTAAGACTCAAAATAGGCCTAAAACCCTACTAAACCCTCAATTAGGACCCGATCGAGAAAGTGAGATTGGAAAGATAATAAATGGCATAGTTTGACTAGAATAGATATTGGATGTTGTAAAGGACTCTCTCAATATCCCTCACATACTTTTTTTCTATACAGACTTATACAGATGGGGTGTAAAACAAGATTTTTTTGACCATTTTTTATGTTTTGTAAGTTCTAGAAGGAGCCAAGAGATGAAACCAAATTTGGGTGAAATATTAAGACTTAAGATAAATCCCAATATTAATTTAATTCCATAAATCAAATTATAAGTACCTAAATAGGTGTTTCAACTTAGCCAGTCAAAATTGGCATATTGGACAAGCTAGTGAAAGATGTGAAAACTTCAAGTGGATGTCATTTTAAGGTGCACCTAATGCTTATAAGGCCATGGAGAGTCTTGAAATATGTAATTAACTCCCTCTAATATATTTCATGGATAAATGATGACTTTTTAAAATCCAAGTGTAAAGGGTGCATGAAAGGAGTTTTTTTGGACTACAGATGATGATTGCTCCTTTCTAATTGATTCTAGAATACCAAACATGAAACTGATGCATGGAAAGGCATGTATAATTTCCCTACCTTGAAATTAATCAATAGACTTAGTTCTAATTATTTATGAGACATTAAAATAGAGGTAATCATGAATACATTTTTCCTATACAAACTGAAGAGTTTTGTGCCACTTTTCATGAAGTTTATGCCTTAAATTGACACTTTTGCTTCCAAACCTTGCATGGTTTATCCCATATCCTTCTCAAATTCACAAGTAAATTCTCATCTCAGCTTGACAAGTGTTCTTGTGACCCTTGAACTTCTCTCTTCTCCTCTTTCTCTCAAGTTCTATAAGAACTAACCATTTTGACCATTATATGGGATGTTCCACTTGAGTATGGAAAAGACCTACTAATTTTTATAAATTTTGATCAATAAAATGAATAAGTGTTACCTCTTCCATGATTTTTCATAGTTTTCTTGACCTTAATATTGAATTTTCTTAGTGAAGATTATGGATTCCTTAGTAAGTTGTCATAATCTCTCAACTATTTACAGCCTCTTCTTGTAGTGCATATGATGTGTTCTAAGAAATGTCAAAGGTTAAGTGATTTAGTCTCTTAATTAGTGCCACTAAAGGCTTATTTTTTAGTCCTCTTATCTTTTCACATTCATCCATAACCCCACAATGTAACATTGATGTAAGAAGTCATAGACTAGAGAGTATATGTTTAGTTGTCCTTTGCTTTCAAGTGTAATATAAATATGGTTGGATGTAATAAATATATTTGGTGTATCACCTCCATTAGGTTAGTTTAATTTTAGTTATCTCTCCCCATTTTCACCCCTCAAAGTTAGTAGTAGTTGTAATCCTAAGTGGTACATCAAAGGAGTTAGCCTTATCTAGAGACTCACTTCATTCCTTAGGTTGCCCACAAGCCTAGAGGTGATTCCATTGTGCCACTTAGATAAGGAGAGATTTGTATCTCTTCAAAGGGTGTAAATCTAAGTGAAAATATTTTTTGGCATGCATGATGGGACTCTTGGTCTAAGAAATTAAGAAAATTTTGGTGTTGTCTCTCAACAATCAGCGTTTGGAGTCATCTATTCAAGCATCAATGGCAACTTCAAAGATATATCATCTAGTAAAACAACCCAATTTATCCTTTGAATATTGTTAATAACATGTTTTCTTTGCGTTCTTTTGTTCAATGAAGATCTATGGCTAACTTTGGTGTTGATTTCTTGTTTACACAAGTTGGTGAGACATTTCAAGCTTGTGCCATTCCCTATCAATATGAACAAGTCCTTGGTAAATGTTGTCATGACACTTACCAACCCCAATATGACTTTAATCAGATCCAATATGATCATTATCAGACCTTGTATGAAGTATATCAATCCTATAACTAGCCTTCTCAATGTCTTGCCCCTCCTAGTCAACCTAGTCCTTTCTCTAATCAGCCCATTTCCACCTTTAAACAAAATATTTTGGGGTATGAAAAGTATATGATAAATCTTGACACTCAAAGGGGATGTGGTAAAAATATTCCTAGCCACCTTATTTAAAAGGTAAGAGATGCATTAGAGTTAGTCAAGAGAGAGTGGGTACCTATTGAGAGAGCCAATTAGCAAAGGCTCACAAGTGAGATGGATGATGTGAGTGGTCTACTTTCTTCCTTAGAAGATAAAATTTCAGTTCATGAAAGGTAGCCTCACCAAACATATCAGTCTTCATTTCCACTTATACAAAGTTTTTTTCAACCCTACATGGTTCCCACTCATGAACCCAATCAATTATATCAAGGCCATCCTTTTCTCAATCAGTTGGAAGGAAAAGTTGAGAAGAAGAACCTTATGTTTGAAGCAAACCTTGATAGGAAAATTGAATTGGCCAATATGTAGATGCAATAGTACATTTTAATAACCAAGGGAGTGGAGTTAAATCTCTCATTTTCCTCTCACATTGCATCCCCACCACTTCAAAAAGAGATTTTTAATCCTAGCATCCCAAGTTGGAGGAAGATAGTAGAGTCATGGGGAAAGAAAGAAGATGTAAGCACTGTCAAAGAGTGTGAAGTGGAAAATGGAGTTGATCTTTCAAAATCCCCTCCCACCCTTCCTCAAGAAGCTTCTTGTGTTCCATGGCATCCCTCATTCCTATGAGCTTCAAAAAAGACTTTTCCAAGAGAACTTAGCTACAAAAATAGAGGAACTAGAGACAAAGATGAGGCTACTAAGTCAAGGTGTGATAGAAGACTTAGACTAAAGAGAAGATCCTATGCCTAAACACATCTCATCTCCCCTCCTTGAAGGGATTTTGAAAGAGTCTCCTACCTTGAATTCTCAATCTGATTTGGAGTTCTATGTGCCACATCCACCAACTATTTCATCTTGTCCTCACACCATCACCCTTTACCTTGATAGACCCATGGTATGGGAACCAAAAGAGGATCATATAGTTGATAAGGAAAGATAAATCTTTCTTGAAAAAAACATATCTCCTTAATAGCCTCATTAGGCTAAGTCAGTTGATTTCAAGATGCCTAGTCTTGGCATCACCATGAAGGAGGTTGAAGATCTTTCAGCCCTTGACAAAAGAGATCAGATTATGATAGATGAATTTAAATTTAAAATCTCTCAATAGGTCTTAAGTTATGAAGAGAAGGTAGGCTCTTGTGTTGAATCTCTTTGCTTGGTTGATGATGAAGAATGTTTTCTTTGTGTTAAAGAACCTGTCTTGAGAGAGGTAAATAAAGAGGAACATGATCAATTCATCATTGATAAAGAAGACATTATGAGTGTTTATGAGGAAAAAATCACCATAAGGACTCCCTTTGGTGAAAAAAATGGAAATTCACAAGATTTTGCCTTCATATTTGAAGTGGAATGTGCTATAAAGAAGGGAGAACACTTTCAAGCCATCCCTCAAGAAGTGGTAGTCTTAAGAGAGTCTCATGAGATCAAGATAGAGGAATTAGCACTTGAAGATGATCTGATCAAAGATGAATAAAAGGTGATTTATTTTTTGGAGATTTCAGATTGGGTTGATGAGGAAGGATGTCTTCCTTTTTCCAAAGAGGAAGAAATGATTATTAACTTTTTTCTCACTTTGTAGGATACCATGGATAGGCAAGGATAAGTTATTAATTATCTTTCAGATGACTTGTTTGAAATCATTGAAGTAGGATATAATCCTCTTCAAGGAGGCTATGAGTTGGTCAAAGATGGAGAAGATAACATTGGTACTCAAGTAAGTATACAAAGGGAAAACAATCTTTCAAATTTATCCTTTCAAGAAGCATACACATTTCATGATGACATGTTTGAAGTCATCAAGATGGGATATCACCCCTCTCAACCATTTAGGAGAAACACATTAGCTCTTGAAGTATGGAATAAGCTCCTATTGGACTTAATCTTCTAAGGAACATGAAACTACTCCTCTTAAAGCCATGCCTACTAATGAGATATAAGTTGATCATAAGGTGAAGAGTGGGCAGTAGTATGAGGTATGTGAACATGTTCAAGAGGAATATGTATTCATTGGAGACCTATTTAAATGTGATCTACTTGAGATCAGATCAAGTGAAGTGCTAAGGAAGAGGTCTAATCCACAAAGCCTTCAATCCAAAGAGAAGCATGCTTGGCACTATGTTTCATCTGACCATGAGGATAATTTAAGAAGTTTTCCATTTGATCCAAGAAAGGGTGTATTTTTAGCTACTAATTTTTCATAATAGGTTGTTTCTTAATTCCCCTAAATGTTTGGAGCATGTGTGAGTCTTGTGTGTTTGCTTTATTTATTGTGTGTGTCTTTTGCTTTGTGTGGTTGAGGTAGCCATTAGTTATCTTATCTTGGTCAAGTTTGTGGTCAATGGTCAAAAGTTTTATTATTTGTCTCATTCCTTAGATGAATCCTAAACCCAATGGACTAATAAGGCCACTGGTCTAGTTAGTATAATAGGCATACTACCCCTATGAGTCACTAATTTGTTGACCAAAATTGACTTTTTAGTCAAATTAGGGCACCTATAGGTAAAAAATTAATTTTATAGTTATATAGGAGGTTTAGTATATTTTAATGAGGTGTTTCATAGGTCATTTGATGCCATTCAATGTTATATTAGCCTTGGTCACTTATTTTATTAATATCTCATGTCATTTTGGGTCATTTTAAGGGTCAAAATAGCACATTTAATGCTTTATATGGGTTTCTTGGGAAATGTGCAAGTGTAAAAATGTGATGTCATGTTAGATGTGTCATTAAAATTCTTCGATAATTGATACCACTAAAAATTTGGTAGTTTGTTTAGAGAAAAGTTAGTTTTCTTAAGGAGAAAGGAGAGATTGGCACTTGTATGACCTCCTTAGGAAATGTGCCACTTGGAAAATGTTTAAATATGACTCTTAAACTTCCCCATATTTATATCCACACTTTAATTGATTTATAAGTGACATTTTGAGGCCAAAACCATTTTGCTCTTTTCTTGGCTTTCTAGACACACTAAAGTGACTTGCATGTTTTTGCTTGGTATGGTAAACACAAGCAGTTTTAGGAAAAAAATTTTTGGGGGTGTATTATAAAATCAAATAAGTTAATTTTCATACCAAGAATGAAAATATTTATCAACTATTCTTTATGAACCATTGCTAACAAGTTGACTATTCTCTTTTACTAGTTATTTCATGTACCCTATAGGTTTTGCTCCATTATGAGAAATTTCATACAAACTAGTTACTGAGGTGGGATCTAAAGGGTGTAATTTTTTTTATCAAATGGTCTCCACTCTTATTTTAATTTTTAATGGTGTTTAAATGGGCAATCTAACTCACTTTGCAAGAGGGTGTCACCATGTGCAGTTTGAACTAAAGTGCTTCTGGTTTGCTGAGTGTGTTCTCCTCTAGGGGTCTCATATAGTTGTGAAATAGTGTTACAAAAAATTATTAGGTAATATTACCACCTATTTCCATGTTTTGGTTTTACCATGTCATCTTTTGGGTTGTTTGCAAGATTGTTTTCCTCCATTGCTAGCTCTTTGCCCAACTTCACTTGTAATTACTTGTATGAGCTTATTCAACTTATCCATTGAGTTGTAATCAGGGTATTATAATTATCCAATCCATTAAGAGCTGTATAAATTTCATATAGATTTTTTGAAAAGGTGAAATAGTAGTCACAAGCTCATCCACCATGCTAGATTAATCATTAAACATTCTGCTTACCTTATTCCATATGGATAGCCACCTACATGTGTTTTTAGGAAGTTTCCATGTTGAGATAGATGTTTTGTAAATTTTTTAAAGACCTCCACAAGGAAAAACATGTTTTTAAGGATTGATAGTAAGTTTGGGTTGTTCTTGAGGTCATTCACCCACACATGTACTCTAATTCTGTTCACTGCCATGCACATAGCTCATGCACACACACAAGGCCTTTGATGACATCATAATGAAGTATGAGAATGGTGATGAGTGTTACAACCTCTTGGTATGTATATAATTATGTATTAGAATTCTTGATGAGAACATATAAAGTGTTCACAAAGATAAATACTTGTAGACTTCCTATTCCACTTCATTGCCTATTGTAAGAAAGCCCATCTACAGGTGTATCATAGAGTTTTGATTGCTCTTATATGGATATTTTAAGAATGAATGAAGTTTTATTTGGAATTATAGTAGGTGACTTGAAAATTTTAGACCTATTTGAAGTATTTGATAGATAAATAGAAGGTAGGCCATGTTCTAAAGGGTAGGAGACTTAGTTTAGGGAAACAATCCCTAAATATACAAAACAAAGATCTTGGAGGACTTTAAGAATAACATATGCCATAGTTTCAAGAACCTTTGATGCATACTAATTGCTTGGCCTTATAGCGTCTGGCTTGGGATTTCACTTGGTAGAGTTTTAAGAGTGAAGAGTTAATGGAAGACAAGTGTTGGGATATTTGAAGACACCCCTAAGACCATTAAAACCAAACAATGGCATCTATAGATTTTTAAGTTTTGAATGGCTTTTGATATCTTAAAGAAATAAATGAAAATTAAATTCATGTTTGGAATGGTTAAATATGTGAAATATATTGTTAAATGTCATGGATACCATCATTTTAAATTTGATGCATGTTTTCAAAACCTCATGAGTACCCACGTGTCCCTTATACAAAAAAACTCACACCAACAATAGGCAGGCAGTGACCTAAAGGAGAATGTCTGAGTATGGGAAATAACTCTTTGGTGATTGACATGTTTCAAATAAATATTGAATAGATATAATTCATTATGGATCATATTATGAGGTTTCAATAAGGCCATATATTACTTCATCCTTCACAAATGCACACCTATGACCACTATGAGTGATTATCTCAGTCAGGTAGTGAGTAGAAGGTAGTAATTTAAATGATGATAATGATATACAAGGTGAAAAAATGGGTTAAAATCCTTTTGAAATGATGATGGAAGTTTCAAGAAGACTATTTAAGCATTTATCAAGCCTAAACATGTAAAGGACAACCTACATGCAAGGTCCTAAGGTTGGGTGTCTTAATCCAAGGGGCAGGAAGCAAAGAAGTTGATCTCCTTGAGATAATTATGACATGGAGATGAAAGCATATGAACCTAAAAAATTTCAATTACCCTAATATAATAAAGAGGAGGGTTTTTATGCCCTATTTGAAAGGCCTAATAGGATAACTTACATCTATAGTCAGGGTTTAGAACAACACCGTCAGGGTTTTGTGAACTCAGTCTTGGGAGTTAAATAGGTGTATGGAATATTATATGAAGAGTAAGGGACTTAAAAAAACATGGGACACTATATCATGACCATGACCATGTAAATATACCTCATTAAATTGAAATCATGTATAGAAGGAACCCTCACTTAAGGCAAACTCAGTTTATGAGAAGCAAACCCTATACACATGCCTTTGCATAAGTCTATCTTGTGTTTTTGGTGAGTTAATAGTTAATACAACCTGATTAAGATCTAATTTTTCATGGAGGTAATTATGGAAACTTGAGGAATCCCACACAAGTGTTTTTTTTCAAGCAAAATAGGGAAAGCACCCCCTATTTTGCCTCAGATAGGGGGTAGTTTCCCCATGTTACACTGGTAAAGTTGGAGAATGAGGTTAAAATGGAGTGAATAGAAGCCAATGAGATATTTTAGGAGGATTTGGAAATATGAGAGGCACAAATACAAATATGGGAGACTAAGTATAGATTAAGTAAATAAAATAGGGAGCCCTAGAGACTGAAAGTTATAGTCAAGCCTGTTATGCAAGGGGCCAAGGCTAAGTCCAAATAAGAGGTCAATTCCATCATTAGCATGAGAAAATATTAAAAAATTATTGGATAATGTATATGAGATATAATCAGAGGAAGCTAAATGAAATAGTCTAAGCCATAAAAGTTGCAGTCAGGGCTATAAGGAATGGTAAAACATAGTGCTTGATGAAGAGGTCATCTTATTTAAATATTTGATATGATTTATATAATATTGGAACATGTTTTTGGGGTGTATAAATATGTGTTAAATAATTTTAAGGTCAAATAAATAATTAGGAATCCATTTCTAAGCCCAAATCTCTCAAGCATGTAGAAAAGGTCAAAACAAGCTCGATAAGGAAAGTTTGATGACTCATATATTTTATGAGGAATTGAATGGGTGAAAAAGGAGTTAGGGGAGGTTAATAGGGTCCATAAATATCATATTTTTATAATTTTTTGGCAGGTTGGATGTTGGATTTTTATGAACAAACCTTAAGACTCAAAACAAGCCTAAAACCCTACTATACCCTCAATTAGGACCCGATGGAGAAAGTGAGCTTGGAAAGCTAATAAATGGCATAATTTGAATAGAATATATATTTAGTGTTGGAAAGGAATCTCTAAAGATCCCTCACATACTTTTTTTTGTATAGACTTGTACGTATGGGGTTTAAAATAGACTCTTTTTGACCATTTTTTGTGTTTTGAAAGTGAAGGATTCAAGAGATGAAAGAAACTTTGGGTGAAATATTAAGACTTAAGATAAATAAAAATATTCATTTCATGTCCTAAATAAACTTATAAGTACCTAAACCAAGTGTTTCATCTCAACCAGTTAAAACTGGCATATTGGACAAGCTAGTGAAAGGTATGAAAACTTCAAGTGGATGTCCTTTTAAGGTGAACCTAATTATTAGAAGGCTATGTAGATTATTTAAATATTTCATTCACTCCCTCCCATTTATTTTCATTTATAATTGATGCCATTTTGGAATCCAAGTGTGTAGGGTGCATGAAAGGAGTTCTTTTATTACTACAAATATGATTACTCCTTTCTAGTTGATTCCAGAATAATAGGTATACAAACAATCCATGTAAAGGAATGTTTGAAGTCCCTACCTTTCATTACAATCATCAGACATACTTATAATCAGTTATGGGATGTTCAAATACAGGTAATCATGAAGATAGTTTTTTTGTGCAAAAGAGGAGTTTTGTGCCACTTTTCATGAAGTTTATGCCTTGAATTGACACTTGTGATTCCAAATTTTGCATGTTTTATCCCATATATTTCTCACATGCATAAGTAACTACTTATCTTAGCTTTACAAGTGTCTTTTTTACCCTTGAACTTCTCTCTTCTCCTCTCTCTCTCAAGTTCTATAAGAACTAGCCATTTTGGCCATTGTATGGGATGCTCCACCTGAGTATCACAAAGACCTATTCATTTTTATACCTTTTTATCAATAAAATAAATATTTTTACCTCTTTCATGACTTTTCATAGTGTGCTTGACTTTAATGTTGAATTTGCTTAGTGAATACTATATATTCCTTAGTAATTTATCACTTTATCTCACCTATTTGCAGCCTCTTCTTATAGGGCATGTGATGTGTTCCAAGAAATTTCAAAGTTTAAGTGAGTTAGTCTCTTCATCAATGCCACTCAAGGCCTCTTGTCTAGTCCTCCTATCTTTGCACATTCATCCATAACCCCACAATGTAAGATTGATGCAAAAAGACTTAAATTGGAGAGTGTATGTTTAGTTGTCCTTTGATTTCAAGTGTGATGTGCATATGGTTGGATGTCATCAATATATTTGGTGTATCACCTCCCTTAGGTTAGTTTAATTTTAGTTATCTCTCCCTCTTTTCACCCCCCAAAGTTATTAGTGGTTGCAATCTTAAGTGATACATCAAGGGAGCTGGCCCTATCTAGAGACTCACTTGATTCCTTAGGCTACCCACAAGCCTAGAGGTGATTCCATTATGCCACTTGGATGAGGAGAGATTTACATCTTCTCAAAGGGTATAAATCCAAGTGACAATAGGTTATTTATTCAGGGTTAAACACCCTTACAAATAGAGTTTACTAACTTTTACACTTCTAGATTAATCCTAGTTGTCCAAGTTTCCCCTTGCATATCACCACAATCTAACCATGACATAAGTGTAGAGTAATATTAACCCAATGATACATGAAAACACACATTCACAACCATCCATGTTCTCATATAGAATAATAGAGAGTTTAAAATATAATCTACATACTTACTAAGATCAAGTAGAATATTACATTCAAGGGGAACATCACCATCACCAACATCTATGATGGTCTCCAAGGTTTAGTTACCCGAAGCAAGAAACCATTCCATAAGTGTGGATACTAACACCATGAAAGATAATTTATAAAATGCTTTCTGTCATGAGTTGAAACTTACTCTTGACTTAGGTCCTTACATTATGTTATATTTATAATGTTAGTTTGAGGTAATTAATAAACATAACCAAAAATAACAATAATAACTATGACCTTAACTCTTGCCATTCTTAGCAATTTGCCTCATCCTCACAATATGGACATGTATGTATTTGTTTTCTTACAACTAGATGCATATTCATGATGATTACACAAGGATCTGAATTACAATGCACATCCCATAAGCAACATGGACAAAGATAAATAATTCAATAAAATTCACATTCTTATCAATAATAATACAATATAGAAGAGATAATAAGATCACAAGGATTTTATAGACAATACAAACAATGCTAGCTACTAAGGATTAGTAACAATCCATGACTTATGGATCCTTGCACTATATTTTCCTCACAATAAAATAAATTTTAATAATTTACCAACCTAATTTTAAGATAATGGACATATTTATTTAGATTCCTAAATTCATATCATCAATCGTTCTCTAACAACATGACTAGCTATGGGTTCATCCTTAAATTCTAACCAACTTTCATGTTGAGGTCAATTGAGCCCATTTTAAAAATTATTATCACTCAAATGGTTAGGAATACTAGAGTCAAAAGAATTTATACAAGTAAACTATACTTTCTCATCCAAAAGTAAACTATCATTGCCTCCATAAAACTAAGTTAGAGAAGTAGGTCTAATAATTCAATGTTATAACTAGCGATAATAAATGTGCTTTAATGATTGATTAAAAAATATATACTAAAAGAACAAGATTAGTGGAAATAGATTACATAAATGTTCATCATAATAACCACATATTACCAAATATTTATATCATGCATTAAATCCACTCCAACCCTTAATGGGATAATGCTAGTAACTCAAGCTTGATTACTATTACTATTACCTAAGACAATTTTAAGCACAACAAGCATGAATAGTTGTAATGATAATTTTATCCAAGGTTTCAAGTATGCAAAAATTAATAAATCCATTCATTTCTAACCATATGAAATATGAAATACATAATTAACATTTCTATGCAAATGTACTAGTTTCATAAGGTTTCTCATGCAAGGTATTGCATACCATTTCAATTAAGTCCCATAACTATAATAATCACATATAGTATATTAATTCCAACCCATTTCTAAGACCAGTAAGGTACCCATATATCTACAAGATAAACCACTCATTGCCTTTGATTCATACTATAATATATATCCAAGGACATTGCATAAGATAGTTGAAATAGTTACCCAAAACCTAGATGCTAAATTCAAGAATACCAATAATGGAACACGAGTAGAAAAAGTTTTTAGAATATAATCTAAATAAGTAAATGAGTACTATAGTAATTATATAAATTTAAAGAGGATTTATCCAATTCAAAATCACCTAACTTAGACTTTAAGCATGTGGAATCAGCTATTCAAAATAATATAAATGCCTTTGTTTGACATAAAGAGTTTTAGCTAAGAACAATATCAAAGATATACATGGAATACCACATCATTATATTTCATGTGAACAAATTTCACTTTTACTTATTCAAGAGTAACCAACTTAATAGAGCTGGATGCCACCTCTATATCACACCATTCTGTGCAATCCAAAACTCCTACTAGTTTCATAGTCATTACCATAATAGCCTCAATTAACTATGTAATTGTTATATGAATTGAAAACACATACTGTAAGTGTTTTTAACAACCAAACTAATCTAACAAGCATTATCATGTCTTTAAACTCATTACAATATTAGCTAACCTTTAATTATACTGTTGACTTTCTAAGTGTAGCAAGACAATAATAAGTCTCCAACATGAGGTGAAAGAGTAATGTATACCTTATCTTTTGACATCTCATGTCATCATGATGTCACAAGATAAGGTATAACCCATTACACTTCTATTCTCAATTGATAATAATTATAATTATATTATTATTCTTCCTCAAATAATAAGATGATGCAAGTTTACATTAGAAGAATATAAGGAGTTAAGACAATAAAACACAATGGTTTTCCAATAGGTATCTCTATTACATGAATATATATTTTTGATAAAGAAACTTCACTTTGAAAATCCAAGTGAATATAACATAACCTATAAGCAATTACATACAATCTATTGTTTGATAGTTACAACTAAAGAACCAATCCCCAAGAAGGCATACCAATTGATAAGTCACTGATGTAGAGAAATCTAGCATAGTACTTAGCTAATCAAAAGAATAACCTAGACCTGTAGCCTAATGAGCCCAACCATTTGATGGCCCTAACAACCCAACCATCATATGATGATGGAGTTAGGCCACTGGGTGTTGGAGAAAATTAATTGAGCGTATAAGAGAGTTACAACCATCGGTAATTCAAACAGTCAATAGACAACTCAACACATCAAGATGACTCAAGCAAATATCCATAATAACCACAAGAAGGTAAAACACTAACTTACACCAAAAGGTTGACTGATAATCTCATTCAAAAGGGAGGCACACATCACAAACCATACAACCTCTACAATCGATATAGCTCACAACCATTAATCTATAAATCATGGAACCTAATTTATTCAATAACTTTGGTTCTATCATTCCCAAATTGCACTGCTCAGTGAAACCAACCAACTGGCTCTACCTATGAGATATACTAGTCATAGAGAAGGCTTATAATAAGCTTATTAAATTAAACTAAACTTCATAAGTTCCCATCATTTGATTCATTGCATTAAAACAAGACAATAATTAATAGATGCTCACAAGAGTATACACCAAAGCATAGAACAAGTTTGATAAACTTATATTTTATTTTCAAAAGAATCTATGGACAAGATGATGATAAATGGACACCATCAGGGCATAAAAGAGATTATAGTCCAAAATTATCTAAACAAGAATACTACACTCAACATAATAATATTATGCACAACCATTTAAAAGCTTATGGCTCTAATAATGTTGATTCCCCAAGTTTATAACAAAAGAAATGGGTTGACAAAATCAATGCAAACATCTAAAACAAGACAATAATTAATAGATGCTTATTAAATTAAAATAAACTTTATACATTGCCATAATTTTATTCATTGTATTAAAACAAGACAATAATTAATAGATGCTCACAAGAGTATGCACCAAAGCATAAAACAAGTTCAAAACACTTCTATTTTATTTTCAAAAGAATCTATGTACAAGATGATGGTAAATGGACACCATCAGGCCATAAAAGAGACTATAGTCCAAAATTATCAAAAAAAGAATACTAAACTCAACATAATAATATTGTGCATAACCATTTTAAATCTTATGTCTCTAGTAATGCCAATTCCCCAAGTTTATAATAGAAGAAATGGGTTGACAAAATCAATGCAAACATCTAAAATATCCATAATCTTTAACAATACTACCAAGAAAGGAAGAACCTAGCCATAAAAATCCTTATGCATAGACATTAGGGAGTACATGTATCTCATCATGTCAATCCCCAAATTGATAAACTGTGTATGCTTAAAATAATAGGGTACAAACAACAAATGACACCAATATTGCACTACTGCATGCTAAATTAAAAATTAGCTAAGTATCCATATTAATGAAAGCATGCTTGTTTGTTTGAATACCCAAATTAACATATTAGGTTGACCATCTCATATGAAACTTTCCATAGGAAATAAGGATGCAAACATAAGTAAAACTCACTCATAAAAATCACAAATACACTAAACAATTCACCATACTAGGGTTTCAATGAAAGAAAACAATCCTTTTGAATACCCTTATTTTGGGGTAGGCTCCATATTTCTCCTAGGATGAATCTACATCAAGGTGTTACTATTTCAATAAAATTTGTAGTTAAAAACATTGGCATGATCAAATCCACCAAATCGAACCAAACCCCCAATGCCATTAGAAAAAATCCAAAACCAAAATAGAGGCAAATAATTTACCCAATGTTGAAGGTCCAATATGTATCAAAATTAAAAGATAACCATAAGGAATAAATTGATATATCAGTAGTTAAAATCTACATAATAGAGCCCAAAATATCATTTTTAAACCAAAACCCTACACCATTATCATGTATTAGAGGTGCACAATAAAGTCCTCAGACTTCATAGTGGACCTTCCATATCCCATTTTTTGGGTTTTTCCATAATTGAAAAAATACCCAAAATTGACTTTTGCCAAAAACCAAAAAAAGGCTTACTTGGCATTCTACCAACTATTGTCCTAGAGGAGGAGATGAAGAATAATTCTAATCTATTTTCTTATTCTCCATCCTCTGCTAGTGAACCACCATGTACACCCATCTCCCCATCATGGACTTCCCATACCAACTATCATCGACCCACCTTCTTGATTTTTCCTTTTTTTGACATTCCTCTTGGGTGGCTTAAACCATACACCACCCAAGACCATGCACTATTTTTCCCAAGGAGTCATAATGGACAATAAATAGAAAATAAGATAGTTGACCTCCATATCAAGGTAAAACAAGGTTAAAAATAACATTCAATACAATGGCTTTTTGGAGATAGTGCCATCATGGCACAATCAAAAAAATAATGTCAACCCCCATGAGAAATCCAATCGCGAATGAGTGAATTTTTACTATACTTAGTTTTAGTAGAGGTTTCTTTCGTTCAAACAGACCGGGCCTGAAATAATGTAAGGTAATCTAATCAGAATCATTGTCAAATTCATTCATTTCGTATTTATTAGAAATAATATCACCATTTAGGGTCCAAACTATATAATAAGAAAACCCACCAATAGGCATCAACATCCAAGAAGACAACAAACACATGAAGGGGGAGAGGGAGCTAAGTCCCTACACAAAGAACAATGACATACCACGTGATCAAAGATATAAGCAAAATGAACTAGATAAAGATAAGATCAATAGAATTGTCACAAGTAAAAATGACAATGAGACCAATTACAAGTTATGTACACACACATACATAATAAAGATAGAGACAACACATAAGATGTAGATGTAAATAATAAGTAAGACCAAAAAACTATACTAGGAGTCAATTTCAATAAAATAAAGAAGGGTATCGAGGCTTTTACAATCTATTTTATTATCTTCTCATTGACCACTCATCATTATCTCAGTGGATGAAATCTACCACCAAGCCTAGCTCATCATATTGTCCCTACAACCATAAAATGGTCATTAGTAATATCTTTTCAAGCATAAAGATCAACATAATTAAAAATATAATATAATAGAGTATTAAATGTTGCAATCATAAACTAAGCACAATTGTAATTTATAATAATGAACTAGATAACCACAGTCATAAATCAAGTCCATATCTACTCAACATGACAAGTACATCCAATAAGAATAATATCTACAATAATATTTAGAGTGTTAGCTATAATAATAATAATATGCTATAAATACATCTTAGGCTATAAAATATACTAATAGACAAGGTTGTAACCATTTGAATAATTCATCCATGTCAAAAAACCGTCTGAAGTAACCAAATCAATCCTATCACAATGCCATAAGTATTAATATCATGATATCCAAGGTGGGGTTATGACATCCTCCACCTTTTATATATGAGATGTCCTAGAAATTAAATAATAAACTAAAATAATGCTATATCGAAAAGAAATCTTATCACTCCTTTTAAAAAATACTCCATACACTAAACACTAAATGGTTAAGTTTTTGACACTAAATCCTCCCCTTGGTAACATTTATTAACTACCAACACAATAACATCATATTTGCTACATGATCATGGGCAAGCCAATTTGAAAATCAAGTGGGGTTACAACCCATTTATCTTTATTGTAAAACATGAAGATACATCAAGCATTCAGAGCAAAATATTCACCCTTACCTTGTTGATATCCTAGTTATAGTCAGAATGATAGCTGTGCTTTTTCTAGCTATACCAAGAGTAATGTACTTTTAGCTTGAGTGTCTCTTTGGAATAATTTAGATGAGCAGAATAGGAATATGTATACACTTTTCTAACATTAGAATTTGTATTAATCTGAGCTTAAGTTCAAAATTTTCTATTTGGATGGTTCATAAGGCTATTTATTCTCAATCATAAGGTCATCAACCATTTTTGTAATACATTTGTCAGCTCAAAAATATACCCTTAACTTGGTAGAGTTCATTGACAAATTGCTATTTTTAATGTAGTACCTATGAATTTTACTAGTTTTTCTAGCCACCTATATAGATGTACAATTAATTAATTCTAGCAAAAGCATGCATTCTAGGTTATGATGATCAACTTCACCTCAATATCTACCTGCAAAAAAGCTTTTAGAACCTTTCAAAACATAGTTTATAGTTGGTAGCTTGTACCAGACAAAGGCATTCAAGATTTTTTAGTCTATAAATAATTGAGAATCAAAATTTTAATAATGAAATATGTTTTAGCTAATCATTCCTCTTGTTAGGAGGATATATTATCACATAAATATACAACCCATTTATGATAACAATTATAGCATTCCAATCCAACTAAATTACAAACACAAATTCTAGAATTTGAGGTGGTGGTTCCCACAATACTTGTCATGCCTATGCATCACCTCAGTAACCTTCATCATAGAATGTCAACTAGGATAGTAACCCAAAATTTTATGGTTACTTTTCTTTCAACATTTTATCATTCATGGGTTAGTGCACCATCCCACACCAACTTCACCAAACATTAGAGAAGCCATTCCAGGCCTGCACACATAACCCCCATGGTTTTTATCATGCTCTTCATTATCTTTTGAGCTCACATGGTGGTCCAAGGATACCAATCCTACCATATTTTTATCAACCATCTAAGGCCATTCACCCAACTTTTATTTTTCTTTCTAAAGATTTAAGTGGGTACCCTAAATTTTTTAACAACTGCCTGATAAGGGTTTTATATTTCTCCTTATGAGCACAAGCATACATTCCAGTCATGCTTTTTACAAATCAAAAATATTCATTTTAGATATACACCAAACAATACCTTGTTCACAACATATCACACTTTAATATCCATCACATGCCTTTAAATTATAACATTCCTCCTAGAGTAATCTTTTCAGGTAAACCAACCATTACCCCATTCATAGTATGCTTGATTTTATAAGCCAATACATGCTTTTGATTCAACAAGTTTAACAAGAAATGGTTTGAATACTTTGTTCATGAGTCTCATAAATGTAATCTATGTGTTAGTCAACCCAAATGGCATGACTAGTGACTCATTTAATCCTTCCTACATTTTGAACACAATATTCCACTAATCACCTTCCCTTATACATATTTGGTGATATCCAATTTTAAAGTTAGTCTTTGTAAAGCATTGCACTCCACACAAATAATCCATGCATGACAATGTAAATTTATTATTAATGGTTCTAAAATCAATGCACATCCTCCACTCTCCACTTTTATTTGGTGCCAATATTATTTGAACTATGGATTTCTCAAAAATTTTCTTGTCAACCCTTTATGTAACAATGTTGATACTTACATTTGCACTTATGCATTCTCCTTAGGTGTTAGTCTATATATGGATTTGCTTGGTAAACATGATCCTATATTCAAATCCATGTGATGAATTATAATCCTCATAGGTGGAAACCCATTAGGTATATAATTAGAAATGATTTTGTAGACTCACTCAACATTATTTTCACTTCATACATAAGTTATTCCTCTCCTTGTGCACTAATCAGGCCTAGGGATGAAAACATAAGATGCTCACTCCACTTATTTAAGTAATTACTTTACTATAACCATCAAAATCCTCATATCATTATCCACTTCTTCATTCTTATCCTTCTAAGGATTTAAAGTGTGCTTCCTTCCAACCTTCATAAAAGTGTAGGTGTTCTTGTGGCCATCATGTTGTGCCTTCATATCAAATACCAAGGTCATCTTAGTAACACATGGCATACATCCATGGGCATTATATTATAATGAATTCATCTTCATAAGTACCAACATAGAAATTTACTAGACATTGATCATCCACTAGAATCTAATATCCCTTTAACAACCAAGATACCTTATAAGGATTTGGATGTGCAATCCTCTTCAGACCAAGATTCTTAACCATCTCTTGTGAAATAATATTATTTGTGCTACCAGTATCAACTATCACTTACCTTTGGACTTGAAAATGGTTTTGAATACAATATTCATTTATGTAGGAATATTTTCCCCTTTGGTTGGTTTTAACAACACCCTATTCATCATGAGAGCTTCTCCACATTATGTATCTTATAGATTATGAATCGATACAATACTCTCATCATCTAATTCTGTGATATGCACATTCATATCAATTCTCATGCTACCATTATTGTGTATATGTAGGCACTCAAATGCTTTATGCCTAGTTTCACCATGCCTAAAGCACGTACCCATCCTCTACCTCATATGAATCCTCTAATTTTGGTATGTTTTCTTTTTCCTCTTTATGCAATATCATTACACTGAGAAGTGTTAGCTTCTTCTTATTACATAAAATAACCTCTAAAACTAACTCCTTGTCCTCACATGCTCAAATCATTTATTTTCCCTTATGATCAAACTTATCTGTAGGAAATATTTTAATTCACATTTAGTGCACATTGATAGGTTTATTCAACGGAACCAATAGTAAATTTCCATGGTTCTTATCAAGATTGTATCAAATTTAGGCCACTTTTTGCATAGAAATGTTTTTTACAGTTTGACATTAAAGTTTGTGTGAAGCACTTTGAGTTACCCATGATGACGTAACACACTAGATAGTGTGAGGTGGCTTTGTATATATTTGGTGGAGATAGGGAGGAGATTTTATCGATGTAACTTGCATCACCAAAATTTGTCTCTAAAAGTGCATCAAGTTTTTTACATCAAAGTCAATGACTTATTTAAAATAAAAATTTGTTAATTTTGAGTTTTAAATGGAAACTTTTATTACAATTGGAAAAGTGGATGACTGACATAATTTGTGTCAAAGTTAGTTGAAGAAATTTGTGTCAGATTTGAGATAATTTATGTTAGAGCTAATGTAATGTGCATCAAACCTAATGTAATTTGTGACTTTTTTAATGTCAAAGGTGGCACCTTTAAATTATGTAATAATGATCAAAATCAATATTTTTTTATATGTATTTATAAGATCCACAAACAACTCTGTACATTTCCTAATATTACAAAATTGCATTGTAGTGAATTGAGGACATTTTTTCATAATGTTGCATTCAATGAAGTGTTTATGATACATTAAATTAAATTATGGATTGATGAAATGTTAAACCCACTAGAATTTTTGGTCCTCTAGGGTATCAAAAAGAACATGGATGAAATTTTAGACTTTAATTTTTTCGTGTGATAGGAATTTTCATTTGATCCATGTACTTTTGCTAGAGTATTATGTGATTAACAAGGGGGACTAGACACAGTTATGGAACTGAACCTTGGGAATGTTTCTATTAGGGCACCTGGACTGACATGAAAGATGGATGGGGATTTTAACAACCTTTACACACAAAAAAAAAAAATCATATTTTCATGTCACATTACTCACCATAAATAAATTTATTATGAGTTTGAGTCACATTACAAACCCTCATCCTTTGTTATGCCATGCAGTTCAAATATTTTGAGGAATAATAATAGAAAAATAACCCTTTTCCATGTAACATCTCAAACTAGTAACCAAATAAATTGGTTTCAAAAATTACAATGAAAAACTGATCATTTCACTTTTTCTAGAATTTTCTTACCCTATGCTAAAATTTCTAAGCAGTAAAAACCTTCTTTCTCATACTATGGACTATGAAAGTTTAAAATATTTAATTCCTAGTTAGCATTTCTATCATTGAATTTACACAAAAATTACATCAAACCATCTAATTTATATTGATAGATGGTTCAGATAATTTTTTTTATTAATCCATGGACACATAATCACACCATTTAGATAGTGGAAGTTTATTTTTATAACCTATGGTATGGGTTGACACAAATTTTGATGCAGTTATGTTAGCATTTATGGTAGAAGTTTGAATTTGAATTTTTTGAGGGACTTTTTATAAAAAATGTTGGGAATGTTTGTGTCACATTTTACATCACATTTTGGTTTAGGATTCATTTTTTAGACCATTGATACAATTAACACCTTAGTCGAATTATCTTTTTCACTTGCCAACACTAAATTTGTGTTAGGGAATTAGATGGCACAAATATATGTCATCAAATAACATAATTGCATGTTGTTAATAAAAAACTGATGTAATGTGCATCATCAAAGGAAAATATACCAAATTGGATCAATTACATCTTGGCAAATTTAGTATGGTTCTGCTTGATGCAATTTGAATTAGTGATCATGAAAAAATAAAGCTTTGACACAAAAAGTGTCACAAATTCATGGAATATTTACTAGTGAATATAAATTTATCATTCCAAACTCTTCTTGATTAGAAATGTTATCACATCCTAATTTCTCTCTAAGATGAATAACTTATTTTATCCTTGGATTATTATGGTTGTTAGTTGACTAACCACTGCATAATTAAGTTTTCTATCATATTCTAATTTTGGGATAGTTATGTGTTTCTTAACTTACATGATTGATTTGATATGAGATAGTTGTACTTTTATATTTTGTACTTTATGATCATGTTTGTTAGTTTATACATTAGTATTTTATGGATTTCATAATGTTTCAGGATAACTACCTTCATTATTGTGAGGTGGATCTAGGATAGATCCATCCCTCAGAGTGTGACGAAGGGAGATAATCATCATAGAGGGTGGTGTAGATGGAGGCATTGGGGGATGATAGAGATAAAAACTAGAAACCCATACACACACCATAATAGAGTAATATGTTTGAGATGGATAGTTATGGTATGATTTTATTTTCTGTTATGAATGTCTGCTGTGATCTTTTGTGTTATATGATCATTTTCTATGATTGCATGATTTCACTAATCTCGTTGCTATTGATTTTATCGATTAGTTTATTGGATAAATCTGTACCTATCATTTTTAACTTGATTTACCACTATATTGTACATGGCTGAATGTTTGTTTTAATAGTGCTTATTTGGATTGTGTGTTGTAGTAATAGAGGTATTCTATTACTTAATTGAATCGGTTTGTAAGTGACTATTTATGTTTATAAGGTTACTATTATCGATTTTAATAGTTAGATAAACCTGTAAATGACATTAATGAGTTATAATCTCTTTTTTAGGTATTAAGGAATGACTTGGCATGATAAAATGAGATTTATGTTTTGACTTAAGTGTAGTGCTTAGGTAATAAACATAATTTTTTGCAAAGTGTTATAGATAATATTATTGTTTAACAATTACATAAACATCATTGTGTTTATAGAATCATTTTCTAAAGTCTAAGGTTATTTGTTTAACCTAGAAAATTAACTTATAGTTTGAGGTCAAATGCAAGGTGTTTAATTTTGGATGACTTGGTAACTTTGACAATGGTCTTTTAAAGTTATATATATATATGTATATATATATATATATGTATATATATATATATGTATATATATATATATATGTATATATATATATATGTATATATATATATATATATATGTATATATATATATATGTATATATATATATATATATATATATATATATATATATATATATATATATACATATATATATATATATATATACATATATATATATATATATACATATATATATATATATACATATATATATATATATATATATATATATATATATATATATATATAATACCTTAACATATGGTCATTATGCCATCAAGACTTGTTAGTTGTTGACATTTCATGGAATAATAATGATTTTGGACTTGTCCTTTAGTATATTTTCATGGGCTATGAGAAGTCGATGTAAATTTTTGATAAAGTAAAAAAGCATGCATATTTTGAAGGATTATTTAATAATTATTTTTTTTGTTATGGGAAGGTTCTAGATGATTAGGGTTTCTAATCTAAAATTTGACTTGAGTTAACAATCACTTGGATCAAAATAAATTGGTAAATTAGAAGTAGTCTACATAAGAATGGTGATGGACTATAGCTTAGTGGAAGTTTTGTTGAGTTATTTTTGCCATGCATTATTCTGGTTATTTTTGTTTGCCAAGTAAAAAGGATAATTTGGTGGCAAGAAAGGGATGGATAAGAATAAAGGAGAGGGGAAGGAGGCCTATGAGGACATGAATTATGTAGGTGTAGCAGGTAAAAGAAGCATAATGGGTATTTGAGCTAAGGAGTGTATAGACATTTGGATTTCTTGGCATTGTGTTCATCTTAATAGATTGGTACTATATTTGAAATTCAAAGGATTTTTGAAAAGGGTTTTTATGGTTTTTTTTTTTTTTTAAATTAATTAAAAAAGGGTTGAATGTAGGGCCTTATGGATGGCTCGACCATCCACATAACCCTACATCCAACCCAAATAACCCACATGGAATGGGTAGGGCTGTAGGTTTTCACCATGATAAATATCTCTATGAAACTCTATATTAAATTCCTTTTTAATTATAAACCCTATGAATTCATTGTATGGTTATTCATGTAAAGGGTATTTGGGTAGGGTCTTGAACTTTATTTTAAATTTGAACTAGTAAGAAGATATATACATTTATGCTCAAATATAGATAAATTTTGTGTGGGTATGCAAGTTTTTGATTGTGTATATATTTAACTAAGAATTTTGAGTGGAAACATTATGGGTTCTTTCATAACAAAATTTGACTATGAGGACACACACACACACACACACACACACACACACACACACACACACACACACACACAGATTTATGGCTGATAATGTACATACATACATACATACATACATACATACATACATATACACACACACACACACACACACACACACACACACACACACACACACACACACACACACACACACACACACACACACACACACACAGTTGGGGATTTTATGAATGGAATATGCATGTTTTAAACCCAAATTTTTGTATATGTGTAAATAGATTCAAAGGTAGTGGATTTTGAATGGAATCTATGTGTTGGGTTTTATAATAGATTTAAGGCACATATATATCTACTTGATAGTAAAGGGATTATGAACATAATTATGTGCATATTGGTTTGTCTAGATTTATGAATTAGGGTATAGTATATATACAAGTCTCAGTTTTAAAATTGTAGCATATCATTATTTGGCTATGTTAAAAGTTATCATTGGATCCTATTATGAATGGACAGTGTAAACATTTGGCTAAGTTGAAATGATTATCATTTGAACCTATGTGTACAGACTATGCAAACATTAAGGTTGGGTTTAATTGGATATGTTTGTGAAGTATATGCATACAGTTAATTTTTAATATGTTAGTAAAACCCTCACACAGATTATATTAAGTCTGAATATTTAAAACAATTTGTTGTTGAGGTGTATCTAGGTGGTCAAGGATTGAATCATAAACTCAAAATTTCTCAATGTGTATACATAGTAGACTGTGTATAAAATATCTGATCATGTATATGCAAGTAATTAAATTGGTATTGTAAATTGAGTGAATTGTGTATTATAAATAATGGATATTAACATATCACTATTTGGCTGTGTACAAATTGTTAAACACATAAATTCTATGCATTTTAGTTAAATAAATAAATTGGGAGTTAACCAGTATATTAAAGGTTTGAGACAATTTTATTGAAACTAAGTGTATACTGAGAGTATATGAGATACTCTAAGATCATAGATAGTGGATGTCTACTTAGAGTATAATGTATACATTATCATATTTGTGAATGTATATAATTTTATGTGAAAGTTCTAAAAATAGTTTATATATACATGGTATAAATTATATGATTGTTGACTATGTTATAAATTTGAGATTGATTATACCATATATATATAGATGTACACAACTATGATTTGCTTGTAAACATTATTATGATAATAGGGTAAAATGGGTGCCTTGTTATATATTTAATGTTAGGATAAACCATTAAAATAAGGTATTTAAGGTTTTAAATATAGATCTTATTAAATTGTTTTATGATTGACTTTTGTTATATATGTGGAATATGAGAAAATAATTAAGATTGTGTTTTAATGTTATATTTATTGGATTAAATAACATTTTAAATCACTTGGTGATATTGAGTAACTTATAGGCTAGATATAATTCTTACTTGGATGGTACATTTATATTGAGGACTATTTATAATTCTGTTTATTATTGTGTAATAAACTAGATGATGTTAGATTCATTATGGACTAAATGTATGTATTTGATATTTCCATACTTAACATATTTATATCTACTAATATGGAGTTTTTTGATTGAATCTATTGGTTTTATATTATTATATATTTTAACCACATCTTGCATTTATGACACTAAATAAGTAGTGGACAGATTTCACTGGCTTAATTAGCACCATCAATGTAAGATAAGGCGCAATTTGATTGAGTGGTGTGTATGAAATTGACTAATCCTAGAGATCATTAACTATTTGAAAGCTTTGGCCAAAGTAATGTTTATAGTTAAACATTTTCATTTCATATGTTGATATAGTTTCCATGTTTGTGCAATATCATGTTAGAATGGATTTATTTATGGTACACATCATGTATTAGATATCTTCAACAAATAGGTTCTATTTTGTCACTCTAGATACCCGCACAATCATTATCTACCCATCCATGAAGGGAGGCCCATTTCCTTGTTGAGAGATAGTGAGGGGGAGATATGGTCTATGGTTAGTGTGAAAAAGCACTCAGATGATGCTCTTCCTCTCCACAAGGAGTACTACACTTGAGATTACCGACTAATAATTGAGTCATGGAGACTCTTGAGTCATGGAGACTCTTGAGTCATGGAGACTCATGATCCATGGAGCTTTGTATCATTATATTATTATTATTTGAGATATAATTTATTTCTGAAACTGTAAAATTTATTCATTATACTTCTATAGCAGTGGACATAATGTTGGATCAACCATGGCTAAAATTGTATTATTACATAAATGAATTAAATGCATTATTTATTTTTATTTCAACATTGTGCATGATTTGTTATATATTTTCATAGTGATCATTAGCTAAGTGGATTAGCTATAAAAATTATGGTTAACTAAAATAATCTAGTTAATTAAAGATCACTTAATTATATTTCTCATGATGGAATTTGTAAGATGAATATGTGTAATTATTTATTTATTTTTTTAACTCTATTCTGGTAAAACCTAGTGGGGTTCTTACAAATGCACAATCTATTCATATATATTTAGGTCTTATTGATGTCGTATTCAACATGGCATGATTTGATAAAAAGTCTATAAATCTATTTAGTGTAATCCTTTACACTCATCTCCTTTTATCATAAGTTTTGAAAATTATTGAATAAATTTAACTAGTAATCAAAAGGTAAAAGTTTAACCTTGAAAATTGTAATAAGTCCATCCCAAGTCTTAATTATTTCTTTACCTCTATAGTTTCTTTCCATCTACACATGATCCCACAATAAAGATGCGTTACCCTGCAATTTAATCAAAATTAAATTTCTTGGGATATTTCATACCCTCATAGTCAAAGTAATTTTCTAAGTCAATGATCTAATAAATGCATTATTTGGGACACAAACTCCTTGAATAACTAGGGGAGTCCAAATTTGGTTTAGTACTTATTTTTTTGATATATTTTGAGGGAAAAAGGCCCTCATCCTAAAAAATGATAAAATAAACCAAGAAATTTGGTTTCCTACCAATCAAAAAGAAGACTAATTCAAGTAAATCCCAAAGATTGTAAATAAACTAAAATATGGATGTAATAAAAAGGAATGCAGTTCAATAAATAGAAGAGGAGGAAACAAATAAATCCAATGAGGAATGAAGTAAATAGAACCATATGTTCTCTCATAATGAGATACTTGTGATTGGTAAACCATACTACTTTTCTAACCTCAGCCTCTTCCACCATCCCTGTAGAAAAGAACCAGTTGGCGGGAACAAGATCCACCATCAATAGAGGTTACACTATGATTGGTTACCCATGAGGGAAAAAATTCTAAAGGAAATACCACCAAGCCTTAAAAAACCTTGACTAGAGACCAGCCTGGTTAAATCTTTGATAAATAGAAGGGAGCGATGAAAGAATAGAGCTCAACCTAAAATAAGAAGGAAAATACTCAAGAGTGCATTGAATTTAAAACTGGGTTAATCCATAAATATATATTGAGTATCATCAATTTTATGGAATAAACCCCAACTTGAAATTTGTCTTAATTAACATAGAACCCTCCAATAAAAAAGTATTAAATGTGATCTAATAAATCTAATCCTAGCCAAGTATCATAGACATTATCAATGATGTATTCTTGAACTTGGTCTATTCCTTTATTCACAAGCCAGTCCACTTATTTATTCACTTCTCTATAATAGTGATGGATAGACCAAATATTCAATTCAATAATGAGAGGCCATGATAAAAAAATAATGCTATTTAAATGCTAAGCTTTTGCCTTCCTATTTTTCAATGCTTCCACGATGACCTGAGAATCACATTTGATAATTAGGTTCTCAATGTTGCACTCTTTGGTGATCTTAAAACCCAAAATAAAGGCTTGGCTTTTGGAGGATTCATTATTGGATCCATCCTATAAGTTGATAGAAGTTGCACAGATTAAAGAACCCAAATAGTCATGTAAGTAATAGCCAACTCCAAAAGCCCCTGGATTGCCATGAGCCTTCCCTTCAAAATTGCATTTAAAAAAATTACTTGGGGGAGGATGCCAACATGCCACATTTTGGGTATGGCACAATGGATTGAAGTATCTTGATTGATTAATGAGAGTAAATAAATAAACATCCATGAAGGTTTGACCTTCAATTCCTAGTGAGAGAAATTGGTAGTATTTTTGGTGGTATGAGCTAAAATAGTTTTTGAAATTGTGTATTCTAATTTGGTGAAGAAATTAAGATTTATCACCTTTTCATAGAATATTCTATTGTTTCATTACTTCTAAATGTGCATATCAAGATGGTAGGGCTGACCCACCAAAGTGACTTTAACGTATCATCATCCTTCCCTAGGTGCCATGATTCAAAAACTTTCCTTAAAGAAAGAGGTTGTAATCAACTCAAACATAATTTTGAGAATAACCAATCCTAATAGGTCAAAGAAAAGGGGAACTAAAGGAAAAGATGGTCAATCGATTCTTCATCATAAAAACACAAAACACACCTTGATGGGCCAATCCAACCCATCATTTGTAGGTGACCCTAAGTTAAAATCTTGTGTTAGATAGCCAACGATGTAAAATTACTAGATTTGAGTAGGTATTTTTATTCCAAAATATAAAATTAGATCTTGAACAACCATCTTCAGCTTATGTAGTGATCAAGTAACTAAGATTGACTTTATAAGAGTTGGATTTGGCCCTAGTCTAAAAGATAGAGTCATCCTTGAAATTGAGTTTTTTTTCCTTTTTCAAGGAATAGACTCAAGTAACATATTTTGATCATTGGGAATCTACATCTCCTAAATATTCATCCATTTACCATGAGTTATAAGACCTTGTGCATTCTAATCCACATAATCACAAAATCTATCTCCCCAAGCCCCTTTCAAGATCTTTCCAAATCATCCATCCCATACAATTTGCACACAAGATAGTGGCCATTCCAAGAATCCTCCAAAAATCAGCCTTTATGCCATTATTGATCAAAAAAAGACATGTGGTTAGTAATTAATGAGTGATAATATAGCATAAAATTCCATATATGAGAACCAAACAGGGGATTCCTAGAAAGTAGGATATCTTGGGATCTTCAGAGACTAGATATTTAGATCGAATAATTTTGATGCAAAGATAATTTAGCTCCTCATAGAAGTTATAGATTATTTTGGCTCTTAAATCCATATTATATAACTTGGTGTTCCTAATAATATCACCCCTAACCTTCTTGGGAAGGAAAATTTGATCCCATTTGGTTAAGTGAGTTATTTTTCAGGCCTTGGCTATCTTGCCAAAGAAAGGTTTGACATACTTTATTGATGTTGTTGATGACTTTAGCTAGATGTTTGAGAATAGATAGAAGGTAGATAGGAATAAAGCATAAGACAAATTTGAGGAGGGTAATTATACTTACAAAAGATAAGAAATTTCCTTTTCACAGTAACAACCTATCTTTAAGAGCATTGAGTAGATTGTCCCATATTGAGGTTTTATCTTTACCAATGAAGAGAGGGACACCAAGATACTTGGAAGGAAGCTTTCAAATCTTGAAATTAAGTGTCTGAGAGAGACAATTTTGGTCCCAAGGAATGAAATTGATGAAAAATATTTTAGACTTGATATCATTAGCCCAATATATTGAGGCCAATGCATATTTGTCAAGATGCCATTTAAAGCCAACAACCTCCCACTCGGATGCCTTTCCAACTAATAAAGTTTTATCAATGAATTATTGATGCAAGATATTTTCAAATCCTTTAATTATTAGTATCCATTCAATCCAGCCTCCACTCTTATCTTGAATGATTGCTCTGATTAAGGCTTCATTTATGAGGATAAATAGGTAGGAAGAGAGAGGGTCCCCTTTCCTGATTCCCCTAGTTACCTCAAAAACCTCATAGGAGAGTTGTTAACTAAAAATGAGAACTTAGAAGTGGAGATATAGATGAAGATCCATTCACACTAATTCTTATCAAAACCAAAGCACTCAAAAACATTCATTAAGAACTACTAATTTTCCTTATCATAGGCCTTAATTATATCTAGTTTGATCAACATCCCTTTTTACTTATTGACATTTAAAGAGTGAAGGATCTCATGAATGATGATAATTCCATCTTAGATGTGCCTACCTGGCATGAAACCTCCTTAATCCAGGGAAATAAACATGTGAATGGAATACTTAAGCTATAATTCAATGGACTTATAAATGATTTTTTAGATGGTATTGCATAATGATATATTCCTAAAGTCACTGAAGGAGTTTTGAATGACACCTTTGGGAGAAAAGAAAGAAAGGTGAAATTAAAATCAAGATTATTCTCTTCTTGGTCCTTATAAATTTAACAACCTCAATAGCCTCATTCCCAATGACAAACCAAAATAATTGATAGAAATCAATAGGAAAACCATTTAGATTGGGTGCTTTATCCATCTTCATAAAAAAATAACTTTCTAAATTTCTTCATTAAAAAATGGAGCCATCAATATGTCATTTTATTGTCGAGAGACGAGGTGAGGGATTACATCAAGGAGTTCCTCCTATGTAGGTTGGAAAGAAGCTTTAAGATAGGATAAAAGATTAGAGAAATATTATTTTGCTACTAATTTAATTATTGAGTTTATCTTACGTACAACACCATTCTCATCAATGATGCTGATAATGTGATTGATACTACTTCTAGCTTTAGAAGAATGGTGGAAGAACTTGGTATTTTAATCCCCTTCCCTTAACCAAGTCTCCTAAGATTTATACCACAAATAAATATCTTCTTTGATGTGAACTTATTCTAACTCTGAAAGAAGAGAGTGCTCAAGGAGGTAATCTACAACAGAGATACTAACAACCAAGATGAAAGTGTTCAAGTCTTGTAAGTTCACCTCAACCCTTTTTATTTCAACAAAAATGTTCTTAAAGTGAGTTCGATTCTAGTATTTGAGACAACCTTTAATAAAGACAACTTTTTTGCAAAAACAAACATGCATTTGCCTTTGGGTTTTAGGAAAACAAACCACCAAAATTTTAACATCTCAAAATTTTTAGGATCTTAGATCCACATCAATTTGAATTTGAAAGGATAAAATAGAGGTTTTGATCTTCTTTCACCACAAGATCCACAGAAGCATGATTAGATCTCGAGAGAGGAACAATGTGACTTTCAGAGGTCTAATTAGAGTTTAGCTAGTTACCATTGATTATAAACCTATCTAAGTGCTCAATAATGTTGCTAAATCCTTTACTCCTATTGGTCCATGTATATAATACATTCTTAGGAATCACATCCAAGAGCCCAAAAATATTCACAAAATTGGCAAAATCAAGATGTTATTGAAGCAGTCTTCCTAAGCCTCCTCTCTTATCTATGTCAGATAAAATGATATTAAATCACCCTCCAAGAATAAAATTGGTGTTAGGTTGGTTTAAGATAATAGTTTTAATGTCATCCCAACATTTATATTTTTGATCTGGACTATTGGGCCATACACATTAAGGTAATTAAACTCAATATCAGATTAGAGGTCCTTCACCTTCCCCCATTGCTAGATAGAATTATGTACCAGTGAGGATACTTCAATTCACCTAGGGTTCCAAAGAATTTACGTGCCTCAAGAGGCACCAACTAATCCTTCAATACATCCCTTCCAAGTGGGTCAATATTTAAAAAAAGGGGGCTGCTTCCCCCTTTGTAAGCTTAGTTTCCTGGAGAAAAATTCCATCTGGTTTGGAAGTTGAGATTTGATGCTTGATGATCCAAAAATCCAAGTTATAAAAACCTTTTCAGTCTACTTGGATTGGATTTAAAATAAAATGGAATATTTTAATTTCCAATTTCCCCTTTTAATAAATCCAAAAAATTAATTTATATATTTTTTAATTTAATAAAGGAAATTAAAAGGATTTTTGATCACCAAAAGGAAATTAAACATAAAATATAACACATAAGATTTTATTACGGGGTTCACCAAATAGCTGCATCCCCAAGTCCACTCTATGAGTGTTATGATCTTATTAAAACTCTTTGAGACTGATTACAAAAATATCTCTGAGTAAATAATTTATTTCTATACCAGATATCTATCTGTGCAATAAAATAAACCTTCCAAAGGTTTTGCTGCCTCTATATCTAGAAATCTCTGTCTATAATTTCCTCTATGCAAATCCACTACTTCTCTACCAAAATACTATTATTGCCTCTATAAAATAACCTATAGTTATATATTTCTCAATGCTATTTGGCATTGGTTGGGCAAAAACAAATTTCCTTGAATTGGGGTTTTTCTCATTTTGATATAAGTCCATGTATTTTTAATGACATGTGTCAGCTTAAAATATTTTTAACAAAGACTTGATATGCATGGAATGGAATGGTATGGATTATTTTTTAAATAAATATTTAAATATGCATGTTTTAATAAATACTATCACCTTTCTTTTAAAGATAATCTTTATAAAATGGCACAATTTTTTTATTTTTATTTTATGAAATAAATATTTAATTAAAAATATATTTATTAATTTTCAATAAACATATTAAAATATATAAATATTTAATTAAACATTTTAATAAAAATATATTTATTAGTAAACAATAAATATATTAAAATATATATTATTGGTAGCAATTTTTCAAAATTAATTATAAATATTGCAAGTGGAGGTGTGACATTATTAGCCAACTAATGCCCCACCTACATTTTCAACAATAATTAAATATTACCATTATTGATCAGAATATTCAGTGGGAAATTATTTGGATCACTTGATCAAGTGCCTTTTGTTAGGGAAATTTAAGCCTCTAACACTCCAAGATAATAGTTTCATGTCTCTATAGAGGGGAAATCCACCCCTCACTTATCAGGAAAAAAGGTGGCAATTTATTTCTAATTTTACAAAAGCCCATGTTATGCTAACTTCTCCACATTCTATTTTTTGTCTTTTTGACTTTTATTATCATAATTAGGTTTCAACAGAGAGAAGTCATACTAGTTTATGGTAATAAATTCATTTGATCCAAGATCCCTTTCAAGATCATTTTATTGCTAGAAATGCTCCACCTCTTCCAAAATTGATTCATTGTCTAGATCTAAATTTGAATTTGAGTGATAACCTTCCCTTAAATCTATGGCTTTTCCTTCTAAGATAGCCTTGGAAAGCTTTAAGTAGTTTGGGTTATTCTCAATACTTGTTTCCATAATATCTTTGAGACCTTAGACCCTTATTTCTAGGTCTTTATAAGAATCCTACTAAGGTTGTGAGAGTTTCTCCAAATGATTAGATGATTCTGTCATTAATTTCCTTGTGGAATCTACCATAATTTAAATGGGAGAGTTATCCTCTACCTCCAAGATTTTAGGCTTAGATGAGGATTGATATTGAGTTGAGGGAAAGGTTATATAATCCTTAAACCATTCCCCATTATTCATTTTAATAAAAGTTTCATAAGGTTTTAATAACTTGATCCTCCAAACCTTTTTAACTCACAAATGTGAATGCCAGTTGAGTCGAGTAGACAACTGAGAATTTGATCAAACCTAATTCTTTCTGCTTAGGAATTTTCTCCTAAGGTGACCAAATTCATGACAACCATACCACTTTTAGGGAAGCTTCTCTAGATCAACATTATGGATCCACTCACTCCTAAAATATTTAAGAAAAATGGCTTCTAGAATCTCTTATGAAAGGTATAGATCAACACAAATCTTTACATATGTAGCTAGGTCACCTAAAGTAACATGATCAATCAAGATAAATTATCCTAAGTAGTTACAAATTAATTTGAGGCTTTCCTCCCCTAAATATTCGATGGGCAAAGCATATGTCCGTATCTAAATAGGTAATATGGGTAGGGTTTTATAGTTTGGGTCAAAATTAGGACTTTAGTTATATACAACAATTCTTGCCCCATTCATGAACTAGGGCTTGAAGGAAAATGTATTTGCCTTACTAGATTCATCTTGACATAGAACTAATAAGTAACCATTTGGTAAAAACCTAATTCAAAGATCCTTTCCCCAAGTATCTACTACCCATTGCTTGACCTTTCCAACCACTGGCCAACATCTAGCCACTTTAGAAACCAGTCCAACCCTGACAAACAAATATACACTTAATTTAACCATGTCATTTTCAAAAATAATGTATCAACATAGACCTACATTTAACCTTCCAAAACCTAGTTGAGGAATAAATTCACCTTTTTAAAGATTATTTGACTAGGGATCCATAGTCTATTATGGGAATTTTGAATGTATAGGGCTGACAGGGTCAGAAAAATCTTCATCATTGTCATTTCCACTAGAAGCTACTTCGTTTGGTTCCATAAATTGATATGTTTCATCATTGATCTCATACCTTTTTGCATTCTTTGTTATTGCACCCATCTTGCCTTTCTTCAGTGCCTTTTTTAGCTTCCCCTATTGTGGATCCTACCTCTTAGGGTTCCCTTTAGCCATGACCTTTCTCCTCTTCACCATCACTTTATCATTTTAGTACTCATTATTACAACCATGCATAAGAATCTATCCTTTGGTTCATCTTCAAGTTATTGTTCACCATAGATCTTAGGTGCTTATTTTGTGATTTCATTATCACTATCATCATCCATCATAATTCCTTTGTGTTGTGTGGTCTCCATAGCCTCCAAAATTCTTGCATTCCTCTCATTAACTCAACAAAATATGTAATTCTTGACACTCTAGGTGTTCTTTACACTCTTGTAGTGAAAGCTCATATGTTTGCCATTCCTTGAAATCAAGAATAACTCCACAAATTTTACCTAACTCTCAATATTGGAATATGCCTTCAATTTTTTCTACCCATAGTCGTAAATGTGGATTTTTTTTTTCTCATTAGTTAAATCCACAAATAAAACCTTACTTTCATACAAAATGATGAAGTCATGGTTAGGGGATATAATTAAGGATGAACTTAGACCATATATCTCACAAAAAAAACACAACCAAAAAATTGACATACTAGCTTGTAGATAAAAACATAATGAAACAACAATAATTATTTTATTAGTTCAAAGGGATTACACCTTGCACACACTATAGTCTAAAAACATTATTATCTATTATAGGTCTAAAAAAATCTGAAATGAGATTTGTTACTATAATACATGAAATTTATAATTGTAATTAGAAAGCAAATAATAAAACTCTCTATTCTAAAATTAACACAAAACCTCAGATTAAGCTTCAAAAAAAGGAAAAAAATACAAGTTACCTTCACATTACCAACCAAATAAATCTCTTAATCTTTGATGACTTGATTGTGCTCTTGTCATCTTGGTATTTGATTTATCAATGCATATCTCCAATGCAAGGGAAGTTCAACAACATAAAGACATACAAATTATGATTTCAAGTGGATGATTGATTTAGTAATTTGATAGTACTTCAATAGCTTGATTATGGATTTTCAACATAGAAGTACATCAATTTATAGATTTATCATATGAGGAATGGATGGTTAGATTTAATCTTGAATTATTAAATCTATTGATTTTTGGATGGTTATATTTTAGTCCTCATACAATTGGAGAAGATCAATTATTCAAGTGGTTGAGAAATGTGAGGAAAGTTAGTTGGTAGTTGAAATATTCTTAAGAATAAGTTAGGTTAGTTAAATGAGTCACCGTCATAGTTTCATGTCTTAATTATTTGGTTGGATGACTCAACACTTAATTGAGATAATTAGGGAGATGGTTGGGTGACTCAACCTCTTGGTAGAGAGAATTAAGGATGTGGTTTGGTGACTTGGAATTTAGAATTATTAATTAGTTTTATCAAACTATATGTGCATTATTAATTATAAATGGGTCAGTTAATTAAGATTAATTAACTATTTGAATTTGGGATGGAAAATGATATATAAACTTTAGGATAAAATACATAATTAAATAGTGAGTTAGTAAAGAATAGTAGTCATTGAGTTGATATTTAGTAAAGTTAATTACAACACTAAATGTGATAAAATTTAGGTGTCTAGAGTTACAACATCTGAACTTTCTTGATGATTTTAAATCTAAATATCTCTTCATAATATGTCTTTATACACACACACACAATCATGTGTATGGGTCTGATTATAAAGGCACAAGATCCACCTACTTAAATCAATGATCTTAATTGAGTTGAAAACCTACTGCAATCATTTATATGTCCATATGACATTGCTATGTGGCAATACATGAGTTCTCTTTCCCATAACAATATGTGATTCAATTAATTAAATGGAATGATAAGGAAAATTTAAATGACTTCATGTCCTATTTTTATATTATTTCACAAGAAATTTCACACCTCAAAGAAAATGCATGGAAGTGTCAATCCAAATTAGAATGTTTGTAACCAAAATCCATTCATAGAAGTCCATGTATAAGGTTCACATAAGTTCTTCCCAAACACATAACTATGTGCCACTACTTCCTCTCAAGATGTCAAAATATTTGTAAGTGAAAGTTGTGTTATGATATTATAGCTTCATAAAACTCTAAGACTACTTAGCTATGCAAAACATCCTACACTTGCATATAGCTACTTAGTGACTTTCCAAACTTTGCACACCATCAAGGCTACATAGAAGTGAAAATGCATGTTCATAAAGACCACACAAAACATCCCCAAATATTTGAATAAAAAACATCAAAATTATACATAACTATCTATGTATTTACATCCTAAATATTTTTAATCAATGCAAGATTGAATGTGAACATAGATGCTCCTGCATGAAAAAACTCCTTGCAAAGGAAGCTACACATTGGAGGGATCTCAATTGGAAGATAATAGGCATAATACTTGTTGACATCAATGATATGAAATATCATAATGACATTAGAGAAAATGTGATAGAGTCTAGGGGAAAACTACATACATTGTTAAGGCAAAGGGAAAAAATTCAACACCAGTGAACAACAAATCTTGAATAAATTAATATTAGTATCAAATTTTGATAAATTATAGTAGTAAATGTGTGGTATTAACATAATATTAAATTATAGTTAGCATTTTGTTTTTAGTTTAAATTATTATTGGTAGTTAGAATGTAGATTAGTGAGGGTTTCATGGTTGCATGACAATTACAAAATTTGAACATAAATAGTTAATTGATATTACAAATGAATGTTCCAGAGTCATTATCAAAATTTTAAATAAGGGTACAAATGAAAAAGAAGATTCACTTGATGACCATGGCACTATTTCTTTAATATAGGTTGATATGGTTACACCATTTAACCTAGGTGAGATTGTATAGATTATGTATTCACTTGGGTTGTGAGACTGGGATTTAATATTCTCGATGATCTTGGCATAAATCACCCTTACATCAATTGGGGGCATGATCACCCTCCAATTATTATCTTTATATCTCTAAGGCTCAGTTGTGAACCTCTTTCCAATGATTCAAAAAGGAAGCATCATTACCACATTAAAATATCAAGGGGAAATATGGTTACATCGACACACATGTGTACTCCTTCCTTACTCTTTTTTATTTCAAGCATTAATTTTATTTAAATTTTTAGATTATATACACTAATTAAACTATAACATGATCTTGGTTTCAAGTAATATATAAATAATAAATTCAAACATGGCTCAAGTCAAAGCAAGGTGTGTTGTACACACCGTAGTACACATTTATTTTCATTTAACCTAGTAATTTCATCCTTATGCATTATTATATTAAAGAGGGTAAATTTAGATACTAAATCTAGATTTTATATGATAATCTAATATTTTACACTTGGTAAATATCACTCATGGATCAACCCCCTAGTTCAAAATCTTTCTGCTACTGTAAGTTTCATGTTCACCATCTTAATGTGCCTAGATACTTATCCTATAGTCTGATATTGATATTTCAATTACTAGATCCCTTATAGCCCATAATATTCTTAAAAAATGATCTATATATATCACACTATCAATTTTAGATCTTCAAAAACTTGTTATCCTCCAAAAAATAACCATCTAGAGTAGGACACTAGTGTCGATATGATAGTGTCCTAGGTTTGATGCTAGTGTCTGAACCTTATAAAAGATCAAATTTGTAACTCTTTAAACATGCATAGTTAGCTTATATTATTATTTTAACCATCCAATGAGATAATTTCAAAATATGTGGTATAAATACAAGTCAAATCTCACTCATTATTCACCTAAGAATTATTAAATAAACACCTATCAAACTCACTAAATCATTTACACAACTAAGTTCTACTACCTTATTTTTCCCTACTTCCAAATTAGGTATAGGAGTAGTCTTCTTACAAGTCTAAATTATTCAAATAATAATCTATGAATGGTATTTATCAAGTTATAAATTATTTCACTACATGCAGTTTAATATAACATAATACACCATTGTTCACATTTAATCCTACATAAGAGAGAAAACTAAATTAGTTTGAGGTCCTCTTAAGAGTATTAGATATGCAGGCAATGCTCACTAATAGATGGATCTTTGAGATTATCTTGACTTCACTTAAACCCACTAACCTTTATTTTGTAAGGTGGCATGCCCTAATTAGAGGTCCTAGGGTTTTGATCAAAAGACTGATAACTAGAACCTGTGTGTGTGATCCTAGTTGATAATATTCAAGGTGATAGTGAACCCTAAAAGGTGTAGGTGGAAATTATAAAAAAAACCTAAATTATGTACAAGATAGAAGCGTTAGTTTTTATATATAAGTATTGATTCTAGTGTCCCTATTTCGTTGGTAGTGTCCAGATTAGTATAAAGTCAATTTTTAGAATCTAATGAATCATAACTAAGCATCATCCTGACTGTTTATACCCTTACACTTCCCAAATTTACTTGTATCATTCAATAAGCTAAGTATTATTAATTCTTCATGTTTAAGTAATAATATTACTATTTAGCATTGTAATTTCTATATTTAGCATATTTTATAATTCAACACTGTATCATAATATATTATAAATATGAATTATTTAATTGGATTACTTATAGAATAGTATTCTCTTTAGTTGATTAGACTATTCTCTTACCCTTATTTCCAAAAAGGGTTAAACACTCTCAAATATGGATGCTCTAGTTGATAGGTGGGATGCCATTGAAAGGGTATGACAAAAGATGAAAGATAAGTGTACAAAATAAACCTAGATGTAGTTGGTTTGAGGTTAATAACTAGGTTCATAATTTCCTTGGAAGATATGAGTCACACCAAGAAATTTAGAAAATCTATATGAAGTTGGAGATATTATCATGATAAATGAAGGTAGGATATGTTCCTATACAAGGTTTGTGTTAAATGATATAAAAGAGGAGGAGAAGGAATAAATTATTCAATACCACAGTAAATGGCTTGGAATTTCATTTGGACTAATAAATACATCCATCAGAACAACTATTTGAATTTGTCAAAAATCTTTGGGTATCTAGTGACTACCATTCTACAAGTAAGTTCATCTCTAAGACTACTACAAGATAAATTATTGTAAGGGATGACATATATTACCAAGTTCACCCCATAGATATGACTAGTGATGCATAGTGTGGCAAGACCTAAACACAAGGCTGCATTATGGCAAGATGATTCAATTATTTGTTATGTTCTAGCATAGACATTCAAATGTGGAGAAGTCATGTCACTTATTTCAATAATATTTCTAAGTATAAGGCCATCTCTTGATCATGTAATTCAATCCAAATGAGCATGGCCAGAAGGTCATTAGGATATTTACAAAAATGTAATTAGTAGGTGAGTATCTAAACCTAAAGACAACCAATAAGCTTTAGTGTGGGAAAAATTAATAACTTGTAAAATAGATATAGAGATCCATAAAAAATTTTTAAAAGTGCATGCTAGAGATGCCTTTGTGGTGGATGACCATGATGGACATGAAGAATATGGTAATATAGTAGGAACATGAATAAGCTATTTAATTTCATAATAAAATATAGATTGGGAATAATTATGATTGCAGGAAATGCTAAAACTCTTTGAACAAATAAAACATTCTTGCAGTAAAATGTTAACCATATTGCCTTTAAGCTTGGTTTATATTTTATCAACATGCTTCTATGCTAATCAACTGAATATCAAAGTTTCAATTGAAAGAGTGAATAAAATCACATGACCTATAATGTGGCATTATCAATGCATTGATTTTCATTATTGTGATGGATGTCTAAATTTAGCCAAAAACATTATCAACAAAGTGAAAATAAGTCCTTGATGCCATTGATTACACATTATTTACTTGTTTCATGTGATGCCCATAATATAAGACAATGCATTTTGAGTTGGAATCTTTAAGTGTTGCTTCATCATATATGCTTCTTTGTGAGATGTTTTCCATAACTTACAGTTGAGGTGATTGAAAAAATATAAAAAATGATGACATATTTAGGGGTACCAAAGACACCTAGATGCTCTTGGATTGATGCCATTAAACTAGTTCATGATTTCCTTGGGAATATTTTCATAATGTGTGATAAAAGAGACAAATAGTATACTCATTCATCAATTAGTGTTGGCACCAACCAAAGGTGTATGGTACACACATGGTAGAGTATATAGAGTATCTTATTTGAATTTCATTATCAAAGTGAGATGACTAACCATTTTATCAATATTTTCATCATCTAACCCACAACCTTTATGCTAAAAAATTAAATAAAACAACTGCTAATATATAATAAAATATCTCTAATTCAGATAACTATGCATGAATAAGTAAAATTGAATCTACTCTAAATTGGGTTATTAAGCTTCAAGATGCAAATGAGACACTCAAAAATATAAATGAACATTCCCATGAAATATTTTTAATAGATTAAATTATGGTTTTTATTGGGGCCCTCACTTGAAATTTAAACATGAAAGTACATAAAATAAAAGTTGGTGAAACCAACATAAACCAAGAACAAGAATAAAGAACGAAAATATTACAAAATTGCCTTACATAATAAGAGAGAAGAGAGGGGAAATATAGGTGTAATAGAGAGAAAAAAAAGGTGGTTATGCATATGAAATGATCTAACATCATAAAATAGAGGAGACAAAGTAGAAAATAAGAAAAGAAAAATAATAAGAAGGAAAGTATTAGGAGATAAGAGAAAAATAGAAAAAAGGTCAAGGGAAAGAAATACAATAAGACAAATTAATCCAAACATAAATTTTCCCACACTTTTCCTTTCTCTTCTTAACCTTTGTCTAGACTTAACCTTGGAAATCCATTGCATTCAAGATGAAATGGAGTCTTGAATCCCAAGCAAATAATTTTTTTTTTAGTAGCTAGTTGCTATGAGAAGATCATGACATCACAAACTACTTGAACCTTAGGAAAAAAAGCCCTTTTACTATAGGGGCAAACTTACTTTTGGGGTAAATCTTAGAAATTTTATAAGGATAATATTCATCCTTTTTAGAGGTAAAAACATAAAATGCACTTAGATCTTTGGGTAAAATTTCCATTAAATGGTTTTGCTCCTTAACACTATACCACCAAGTTGGGTAGGATTTTCCACTTATTCCACTTGCTGCTAAGACTAAAAAACTTCTTAATGTGTATCTTAGGGAAGATCATTTAAAAATGGATAATAGATAAATAAGATTGTAATTTTAAAGCTACCTATTCATATTCCAATTTCTAATTCTAATTACTTTCAACCAAACTTTGTCTGGCAAGCTGGCAGAAAAGTCTATTTCAACACACATATGAACAAAGGTTGTGATGTCTCTAAGACATGTCATGAGAGTAGAAGTGGAACTTAACTAGATAATCTTTTATGGATTGAAAATTGTGGGGATTTTAGAAATTCTAAGGAAGGTTTGGCAACTTAACTCGAACTGGGGCAAATAAAATAAAATCCTAAGAAGGATCAAAGAAAGGGAACTAGGATTTAAAGAACATACTAACATTTTTTTTATCTAAATTTCAGATCTAGTAAGTTAGTTATGTCATATAACCACTTACATTATTATCTAACATGTAAACATGCCACTTGGATCACTTGTAACACTTCCTAAACATTTATTTTTCATGTAGTCACAAGTTAAGAGGTTGATCAAAAAGTATAAGGGGTTTGTAATGACAAAATCAGGTCTAGGATGATCCAAACATCCTAGATGAGATGATATAAGTAAATCCCTAATAACATAGAGAGATTTTTCATTAAATGTAACATTATTTCTAGTTAGTGTGGGTGGTAGTTTCACCCTACAAAAAGTAGTGGTTTCTCCCATGGCCAAGAGATAGGGAGATGAATAGTTGTAAACATTTTGACTACCAAAAATTATTCATTTTAGATCTTTTGGTAGGTCTCTTCCTTGTGAAACATGTATATACTTTAGTATAAGGCAAGGGCATTGAACATTGGGTGATTGATTAGTGTCTGGGCATGAATCAAGCTAGTGGTTCTCCATGTACTCAGTTGATATTATTTTAGTAGTGTTCTTGATTGGGTTGGTGTTTGGGTTGAGCTGTGTGTATGCAATCAAGTAGTATTTAGTATGAGTTTAGGATAATTTGTGTTATAATATTGTTCATAAAGGCCATTAATAGTAGTACCTTGTATTTGATAAAGAGATAGTGTCAAGAGGAGGTATCCCCACTCTTTTGGAAATTTCTCATCTTGACTTTCTTTAAGGTAGCTTATGTCTCTCTTATGATGTTTGTGACTTTAGTTTTGCTTATCTTGCATGTGTGTTTAGTTATTTTACTATCTATATTTCTGTCAATTCACTTTATTTCACCATAAATTTATTTTTTAGGTAAAAAAATAAATAAAATAAAATATAAGTCTATTAGATGCAACATGTGATTCATATTGATGAGGTTATAGTGGAATATCTAGATGATTATGGATCATATTGGTATTAAAGCCAGTTTAGTTCCATTGTATGGTTTTTTGTGATTATTTTTATATTAACAATAGCAAGCACTAATGGTGAGCATATTTTAGTTTCCTTATAACACGAGATTTCCAAAACTAAGTGGAATAGAGGAATTAGAGGCATGACCCATCCTAATGAAGAAGTACCTCCATTTTATGAGGAAAGATTCAAAAAATTGGAAGAGGATGTTGATAACATCTCTCTATCCATGAGCAAGATGGATAAGCTCAAGAAGTTGGAGTCCATTATGGATATTTTCATGGTGAAGTTAGGTGCTTCTATAGAAGCTAAGTAAGTAAGCAAGGAAATAAAAACTCTCAAGCATGGGAAGGTGGAAGGAAAGCTCCAAACCAACCAAAATTCTTTTCCATTCAAAGATAAATAAAATATTGAGGTTCAACTATATGAAGGAAAGGTGAATGTGGAGAGGTGAAACCATAACTAGCCCAACTTGAGGTATATTTTAGTTTGTATCATATTATGAGAATCAATATATTTATTTTACAAGGTTAAAATTAACCAATCATTCTTTAACTTAGTTTGAAATTTATGTTCATACCTTGGTTGTCAAGAAAATTCCTCCAATTATTAAGTGGGATGAATTTAAATTTTTTAATCAATAAACAATTTTATTCTATTTGTTATGAAGAAGAGAGGTCCATGTATTGGTAATATCTTACGAAAAAGTAAGGCTAAAGTGTGTAGGAGTATATGATCAAGTTTTTCAAGAAAGAAGTTAAGATAGGAAAGGATATAACATACCATGATATCTTGATTAAGTACTTGGGTGGAATATATATCCATTTGATGAGACACATGCTCTTGGCCAAGCCTATGGATGCAAATAAGGTTTGTTCTCAAACTCACTACTTTAAGATTGGCCAAAATAAGGTTTCAAATACTTATGTAAACACATGAAAACAATAAGGTGGTTATAATAAAAAATGGAAAGGTAAGCATAATGCTACTACTATTTTTTCCAAAAATGAAACTAGAAGGCATGGTGGGCATTATGATGTTGACAATCATTTAGAAGAGACTTGTTGGAAGTTGCATTTAGAATTACATCCATTCAAAGGCAAGAAGAAAATGAAGACTTTAACTTCATTCCAAGGAAAATAAGTTGGGTGAAGATCCGATGTGGATGAGACATTATGTTGTACCTCTATCCATAAAGAGGTATATTTGGGTAGTAATAGTGCTCAAGAACAAGGCGAACATACAAAATTTTCCATTATCAATTTCAAATGAAGAAAACTAAAGTCAATGCTCTTTTTGATTCTTTCTCTCAATCAAATTTGATAAGTAAAGAGTTAGTGGGTAGAATGGGGTTATAAACTTAAAATTAACCTAATATATATACCTTAGGTTAGGTAAAGCAAGGATTAATTTAAGGGTTACCAAGAAAAGAAAGATCCCATTTGGTATTGATAAACATTTCATTGATGAAGTCAAAGTGGATGTTATGATTCTTGATGTGTGTGGTGTAGTGTTTATAATTCCTTACATGTATATTCAAGATGCCATTTTTATGAGAAGAACCAATCAATATCATTTGGTAAATGATGATGAGAGCTACATCATCAAAACCTATGAAATTAACTTGAATATCTCCTTGGTAAGTGCTTCTCAAGCCAAAAGGGTGATTAATGATAGTGGGAGGTTTTTTAATTTTTTTAAAAATATATTTCCAAGATAAATAAGCGAATACACATAAGACTTATTGTAGCATATTTAATAATAAAGAGAAAAAATGAATGGGAGAGTTAGTGTATCAATTCAAGGAAGTTTTGCTAAAGCCCATGGATATGCCTCTCACAAGGTCTATAGAGCATGATATTCAATTGATATTAGATTGTCCTCTTCTAAATTTAGGTCTATATTGGCTATCCTTGGTGGATGCCAATGAGGTAAAATAATAATTACATTATTTTATTAAACAAGATATAATCTTTTATAATACTTCTCCAATTATTTAAATGCCTAAGAATGATGGTTCATGGAGAATGTGTGTTGATTATAGATCACTCAATAAGATAAAAATTAAGAATAGGTACCATATTCTATGAATTGATGATCTTTTAGATTAAATCCAACATACCAAATAATTTACTAATTTGGATTTGAGATTCAGGTATCACCAAATAAGGATTAAAGAAGAGGACATATGGAAGATAGTGTTCAAGACAAGGTAAGGGTTATATGAATGGTTGGTGCCACCTTTCAAGTTGTGTAATGTGATGGCTACTTTCATGTGATTGATAAATGAGGTATTGAGGCAATTTATAGTTTCTTTTGTTATTATTTATTGGATGATATTATTATTTTTAGATAAACTAATGATGAACATCTAATTCAACCAAAATAAGTTTTGAAGGAGAACAAGTTATTGTTTAATGAAATGAAATGCGAGTTCCAAACATAATCAATTTTCTATTTGGGGCATGTGGTTAGAGATGAGAAGTTCAGAATTGATCCAAAAAAGGTATAGTCCATCATGAGTTAGCCTAGGCTTTCAATGTGATTGAAACAAGAAGCTTTGTAGGTGTAGTTTTTTACTTAAGAAATTTCATCAAGGCTTTCTCTTCCTTAACATCACCTTTGAATGCCATTATAGTATGAGGTAAGTCTCTTGGGATAATAAAAAATAAGAATAATTTTTTGAGTTTGAACCTAAGATTAGAAATTCTCTAGTTTTAACATTAAATAACTTACAGTAGCCTTTTAAAGTAAATACATATTCTAGTAAATATGCTATGGGGCTTGTCATGTTACAAGGGGCTAATCCCATATGTTACCATTTAGATTTATTTCATAGTACAATTATGAATTATTTTACATATGATAAATAAATGTACGCTCTTGTTTAATAAGTAAAGAAATGAAATCACTATCTAATGGGTAAAGAAACCATTATTCATACGGATCACTAAGGTCTCCAATATTTGTAAATGTAAACTAAACTTCAACTAGTTAGACATTATAAATAGATGGATTTATTGAAATAATTTTATTCAGTTATCAAATATAAGAAAAGTGTGATTAATAAGTTAGTAGACATGTTGTCTAAAGCTCATTTGATTTCACTTATGGGAAACATAAGCCTTATTGAACCATTTGTGCATGAATCTTATGTTGAAGGATATGAGAATGATTCTAAATTTGGGGAAACATTTATTCAAGCAAAGAGGCCCCAAGGTGTATTTTTTTATCCCAAGGAGGTTTATTATATTCAAGATAAGTTGCATTAAAAAATGGGTAAGATTTGTGTGACTCAAGGTGAATGAGTTTAACTAATGAAGGAAGCACATACTTGGACATTCTAGAGTTATAAAGGTAATGACACATTTATAGAGATATGTTTTTTGGCCAAATATGAAATTTGATGTTGATAAATTTACAATAAGATGTGTATTATGTAGTACAAGCAAGCTTGGTAATAAGAATTTAACTTTGTATATTCCATTACCAGTTCTTTCTAGGCTATAAGAAATCATTTCAATGGATTTTGTAAGTGGGTTACCTATGTCAAATAAGGGACAAGACTATTAGTTTGTAGTTGTAGATTGGTTTACTAAGATGTATATAATTATTCCTTGTAAAATAACCCTTAAAGGATGTGATGTAGCTGAGTTTTTTTTTTAATGTGCGGTTTCACTTTGGGTTGCCTAGATCTATTTCAGATAGGGATTCAAGATTTGTTGGCAAATTTTTTGTCTACATTGTGGAATAAAATGGATATAAAAATAAATCAGTCTACCAATTTTCATCTATAAACTAATGGGCAGAAAGAGGCAGTGAATAAAACATTGGTGAAACTCTTAAGAGGGTAAAACATGAAGTGAGATGAAAATTTGGTGTATATTCAACATTCCTATAGTATGGCATTACATTCATCTACCAATAAATATCCTTTTAAAAATTATTTTGGTTATTTACCTCAATGTGCATTTGATAATGTTTTGGTATAATCATACATAGGAAATGGGAAAGTGGATCCTAAGTTTGAAAGGTTCATTGAGAAGATTCAACAAATTCACCTCTAAGTGTAAGGGAGATTGGAAGAGTCATAGGCCAAGTATAATTCACACCATGATTAGCTTAGGATTGAACATAACTTCCTTGTTAGAGATCAGATATGCTTTTAATTGAGTAGAGAATGTATCCAAGGTAAAATAAATAAGTTTAATCCTCTTAGATATGATCCATTTTTTATTTTAGATAAAGTGGGTAGGAATGCTTTAATACTAGATTTATCTCCTTTTATGAAAATACATTCAGTTGTCAATGTTGAGAATTGATATCTCTTTGAGCCTTCAATGTTAGACCATGAAGAAAGAGATATATTACTACTTTATATTAAATACCTCACTCCTAGTGTTCAATTTTAATTAGATAAGAATGTTATGCTATAAAATATGGGAAGGAAAACAAGAAGGTGAGTGAAAGAGTGGTGGAAATTATGAGTTAAAGGGTTAGCTATCCAATAAAGCCAAATGACATTATAAATAAGAATTGGGGAAGAAATTTTGTCATTTACAGAGTTCCTAAATATTTTAGGGACTAAAAGCCTCTAATTGAGGAGGCATGATCCAAATTCCAAATATAGTAAGTTAGTTGTGTCAATGAACTACTTACACTATTATCTCACATGTAAATGTGCCACTTGGATCATTTGAAACACTTCCTAAATAATTATTTTCCATGTAGTCACAAGTCAAGAGTTATATCAGACAATATAAGGGCCTTTGTAAATATAGAACTAGGTTTGGGATGATTCAAATATTGTAGATGAGAAGATACTAATAGGTCCTTGATAACACAAAGATATGTTTCATTAAAGGAAATGAAACTACCCATTAATGTAGATAGTGGTTTAGAAACTACCAGTTAATAAAGGTGGTGGTTACGTAATAACTATGATGGTTTCACTAGTGGCCAAGAGATAGGAAGAGGAATAATTAATTTTTTTTAGACTAACAAAACTTGTTAACTTAAGCTCTTTTGGAAGGTCTATTCCTTATGGCATATGTATGGGCTTCAGTAGAAGACATGGGCATCAAACATTGAGTGACTGAGTAGTGTTTGGGTATGAATAAAACTAGTGGTTCTCCATGTACTCAATAAATGTTATTCTAATAGTAACCTTCATTGGATTGGTGTTTACATTGAGTTGTGTGTAAATTAAGTGTGTATGTAAATAAGTAACATTAAATACTAGTTTTGGACAAGTTATATTGTAATATTATTCATGAAGGCCATTAATCATAGTATCTTGTAACTGATAAATAGATATCCCCTCACTCTTTTGGAATATTCTCTTATTGAGTTTCTCTAGGGTAATTTGTGGCTCTCTTATAATGTTTGTGAATTTAGTTTTGCTTATTTTGCACATATGTGTTTATTTATTTTACAATAAAAAATTCTTTCAATTCAATTCATCGTATCGAACCATAAATGTATGTTGTAGGTAAAAAATAACAAACATTAACAAAAAGTCTGTTAATTGTAATACATGATTCATATTTATGAGTTTGTGGTGGAATATCCACATGATTATGGATCAATTTAAAAAAAATTAGGGACCTAAAATAATAACACACTTACAGTTTGATGATGAATTGAATTCAACAATAAAGAGACCCCTTGCACATGGGTAAATGCAGATTTATTGAAAGAACAATTGGTTTTCATGAGGCATAAATGCACTTGTGGAACACTAGTAGTATGGCCCAAAATCCATTAAACTTGAAAATCAAACCATGGTTCATGTAGAATATGCTTGCTCCATCACTTCTGAATCCATATCCAGAATTGGAATGTTTTTTGCTACCTCCACCACAAAATGATTTGTAGGTGACATATCTTGAAAATTAGTAGAAGGATTTGAGAAAAGAACATTTAGGGCATATTTTACAAAGGATCCTACATGGAATTGATCTAGAGGAGGAAGAGTGTAATGATGTGAAGAAAGAGAATCAACCATTATAAGGGAGAAAAAAAAAGATATTAAGGTGGACTTAGAAAAATTAAAAAATAGGAAGACATAGGGGTTGTATAATGCTAAAAATAATTAGAAGCAGTCCTCAAATAAAAAAAAGAGGGATACACATTGTGATTAGGAGTAGGAGTCTTCATGGGGATATCCCACCAAAAAATAACTAGGGATGAAGGAGGGCGTGATGATGGGGAGATATTGGCCATCGATTAGGAAATGTAGCAGGTGCATCCTAAATCTTACTAGCTCCAATGACTATTTTCCTATTTAGATATAAACACACTAGGGAGTAAGTGTTATATAATGTTGAATATGATTATATTTAGAGGAGAAAGATGCATTGTCATTCTGAGAAGGGTTCTTCAAGGGGACATGCCATTGGAAAATAACCAAGGAGGTGGGAGGGAGTGATGATGGGGAGATGCTAACCATCGACTAGGGAGTTTAAAAAACATGTCTCAAACCTTAGAAAATATAATAATAATGCTTCTATTTAGATATAAACACACTAAAAAAAAATTATGTGAGATGAAAATTTAAAAATATGTCCACAAAACTTAAAATTCATGTGAGCTATTGAGGTCCATGATTTAGATGTAACTAGGCTACTAAAAACCATGATTTAGATACAACTAACATTCACTTGATTATAGAAAAAACATTAACTATACAAACATGATGCTCTAGGCTTACTTTAAGTGATGGAACCATAGTTTTAGGATATTTTGTAATGTTAGGGCAAAGATTTCAAATCACTACAAAGTTGCAGTGAATGAGGGGATTTATCTTCACCTTTAAATGGATGAAAATTAAATAAAATTTAATAACATGAAATCATCCTCAAAATCTCTCAATGCATGTATACTCAGTACATTTCAAGGGCTAAGATTTGAGTATAATATTCCTCAATGCTTTAAAAAACACTAAGAATCCAATAAAGTTAATTAATTAATCTAGTTTTAAGTGCAAAAATGTAAGTCACCTAAACAACATGAATAAATGATGCTTTCAACCTTGTTTCAAAGTATGTGGATTTTTGTTAAAATTGAACCATGTCACATACTATAAATATCTCTCAAAACACTTTGCATAATAGCATATACAAGAAACATAATGCTATTTTCATGAAGAAAATAACATATGACAAAATAACAATCTACATACCAAAAGACAAATATCTCTTTCTAAAGCTTCTTGTTAGACTAGTCTAAAAAATGGAGCCACTATTGAAGAAAAGATTTTCAAAAGAATTGAAATTACAAAATTTTCTTACTAATACACTTGACATGAAGCATCTTCAAATACTTGGTGAATCCAACCATAATTTTTTATCTAGAATTATTGTAACCTTAGAATTCATCAGACATTTGTCTTTCAAGAACTCCGTAAACTAAAAATAATCAAGTATGGACAAGTCTAATAGTATTAAAAAACCAAAAAACAAATGAATTAAATGTTGAGATATTAAGTATATATTAATTAAAAAGCAATGGAGTAATTTTAACATATAATCACTTAAAATTCATGTTAATAACAACACTTTAAAGGAATTAAGGGGTCCTTGGGTAAGCTAACCTATCAAGAAGGTGATAAGAGGGTCAAATATAATATTTCACATACATTTATTGTGGCTTAATATGAATAATATGAACTAAAAAATTGTACTTGTAACAATGGTATGAAGATAACATGCTACATAAGAATTGAACCTTGGAGTAATATTTTTAGGTGCCAAACTGAAGAACAAAATTAAGCCCTTTTACATGACATAAATAAAAATCCAGTATTAGTTTTTTCCTCAACACAACTAATGATTAAGTAATGTCTTGGTACTTTTTAATTCCATGTTGATAATTTTAGTTATACTAAATCATACAAAACCTATATTTTCACCTAACATTCATGAGTCTGACTTGAAATATGACTTTGGGGAGGAGTTTTAGAATTTTCAAGGGCAAGGAGGGTTGGAAAATGGAGTAATACCTTCAAGATAGGCTCCTCTACAAATTGATAAAGTTTTATTGGTGTTAAATGAAATAAGTTTTCAAATTCATAGGAGGTTGCATACTTTATGGTAGATTTAAACCAAATAAGAGAAAGCAAGGTCTCTCTACTTTATTGTTAGTTCCTACTAGACCATGAAAAACATCTCCATGGATTTTGTTGGAGGATTTCCCATATCAAGGACATGAGTAGTTTTTTTATTAGTAGATAGATTAAGTAAGATGTGCATTCTTATTCCATGCAATAATACCATCAAATGAAACAAACTATTTTTTTTTCTATGCACACATGTGAGTTCATTTAGAGTTGATGACAAGTAATATTTATAATAGAGCCATGAGGTTTTTGAGCACTTTTCAGACCACATTATCCAAATACTAAAATGATGACTAGAAAATTAGTGCAACTTGATGTGGTGAATAGAACATTCATGTGGCTCTAGAGAAGTTGTAGATAGAAGTATTTAAGACATGGGTTGGGAGTTTGATATCCATTCAAAATTCCTACAATAAAGTAGTCCACTCATATACATGAAAATTTCCATTTGAAATTTATTTTGGGTATGTTACAACTAACTAATTTTTAAATTGAAATTTACTATACACTTTCTTTTTAACATTTAGTATCATTTGAATTCATGCTCATTTAGTTTTGCATTGTTAAGTTAATTGTTTAGTTCTCTAACAATTTAGTTTAAACTATTAAAGGTATTAAGATCAGATTCCACTAAATCATATATTAAATATACATTTGTCCTTTCAAGGTTTAAATAGTATGGTACACATATGTGTAATAAATAATCTCATATGTACAGTTTAGTAATATATGAATCTAGGAACCGATGAGATGTGGGTGAGTTGGTAAAGTGACTTGGTTATTACAAGCACCATGTAGGTTCAAATATTAGATGGTATTGGAGGCCGGTTGTGGCTGATAGTTGGTATTCTAGGGCTGGTTGTGGCTATTGATGGTATTCTTGGGCTGGTTATGGCTATTTATTGGTATTTTTAGGCTTGTTGTGGCCATTTTTGGTAATTATGGTAATTTTGTACTTGGGGATCTAGGCCTCTAATTATGTCCTAGATCGGTTGAAGCTCTGGTCAAAAGTATATAGGGTAAGGATCCCACCAAAACCATATCAATCTAAAAAAAATGGAAATCTAGGTGCAACACTATAAAAATCATTTTTATATTAAAATATATAGTAAAGTACATTTCCATTTAAAGATTAAAAACATAACCTATGTTGCATAATAAAACAATACATCAGAATACATTATTAGTTTTAGCCAATACTAAATAGTAAAATAAATTAATACAATCAAAGTACAATATACAACTACTGATAGTTATGATAAGCTATAAAGATGGAGAGCATTATCTGGTCACTTTACCTCCAAACTTAGACCATTGGTCCCCCACACACCTCCCCATTGGGAGTGGCCATTCCCTTTGCGAAGGGGTAGATAATGGTGATGCAAACATCAAGAATTTATTGAAAACAATGTGAAATTACAATCATTATTATTTGCATTGGTCATATGGACCATGGATTCTCCTTTATCTAATATGACATCACTCATATGTAAACTAGAAAGTATAGTGAACAAATAATGTATATAGTTATAATATTATTTTGGCCAAAGCATTTTATATATTTTAAACTTCAAATGAAGTTGGGTCATAGTCCACATCAATAATACTCTATGTTATAATAACCAAACAATATTATCCTTCTCGTTAAATAATGATGAATGACTTACAGAAAGCTTCCCTATTTGTCACTCATCATCCTTTGATGAGAAGGGTTTCTATTTTACACACACACAAATACCATCATGCATGGAAAATTCACATAAATAGTCCATATGGCATACACTAACAAACTACTATTTGGAATCATTTCCACAAATCATAAGTTTTGAATAAGATAACCAACCAATCCACAAAAATTATGTATAAGTCATCATGTAAGGCCATATGCCCCCCCAAAGTGTAAATATAAACACCCAATAATAGTTCACCCAATATGTAAACATCTAATAACATCATATCAAACCATCCTTCACTCATATGAAAATAATAAATACATTTGTTGATATATTCTATCCACATATATAAATTTAATAAGATTGCTTACAATACTATAATAATTTAAATCTCATTCACTATATCTTAGTTGGAAACATATTTCAAGTCTTATAAATTTAGCATAAAATCCCTTCTTACATAATGAGCATTATTTACTATGCCTCAAAATATGACTACTTATTATATGCCAATAAAAGGTGGACTAACACTTAAGCATTGCAACTACAAGCTTCACATAATAAATTTTAATGAAGCGACTACCATGATATGATAACTTCAATTAAGCACATAGTCTGCAATGAAATTTTGTTATACTCTTTCCTTAACATCATCAAAGTAATATCCAATATGGTTCCATTAATCATATTGTATCCTCTATATATTTTTACTAATGTTACTCCACACTAAGCTAAATGTCTCTTATTGGTGTCCTTGTCAAACTAGTTCGTTATAATCAACTTATTATAATAGTATGCCAAGGATATAACCTTTATTTTAGTAAAACAACCTTAAGAATTTATTCTACTTATTTGGCTATAGCCAATGATTTTAAAACCATTTTAAAGTTGAAGACATCTCTACTTATACACATATAATGAGTTTATTGCATGCCTCATTTACAAAATTACTCCAAATATAAAACTAATTATTGAAGACATCTAACATGACTCCAAATATAAAACTATAGCCCATATACAAAATTATTACCCAAACTATATAGATACCAATTTTTTCAATGTTACAACTTCAAAACAAGAACTACACATAACCAAGCTTATTGGTTCACAACAAGAAGTTTACATGTAGCCAAATTCCTAATTGGTAGTTTGTTCTCTACCAACCCTAGGCCTTTAGGTGGTTATTATAACAAACTACATATCTAGGGTTCATCCCATATTTATTTTGACTTGACAAAACTATTTAATGTCATTCAAAACCCTAGTACCATTTAATAATATGGACCACCACTTTAAATAACAAAGCAATCTACTTAGAAGTGATTTGGTAAGAGAATCCCCCTTTATGGGCTTGTGGGTGAGAGAAAGCTCTCACCCTCAGGTCCATATTGAGTGAAAAGTCATACATATTTCTATAATAACCCAACACATCTAAATAATAAGCTAATACAATCAATCTTCATATTCCTACAATCTTTGTTTCCCATTCATTTCAACACAATTGATTACATAGTTCTTATATTAATATAACACGACACACATTCAACTTAACAAATCACAATTTCCATGAGAGGGCCAAGTTATTATTCCCAATATGCATAAATTCTGAATTTTTCCATAAAAAAGAAGGGTTTATAACATATTATTTGAATTATTAGTTCTATAATTTCAGAGAGTAAAACCTATAGTTTTATTTGACCTCATAAAAACATGAAATAACCAATTTACTATTGAATTAAGATTTAGTTGAAATTTTCCATGCAATCAATTTTATAAACTCAAACCCAAAAACATAATAATAAACTCTCTTAACTCATAAAAATCCATCTAAATCTAAGATTCATAACTTACATGGATATGAAAGATAATAGTTGAATCTTCCTCAATGATGACATCCTAGTTACCTTCTCCTTTCATTCTCCTTCACAATGTAGTCCCCAGTTCTCTATTTTTCTCCTCATTTTATTTTCATACTCCATTAACCTCTTCATGGCCTTATTTTTCATGGCTCTATATTATTTCTACAAACCCTATAGTTTACTCAATGTAATTCTAAATCCACTATTGCATGCAGATACTACAACTCAAGTCTAATTCGAGTACCTTAACTAAACTGGGTCATAACACCATACAAGTTTCTACCCCAAAAGTGCATGCACTCCTCTCACCAAGTTAAACAAAAATAAAAATCCTAGTAATATTCCCAACTCATTTTTTAATTCTTAACTCGTAGTAAGGCCTAATTAATTTTACACAAGAGTTAAGCTTTTTGACTAAATTTGAGGTATATGCAAATCACTCATACCTCATGTCATGTTTTAAATAAAAAATTTGAATTAATCATTGAAAAATTAATTCATAATGTCTACACGGTTATGAATTACACACCACTATAGTGGTTTTGTGTTATTTTAATGTTAATGAAAAGAAGTTTGTTCTAATAGGATACTCTCAATAAATCCTCATAATATAACCCAACTATTATGCATTAAATTTTTTTATCTCACTATGACTATGCAGGAAGTTCTAACATATAATTCAATGAGAAATACAAGTATATAACTAATATGAGGATAAAATCAACAATCAAGATTGATTATGATTATGCAAATAACATAAAAATAAGATTCCACAAGCAAAACTGATATGCAAGCAATATAAGGACATACTCAACATGCATGACAAGTGTTCAATAGTATAAGATTATGATCCACAATTAAAAATAGATATAATCATGAAATTATAACCAAAATTTAGATGCCAATTAGGGTATAAACACAAAACATGAGTACCATGAGAATCAAATAATCATTGACAACGTAGCAAAACACTATAAGACCTAATATTACTCAAGTCTCAAACAACCTCTGTGGGTGTGTGACTATTTTAGATTTGATTTTTTTACCCAACTACCATGATCTTCTATCCTCACCCATATGATGTCCTCCCTCAAAATTCCATTTCAAAGTAATGGATATGATATCCTACATCCACCTTAGTCAGAGAAAAAGGGTAGTTAGTTTGTTATAATTATAAACAACCAAAAATACTAATATAAAGTAATACATTAAATGAATTAATGCATTTATAACACAAATGCATAAATAATTTCATCAACATATAATTTAATAATAATAATAATGTAATACTCAAATTTAAAATTCTATAATCACCATCAAATTTATCACATCAGTATGAAAACAACAATCCCTAATCTAAAATTTTAGACCATAATCTCTAATATAAAATAAATCAAAATTTTCATTGTACTTTCCACTAGGGTGAAGCGGGATGTAACATGGTATTTTTCACATTCACCTTTGGATATTCTCTATGGAAAATAATAAGGAATAATGAAAAAATATCAAAGAAGCCAAGAATGCTAAAAAGTTTATTGACAAGATAGGGAAATTATATTTGCAAAAGTCCAAAAGAGGTTGAAGGCATTCCAAGACAAGTACAAATCAAGGCATGATGAACATAGGAACAAAGAGTTTTATGTGAGGTAAAATGTGTGGTTGTACCTCAAGGCTTCAAGAGAAAGAAATGAAGTTAAAAGCATTGAAAATATGAACCTTTTGAAGTGATAGACAAAGTAGGAAACAATGCCTACAATCTAAATGTATAGAACCTCATATTTACTAAGTTATACATGTAGAGAACCTCAAGATCTATGATCAATCCATGATTCATGAAGAGGAATAAGGAAAATCATAGAGGATTTCATGCCAAATGCACAAGAATAACTTAAGGAATATGTGATTCCTCAAAAAACATTAGATTAACAAGTAGGGGAAAATAAGGGCATTGCCAAGTTGGTCTGAAAGATAAACTATCAAGCAAAGAAAAATGTGATTGATTTCCTCATCTCCTAGGGAACAAAAGCCTCCTAAATTAAATAGGAATGATCCTAAAATAATTAGTGTTGTGTGGTTTTCCTTATGATGTGATTTTATAATTTATATGTTTACAATTTGTGAATGCTTTCATTTAAGATTTAAAGTCAATAGAAATCAATTTTTTAGTTAACACAATATAGTTCTCATATGATTATGAACAATAACATTAAAATCAAAATATTTAGTGAAAGGTCTGTTGTAATGTTAAACTATATTGTGATGTTAATATTTTTTCCAAGATAGTTTACTGCTCAAAAGGGGTCAAGATAAATTATACAACTTAGTGAAGTCATAACACCAAACTCCTCTTTTTATCCTAGCTTGATGTTAAAATATATGTTCTATCTTGAAGTACCTAAACCATGAGATTTTCCAAAGCTAGTCATACACATATATCTAAAAGGAGGAATCCAAGGACCAACATGCAAAAGAGGCAAGCTTGCCAAGATAATACACCATTTCTAATCTGATATATCATCCTATGGATTTTAGTTTGTGGCTTAAGATATTCAATATGCATAATAATTACTTCCCCAACTATAAACCAACCACACCAAAAAACTATCTTCTTAAAATATAGTAGATACCTCTATATATAGTTCAAACCCCCTCATAAATAATTATTTGTCATACACACACACACACACACACACACACACACACACACACACACACAAAACTATGACTTGCATGTAATGTTTTGTCTATCATAAACGTAGACATGTAAAAGAACATCTTGAATGCAAAGTGAAATAATTTTCAAAGGAATCCTTTTGAGACAATGGTTGAATCAAAATTATTTTGAGAGAATATTTATAGCTCTATTGTATCCTAAACTATGTATTCATGTTAAAAATCACAATGGTTAACCATGAGTTTAAAGAACCTCTTCAACGACCCACTTAATCACCACATGGGCTTGTAGCAGGTTGTGTAAAACTGTTGCAAAATTGATTGACAATATGGTGACCATATTATGCTTATTCTATTGCACTTCCATATTACAGTGTTCACATCTTATTAAAACTCAAAATTTTGGTTCTAAAAATTAATAAAAGAATGGATCATGTGAGAAAATCATAATGATATACAAAAAGAAAAATAAATTCCTAAAGAGTACTATTGATCAATAAAAACTATTGATGGTTTATAATGTTGAATCAAAATATAATATATTATTCCTTAAACGTAGTCTTGATCTTAAACCAAATTATTCTTTATGTTCAATATATGGAATATATAAGGCCATGTCAAGCAAGTGCCGTGATGATGTGAGTTCAAACCACACAATACATGTTTTAACACTAGGTAGTCCCATGAAATTTTGGTGGAATATATAAATCTTAGACATGCCATCCAAGCCATATAATAATCATATAAATATGGTGCAATAAATGTTACCAAATTACTAAGAAAGAAAAAAACATATGCAAATAACATTGTAAGTAGAAAGACCCCCTTGTATCTTTAGTATGCTTCTAAATGCCAACACACATCTCTTGACAGTGTCTAGGGTTTATTTATAAGTATCTCTTAATGGCACCTAAGGTTTATGTATGAGTATCTCTTGATATTTCTTACCTAAGGTCTATTAATAACTATCCCTTGTAAGACCTAGGGTTCATTTACAAGTAAAATTAACATTATTTAAGGTTTATTTACAAGTATTATCTCTTGATAATGCCTAGGGTTAATTTACAAGACCACTAAATCTTTACTATTTAACTTCAACTTCTAGAAATCTTATCCCATAGCTTGACGTCCTCTATATTTTGGTAACAAATCTAATATAGTCATTTAAATTATGGTTATAGTGGCATGCAACCATAATATTGGGCACTATTCTATAATCCTAATCTTTAAAACCAGGCCCATATGTTCTATTTCCATAACCACCAATTTGGCATGTGGATTGAAGAATTAGTTCAATAGAGAGGTTTCAGTAAAAACCTTAAATTGTAACAAAACAAATTTATGTAAATTAACTACAAGATAAACACAAACAAGATGGGGGTTGGATGATATGATAACTCATTTATTTTCTCATGCTTTTGGTAATATTTATGATGATGATATTTATTAAGATAATGACAATGACAATATAGGTGTTAATAATATGAATGAACCTTATGAAATTCATGATGAAAAACTAATACTTGATGGTGATGAACATGTCAATGTAGAGGAAAATGACTTTAATTATATAAAAAACTAGCAAAAACTCCATTGTTTAAAGTTGGCGAGGCTAAAATAGTAATGTTGAAAGATAATTTATCATTGATGCATTTGAAGTTAAGATTTAGATGGTCAAAAATTAGTGTCATAACATAATTAGAGTATGAATCTAATTCTCTTTTTCAAATTATTATTGTATTATAAATTCTCTTCTTGTAATTTTTTTTAATTATAGCATGGTTTTAAATTAATCTATATATGATACAATTATACATGTGTAGGTTGCTTAAAATGTTATTTTATCAGAGAAATATGCAATTCCTATGTCATATAGGGTAACACAAAAATATCATCTTCCTTGGGAATTTCATATAATAAATATGATGCATGTGTGAACAACTAAGCTATTGATTCATCCCCCCTTCACAGGACCTAATTTGGTCTATCTTTTGTATGGGTACAAGTCTCATACCTCTATGAATTTAGTGCAGGTTTGTTTGGGGTTGTTTGCATAACCTAGGATGAACCCCAATTTTTTTCCCTTTTTTCATAATTAGACTTAAAGTAATGAAAAACACACACTTTAAAACTCTAAAATTTTCTAAAAACTAAAAAAGATAACATAAAACAACACTAGTATAGAATACTAGGATATAATTGTTTTTTTGTAGGCTGTACCCAAGCTGTACCCAAGGTAGAAAAAATCATTGTACTGATAAACTCAGTTCTTCAAACCTGAACCCAAATAAAACTCAAGTTTGGGTTCCTCTGTAGAAGAAACTAGGACAAACCCACATATTTCTCCCTTTATTCCCATAATTAGAATTAAATTAATGAAAACCACATAGCTTCAAATGTTAAAAATTTCTAAAAACTCAAAAAGATAACATAAAACAACACCACTATAGAATATTAGGCTAGAATTTATATATTTTTGATTTTTTACATATTTTTTTAGATATCCATATTGAAGTTATACCCAAGGCAAAAAGTCACTCCTTACTGATGCACCCAATTCTTTGAATTGGAACTTGAACCAAACCCAAACCAACAACTTAGGTTAACAACTACATACTATTCATGAAAGTGTATAAGGATGCTATAATTGTCTTAATCCTAAGTGCAAGTCATTTTGTTTAGATGCTAGAGTTAATGGATATTTAGTATTAGGGAATGCTCTATAGCATTTCCCTTTGATTAGCATGTTGCAACATCTTTATATTTGTAACTTACTTGCAAATATAATGACATAACATTCTAACAATAGAAGCACTAATAGGTTGATATGTAAACCAAATGATTTCCAAGCTGTGAAACACATTGAGTAGATTCATTCTAATCTATAGTATTCATGAGATCTTCATTAATGAATATGAAGACTATACTTTGGTTGAACACCATATGCATGGGTGTAGATTGGTCACCTTTAGTTGTAGCCACTTCTCACCCACCTAAATACCTATGGGTTCTATATTGCATTGATGATTGAGGCATGTGGAGATAATAATGGTACTAGTAGCATGTATTTATAAGACAATACAATACTAATTCACTAGTTCTCATTAACCACATCTCTCTTCTTTAAACATCAAATGAAGAATGAGGGGATGTATTGGGTTTTCAATCATCACCTAAAGATGATAAATGGAAATATTCCTTATAAATTATGAGTGGTAATGCATTGATCCATCATTTAATGTATGAATATTATTTGAGAAGATCATTATACAAGGAGAAGACCATTAGATGGTTTTCCATTATTGGTTTCTTCTCTAATATGCCAAGGAAAATAATATATGAGAGGACCATTAGACAAAGAGAGGACCATTAGATGGTTTCCCATTGTTGGTTTCTTCTCAAAGACGATGAGGAAAATAATATATAAGAGGCCCATTAGATGAGAAAGGTTTATTAAATGGTTTCTTCTCCAAGATGCCGAGGAAAAGAATGATCATATTATACAAATGGATATTCTCATCATTGTGACTAGAGGTGTTGAACTTGAAATTTGAACTACTCTTTCTTATAAACCTACTCTCTCTCATATACATGATATGATGAATCACATCCATCACACTTCCCCACCCACCTAGTCTCCCATTGATTAAGGGGAATTTATATTAGGGATTCATTCATAGGGAATGAGCTCTGGTACCACCCAAAAAATGATATCTAGTTATTTATGCATTGGTCAAATAAAACTATGGATGGATAGTTGGATCATCGGAGTAAAAAAAATTAAAACCATAACATCATGTAGTTGGTTTGAGAATAACTAAACTCTATTAAAAAAATGGTATTATCAGAACCCACCATTCCAATATAATTGATATTGGTTTGAATAAGACATTCATCATCACTCAATATATGGAATGGAACCTCACTCAACATTCTTCAAACAAATTCCTCATGATCATATAGAAAATGAGAAACAACATCACTAATTTGCCAAGATCGTTATATAGTTATCACTCATTGTTTCAGCTAAACAATGAATCCATTCTTCACAAATTTTCATGATTCCTTCTTTGCTGGATTGTCATTGAATGAAGTGGAGTAGTGCATCAATTGAGGCATAATGTCAAGTGAATCTATTCCATTCATTCTTGGTTTTATCATAGTTTATAATTCCCACTTCATTCTATATTTATCTAAGTAGTTAAAAAGATAGGTACATTCAACTTTGAGATAAAAATATATAAATAGACATAAATGGGTTCAAGTATTGGTCTCAAATCAAGTGCATAAGTAAAAAATCTAAGTGGATTTATGGATTCACACTTTAAACTAAAACAACTGCTCATCTATCTTAAAAGCAAACAACTACCCATCCATCTAAAAAATTCCCTTTTGCTTTATCCGAGATAAGAATAACTGTGTGCAATTAGGAATTAAAGTGTAAAAGAATCAAAGTATGGATAGGCAGTTTCTATATCTCCTTGCATATTTATTCCCATATAAAAACTCCCTATCATGCTTATTCCTTCCTGATAAACTTACTTACCTATGATTAGAATTCATTGAAAAGTTCACACAAGGGTGAGCTCTTCCTACTAATTCATTCATTTACTATTTTCTAGTTGCCTAATTCAGTGGGGCATCTTTGCACTTATGACTTTGTTAGAGTTATACTAGTCAGACTAGCCTTAGTGATAGGATTAGTAATAAAGTCACTTTATGAATTTAGTCTAATTGAGTGAATAATGTGAACATAACTTAATGTTTACTAAAGTCATTGCAGTGTTAGGTTTTGAGTCATTATTGTATTAGTGTTTATGTTATTATTTCATTATAAAGTGATGGTTGCTTTTCCATTAAATTATCCAATAAGTATTTATCTATTTCAAGTTATCTCTTGTATACTTGTTTGGTTTATTTATGTTTGATTTTTTATATGGTGAGAAGCCCAAAATTAATGGGCGAAGGCCTAGGGATTGATTAGATTAGTGAAAAATAGAGGGATTTATATATCCAAGTTGAGAATAATTATGTGGAATTAGGAATCAAAAAGTGGATTTTGGGGTCATATAACTCCCTAGATCTATAATCCCTCATAGTAAATCCCTTGCATGCTTCTTCTCGATTGTGAAACCAATTTACCTATGATTGGAATTCATTAAAAACATCACATAGGTGCAAGACCCTCCCCACTAATTTCATTTATTTACCCCATCCTCACTAATTCATTCATTTTCCATTTTCCATTTTCCAAAAATAGTGGGGCATATTTGTACTCATGATTCTATTAGAGTTATATTGGTTAGACTAGTATTATTGATAGGCTTAGTAATAAAGTTGATTTATTACTTTAGCTTGCTTTATCAATAATGTAAACATGAATTAATGTTCACTTAAATTTAGGGTTAGGTTTTGTGTCACCCTTATCTTGAGGTTTATGTTTTTTCTTTCCTATAAAGTGTTGGTTTCCCTTTCATTAATTTATCCAAAAATTATTTATCTCTTTCAAGTTTTCTCTTGTATACTTTCTTGGTTTCTTTATATGTTTGGTTTTCATGATATGGTACTAAAGCCATGATGAGGAGAAGTTCTGAAGTAATGAGTGAAGGCCTATGGACTAATCAATTTAGTGATAGATTGAGGGGATGCTTATGATAAGCACCAAGAAACCAAAAGGGATTTAAAGCAAATAAAATAGTTTTTTTTGGTTTAAACCTAGATCCATTCTTTAAATTTAAATCTAGAGTTTTTTTACAAAGAGAGATCAAGGATTTTCACCATATAAAATTGGAAAAATTACAATTGTATGGAAAATTAAAGTATTATAGATTTGAGAGGAATAGTGAAAATGAACTTGATATTATAGATTTGTATAATATAGTGATTAAAAAAAATGAAAATTCCAGATTACATATTTTTAGAAAATTTCTACATGTTTTTAACAATTTTTAGCTATTTTTAGTGTTTTATGTATTTTTAGGGGTTTTAGTAGATTCAACAATTTTGGACAAGTATTTCTCTATTTTTTTCTTATAATATTTTTAGTTTGGGGGAGGAAAGAACATATTTATATCTATAATTCTCTATTTTAGCATATTTATTAGCACATATTTTTAAGAAAATGCTAGTGTGTCCCATATAATATTGGAGCATTCTGGGAAGAACTATAATATACTTGTAAATAAAAAATTGTTAGCCAATTTTAGTAAAAAATATTAGATTAACTTATTTTAGGGATAAAAACATGACCTACAAAAACAAAAAACATCACGATAATTTTGATGAGCAAAATAGAAAAGCAATGATGCTAATAGAGCTATATGTGATTGATGAAATGCTACTATATGTGCAAACTTTTAATAATGAGCAAAGATTTTGGAGGAAATTGAAGGAGTTACATGAAATATATGATAAAGGTAGAGCATTCTTCCTTAAAAATATACTATTTTCTATTCAAATATATGAGAGTGAGTTTTACAAAATCATTTCATAAAAATATAAGATATTAAGGAATAATTGAATGCCATTGGATGGAATATGAAAGAATGAGATATGGTGGTAATTGTTATGTGATATTTTAATATATTTATTTGATATTTTTATAAAAACCCTAAATATTATCGCTACTAATGTTGTTTTGAATTTTAAAGAGTTGATCACTAAAATATTAAAACAAGGTAAGTGGAAAAAATAGTTTGGCAATGACAGAGGGATTGAGGTTTCAAAGATGGTTTTCACAAAAAAATTCAAGGGCAAAGGCAAGTTTATTAAGATAAATGATGGTGGAAATAGAGAGGGTAAAAATAATATAGAAGATTCAAGTAATAAAAAAATAAATCTTTTAAGTTCTTCTATTGTGGAAAATTAGGTTATAAGAGCAAATTCTAAAGAAAAAGATTGTAAGATAAGAAAAATATCCAAGGGCCTAAAAAGAAGGCCAACATTAGTGAACATAAAGAAGATGATTTTTATGTTTTTATGGCTAGAAATAAAAGAGACTGTGTCAACAATACTGCTTGGTATATAGATTATGGTGCCATTAAACATTTCATGAACAAGAGAGATTGGTGTCTTGAATTTGTAACAAATACATCTACTTAAATAAATTTGTGATTTTTGTTGGAGGAGAGGAATATAAGGTTGAACACAAAGGAAATGCACAAATAACACTAAGAGATAAAAAATTTCTCTTCATGAATGTCTTCTATATTCTTGGTTTATAAAAGAATATACTTTTAGTTAGTGAGATTATGAAACAAAGTCCAAATTTGAATGTGATTTTTAGAAATAATAAATGTTATATTGTTGATAAGGTCAGAAAGAAGATTATTGGTTTTGGTATTTAGGAACATGGTATTTTTAAATTGATTGATACATAGGAGGAAAAAGAGCATGATTTAATCGCTAATAGTGGTCAAGATAACAACACACTTTGGAATAAAATGTATGGGCACTTAAATTTGAAATATATTTCTTTTTTGGCTAAATAAAGTTTGGTAGATGGCCTTCTAATGATTTATAATAACAAATATTTTGTGTCAAATAAAAGTTGGGAAGCAACATAGGGTTATATTTGATGAAGGACAAGCTTGGAAATCTAAGGATGTCATTTAGTTGATCCATGTTGGCATGCATATAAAGATGGCATCAACCTTTGGCTCTAAGTATTTTTTACTATTTATAGATGAATTTTCAAGAAAAATGTGGGTGTATTTTTTAAAGAAAAAATCAAAAGCTTTTGATGAGTTCAAAATTTTTAGGTCATGGTAGAGAAAGAATTAGAAAAAAATATAAATATTATCAGATTAGATAACATAGGTGAATTTTGTGCTTGTTATATCTCATTCAGTTCTATATGAACAAACAATAATTTTGAGAAGATATTAGAGTCAGCTAATAAATGGATAAATAATATACTACTATTTGATTTCATTTCTAATTAAACATATGGGTATCTTATGATGATGTTGGAATGAGTAGATGCATAGATTTTTGATTTCTACAACAATATTTAGTGACATTTAATTGATATGTTATTGTATTTATTTCTTTACCTGACCTACACTAACTACCTCTTTTTCATGAGGTGATGTAGGAAAACATGTCCCCACAACAAATGTAAGGGTGGATAACATCATAGGGGATAGGGTGGTATATGGTGGTAGCTATGATAAAAAGAGTGAAATTCAGAATCATCAAACACACACACACACACACACCATGGTTATTAAATGTTGTTTTGTTTGTTTAATATATCATTGTCTAGTTATATTTATGCATGCTTAATTTGATAATATTACTGATCTTGTGACTAGGTAACTTGATTTCTAAGTGCATTAACTTATTGAGTGCATGATCCTCTTTTTTAATCTATCACTTGAGTTAGTAAAGCCTACACGATACTATTTATTCAATGTGGTGGTTTTCTTGCTTCATTTTAGCCTCTAGTGTTTGTACTTATGCTAGATAAGAGAGAGATCCCACTTAGACCCTAAGGGAGAATTATTAATCCCTTAGGACATCATGGCATGCATTAAAAAATTAAAATTTATAAATAAAAAGAAGAAGATAAAATTGCATGGAGTGAAAGACTTACCCCTTTGTAGCATTTGAAATGATTAAAACTTTGTTAATATTAAAAATTAAAATAGACTATACAATAATTAGAATGATCAAAATATTATGGATATTGGAAAATAAAGAGGGAATGATTAGGTTTGGATTTTTCTTAAACAAAACTCTTTTGGGGAAAATGAATGGAGGTAAGTTGGGAGCCGACCAAGGGCTGACCCTACACATTTTCTCTCTTGAACAAAAAGAGACCATGACTTGATTCGTGACATGAAAGATAATGGCAAACTTTCAATGGAAGATCAATAATGGTGTTTGGTAGGAATATGGAAAATAAAAGGTAAGAAGAGTATCAACTCAACACTTCACATTTTGACAAAAACAAGAAGCAAGGGCACAACCAAATAAAATAATAGCCTCTAGTTGTTATAATAAGCAAGTAATGCATTATTTTGATTTGAATTTCATTTAAAACAAGAGAAAACATGTTTTATGTGTGTGGATTCATTCTAAAAATTGTTAGTAATAAAATGAGAAACCTATTTTAGATTGAAACAAGGAATAATGGTTAGGATATTTCCTTGGGGTTTCTAAATTGTAAATCTTTATTTTTCTTCTATAAAAATAACAATATGTAAATCTTGGGTTTTTTTTAAAATGGGTTGTTGTTTATTATATTCATTTTACATGATTACTTTAGAACCCACATTATGGGCCTAGGGGTAAGGGTTTACCCTTACCCATAAGGCCATAATGAAGGCCCATTTTCCCCACATGTATTCCCTACAAAATATCTTCATATAGAAGGTTATATAAGTGCCACATATTGGATTAATAGTTACAAAACTATTTTTTTACTCTAGGATTAAAATGGTCCCACATAGAGGTGTTATCAGGTGTAATTTCAGACTTGTAGGCGACTAAAAACAACCACATATAGGCCTAAAAGTCAACATATCCCATTATTAAACAATAACTAAATCATGTAGATTGATTTTGAAGCTTGAAAGCCACATAACATTTGTTATATTTAAGGTATTACCTAAAAAAAGAAAAATAATTTCTAAAATTGATACATGGTTTTAAAAATGTGAAAACATAAATAAATGTGCTATAAGAGATATACCACTATAAGTAACATTCCAATTGCATAAACTTGACATTCCAATTGCATACACTTGGTTGTACTTATTTTACAATGACATTTTCTTCCCATAAATTTATGCTTGTGCATTTTGTGAATCTAAGATATCAATTTAAGTTTTGGTCTTCATCACCTCAGTAGTAAATAACTCACAACTAAAATCATATGTTACAAGATAGTCTTTTCTTCTTTTGATTTTCAAACCTAAGGGGTATAGAATTAAAATGGTTAATAAGAATATTTGTGAATTAAGTTAATTTCAATTAAATATACTAGAGGTAATGGAAATGGTCCTAATAAAATTGATAGCTATGAATTAGGTAATCCTTGATTATTACTTATTATTGTATAATGAATCCTACAATTGTGATTTCACAAGTAAGAGAATAAGAGCCGATTTCAATGATTGTAGTGGTGGGAAAAATAAATAAGAAATAATGGATATATAATAGACTATATATTGCCTAATCATACATGGTTTTGACAAGTTAGTCTCTCATAAAATACCTTATTGAATGGATTTAGGTATCCATTGAGGAGTTCAATTATGAATGTTTTTTCTAGAGTCATACGTAGCTTATAAAAATCCTAAATAATGAATGTTAAATATATTGTTGTAAGAATAGCCAAATAAGCACTATAGGGGATAAGAAAGAGATGCATAGTTCATCCATATGTCTTAACATTATTCCTTTATGAGTTATAATTTGTTATAACTTGCATGGAAATTAACTATGAATAATGAAAATAAGTTATTTGAGATACCTGAATTGATATCATTAGTTTAATATTATGAAGGATTAATGCCTTGAATTTAATATGCTTGTGTTTACATGTTTAAAATTCATCAATTGTGTACAATATGATATCATTTAGTTCATTATGAATACATGATTTATAAATTTAAAGTTGTATAATATACATAGGACTATTTGTGTTATTTTCTACCTTCTATGAATGATGTTTATAATGCTAAAATTAGGAACAATCATACATAAATTCTACTATAGTTACTTAGTATGATTGAAATGTGTTCCTTTGCATGTTTATTTTATAAGTCCAAATTATAATCCATTTTATACAATAAAGGATAATTATTATCATAGGAGAGTCTTTGCACAACAATACTCATTGTTGGTTATCATATAAGATGTCATACATAATAGAGAGTATGGGTGTGTGTGGATGTGATTTAACAATTGATGATTTATATAATGAAAAATTTGAACAAAGTAATGTTATATAGTTGTATACATTGTGTATCCACACATACCTTCTAGATTACATGCATATGTGGATGCCATATTGATAGAAGATGTATCCATGGTTAGTATGACTATTACATGTGAATGAGAATGTAAAAAAAATTATTTTGGATCTATTCTTAATGTTCACATCACTGTTACTTACCCTCTCATGAAGGGAAGGGCCACTTCTAGTGGGGAGGAGAGTGGGGGATTTTTTTTCTATGCTTGGACTAAAAATACCCAGATGATGCTCTATCCTCCCCCACATAGTTGAATCTAGTTATATTGGAGGCATACTCATGGATATTAGTTGTAGTGATGTACTATTATATTAAATGCATTGTAATTTTAAAAATTTATATAAATATGTTAAGGCATAAGGAAGAAATTTATATAAGCATTATTGTACCAATTTATAATATTGGCTCATTTCATTACTTATACATTATATTGTGCTTGGCTGTAGTATTAAGTGTAATAAATTCTATTGTAAACAAATGTTTCAAATCATACAGGTAGACAAGTAGTGTGAATGAATAATACAATAGATACCATTGAGTAAAATTCATAATAATTATAGAAATGTGATGTTAATGATTTATTTTTATGTAATTATAGGGTTTCCCCAAGGTGTTGTAATATGTGGTATCAGAATAGGGTTATAATGCTCAAACTTAATGAGTCCACTAACACTATTTTATCCTTTCTCTTCTAGTAAGAGAGAATGGTATGTGGAAACACTATTATGGAGTGAACTTCTAATAAATATTTCCAACATGAATCTAATTATTTAGCAGCTGAATAGTTTATAAAACCTGACCAAATCCTCATTATCTAAATCAAACATGGGAAAATATAGCTTCCCTAGAATAAGAAGTTTATGGGAAAGATGAGGAATAGGAGTATGAAGGGCTTGGGGAACAATGAGTTGATCAAGATCCCTAAGGTGAGAGTATGTTTATGAACAATAATATTTAAGAGTGCAAGTAGCTACAAAGATTGAAAGAGAAATGAAAAATTTAAACCCACCCAAGTTCATTGGACCAATATTGGGTGATAGAACTAAACCTTGGCTCATAAAGATGGATAAATATTTAAAGATTCAAAATTATTTTGAGATAACCAAATCTATTTGGGGATCTTGCTAGCTTGATATAGAATCAAAAAATTGGTGGGCTAATAAGAAATTAGAAATTGGTCTTGATACCCCCATCCCCACTTCGGAGCAATTTATGGCTTTGTTTAGGCCTTAGTGGCTGCCATGATTATACTTTGATTAAGAGTTAGATAATTTTCATAATCAAAATTAGGGTGAACTATCAATGATTGAATACTAGGAAAAATTCACTAGGAATCAAAAATATGTTATCTAGTACTAGAGTGATTAATGCTTTAAAATCAAGAAGTTCATCGTGGGACTAAGACCTCAGATCAGTGGTGAAGTAGATGACCATGGACCAAAGACCATGGAACATGTTTTTGAAAAGGATGTCAAAAAAGATAAAAAGATCAAATCCATTATAGAGGAAAATGATAAGCTACAAAATAGGATTGGTAGTCCTCAACCCACTTTAAAAAATAAGAAAAATTAGAAGCATGAGGGAAATTCTAAAAGTAAATTCAACAATCATAATGCAAAGAATAAGAGACCTATCAATGGGTTCAAGGAAGGATCTAAGGAAATCAATCAGCTTGAAAGGAAGGGACCACCTAGTGGGTGTTTCACGTGTAGAGTGGATCATTATGCCAAAGACCACCCTCAATGGAAGGTAGGAAAACATTACTAAAATCCTTCGACATCACAATAGGGAAATTTTTAGCAACACATCCATGTAGCTAATGATAATCATCAAACTAAATTCCAAGCTTCCCCCATCAAGATATTAGGTACCTTATTTGGTTATCATGTTTCAATTCTATTAAATACTAGATCCATTAAATGTTTTATCTCTCCTTATATGCTAAACAAAATACCTAGGAAGGATAGTCCCATGGTAAATGCCTGGTTAATGCAATATGAGAATGAATTTAAGGTCAAGGTGGATAAATGCCTTATAGAGGTAGAGGAGAAGCTACATAAATTCACCATGATAGTAGACATGTATATAACACCATTAGGATCATATGATGTGATCCTAGGAGAAAATTAGATATATAATCACAAGGCAAGGGTTGACTATTTTCATAAAAAGGTTGAGTGATTAGATGATTGGGGAAGTCAAACCCAAATTCATGGTGAAAGGAGAGAGTTGAAATTAAGACAAATTTCATACCTCGAACCAAATAAAGATGAATGAAAGGGATGTCAGGTGTTCTTAGTCAAGGTTGATTAAATTGAGGAACCCAAGAGCCCACTATCAAGGACTATCCATTCTTGTAGTAATTTTAGGATGTTTTTCTCAAGGAATTTCTAGGCTTACCTCCTAAAATGGAATTGGACTTCATGATTGACATAATTCTAGGTTTGGAGCCCCAATCCAAGGCTCCTTATAGGATTACAATAACAGAATTAGCTAAACTAAAAGTCCAACATCAAAAAATGTTGGCCAAGGGGTTGATCTGACCAAATTTATCACCAAGGGGTGCACCCATAGTGTTCATAAAGAATAAGGATGGAAATCTTTGATTGTGTATAAACTAAAAAATGTTGAATAGATCAACCATCAAGAAAAAATATCCTCTACCCTACATTGATGACCTCTTTAATCAAATGCTTTGTGCAATGATATTTTATAAAATAGATATGAGAGTTAGGTACCATTAATTGAGGATATATCAAGAAGACATTTCCAAGACAACCTTTATGATGAGATATGGTCACTATGATTTCATACTTCTCCATTTTGGACTAACCAATGCACCTGTAATATTTATGAACCTCATAAATAGTGTATTTGGGGATTATCTTAATCAATTTGTGTTTTTTTATTTGAGGAAATTTTGATCCATTATAAAAGTAAATAAGATCACATTGAGCACACAAATATGGATTTAAAAGACTTATCAGAGCATAATATCTTTGGTAAATTTTCAAAGTGTGTTTTATTTTAGAAAAGGGTGTAGTACCTAGGTCATATAATCTCAATAGATAGAATTTAAATGGATCCCATAAATATTAGAGTTGTATTAGAATGACCAACACCTAGGAATGTGCATGAGATGCACAAATTATTAGTTTTATTAGGGTAATACAAGAAATTTGTATTGAACTTATCTAAAATAGATAACTTGATCACTTCCCTGCAATGAAAGGAGAAACATTTTATGTAGAATGATAAGTATGAAAAATCCTTCCAAATATTAAAGGAAAGGCTTACTTCTACACAAATTTTATAGATACCGGACCCAAATAAACATTTTTTTATTATAACATATGCCTATGGGGATGGTTTGGGTGGTGTGCTAATGTAGGAAGATTTAGTAGTTGCATATGAGTCCAAGAAATTGAAACCCTATGAGGCCAACTATGCCCCACATGACTTAGAGTTGGCTACAATTATGCATGTCTTGTATGTTTGGGGGAATTATTTGTTTGGTAAATAATTTAATCTAAAAATAAATAATCTAGGGCTCAAATATATTTCTACTCAACCCAACCTGAATGCATAACAAAGGTGTTGGTTGGAATTTTTTTTAGACTATGATTTTAACATAAACTATAAAGGTAAAGAGAATAGGGTTTTAGATGCTCTTAGCCATGGGAGGTACATAGCTTTAATGAATACCATTAGGAGTAATTCCTAAGGTCAGGTTTTGAAGTTCTCTCTTTAAGATGAATTTTATGAGTAGGTCAAGGATGCTCTAGCAGAGAATCCTCAATCATAGATATAAAGGATTTCATTTTGAAAGTGATGGGCTCCTAAGGTTCAATGGGAGGATATATGAACCCAATAAATTGAGGGTGAATGCACTTAATAAGTTGCATAACACTCCCTATTTAGGTTATCCTCATGTAACAAAATTCTTGGAATAATTATAACCTATTTATTTTAGAGAGGAATCAATAAAAATATAGCTGATCATGTGGTATGATGTTTGGAATGTCAATGAGTAAAGGCTAAACATATAAATACTATTGTAATATTGTATCCACATGATAGTCCACATTAGAAATGGCAAGTCATTAGCATGGATTTTATACAAGGTTACCCTTGTCAAATAACCAAGATGATATGATTTTGGTGGTAATGGATAAACTCACCAAGGTTTCCCATTTCATTTTAGGAAATTTAATTGATGATGTACCTATAATAGCAAAATTATTTGTAAAATAAATTTTTAGACTACATGGGCTATCAAAAAAAGGTCATTTTAAATAGACACCCTCAGTTAACTTCAAGATTTTAGAAGACTCGTAATGCAGCCTTAGTCATGTAATTGAACTTTAGTACAACCTATCATCCAGAAATGAATGGGAAACCAAAAAGAGAGAATCAAGTTTTGGAGGATCTTTTACAAATGTATTTCATGTATCAATAATACAAGTGGGAAGAATACCTTCCACTAGTTAAATTTGCCTACAATAACTCTTTCCAATCATCCTTAAAAATGGCTCCCTTTGAAGCATTTCATGCTAGGAGGTGTAGGACACCTATCAGTTGGGAGAGGATATCATGCTTTTTGGACCTGATCTACTAGCTAAAATTGAGGAATAAGTGAACCTAATTATGCAAAGGTTGATTGAAGCCAATGATAGGCATAAAATCTATGCTAACTTGAAAAAAGCATCTAGGCTATTCTCAATTGGAGATAATTTTTTTCTATGAATCAAGCCCTAAAAGAGTTTTATTAAGTTTGGGAAATCAACCAAACTAGCCCCTAGATATGTGGGACCCTTTGAGGTTCTATAAATGATAAATCTTGTTGCCTAAAAGCTTGATTTTCCACCAACATTAACTCAAATTCATAATGTTTTCCATGTATCCTATTTGAAAATGTATGGACTAATCCAATGCATGTTCTTAATTAAAATGCATTACAGGTTTTGGAACTAGGAATAGTAACATTGGAGCCAATTAGAGTGTTTAAGACGTAAAAAATTATACTTGTAATAAAGAGATGTCACAATGCAAGGTCTAGTATAAAGTGCCACTTGGGAGGACCTGAATGAGTTTCAAAACCTGTTTCCTCATATTTTTACTAATGTGTTTTGCTTAAAAGTATATGTATTTTTAAACATGTTTTTTAATATGTCATTGGGAGGATAACTCATTTATGGGGAAGGATGTTACATCTCTTTCTAATCCATATAAACAAACAATAATTTTGAATAAATATTAGAGTCAAATAAAAAATGGATCATGAATATACTATTGTTTGATTTCATTTCTAATTCAACATGTGGGTATCTTATGATAATGTTTACATGAGTAGATGTACAAATTTATGATTTATACATTAACATTTAGTGATAGTTTAATTGATATGTTATTGTATTTATTTATCTACCTGACCTAGACTAAATGCCTCTTTTTGGTGAGGTGGGTTTAGGAAAACATGCACCCATAATAAATGCAGGGGGAGAACATCATTGGGGAGAGGGTGGTAGATGGCGGTCATTATGGGTAAAAATAGGGAAATTTGGAACAACCACACACACTCTAGTTAAATGTTGTTTTACTTGTTTAGTATATCATTATGTAATTATATTCATGCATTATTACTTTGATAATATTAATAATATTTTTAACTATGTAGGTTGGTTTCTGAGTGTATTTATTGCATTGGTTTTTTTAGTACATGATCCTCTTCTTGGATCTAGCATCTAAATTAGTAAAGCTTGCACGATACTATTTGTTCAATGTGGTGGGTTGGTTTCTTTATTTTAGACTCCAGAGTATGAACTTATGCTCAATAAGAGAGAGATCCCTCTTATACCTTTAAGGGGAATTATTAATCCTTTATAACACCATGGAATACATTAAAATGTTAAAATATTTTTTTAAAAGAGAGATAATTTCATGGAGTGAAAGACTTACCCCTATGTAGCATTTGAAATTATTAAAACATTATTAATATTAAAAAGGTAAAATGGAATACTTATAAATTGGAATGATTAAAATATTGTGGATATTAGAAAATTAAAAGTGAATGATTGAGGTTAGATTTTTAATAAACAACATTATTTTGGGTAAAATGAATAGAGGTGATTTGGGAGGTGACCAAGGGCAAACTTTGTACATTTTCTCTCTTGGGTAAAACAAAGAGATCCCATGACTTGGTTCATGGTATGCATGACAATGACAAACTATGAGTGGATTAAAATGAGCCATAGATTAATAATGGGGGTTAGTAAGAAGATGGAAACTAAAAGGAAATAAGAGTTTTAGTTCAACACATAATAGTTTGATGGAAATAAGTAAGGGTGTAGCCGGAGAAGAATCACAACCTCTAGTCATTATAATCAACAAGTAATGTATTATTTTGATTTGGGTTTTCTTTCAAACAAGATAAAACATGTTTACCAAGTGTGTATTCATTACAAAACTTGTTATTAATAAATTGATAAACTTATTTTAACTTGAAGAAGGGAATAGTGGCTAAGATCTTTCCTTGGGGTTTCTAATTTATAAATCTTGATTTTTATTCTATAAAAACAATGATAGGTAAAACTTCGGGTTTTATTTTAATGGTTTATTATAAAAATATGTTTATCCCCTTTATTATATTTTTTTTACATGCTTGAATTATAACCCACATTATGGGCCTTAAGGTAAGGATTCACCCTCACCCACAGGGCCATAATGAAGGCCCATTCACCCTAGTTGTATTCCCTACAAAATATCTTCACATGGAAGGTTATAGAGACATAAAATTTTGGCCTAATAGTTAAAAATCTGAGTTTTTACTCTAATAGTAAAATGGTGCCATATATAGGAGTTACTAGGTTTAATTATAGACCTATAGGTGGCTGAAACAACCACCTATAGGCCTAAAATTTGTCCTCCCCAATTATTAAATAGTAACTAAATATTTTAGCTTGACTTTATAAATTACAAGATAAAAGGAACATTTGTTATATTTAAGGTTGTTGGTTGAATATTTTGTCGATCAATATACTGATAAACAAAATAGGTCTGATCAGCCAAAGTAGGAAGATTAGTCATCCAAATGTGTAGGTTTACCACATCAAAAGGAGACTAATCTCTCCTCTCATCAAGGGGAGGTTCCCTATAGGTATGCTATATATATATATATATATATATATATATATATATATATATATATATATAGAAAATAATACTCAAGGGTAGGACAATATATATATATATATATATATATATATATATATATATATATATATATATATATATATATATATATATATATATATATATATATAAACAAAAAATAATACTCAAGGGTAGGACAAACCATCCATCTCTCTTTTTTCAGAGATGATGCATGCAGATCAAAGGAAAAACTCAAGAGAAATGACAGACATGACTCCTCTTCTTTCAGAAGTACTATTTAGCCAGCCACAAGAGTACTCTTGTTAGTAACAGTAAAATGTAACCAAGGACGTAATAACCAACAAATTGATATGCAACACAAAGTCTCCACCTAAATTGCTCAAGAGTAAGATATGAAGGACAATGAGGGCACAAAGTCATCCCAAGGTCCTTTACATAGAAATGAAAAGAAAACACACTAAAGGCAATTATAGGGGCATAAAGTCTCTCCATAGTTGACTCTTCAGGACACCTACTTGACTACTGTCACTAATTCTGCTTGTTGAATTAAAGGAACATAAGATATATTAAGGAAAAAGACATAAGAATAGTTTCCTCAACAATAAAGATATTACAACACAAAGTCTAAAAAATTACTTGCTTTCTTATTCCAATAACAAAATATGATCAACAAATTGAGCTCAAAGTCTCAGAAATGCCTTTCAATTTGGGTAGAGTTTCATTCTGATTGTCAAAAAGAGATATTTTTACAATAAAAGAGAGTCCCTTATATAGCCTCTTCAATAAAGACTCGAGAACAGTAATACATCATGATGCATTGAAAATTGTTAGGAAGACAAGCTAGAAATTAGGGGCATCTACCCATTTGTTTTTCTCGATGCAGAGAAACAAGTCACGCTATTGAAAGTTTACAACTTTTAATGTCCACCTGGCGATTTGATCCTTCCTTCATCATTCCTCCTTTTCTGGTTAATTGAATCAGATCCTAGATTAAATTTGCTGTTCTATTCTTTAGTCACTTTATACTAGCCTTGGCCTTAAAGCCTGTGAATGCATTCAGGTTTGTAGATTACAAGGATCAATGACTATTTTATGAGCTTTAAAATTGACGTTCACGCACCCGTCACTATGTTTTCAATAGCTAGTTTGCTATCTTGAATTTGACATCTTCGGGCATGTCACCCCTTGTTCCTTCTTTGGATTTTCTATTTGGCACTTTCTTGGAAAGAACCTATCCTTTTGAGCCTTAAGAAATGATCTGCCTTGGGTCAAGAAGAGCCCCCTGCAACGGCATCTGCCCTTTAGGTAGTCTTCAAATAGCCTTCGGGCTTCTTGTTTTACATCTTCTAGAAGGGAAGGTGACCCTTTGGCTTCAAAGAAGTGTCCTTCTATTTGGTAGCTGAGAGTCCCCCACAAGGGCACCTACCCTTTGGGGTCCTTCAACGGCCTTTTGCGGCTTTCCTGCAGACTGTTTCCATGGGCATTTTCCCCAAGCCAATTCTCGCAGACAAAAAGTCTGCAGATATTTTATGTGGACAAAAAGTTCGTGGAATTGTTCCTTTGTTCTTTTGCCTTTGAAAAACTCCTTTGGAAATTTCTTTGGGCTTTTTGCCTGTAGCTCCTTTCCCAAACTCCTTCATAATTTTTGTCTGAAGGAATTACTTCAGACAAAAAGTCTGAAGGAATTACTTCTTGCCTTAGTCTTTTTTTAATTCCTTAAACAAAATTTGAAAGAATTACCTTTGCGGCCTTTTTTGAAAATGACCCTTCTGAAGGGTACTTTTGTTGACCAAGTGCCCTCTGCAAGGGCACTTGTCCTTCGGGAGGCTCTTTGAACTTTTGCATTGAACTGCTCCTTTGAACCGTCATAGTGAACCGCTTGGTTGAACCAAGCTGTTGAATCATTTGATTGAACCAAACGTTGAACCAAAGCATTGAACCACTTGGTTGAACCAAACATTGAACCAAGCTGATGAACCAAGCTTTGAACCAAAATGGTTCAAGTTGATGAACCAATTGAATGAACCAAGCCTTTGAACCAAGCAGATGAATTGAGCATTGAACCACTTGATTGAACCTGCCTTTGAACCATTTGTTTGAACCCACCTTTGAACCAAAAGACATTGAACCAAGCTTTGGTTCAACAGTTCAAATGAAGCCTTGAACTGACTGACGAACCACTTGATTGAACCAAAGGATGAACCAAAGCGTTGAAACAAAGCGGATGAACCACCCGAGTGAAACAAAGCATTGAATTGCTTGGTTGAACCAAGCCATTGAACCATTCCTTTGATTGAACCCACCATTAAACCGAAAGCGTTAAACCTTTTAAACTTTGAACTCGTTGAACCTTTGAACCAAAGTGGTTTAATGGTTTAAGCCTTCTTTGCTTAGATGCTTGCCGATGGAGATTTTTGATTAAACCAAGGCACTGAACCAATCCTAAAAATGACCAAGTGTTAGAAACTAATTCTTTTGGTTGAACCCACCTGCAGAAGTCTTTGAACCTATAGAAATGAACCTGCTTGTAGAGTCTGTAGAAATCAAGTCTGTATAAATCAACCTGTAAAGCTCATTGAACTTGGCCTATAGAGTTTGTAGATTTTTGAGAAGCTTGAAAACTAAGGAATTTGAATGCCCAGGACAAATTTCGAAAAGGGAAGAGACAATTTTGGTCTATAAGACCAAAATAGTTCAAATGTTGTCCCAAAAAATGAGTGATATTTTTGGGGGACAACAACTGGCTCCAGTTGAGAAACTTCTATCAATTGCAAAAAGAATTGAAAGGAGTAGAATCTACAATCTCCAGTGTCTTCATGTGTACCATTGGGCTACGAAGTCATGCTACCCAAAAATGGAAGGCATCAAAAATGAAAACAAACAAAACAAAATAGAATTAAAAACTATACAAATATACATATATACAGATGCAATGATTTGATACTTTAAGAGTTGAGTGTTTTAGATGTTGCTTCTTAAGAGACATTGAAAATAGTGTGCCATCTTGGTAAACCAACAGGAAAACATTTTGCCCCCAGAAATAGTGACGGGCGAATAGAGCTCTCCATTAAGAAACCAATTTTCTACGTCTTTCTCTTGGTCTTTTCTTCTTTTTGCTCTATGGTAGGACGTGGTCTTCAAAATGAAAACCATAACTCCTTGCTCTCCTTGCAAAGGGTTCTTTTGCCTGATTTTGATTTGCAACAGCATGGTCCACCATCATAACTTACTATTCTATTGGTCCAATCCAACACATGCTTTGATTGTCAGCATCAGACCCATGACAAACCATCAGCTCAACATCTCCTTTGATGTGAAGGAGTTTGACCTCTTCACCCTGAGTAGTCTTCAATTTGAGCAACATAGATCTGTATCCATCTATGGAAGAAATGCTGCCATCAGATTCCAAAATCCAAGCATCATCAAAAGCTGATCTTTTATCATATTTCTCTTCATTAGAGATGAATATCCTTCTTGATTTGTACTGCACCCTACTAATTCTTCTGATGCCTTGTTTGGATCAAATCCTAGATTACCAGCTATATGACTTTCATCAGATGAGACATGAGCATCCTCTATGGTCAAGAAGTAATTACCCCTACCTGAAGGCTCAAACAAAATTTGAGCTACAGGCACCGACATTTGGGTGACCACAATTTTTACCTCAGACAGGTCCACACCTGGTTCTCCATTCTAGTCATTTGACATGATTAATCATGTCTAATTGCTCAGGATTGGCTTATAGGGATTCAAACTCAGTCATCTAAATTTTGGATTTCTTGACATGATTAATCATGTCAAATGACTAGAATGGACTTGGAAGAGAGGATGGGAGTTCATCTTTTTGATTTTTGGGAGGGGGAGGACTGGTTTGCGAAGTTAAAGTAGAAGGTGTAGAGATGTTTGATGTACTTACTTCTTTGGTAATCACCAGGTCCTTTGATTGAAAAAGAAGAGGGGTTATCTGCTCAACAATTAAAATTGCTAGTTGGGGTTGCTCCTCTATCTTCTCTTTATCGGCCTGCTAGGCTAACTGATTCTGTGACTAGGTGAATATTGCGTATGATCCTTTGATTACTTCACCTTCACTTTTGGGTTCATCCTGGTAATTTAGGAAACCAATGTGGGAGTCACCAGCTGATTCTTCTAGATCCTCCCTAAAGAGATCAGTGCCATTTTCTTGCTCAAACTCAGGTTGGAAATAAGAAACATGTTCTATTTTTAGATATCCAACTACTGAGTTTGTTGGAAGTGCTTCAAAGACAGGCTTCCTCTATGTGGGAGGAAGATGATTTAGTTGCCCTTGACTTCTGGCAGCATTGCCTTAATATGGCTGATTAGGGAATGTCCTCCTTGGTATATCTTTATATAGAGGAGTAGAAGACATACTTTGTGCCATTTGCCTTTTCAAGGCTAACAATTCATTTTCCAGCTTTTGTACCATTAGATCAGTGGTGCTTGTAGATGAATATTCAAAAGATGATGAGGATCTATTTCTATTTAAATCTCTTCTTATCTTCCCTGCTAAGTTGAGATCATGTTCTACCTCAGTGGCCAAAATTTGGGCTACAACAAGATCTATTTAACTATCACATCTCAAAAGAAAACTTACTTCAGGTAACTGAGAATTAATGAAGAAGCATTTGAGATTCTCAACTGTAGGTCAAGCAATTATAGGAATTTTTTTCTCAGTTTATCAAATTTGGCTATGAAATCCATCATAGGCTCATGAGGCTCTTTCTTCATCTAAGTGAGCTGGGCCAATAAGGCATGTGCATCTTCTACAGGCTTGAACCTTGCTTCAAACTTGGCTTTGAGTGTATCCCAGTCAGTCATTGATCCAGCTTGCAGATGGTAGAACTAGTCTGCAGCAGCACCTTGTAGTGTCTCCACAAAAATTTTGACTGCCACGTCTTCAAATTCTACTCCAATAATACCACAGGCTATGCTGAAGGCTATAATGTGTTCATCAAGGTGAACTATCCCATCACCAAAAAATTTAGGAAAATTCTTTCTTGAACTACGTGGGAGTTAATGTAGAGGTGGAGTCAAGTTGAGTGGGCCAAAAGAGTTACACCAGGGGCCTCAAACTACCATGATTTAATTAAGAAAAATAGAGACAACAAATCTAGATGGAGTAGCTAGATTACAAAACAAAAATGGAAAAGGACTAGCTCAGCTTCAGCTTGAGGCTTCAAACTACGCACTCTTTCCCAACAGCTCTGGTTTTACAGACTAGATAAAATAATGGAGGTGGAGGAAGATGGTAAGGCTATAATGGATAATGGGTAAGACAAGTAATGGAGTCACTAGAGTCTATAATGGATAAGGGTTATAACGATAATGGGTAAGACACATGTGATGTTTCAATCTGAAACTTGAGGTTCCAAATTGCATAGAATTATGTATATCCCTAGTGAAGTTGCCAAAAACTGTTGGTTGCATATTTTGTCGATCAACGTACTGATAAACAAAATAGGTCTGATCAGCCAAAGTAGGAGGATTAGTCATCCAAATGTGTAGGTTTACCACATCAGAAGGAGACTAATCTCTCCTCTCATCAAGGGGAGGTTCCCTATAGGTATGCTATATATATAAATAGAAAATAATACTCAAGGGTAGGACAAACCATCCATCTCTCTTTTTTTAGAGATGATGCATGCGGATCAAAGGAAAAACTCAAGGGAAATGATAGAAAACACTCCTCTTCTTTCAGAAGTACTATTTAGCTAGCCATAAGAGTACTCCTGGTAGTAACAACAAAATGTAACTAAGGACGTAGTAACCAACAAATTGAGATGCAGCACAAAGTCTCCACCTGAATTGCTCAAGAGTAAGATACGAAGGACAATGAGGGCATAAAGTCATCCCAAGGTCCTTTACATAGAAATGAAAAGAAAACACACTAAAAGCAATTATGGGGGCACAAAGTCTCTCCACAGTTGACTCTTTAGGACACCTTCCTAACTGCTGTCACTAATTCTGCTTGTTGAATTAAAGGAACATAAAATATATTAAGGAAAAAGACATAAGAATAGTTTCCTCAAGAACAAAGATATTATAGCACAAAGTCTAAAAAATCACTTTCTTTCTTAATCCAATAACAAAATATGATCAACAAGCTGAGCTCAAAGTCTCAGAAATGCCTTTCAATTTGGGTAGAGTTTCATTCTGATTGTCAAAAAGAGATATTTTTACAATAAAAGAGAGTCCCTTATATAGTCTCTTCAAGAAAGACTTAGGAACAATAATACATCATGTTGTGTTAAAAACTATTAGGAAGACAGGCTAGAAATTAGGGGCATCTACCCATTTGTTTTTCTCGATGCAGAGAAACAAGTCACGCTATTGAAAGTTTGCAACTTTCAATGTCCACCTAGCAATTTGATCCTTCCTTCATCGTTCCTCCTTTTTTGGTTAATTGAATCAGATCTTGGATTCAATTTGCTATTCTATTCTTTAGTCACTTTCTACTAGCCTTGGCCTTAAACCCTGTGAATGCATTCGAGTCTGTAGATTACAAGGATCAAGGGCTATTTTATGAGCTTTAAAATTAATGTTCACATGCCTGTCACCATGTTTTCAATGGCTAGTTCACTATCTTGAATTTGACATCTTCGAGCACGTCACCCCTTGTTCCTTCTTCAACTTTTCTATTTGGCACTTTCCTAGAAAGAACCTGCACTTTCGGGCCTTAAGAAATGATCTGCCTTGGGTCGAGAAGAGCCCCCCGCAAAGGTATCTACCCTTTGGGTGATCTTTAAATGGCTTTCAGGCTTCTTGTTTTACATCTTCCTAAAGGGAAGGTGACCCTTCAACTTTGGGGAAGTGTCCTTCTATTTGGTAGCTGAGAGTCCCCTGCAAGGGCACCTATCCTTTAGGGTCCTTCGGTGGCCTTTTGTGGCTTTCTTACAGACTATTTTTGTGGGCATTTTCCCTAGGTAAATTCTCATGGACAAAAAGTCTGCAGACATTTCCCGCAGACAAAAAGTCTGCAGACATTTCTCGCAGAGAAAAAGTCCGTGGAATTATTCCTTTGTTCTTTTGCCTTTGAAAAACTCCTTTGGAAATTTCTTCGAGATTTCTGCCCATAGCTGCTTTCCTGAATTCCTTCAGATTTTTTGTCTGAAGGAATTCCTTCGGACAAAAAGTCTAAAGGAATTACTTCTTGCCTTAGTCTTTTTTTAATTCCTTAAACAAAATCTGAAAGAATTACCTTTGCGGCCTTCTTTGAAAATGACCCTTTCGAAGAGTACTTTTGTTGACCAAGTGAACTCCACAAGGGCACTTGTCCTTCGGGAGGCTCTTTGAACTTTTGCATTAAACCGCTCCTTTGAACCGTCACAGTGAACTGCTTAGTTGAACCAAGCCATTGAACCGTTTGATTGAACTAAACGTTGAACCAAAGCATTAAACCGCTTGGTTGAACCAAAAGTTGAACCAAGCCGATGAACCAAGCTTTGAACCAAAATGGTTCAAGCTGATGGTTCAAGCTAATGAACCAATCGAGTGAACCAAGCCTTTGAACCAAGCGGATGAACTGAGCATTAAACCACTTGATTGAACCTGCCTTTGAACCATATGTTTGAACCTGCCTTTGAACCAAAAGACGTTGAACCAACCATTGAACCAAGATTTGGTTCAAAAGTTCAAACAAAGCCTTGAACTGACTGACAAACCATTTGATTGAACCAAAGCATTGAAACAAAGTAGATGAACCGCCCGAGTGAAAAAAAGCATTGAACCGCTTGGTTGAACCAAGCCATTGAACCGTTCCTTTGATTGAACCCACCGTTGAACCAAAAGTGTTGAACCTTTTGAACTTTGAACTCGTTGAACCTTTGAACCAAAGTGGTTCAATGGTTCAACTGTTCAAGCCTTATTTGCTTAGATGCTTGCCGATGGAGATTTTTGATTGAACCAAGGCACTGAACCAATCCTAAAAATGACCAAGTGTTAGAAACTGATTCTTTTGTTTGAAACCGCCTGTAGAAGTCTTTAAACCTGTAGAAATGAACCTACCTGAAGAGTCCATAGAAATCAAATTTGTAGAAATCAACCTATAAATCTCATTGAACTTGGCCTGTAGAGTTCATAGATTCAAGCCTGCAGAGTCCATAGATTTTTGAGAAGCTTGAAAAATGAGGAATTTGAATACCCAGGACAAATTTTGGAAAGGAAAGAGACAATTTTGGTCTGTAAGACCAAAATAGTTCAAATGTTGTCCCAAAAAATGAGTGATATTTTTGGGGGACAACAAAGGTATTGCCTGAAAGAACAAGGAAACACATATTAACATTGAGACATGGTTTTAACAAGATGATAGTATAAATAAATGCACTACAAGAGATAGATTGTTGTAAGTAATATTCCAATTGCATACACTTGGTTGTACATCTTTTATGATGACACTTAGGCTACCTAGAAATTGATGCTTGGGAATTTTGTTGAATCTGAGTTGTCAATTTAAGTCTTAGTCTTCATCACCTCAGTAGTAAATAACTCACAAATGAAATCATATGTTACAAGATAATTTTTTATTATTTTGATTTTCAAACCTAAGGGGTATAGAAATCAAACCAGTTAATAAGTAGATTTGTTAATTAAATTAGTTTCAATTAAATATATTAGAGGTAATATAAATTATCCCAATAAATTGAGAGCTATGAATTATCTAATTATTTCGTATTACTTATTATTTCATAATAAATAAATCTTATAATTGTGATTGTAAAATTAAAAGAATAAGAGCTGATTTCAATGATTACAATGGTGGGAAAAAGAAATAAGAAATAATGGATATGTAGTGGACTATATCTTGCCTACTCATGCATGGTTTTAATAAGTTAGTCTCTCCTAAAAGACTCTTATTGAAGGTTATAGGTATCCTTTGAGGAGTCCAATTATGATTTTTTTTTCCAAAGTCATATGTAGCTAATAGAAAACCTTGAATAATGAATGTTAAATAGTTTATTGTAAATATAACCAAATAAGTACTATAGGGACTAAGCAAGAGATGTAGAGTTTATCCATAAGACTTAGCATGCTTACTTTATGAGTAAGAAGCTATTGTAACTTGCATGAAAATTAACTAATAATAATAAAAATATACTCATATTGATATAATTGGTTTAATATTATGAAGGATTGATGATTGAATTTATTGTGCTTGTGTTTACATATTTAAGATTCATCACTTGTGTAAAAAATAATATCATTCATTATATCTTGAAGAAAAGATGTGTGAATTACATGTGGTATAATAATCATATGATTGACTACATTGATTTGTATCTTCTATGAATGATGTTTATAATTCTAAAATTGGGAACATACCTACATAAATTCTACTATAGTTTCTTAGTATGCTTACAATGTGATCCTCTACACGCTTATTTTTATAAGGTCAAATTATATGAAATTTTATACAATAAATGATAATGAGAAATGGAAGAGAGTATTATCACAATGGTACTCGTTGTTGGTTATCATATAAGATGAAATACACAACAAAGAGTATGAATGTGTGTGGATGTGACTCAATAATTGATATTTTTTATAATGAAAACTTTAGCTAGATCAATGTTATATAAATTATATATCCACTTGTATCTTTTTGATTGCATCCATGTGTGTGATGTCATATTGATAGAGGATGTATCCAACATCATTATGAATTATAAATGTGAATAGGAATGTACAACACACTATTCAAGATCACTTATTAATATCTTTATTATTTTTATCTTCCCTCTCATGAAGGGAAGGACCACTTCTAATGGGGAGTAGTGTGGGTGATGCAGAGCATCCTAAGATGACATAAGATTTAAATATGCTCAATAGGTCATTTATGACCATTTATGGTATTTTTATGTTTTAAGGGAATTTTAGGGTCCTTATGGATGTTGTGGAGTCATGATGAGTCTTATAAGTTTGTGATTCTATTCATTTTGGAGTTTCTCGCCAAAATGTATATTTTGAAAATTTGAATTTTGGGATTAGATTTAAGTGGTGTTTTGGCTTTGGGTGATATCAAATTATTAATGTAAGTTAATAAAAGGCCTCAAATGGTATTAGGAAAGTTTCTCAAGATTTTATAACATAAAATTCATGGCAAAAATCAATGTGAGCTAAGAAAGTGGGATTATAGCTGCCCCTTAATTTGTGGAAGTTGGCAAGATTAGGTAGTGGTCTTGCATGTTTATTAATATAATGAGATAGAAATAAATGTTGGAGAGTGTGTGAGTAGTATTCGGGCAGTAGAGAGTCAATAGGATTATGAAGGTTTAAAGAGGAGAAGAAAATATGGAGGAAAATGAAGAAGAATAGTCCAGTCCATAAAGGACAATGAAGAGATAAGGGACTGTTTATAATGTTTTATGATATAAAAGTCAATAGAGATAATGTTATTATGGTGTGAAATGTTTGGATTGCATTCTATATTTGTGATTTGAATGTATTTACTTCATATTAAGATTCATTAAATACCAAGCATTGGGTTTGATTATAATTTTAGTTATGTATCAATAGACTATGTGGTGATAGTCAGGGAAATTAAGTATTTTATTAGTGTTAAAGGTTTTTTATGCAAAAGTGGTCATTAAAATATAGTGAGAGGTATTTATAATCCCATATAATCTCTATATTTCCATTTTAGTTTTGAATAATTGAAATAAAATCAAGATTCCAAAACAAAGAACCTTACTATCCTGTAACTCTTGTGAAAGATTGTGTACGAAAGTGTTGACAAAGAATGAATAATGTTTGAGAAGTTTGCCTTGATTTCACATCATATATAGGTAATATTTAAAACTCAATTTTTTGTTTCCTAAAATTTTTGATGCTCATGATCACTCTTAAAGTGTAAGTTTCAATCTAAGCCCTCATTCTTGTGCACACAGTCCTCTGGAAAGAAGAAAACTCTATAAACTTTCATCCATAAGATTGTTGGTGATGTTACATGTTCAAATTACCATTGATGAAGGTGTAATGATATATAATCAAACTCAAACTATCCTTAAGTTTGATTGAAGTGGTCTGGAATTTACATTAGTTCCTTTAGTAAGCTCTTGGGCCTGTAAGTCTTGTAAAACTTAGAAATTCTATATTTTTGCTTGTTAAATATATTAGAGGGTTGGTCATTAAATTTAAACTATTGGATTTGGAAGATTAAGGTGGGATAAAACTTAATTAGGTCTTAAAAGTATTTAAAGTGTCTTAAAAATCAAATTATCTTAGTTTTATAGCCCTAGATCTTGTCTCAGGCTTGTCAAAACCTAAACTAGGGTTTTAAACTTGCATCTTGTATATATATAGTTTACACCCTTGAAACTTGCTGAAATTTTGTGGTCCCATGTGTTTTATCATGGTCTAAAATAATTTGGTTTTTTTGGGTTGATTCTAGGATGCACTACATGGTATCATTGGTTGTGTCTTCAAATTAGGCCTAAGAGACCTAATTAGGAAAAGGGGATATTGAGTTAAGGTATCTACCTTGGGACTTGTGTAAATTAGCTTTGTAAGGAGTTTTAAGGGGATAAAAGGTACTTGAAAGTGCCTTTAGTTTGATCAAAATCTTTGTATATTGTTTTCAATTGCTAGTTTTTTCTAAAAATAAAGTTATAAGTCATTAGGTCTTAAGAGAGGAAAAGTAGATTATTTAAAGAATCATTGTTCAAAGTTTGTATTAATTGTTTAGATATGAAAAGGGGTCCTAATATGTATATGAACTATATTACATTTAGTTTGGTAGTAAATAGACATAAATCTATGTTGTAGGCTTTTAGGCCTAAGTCCTTATATCAAAGAGAGAGACAAGTGCAGGTAAAGAGGCAAGAGTGGGGTTTTGATCATTATGTAGAGGTAATAAGGATGGTGATTAGATGAAAATAATGAAAAAATATATAAATGAGTGAATGTATTAAGAGATACATGAAGACTATGTTTGTCAAGAGGCCTAAGTGTTTAGTCAATATAAAAGAGATAAAGGATATAAAGACAAACAAGTACCTATAGAAAGAATCACATTAGAATTTCAAGAAGGAATTGAAGGTAGATATTAGAAGTAATGAATGGAATAATAATTTGTAGGCATAGGCCCTACATCAATGGGGGATCATCAGTCTATGGTTGGAGGAAAATCACCCAGATGATGCTCTCACCCCCACACACAACTGAATCTAGTTATATTAAAGGCATATTCATGGATATTAGTTGCAATGATGTACTATTATATTAAATGAACTATAATTTATTAAATATGTACAAATAAATTAAGGCAATTAAAGCTATAATTTATATACAAATTATTGTACCAATTTAAAATAATGGTTACTTTCATTACTTGTACATTATATTGTGTTTGGATGAAATATTAAGTGTAATAAATTATACTATAAACAAATGTTTCAAGTCATACCAATAGACCTGTAGTTGTGTGAATGACTAATACAATAGATCACATTGTTGAGTACAATTCCTAATAATTGCAAAAATGTGATGTTAATGATTTTTAGTGTAATTTTATGGTTGCCTAAGGGGTTATAACAATACTCAAGAGGACATCCAAAGGTAATAAACCACACTCTACACTCCAAAAAAATGGAGTGGTAGAGAGACTAAATAGTACCATTATGGAGATAATAAGGTGTATGTTAGAGAAAAACTATATTATTATTATTATTATTAAATACTAGGTGGAAATAATACACACATCAGTGTATCTGATCAATTGGTCTCCAAAAAAAGTGTTACACAATAAAACTTCAAAATAAGCATGGTTTGGAAGAAAAATTAAGTCATCTCAAATTTTTGGTTCAATTGTATATGCATGGGTTATTGATGAAAACAAATAAAACTAGATATAAAATTCAAGAAGATAATGTTCATAGGGTATAACTAACACCATAAATCATATATGTAGGTGAATTTGGAAAATAACGAATGATACTTTATTTAATATGTCATAGTTGATGATAATGTAGGGCCATTCTAGATAAAGAATGAGCATAAATTAGATCAAAAAGTTATAGCCATTATAATTGATATCACTGAGTTTGTAAGCCAAACATGTGGATATAGTTAGCATGAGGAGAAGGAAGCCCTTGAATATCAATCTCGATAAAATTTCAACTAATATGAACTTTCAAGTTTCAAAAATCATCAAGACAACAATGTTGATTTGAAAGGTAAGTAATAAAAGAAGAGACCAAAATGGTGGTATAACACTTATGGTGATGTTTGGGAAGATGAGCTCCTTTATATGAGAGAGGAGGGAACACTAAAAAAGGTAAAACACCAAATATGACAAGTTATTCTTTGATGGATAACCTTAAACATTATTTTTAACTTGAATTATATGAATAAGACAAAGGAAAAATAAAATGGGAGAAGGCTATGCAAGCCAAACATGAAACTTTAATAAAGAGCCGAGCATGGGTTCTAGAAGAGCTAACTCTTGGGAAGAATCACGTGGGATGAAAAAGGTCATATAACTTACCAATCAACCTCACCATATATGGATGGGGAGATACATACCCATTGAGATCTGGATGAGTGCTAATTGCTAATTGAATTAACAAATTTAGCTTTATGTGATAATGAAGAATAACCAAAAAATTTCAAAAGAAATATATAGCTTCATTGAAGTAAATATAATTAAAGATAAAAGGTTTATTGAGGTCTCAATAAAACTTAATAATTTTTCTTATATAAATTTGTTCATTATTACTCACTACATTCCATTTAGTTAAGCACCTAATCTCCTTGCTAGTTGGGCCATTACTCTTATTTTGTTCAAGAAAGTTTTAGATCCTTTAATCTCATGTCAGGAAGGATTTGAACTATGTCAAGGCTGTAAGATACCATAAATTTTGGTGTTATATGATTTAATTCCAAGTAACAAGCAGGTAGTTATATTTTTATGATTCTCCTCTTGATCTAGATGATTATTTAGAGCAAAATTATGAAAATTCCAAAAAAACTATTTTTTTGGTTTTTGATAAAAATTCAAGGACCTTCAATGTAGATTTGGATAAGGTTTGTCAAGAGAATTTGACACATTCAACAACATGCTCATGAAATTATACAAAAGACTACTTATAAGTACAAATTACATCATAATCAACATCTTAAAAAGGAGCAACTCAATGGCCCATACAAGAAGCTCAAACCTTTGTGATATTGGACATGCACCATCATCAAACAAGTGGGTGAAAATACATTTGAGCTTAAATTTTCAACCTATCTTGGGTTTCATCCAATGTTCAATGTAGATTCCCCCCTGTACTCTCCATTACTATTAGACACATCAAACATTGGTGAGTATTTATGAAGTACATATCTAAACCTAGATGATGCAACACCAATGAATACTAATTATATCATTGATAGGGTAGTTAAAGACATGAATCATCAAAAAATTCAATTTTACCAAGGAGTGAAGGTAGGGTGGTTGGTGCACCAAGGAAAGTGGTTAATCAAGAATCAGATTCAACAAAATTTTTCCACACTTGGTCAAAAACCTAGAAGCAATGGAGTGCATTATGTCTCAATCAAGAATGAATGATCGAGATGATTATTTAGAGTAGAATTCTAAAAAATTCTATAAAATATATTTTTTCAATTTTTGATACATTTTCATATTTTACATTTTTAAGACCCTTCAATGGAGAATTTGGACCCTAAAATTTTGTCAGTACCTTATAGGGAACACAAACTAGTTCATTTAATGAGTTTTCCAATGCATCTTCCAGTTTCAAAATCTGGTCAACAAACTAGGAGATATGTCCTTGACAAGGGGAACTAATAATAATAAGAATATCATCAACCATAATTATGTCATTTTCCCACTTTTGCCTACTCAACTCTCACTTTTAAGGTGGATACATGTCATGTCCATGTGGAATGACCTTTTAGTTCCCATTTGTAACCCTTTGTTTACTATTTTTAGTAACTATTTAACATCTACATTATGGACTTATAAAGTAGATACAATGAAATATATGTATTGAGTTCCAAGCATACATCTCTCTTATAGCATTTTCCCATTTTTGTATATACTCCTAATTGCAATAAACTATTTTCATTTATGCAATTATATATCTATCAAATTTGGTTTTATTACTATAACACATTAAGCTCCATAGTTAGTGTGTTGTCCACCAAATTGAATACTTAATTACAATCACCTTTTCCTATAGGGGATTCCTTAGGGGGGTTCAACCCAATAGGTTGAATTGCAAAAAAAATTATGTTATTGAAAATGAGACTTGACAGACAAGTTGGGAGAGTTTTTCCCCCATTCATTCTCTTCAATAATAAAAAATAATATGATTTTTTTTCATATTTTTGTGTTTAGAAAAAAAAACTTAGAAATCATACTTATTTTAATATATAATTTCACCCTTATGAGGATTTATTCTATATAAAATAGTGCCACTATTTGGGAGAGTGTAACTATTGCAAAAATAAGGATTTGAGTAAGAGGTGGCACACCCTTGTCTCTTTTCAAGTAAATATAACCATCATTTTTTCATTCTTCCCCACATTACTTGGGGGTGTTTAAAACATTTTCCACAATTTGATCAACAAATCCCAACTTTTCTCCCCATGGTTACTCTATCATAATTCTCTCCAGTAGGGATTGAATTACCATAAGACACTTGAAAATGCGTTGTGTTGACCATTTCAATATTTACATGATTCTTTTGGTGACTTATAAGTTACCTCACTTGAGGAATATTTTCAAGGAAATGGAGACAAATAAATATGATGTCTGATCTCATTTATGGATTGATTAAAAAAGGTGTACTTTGAGTTCATGATATCCTTATATTCATCTTTGTGATATATATATTTCCATAGAAGGGGGATAAGTTTTGTATCACTTGTGATTTAAGATAATTGTTCAAATTTTATCTTAAAGAAAAATTATTCCAAATGTATCTTATCTTGATCTTCAATAGTCAAGTGACACATAATTTTATCCTCATTGATTTATTATTATAATCATTTCTCAGAAGTAGATGACAAGTTATATATATTAATGCAAGAAATGTCCTCAAGTAGTTCCTATAGTTTTAATTGTGAATAATTTCATTCAAATCAAAACTAAAATATTATTAAAGTATTATACTAAAGTAATTAGTAGTGTTAAACTGGGTTGGGTTGGGTGAGGTTGGCTATGAATTGAAATAGAGGAATGGACCTAGCTTTGCCCTCTCCATTTATTTGTGTTGTTCTAAGACATATTTCACACCTAGTAGATATTTCACTCTACCTCCCATAATCAACACCATAATATGTTCATGTGGATAATTACCTTTGCCCAAAATTATTGTAGACATCTTTTTGATTACTCAAACTTACTTTGGATTATCTTATGCCTTTTGGTGTTCTCATAAATATTCTTGATTTTGAGAATATTGATCTAAATCTATAGTAAAGTCTATGAAGTTTCTCTTCCTTAGCATGGTGAATCAATTGATTTACTATAAGAATCACTCTTACCATCCTTTCCCTTGTGTACCATCATTCATTGCCCATCAATTATTTGTTACTCCCAATCTAAAGCACCCTTCTTCCATTCATATAGTTTTGATCATCAAATTCAATAAGAACAACATCATATACCACCCATTATTTTTTAACTTTGGAATAAAACCCCCAACTATGATTCTAATAGGAAATTGAAGGGAAATCAAATAAAAGTACAATTAGGAAAATGTGAGATGAGGATGTGGACTCGATCACCTAATGGACAAGCCTTAATGAGCCCATTAAAAGTGTCATTTTCAATCAAATCCATAAATATTTTGCATGGAAATTTTTTAGAAGCTAACATTAATGGGATAAAAATAAATTTTAATGAATTTGTGATATTGAATCATAATAATTATCTTATAACTATTTGGTTTTTATTTAAGGTAATGACATGGAGCTAGTCAAGTATGCAAAATAATCATAATTTTTTTTATTAAAGCTATTAGGTAAAAATTATTATGAATGTGACAAAATAAAATCAAAATAAATGTAAAGTATTTAAAGTTAAGTGGATTTGGTGTCAGTTTGATTTAACATCAAATTGATTCAAAATCAAAGTGTTTTGATGCTAAAATGATTTAATGCCAAATTGATTTGATGACAAAATGACTTAATGCCAAATTTATTTCACATCAAATAAATTCAAACATCAAAGTATACATGTAAAAAATCATTTAATATCAAAGTGGTTCAATGCCAACATTATTTAACATCAAAGTAGTTTTAAATGTTATTTTGATTTGACACTAGTTTGATTTAGTGTCAAGATGGAATTAAAGACAAAATCAAGCTATAATAATGTGAAGTCCATAGTTGGAGTTCAATTATTTATTTTTAAGATTAATTATTGTTATTAAATGCAAAAGTCACAATTGTATTTAATTTTGTTAAAGTGCCTAGAAAATAAAAAATAAAATATGGGTAAACTCTAGTTCAAAGATTTAAGTTGAATTAATTCAAAAGGTGGTTGTTCAAATTACTTTGTGAGTGAAAATGTTTACAAAAGAGATAATTCTAGATTATCAAAAGGGGGTTCTTCTTTCTTTTAGCTCTTGGGGAAAGACTAGCAGTAATTTTGTGTGTTGTATGTGCTTTTCAGGATTTGCTAATGGAGTAGATGTAAATAAGTGAGATAATTCTCAAGATTTATTAGTTTTTAAATCTATTTATTCATGAAATTTATATATTTTTTTCATATATAGATACTTCATTAAAATTTTGTACTTTTAATGGTTGTGTGTAACATATAATGTTTGCAAAACTTGTGTTGAAATCCTTGTGGATGGGCTTTATACCAAGTATAAATAATCATATTTTTGTGGAGACTTTGCGATTCAAGAAAACCTCTTTGATCCATTACATTTTTTAATCCGTTTCTATTTTCATGTAAAAATAAGAATTTACATTCATTTTTTCTAAATCTAAGTTATTCAATCATTTTTCTATGTTTATTTCATCATGGTTTTCTTACCTTCACCTCTATCCTCCCCCATTCTTATTACATTTTCAAATTTTCTCCATTTCAATTTTGATTTCCTTTTTGTGATTTCTGGTTAAAATTACTCAAAATACCTTAAAAACCCATATCATATGAGGGAGATTCCCCTCTTGAATGCAGATGAAAATCACCTTTCCAATGATGATTTATCCAATATTGTAAAATTATGTAGCTACCTAATGAGAAAGTCAATAATAATAATAATAAAATAATGACTTAACATTATGCCAATAATTTTTGGTGAATCTAATGGTAATATAAATATGCATTTAGTTTCTAAAATTTGAAGGGACTCTTCCCCTTTCAAATGAAGATTGATGACTCTATTGAAATGAAACCCAAAAATAATAAGATTCATATCATCATTTGATATTCTAATTTTTCTTAATGCTATCCATGAACTGATTTGAGGTTAAAAAAATTTATAGCATGAGGAGGTACTATATGAAAAAATAATTTATCCACCTTGAAAAGTGTTGGTGGAAAAAATAATATGATGACAAGAATATGCTTATGAACCAGATTAAACCAATTGTTGATAAGATTATTATAGCTAATGATTTTGAGAATAAATCATTGTAAAATTGGTTAAAAAAGAGTATTGTATTAGCTAAAAATATGAATTTATACCCTTCATAGGATGACTATTATAATCATCTCTTAAAAAAATTTAGGGAAAATTGCACCTTAAGCAAGCACAAAAGGAACAACATCAGCTTGAGGAAGAATTGACATGTATGACAAATACTAGTGTCTTCAAATCCTTTGACACCAAGTTTATAGATGAAACACATATTGAATAAGATATTATATATGATTCATGTTTTGATGAAAAGACTCAAGTCCTTGAATTTCATTTATGTTCGTATTGATGAATTTATTGCGTATGGAGATGAAGAGATGATAACACTAAAGAAGGAATATGTCTTGAGAATTTAAAAATTGATCAAAGGATAGTCAAATCCTAGACACAACCATTAATACTTGTATTTTTCATAAGCCATGAAAAGAACTTTGAAGAGATAGAAACACAAAAATACCACTAGTTGAACACTAATCATAAAAATGACACTTCTAAAAGTATTCAATAATTTGAAGTTTTCATCCTATAACAATTTTTAAAAGCTTATGATGAAGCCAATTTTTGTGAATATATAAAGGAGATTGTAGATGGATATTTTATTGATGAGAAGCTCAAGGGTTTGTATTTTATTTGTCTCCCCATAATAAGGTTCATGATATATGGTGATGAAGAGATGGTAGCCTTACAATTGAAATATGTACAGAAGTTAAAAGTTGTGATTGGTGGGTAATCAATCCATAGTCTTGATTTTGAGGTGGTACATCTTAAATAAGCGATGCAAAATAAGTTAGATATGCTTGAGGAATTAAAAATAAAAAAAATATGTCACTTATCAAGAGGACATCCTTGATGGTGTTTAAAATCAATAAGTTTGGACTCCAAGCTAATATTTTGAAACCTTTGATGATGACTTGCTATGTGAAAATACAAATGTAGAGGTGATATGAGAAAGATCATATTATAGATGAAGTCAACAGAGAAGTGGTGATATGCTCCCCCCTTGCTTTCCTAGCTTAGGAAGATCTCTTTGGAGGGATTTTAAGTAAGAGGGATGAATTTCTCTATTATGAAGAACATGATCTAATGGATATAGAACCTTTTGGTCATAAGTACAATATGCAAATAAATCAAATAGATACTTTACCACTTCAAGGCCTATATGAAGTTGACCAGATTAAATAATAATTTCTTAGTGGCATGTAGAATAACAATAGATTAATCTATGCTAGAGAGGAAAACACATTAATGCCAACATCATTCCCTTTCACCCATTGCTTCAAAAGAGGTTAGGACAACCCAACCCAAAAGGAGAAGATATTTGAGGAACCTACTTCTTCCAAGGAAAATGAACCAAATTATCCTATACCACTCATTTAATACTAAGAAGTTGATATTGGAGTCATCCAAGATCTATAAAAATCCATTAATGCATGAAACATTAGGTATTAGGTGAGATCCAAAAATTGCACACACAAAAGCAAAATGCATAAAATGATTCAAATTAATGTCCAACACTCTATGAATATATCTATATTTTATATGTAAAAATAGGGAGTGAAATTTGTAACTACCCCATGAAATAAGGTTAAATGTTCTAATAATAGAGTGTAACTCCCATACCCAGAATAACTAGGAAAGAGTAACTCTTTATAGCTAATAATAAGTCAAACATGTAACTCCTATGACAATGTACACCTAAACAAGCATATCCCATAATTGTAGGGAAACTCTAAGTGAGGTGGAATAACCCATGTGACATTTTTAGTAAATAATCCATAATAAGAAAAAGTGAACAATAAACACCCTACACTAACAACCCCCATAAGCATAGCTTAGGCAGGAAAAAAGAAATGGGTCTTGATAACTAGGCCTGATGAGGTACCCATGTACAAATAAACTCTCATAAAGTGGAGAAAAGGAGAAAACCCATAGGAAAAAACTCCCCCCAAAAGAGATAAAAGAAATAGTGCATGCTCTAAATACGTTGGGCATAATAAAAAATACATCCACCAGTGAGAGAAATAGAGCACATAATGAGAAGACTATGAAGTCTCCGTAGAAGATGCCACAACTACCTATAATATAGCTCATAAAATGATGAATATTTCTAATGAGATCCTTTATCTGAAGACTGAAGAAGCTCCATCTATATTGGACAATTTTTATTCCTTTTACTAAAGGAAGAACATGATGTGTCTACTAAATATCTACCCATTCCACAATGGAAGATGAAGGAAACAATACAAAGATATCTAAAAGAGGTCAAAAAATAAGGTGTAGCATAGGTCTAGAAAGATCATGCATAAGAACTAGATGTAATTCCATTAAAGTGAACCTATCAAAATAAGGACATGGGACACTCATTGGAAGAATGTCCACATGAAAATGAGAGCACATTTCAAAAACTATTGAAAATAAATAAGATAATGTAGATGAAGCACACATATTTATAATATGAATATCCATACGAACATATGAGTTATTGAAGCTTTCAATGGGTGTAATCACACTAGAAATAATAGACTCCTTAGAAGAACAAGACTAGGAAGGCTCTAGAAGAGGAACATCATGAATAGGAATAGAAGTAGAATCTACAATAGGGTAGTTGAGGTTAGGCAAAATATCATCCTATAGTGGTTATTCAACATAAGGAATAACATAGTCCACCATGAATGTGTCGTCACAAGAAATAAGAGTAGGATACGAGAGTACAAAAATATCTAAATATATGATAGGAAGATGAGGAAGAGGAGTGATATAAATCTCAACAAAATCATCATAAATAGACTGTAAGATGCTCTAAATAGTGAAAGGATTTTTTATATGTTCCAAAAGTAATAAATATCCATGAAAACATGTAACAATAAGGTAATAAGAACTTTGTCACAAGTTTTGTCCCACTTATTGAACTAAATATGATTAGTGGGAGCAGAAATCTATCCATATAGGAATGGAATATGATTCTTGATTATGAGAAAGTGTTCTATGTAAGCATGCTAAGAAACATAGTTGGTCTTTCTAATAAGAACCATTGGTGTAGAATCAACTCTTCTCATCAACTAGTATCTTGCAAGTGGAGTCAACATGACTGAGAGAAGACACTAAATAAGTGCAATGAGAAAAAATATTACACAAGTGATAATGCACACTCAATGAATGGATGTCAGGATCAACTGACAATGCATCTAAGAATGTAAGAAAAATTAGTACATTGGTCACCAAAGTGGCACACAAGTCATGGAAACTGAGTGTACACATAAGAGATAAAGTAAGACCCATAATAACCCTTGTAATATAATCAAAATGACCCCCCTAATGTTTTTAAGTAACACAACATGCTCAAATTTATGGACATTAAACTTAGTTGATAATGCATCCAAATAGGTAAGATTAAACAATAAACAAGTGCCAATGCATGTCTCAATGAATGGACATCAAACATAGCTATTAATCTATCTAAATACAAGAAATCAATGAAAAATGTGATGCCAAATGGGTACACATGAAAATTTAAATAGGTGAAATAGGAGGATGTCAGAATCTATCGATAATGCATCCATGTATAGATCTAAAAAATTAAGAAATAATGATCAAAACATGGAGAGAGAAAGGAGAAAAAATTTTGGTTTGCTTTTGAGGGGGTTTGACCACCTACCAAATCGGACCTCACCCTCTGTGTTTGATAGGTGAAATATGAGAGGAATAAGAAAAAAATCAAAATTATTACAAACTCCTTATATCTAAAATACATTATTTTTATATAAAAAAATAAGAAACATTATCCTTCCACTAATGTCAAACACGCCTTCACCTCACAATTCAAAGTAATTCACCAACCATATAATATATTATTTTATATAAAAATAATTAAAAAAGGATCCCTCTTAATATATTCATTTAAAAAATAAATGAGACTCTTATGCCATAAATCTCCCCATCATAAAGGATGTAACATTTTAAAGACTCTTTTCCCCCCTTTTTAAAAAAGTCAAAACCACAATTAGAAAACTAGTTTTTGAATTCCATTTCTAGCAAGAAAAAAGTGTGGTTTTTACAATACCATGAATGTGAAAAAAGAGGTTTGAAAAAACTTACACAAATTTTGGAAAGCTGTGGAATGAAATAAAGAGGCACATGTTAGAGGAAGGGTCATTCAAACTAGAATATAGGTCACATAGGGGTCTGAAAAGAATGATGAATGGTTAAAAAAATGTAATAACCAACATGCATATTGTGTGGAGTATTGTGGAGCTCAAACCAACTCCTTCCCTCATAGGCAATGATGAACCAATAACACCAGGTTGTAAAATAGTTGGAATGATTGTTTAGAATAGTTGGATTAGATGTGTTGTTGGTTGGACCAAGTGAATAGGTAGTGAAATAGGCATGTGAGTGATTTAGAATGGTGAGTAGGGTGTAGGGACCTCCAATGGCATCATGGTTGTTGGATATGGTGAGTGGAGTACACCATATAGCCATCAAAATGTAGAGAATGTAAATAAGGTAAAAATGAACCCTAGAAATAAGCTTGCTATTATCCATCTGAACTAGATTGATTGTGTATGCATACTGTATACTTTGATCCAATTTTTCCCATAGGTATAATGAATTGATGTAAAAATCATCAAGACTAACAAACTAAGGATAATGGTGTAGCATGCACTAGTTAGCAAAGAAAACCATGAACTAATATGCTAAAAATAAAAGTTGTAAAAGCCAAATCTGTCTAATAAATCCATAAACTAATGGAGACCCATTATAGAACTCAAAATACCCATAAATAATCCATAATTATTTTTTTAATCTTAAGCCATTTTTGTATGGATTTTGAAGGATGTTGATAAAATTAGAGTAAATCCTTAAAAATAGCTAATGAAGAACAAAAAATAATAATGCATTCAATGAAGTAGACTCACCAAGGATTTAAAATGGTATAAGTGGCTATTAGAAAGGTTATGATAGCATATTAGAGTCATCTAAGGTCTATACCAAGCCATTAATGCATGAAACCCTATGTAGTAGGTGAGAGCCAAAAATTACACACACAAAAGTAAAATGCATAAAATGAGTCAAGTTAATGTCCAACACTCCATGAATATCTCATATGTAAAAATAGGGAGTGAAATGTGTAACTTCCCCATGTAAGTAAGTTAAATTTTCTAATAATATATTATAACTCCCATATCCAAAATAGCTGATCAAGAGTAACTCTATCTAGCTAATAATGATTTAAACATGTAACTCCTATGACAATGTACACCTCAACAAGCATATTCCATAAGTGTAGGGAAACTCTAAGTGAGGTGGAATAAATCACGTGTCATGTGGTGTAAGAAATAATTAATAAGAATAAAAAACAAAAAATAAACACCCTACACTAACAATTGATGAGAAGGTGGATACCAAACCTATTGAGTTCATTGAAGAATCTTGTTTACTACAAGTTATACAAAAAAATGATCAGCTTTTGCAAGTTGTGCAAAAAATTGATCAAACTCAAGAGATATGTTTATTGGTGTAAATGAGAGTGATGAATTGGTGTTTATCATGGATGAAGATGTTATTGTGGTAAAAGAATCATCTACCTTCTCCTGATGCTTCAAATAACATCTAGAAAACATAGCCTAAGAAAGAGAAATCATTGAGAAAAATAGTGAGAATCCACTTTTAACATTCTTACAAAAGTATGGACTGAATCATGACTACCACAATATTCATTTAGGTGAATAGGATATATTTTTTCATGTTGAGTACAAACATGTAGAATTTATTGAAGAGTCAAGCCTAAGTGTAAAATATATGTAGGCAAGAGTGTATTGCACCAATAATGATGAAGAAACATGTAAATTATCCACTCTTGTTATATATCTAGATCAAGGTATTAGTTGTAAACAAACCGAAAAACTTATTCACAAAGGCTCCTTTGATTCCATTCAAGTTAAACCTCATGTTTCTAATGTTCCCTAGTGCCTTGGTATCCTTTACCTCACCTATTTCCTCTAGGTTGCTAAGAAAAGTGTTGGGAATAGGAGGATATATACACCCTAAAACACTCAAATAGCTCAGCTCTATAGATATCCTAAATCTAGTAATAAAGTGATGAAGATATACAAAAAATAAGCTAAAACACTCTAAAACAGGAGAGGGTAGAGTTTAAACAAAACAAAAAAATATTTGCATATATTAGATTGAGTCAAAACAATATTACAAACTTGATTTAAACTCTTAAACAAACCCAACTACAACTATTCAAACTAACTATTACAAAAAAAGCCTTCAAAACACTTAAATACTTTATTATAAATTATGTTCTTATCTACTAATGGTTGTCGTGTATACTACAGTTGATCCTCTATTTTATCCTTTTACTATGCTTATTTTCTTAGACTGCTATCTTCTTATATTCTTCCTTCTTGTCTTCTCTATTCTACTTTATATATCCTCCCATCTATCTTTCTTCTTTTCCTCTATTCATAGTCCATTGTTGCATGATATTTTTTACTCCTTACATTCTATTTGTCTTACTTTCCTTTTATATATTCTATTGTTAGATTTCTCTACCTACCACAAGGAATTTCCTTTAATCCTAAACTTTCACTAAATTCAAAATTCAAACATGTTGTTCATTAAATGTGGTTGTTGAGTTTAAACAACTATTCCAATGTGTATTGAGAGTTGAAAAAGGCTGACAAGGTAGGTGGGGGAAAGAATATAATAATTTAACATTCACCCTTATTCTTGACCTTCTTATTAAACTCTATTGAGTGTATTTCAATCTATAAATCTTATTGAAAATTTCCTCTATCTGCCTATATGATTTTTTGCCAATTTTGAGCATGTTTGGAGCCATTATATTCATCTCTAGAGATATAATGATGGAATCTATAGCCATCCTAGTGTAATCCACAACCAACATGTACAACTCTAGAGCCATCCTGTGTAACTCCAAAGCTAACTTGGTGGACTCTAGAGCTAGATTGGTGGACCCTAGAAATAAGTTGTGGGACTTTGGAGCCAACTTAAAACCTTATAGAGCCATTTATGTTGCCTAACCTTTTTCTCAAATGTATAAAAATATCTTTTGGTAAAGTATTAGTGAATATATCAGTGAGTTTCTATTCTAACTTACAAAATTTTAAGGTTTATCACACCTTTTTCAACTAACTCTCTAATAAAGTAACATTTAATTGCAATATGTTTACTTTTACCATGAAAAATAAGATTATTTGATAATGCTATGGAGGAAATGTTGTCACAAAATATTAATGACACTCCTTGTTTCTTCTCATATAAATATGATAGGATTATCCTAATCCATATAGCTTGATATGTTGTTGTATTAGCTACTATAAAATTTTATTTAGCTATGAAAAGTGAAATTATGGGTTGTTTCTTTAAATCTAAATAAATGGCTCTTGATCCAATATGAAACACATATCCTGATGTGCTCTTTCTATTATCAAGACTACTAGCCAAGTCACTATCCATGTAGCGAATTAATTGAAATTCATTTATTGATACATACAAAACTCTATGGCTTCTTATTCCATTCACATACCTCAAAATCCTTTTGCCCATTTTCTAATATGTCTCTTTTGGTGTCTCTATGAATCTAGATATGAGTCTAATTACATACATGGCATTTAGTTTAGTTGTAGTCAAATACATAAGACTTCCCACTAAATTATTATATCATATGGGATCCACATTATTGTTACAATCTTCCTTATGCAACGTCAAGCTTGTTTCGATTGGGGTTGATACTATTTTATTGTCCAACATCCTAAAAATATCCAAAATCTCCATTTAATGGCATATAAATATGCCTTCATTCATTTTATTAGCTTCTATCCCAAGAAAATAATTCAATAAACCTAAATTAGTCATCTCAAACTCTTTTTTTATGGTCAATTTGAACATTTATATGGACCAATTTGCATTTTCAGTGAATATTAGATCATCCACATAAAAAAAACAATAAAAATACCTTATTTACTTGCCTTAATGTAGAGTGTGGGCCCAATACTTCTTTTTCTAAAGCCATTGCTGAACAAATAAAAGTCTATTCATCTGTACCATGCCCTAGGTGCTTTCTTGAGACCATACATTGCCTTTTTCAGCCTATATACCTTGTTCTCATGTGTGAGAATATAATATCTAGGTGGTTTCCCCTCATAAACCTCTTCTTCTAACACACCATTCATTATGGTTGACTTGACATTCATTTGATGCACCTTTCATTTGTGTTGAAAAACTATTATAATAATTTTTCTCATGGTTTTTAGCCTTTCCATGAGGGTAAATGTTTCATTGTAATCACATCTAGGCCTTTGATTTTAACCTTTGAAAAGTATCCTTGCTTTATGTTTCTCTATCTTTCCTTTAGGAGTGGTTTTGGTTCTATAAACCCACTTGACTCAAATGACCTCATTTACTACTAGAAGTTCTACTAGTTCCCATGTCTAATTTTTCTTAATGACATGCATTTATTAATCCATTGCTTCATACCAATTTCTATCCTTTATTGCTTCCTCAAAATAGATAGGATCAACTGATAAAAGGAGAGTAAAATTCATTGTTTCATCTTCATTTTATTCATACCTTGACTGATCATAGAATTCTTACAATCTCCTTGTCCTTGGTAAGCATTGACTTGAGTTAGAGGAGCATGATGTTGATTCATGAGATACTCTTTGACTTATTTGATAGATACTACCACTAGATGAATCATCCCTTTGTAAAATAAGTATCTAACTTGGTGTATGGGTGGTTTTACCACTTTCTATTTTAGTTTCAACAAAGGGTCCACTATCCCTTATTTACACTTGTTACTCTTCTTCTCTCTCTTACCATGCTACATCTTCAGTGAAATAAACATCTTGACTAATTATTAGTTATTTGATGATGGGATTATATAGCTTATAATCCTTTGATTAAGAAATATAGCCAATGAATATTCAATTCTCTCCTTTGTCATCCCATTTTGATGCTCTTTGCTTAGGCACATTTGCATATGCCACACATCTAAACACTCTAAAGTGTTCAAAACTCAATTTGCAAATTTTACATGCTTATTGAGGGTCATATCCATAAAAATATTAGTATGGCATATATTTATCAAATATATGATTGTTGTTATAGCCTTAGCCCAAAACTCATTAGATAAAATTTTCATCTTTAGCATGCTTCTTATCATTTCTTAAATGGTTTGATTCTTTCTCTCAGCCACACATTTTGATGTGGTGTATACCTGGATGTAAATTTATTCTTTATCCCATTATCCTTGAAAAAATTCAAAAACTTATTTTAAATGTATTCTCCCCCTCTATCCATTCTCAAAATATTTATTTAATGGCCACTTTACTTCTCAACCATGGCCTTGAATTGATTGAAGGTTTCAAATGTCTCTAATTTGTTCTTCAGATTACACACCCATATATTCTATCTAAATTCATCTACGAATGCCATGAACCACACATTCTTGGACAAGGATGGAGTCTTTATTGGACCACATAAGTCTGATTGTATCAACTCAAGATGAGTTATTTATCTTCAAGACTTACCTACATAAAATGCACTCCTATGTTGCTTTCCCAAAATGCAGCTTCAAAAAATTTATTTGGATATTATATAAGGGGAAACCCTCTCACTATTTATTTCTTTTGAATAAGGTTCAACCAACCAAATATTATATTTCTATATCTAAGGTGCCAAAGAGTAGACTCAACTACTACCATAGTTTTGAATGCTGCTACGATCTCACTTTGGATCTTCAAAGGAAAAATCTTGTTAGTTGTCATATTGAATTTTATAATTTACCTATTTCAGCTACTCCTATCAAATATGATGCATTTACCATCTTTAAATCTCACCTTATACCCTTTTTGGATAAGCTGCCTAATGCTGATTAGGTTGTAATTCAACCCTAACACATAGTAAACATCTTGAATTTGCCTTTTATCACCTTGTTTAGTGCATATAGAAATGTTTACTTTGCCCATGATGGGGAAATTATATTTTTTCCCATATTCACTTATAATTTTATTTATTTATCAATGATATTTAGCATATATTTGTTCTCATTCATGTGGTTGCTACAACCACTATCTAAATACCATATCTCTCTACTACTTTGTTTAGCTATATTGGATGTTATGAACAAATTTCCACCTTTATCATTCCTATTAGGTTTAACCTCTTGTGCTTTAGATAAATTTGGGATTTTCATATTCAAATAATAATATTTACTTATAGACTCACTATAATAGTGCCCATACTACTTGTAATAATAACATTGTACATTAGACTTATCATACCTTTGTGTAGAACTACCACTTGAAGTGTTGTTGCTCCTTCCTCTTCCTCTTCTATGTGATTCTTGATGGTTATGTCTTCTACCTTATTTATTATTTCAAGTTATTATTCTACATTTTTTGTTCAATTTTCTCCCCCTACTTCTTATATTTATATTAGACTTGAAGGCGTATTAATGGGAACAGGTGGCTGACCTATTCAACCTTTAATCATGGGTTTTCAAGGAAACCATCAACTCATCTATTTTAATTTGTCTCAAGTCCTTAGACTCTTTAATTTCAAACACTATAGGTTCAAATCTAATTTGAAGGATCATCAACACCTTATTTATGATTCTATGATCTTTAAGAGTGTCTCCATTTATCTTAATTTGATTGATAATGCTCATTATCCTTGTAAAGAAGTCATTAATAGACTCATTTTCCTTTATCATCAACGTATCAAAATCCATTCTCAATACCTAAAACATGATAAGAGTGACCTTGTCTCTACCTTTATAGGCATTTTATATAATATCCCAAGCTTGCTTATAATGGAAAGTTGTTATCCTTGGAAAAACTAAATCAACTAGTGCTATTTTAGCTAAGAGCCTTGACATACTTATTTATATTCTCCTTAAATACACTTGTTTGTGCTTGGGTGAGGGCATTTAATGTTTCCATGTCTACAAATTATATGTATCCAACCTTTACAAGTTCCCATAGATCTTATGAGCAAAAGAGAGTATATATCTTAATACACCAAACATCATAACTCTTTCCTTCAATTTTTGGAGGTTACTACCATGAATTAGAACTAGTTGTTGCCATGTCTAAAAGACCTTATTAAATTAAGGGATATTATACCATATATTGTAAATAGGAGGCGATATACACCCTAAAACACTCAAATAACTTAACTCTGAAGATATCCAAAATATAGTAATAAAGTGCTGGAAATATAGAAAACAACAAGATAAAACACTCTAAAATAGGAGAGGGTAGAGTTTAAAAACAAACAAACAAATATTTACATATATAATATTGAGTAAAAATAATATTACAAACTTTATTTAAATTCATAAAAAAACCCATCTATAGTTTTTTGAACTAACTCTTACCAAAAAGACCTTTAAAACACTGAAATACTTTACTATAAATTATGTCCTTCTCTATTAATGGTTGCCCTATATACTGTAATCGATTCTCTATTTTCTTCTTTTACTATGTTGATTTTCTCAAACTATTGTCTTCTTCTATTCTTCATTCTTGTCTTCTCCATTCTACTATATATATTCTCCCCTCTATCTTTGTTATTTTCCTCTATTCAGAGTTTGCTATTGTGTGCTATTTTTCTACTCCTTACATTCTATTTGTATTATTTTCCTTGTCTATTATGTTGTCAGAGTTCTCCACATACCATAAGGAATTCCCTCTAATCCTAAACAACTACTAAATTTAAATTTTAAATGTGTTGTTCATGAAATGTGGTTGATGATTTTAAATGATTACACTGAGGTGTCTTTAGAGCTATAAAATACTAAAAAGGTAGGTGGGGGAAAAATATAATAATTTAAAAAAAAAATCCTTATTTTTTTAACTCATTAATGAGTTTGCAAACCCTTGTTAGGCTTGTGTTCTCTTATGTACATAGCATTTTTTTTGCATTTTCTTTCCATTTTCCATTTTATTTTTTTCTATGTGTGTGGTGTGTGTATTCAATAAGTGCAAAAGCATTATGGTGTTTTCACCTTGTAATTTCCCCTTATACTCACAAGATATTTGGTTGGTTGTGTTATTTTAGGGAAACTTTTTGCTTTGGAAAAATTGTGATTTGGTGGCTTCAAACTCTGCTTCCAATGGAGTTAAACTTGGGCCTTATTTATATAATAATTCCATCATTGAATTTGTGAAATTGGCATTTTACAAAGGCCACTATCATAGCTCATAAGGAATTCCAAAGAGGAGGAAGTACTTTGAAAAATTAAACAAGAAAATCTGAATTCCATGGAGGATATGATCAAGTATTTTTTATATCTCTCTAGTGTAAAGACTAAGAGTACACAGACACATGGATTTAATAATCAAAATTTGGAGGTACTTAAGAGGCCCAAGGATTTGATGTTGAGCTATGAGGATTTGGTGATGTGTCTATGAACTCCATGATTATAGTAACATTTTCCCATCCAAACCATGGGAAAATAAGAAAACCCAACATCCTCATGTCATCCAGTTGAACCAAATTAATCTCTCAGAATTTATAAAAAAGTATGCCATTTCATTTGGGTTTTCTAGACTTGAACTAGATCTCCCGTCGAGCCCTTAAAGAGGAAAGGTGATGATATTAAAGAGTATGAACTAAAAAATAATATGTTGGTATTTGGATAGGCTAAAAAGGATGTTTTATAGAGCTATGGTGTATTGGAAAAGATTATGCTAGTTGATATTAATGGGTAGCTAGTAGAGTTAGAAATTAGTGGTGAGGAATCCATTTCAAAGTCTAGGGTGTTTATGACACCCATGAATGAGATGTATTATTTTATTAATGATGATATAGAATATGATTTCACTAGTGGAACTGGTAAGAACATCAAGGGTGAATGTTAATCTATAATAGAGATTGTGGGATTCCCAATAATGTCTGGGTTTAATGTCATTATTTTTTTCAAAAGAACTTGAAGTTTATAATTTGAATATGGACAAAGATGATGTAAATAAATATGGAAATGTTGAAAAATATGTATATAATTTAAAACACAAGTCCTAGCTAAGGATTATGTGATGGAGGGGAAAGAAATTGGCAATGCTTATTTTTAGAAGTTAATCATGAATCAAAAGTCTTGCACTAAAAACACGAATCTAAATATAACTAACAACAAAATATACATAGCTTCAAAAAATATTAGAGGAACTATTTTGCAAAATAAACTTCCATTTGAAAAGATACTAGATCCATAATCATGCTTGGAATAATGTTGTAGTCATATGCAAGAAAATCATCAAAAATAAATTCTACAACAAAAACTAGTGCTTCAAAAACACTTAGATCTAGCACTAGTCATTCTTGCACTCTATTGACCAATACAAAAAGGAATCATTTGTAGGGAAGATCACTAGGAAAGTTGAAAATAAATGGACTACCTCAAATGAATTTATCCTTTAGATTTTCCCTTATCTAATAACTATCCAAAATAAGATATTAGAAATAATCAACCTTCTCAAATAATGGAGCTACTAAATCAATGTAAAGACATTAATGGCCTTCCTTTATAATACATTGAAAAGGTAGAGGGCATACCAAATAACTAACTTAGCAAACACTTGTTTTGATATTCTAAAAATGAGTGTAAATGCATTTATGTATGAAGTAGTTTTGGTTATGAAGTCAAGTATAGATGATTGCATGGATTCCTTAAACCCAATTTAGAGATATATTGTAAAGTATTTGGAGGATAGTATTATAGATACTATTGAATGTAATTCATGAGAAAAGATAATGTCACCATCTACATTGACTATGCTAGAGGTTAACAACCCTTGTGGGATTTTCCATGATTCCCATAATGATATTATAGGTTTAGGAATTCTAAGCACTAAATAGTCAGTTTCCATGCCAATAAAGAGATATGTATTGGTATATGCTAAAAGCAAACACATCCTAGAATGAGAAATTTATATCAATAACTAGAGGCCAAAATAATAAAAATGTTAGAGGCATTTTGTGTGACGCAAGTAACTCTATTATAAAATTAAACTATTTGACAAATGCCTCAACAACATGTGGTCTAAAAAATTGTGATCATTATTGGGTGTGCATAAAATTTATTTTTTCAAAATGCCATGGAAAGGTTCATAAAAAAATGTAATTTATTGGCATAAATCCATACATCTTAGCCTATTCTAGCATCCTCTCAGCCCATGAAAAAATGAGAGCTTTGGCACTAAGTATGGACATCTATTACATGAAAGAACAACATGAAGATGGAGAAGCACCCATAGGGAACTACCCACTAGGTAATGAAAGTGTGATAGATGTGAATGTGAAAGTAATAATGGGGTATCATGAATCCTACTATTGCTCCTAATTTATGGTGCAGGTGGCCCTATGGAATACAAAATTTTAGTGTGCTTTATAATTTGGAAGCTTATCATGAAAAATAGGAGTGACTAAATTTTAGAGAGGATAATTTTAGATGCTTCTAGAGGCTTGGGGATTGAAATTTGCACTTGATGTGTGAAAAATATAGAATGATTTAATGACATATACTAATTCACTAATTATTTATTATTATCTATAAAATTATTTTCCATCAATTCAGTTTTAGAATAATAAAATATGTAATTTAACAGAAATAAAATAATTTTTATGGAATCATAAGACTACAAACAATTCTAAAAATTATGAGCAATAACTATAGATAAATTTTAAGGTTTTCCCCTCCATGGGAACACTAGGTAAGGGGTGTTAAATTAGAGTTTTATGTATAGGGCATCCTATAGGTTAGGATAATAGGGTCGTAAAAGAATGCAAATCATAATGAGACATGAAATCTTAACCACATGAACTTCATGAAAAGAATACCTAAAGTAGGGGAAGTGAATATGATGCAACTATTTTATTTTTGATACAATGAAACTTTAGGTATATTTCTCAGTATTAATCCCTATTTCAACTTCTTTAATTTTTTTAGTTTGAGAGGCTTGGAGAATTCATGGATTCCATCCTGAGTTCTCTAGTCACTAAATTTTTTTGAGTAGTGTTTTTGGTTTAGTGCTTGGAGAACATTCTAGTGATTAATGGCCAATGATTCTAGTGATGTAATTTTCCTAATACCTAGGCATGGTTTCACGGTGGTGCTTCCCACTTTCACCCTTGGACTACTTTGGGATGTGAATCTTTTGTACTTTAGTTCTTTGGACTTCTATCTTGTTATTGGTTAAATGGCTTTATGGCTACTTGGATTTTTGGATTCTTGTGCATCTCCTTTTGATAAATTGGAAGCTTCCTTTATCTTTATTGGTTTGATTTTTTGGCTATATCCTTTTTTACCATGGGGTAGGAGATCCTTTTCAATTATTATTATATATCAAAAACTTTTAAGTATATTACTAAGAAATAAATTCAAAGTTTTAATGAAAAATGATTGATGCCATGGAGAGTTATTGGATGGGGGCATTAATACATTAATTCAATTTAGGTGTTAATGTCTCCTAGAGGAAAATAATATCTAATAAGGTTTTAATCAAAGAGAATTTCTAATAAGAATATGCAAGAGAAAAATAAAAAGTATGACATACAAGAGATAGGTTTTTGGGTCTCAATTTCCTCTAAAGAGACATTCCATGTATTTCATAGTACATCAACTAATTAAATTCTAATGTTCATTTGATTTTGATTTATTATTGTAAATTTTAAAAATGCACTAATGTCATAGAATAAGTTGCTCTAACACCACACAAAGAGGCTCATTCTGCATACATGATTGACTTTCTTAGTAGTGCTCGCTATCTTGAGAGGCTCTAAACTTTACAACATGGTCTTTTCCAAATAATGTTATTTCTAAAGGTATTTGAATAATCCAACTTGTGTTTATAAACATAAAGGAAAATTTTCCTCGTACATCCTTCTAATTACCTTGAAATTCTTAGACTTCTAACTATGTGTTTTAAAATCAATGTCTCTAATTGATTTTATCAAATCATAAAAAATCAATTAAAAATACTATGTAGGGGTTAATGGAGGGAATTTAATGTTTCAAAGGTATCTATCACATCTAGGGTCTATTATGTCTCTCATTCAAAGCATCAAAAATATATTTACAGTGAGCAACCACACAATAAGTAGTATCTGACACTTAGAGGTCAAATATGATAAGATAATCTTTCACCGCACTTTATTTATCACCTAATAGACAAGGCTAGATGAGCCCATTTAGGGTGTCATTCCTAGGAAAATCCATAAAGGGTAATTATGCATGGAGAAAATATAAAATCTAGCATTCATGGGCTCAAACTAAATTTAAATGACCTTGTGATATTAAAACATATTAATTTTTTTAGAATTAATTTATTTTTATTTAAGGTCATGATAAGGAGCATGTTAGGTATGCAAAAATAAATGTAAATGAATTTATTAAATATATAAAGTACAAATACATGTGAATGTGAAAATAAGAAAATGATTTGGCATTTATTTGATTTAACATTAAAGTGATACAACATGAAAATGATTCAACATCAAAGTGATTGAGCATCAAATTGATTCAACATAAAAATGATTCTATATCAAAGGGGTTTAAAAACCAAAATGATTTAATTCCAAAGTATTTATAAATGCCAATTTGATTTGATGTCAATTTGATTTAACGTCAAGATGGAATTAAAGTTAAAATAAATCTATAAAATTTTGAATTCAATAGTTGGAGTTCCATTAATTAGTTTTAAAGATTAATTATTCTTATTAAATGCAAAGGTCATAATTCTATTTAGTTTTGTAAAAGTTCCTGGATAATAAAAATAAAATATGGAAAAACTCTTGTTAGAGGATTTAGGTTGAGTTAATCCAAAGGATGGTTGTTTGACTTCATTTGTGGGTGACAATGGGTACTAGATTATTAAAGGGGTTATTCTTTCTTTCATAGTTTAGAGAAGCATTAGTTACAATTTTGTGTGTTGTATGTGCTTTTTTGAATTTGTTAATGGAGTATATGCAATTTGGTGAGATCATTATTAAGGTTTGTAGGTTTTTAAGACTATTTTTATGAAATTTTTATAGGTTTTCATAGATAGAGAAGCTATTAAAATTTTATACTTTTCATGGTTGTGTGCAACTCACGGTGTTTTTAAAGGTTGTGTTAATAACCTTATGGATGTATTTTGTACCAAGTGCACCCAATATAATTTTTGTGGAGACTTTGTGATTCTAGGAAATCCCATTTTATCCCATTACATCTATTTTTATATTTCCATTTTTTGTGTGAGAGAAAGAATTCCATACATTTTTTCTAAATCCAAGTTATTTAGATGGTCTTTTATGTGCATTATGTTGTGGGTTTCTCATCTTCACCTCCATCCTACTCCATTCTTCTTCCCTTTTTCAGATTTCTCCATTTCCATTTTTATTTCCTTTTTTGATTTCAAGTTAAAATTACTCAAAAAATCTGCCAAAAAAATATATCTTATAGTGGAAGTGCCCCTCTCTAACATAGAGGAAAATCAAATTTCCCATAGTGAATTATCTTATGTTAAAAAAATGTTCTGCCACTTGTTCAAAATGTCAATATAATAAATAAAAATAATAACATAATATTTCTCCAACAAGACTTATAACAATGGGATTTCACACATAGTGGATATTTCACTCTATCTCCCCTAGTCAACATAATAGTTTTTTTTTTGATTGAAAAGCATACTTTTATTGATATAATTTTTTATAGTATAACGCTAGTCATAAAAAAAAAATGGGTGGATAAGTGACACCCTAGAAGCAAATCCAAACCAAACAAGACAAGGTAAGAAAATAAAAGAACAAAAAAAAGTCATAGATGACCAAACCCCATTACCACTATACAATCTTTTTTGCCCCTTTTTTTTTGAACCTTAGTCTATCCCTCTTAATGACCAATTTAAAACAAACTATAAATAACCATCAGAAGCTCAATATTATGATGAGGTTAAAATAGGGGTTGAATCTAAAACTTATGAATCTAATAAGGATAGGTTGTTTCTTGGATTATGATCTTCATCAAAATATTATTAGTTACTCTTGATCTAAGACACCATTATTCCATTCATGAATAGATCTAATTGTCAAAATAAATAAGAACAACATCATATAATGAATATGATGGGATTTAAGACCCAATTCTACCTCCCTTTATAAACATCATAAGATGTTCTTATGGATTATAACCTTCACTAATCAATCATTGGTTACTCTTGGTCTAAATCACCCTTATTCCATTCACAGATAGATCCGATCATTAAAATCTATAAGAAAAACATCATAGATGAAAATTTGAACCGATCAATTTTATTGAGAGATACTACCCAAGGGAAAAAATTTTATGATTTATAGATCAAGGTTAATAGGTAAAATGGGAAAAATATAAGATTGTATATTGAAATAACTTTTATAATTACCAAAAGGACTAGGATTACATTCATAAGCTAGCAATTTCTCTTTGGAAGTCAAATTATTGGAAGTGAATAGAAAGGGTACACCAAAATTAAGATAAAAAAGACTAATAAATAGAATGTTGGATAAATAAAAATGGATATGAATTCTAACCTCATCCACTCCATTTTTCCTCACTATGCTTGAAAGCAGTCATATTAGAATTAAATGTCTTGCTTATCCAATTGGTACTCAACTGATATGGTTCTACCAATGACATTCTCATGAAGGAAATGGTGATTTGTGGCCTTTTCACTCATGTTAGGTTTCAAATTGTAATTAATATGGATTGTATGTGTATCATGAGTAGCACCACCAAATCGACTAGTTGCATTGTATATATATATATATATATATATATATATATATAAAACTAGATGTATACATATAGTTAAATGGATAAATGATTCTATGATTGATTATATACATAACATTCATGTTGTCTAAAGATGTAAGAAATGATGTGTAAATATCTTGATCTAATATATGTTCAATATGCATATGAATTTTTGGTGGCTTGATTAAAACAACCAAATATTGTTGTTGAACCCACTCATCAACCCATTATTACCCAGGCATAATGTTAGAGACAAAGAAATTTTGATGGAAGAGTAAGGATTCAATATAAATTTTTATATTAAGTATGGGGAGAAACCCTTCATATTACTTATTATAGTCACTTTGGATTCATGAGGCTTCATTTCAACATATCATACATCGCTCCCATTTATTTAAATATGCAACATCTCAGGTGCTTTCTAGTAAATAACTTATGTCAAGGTTAAGAGGTGAGAATGGCCTAACCATTAGGAATAATTAGAAGCTTTCAAAATGACTAAAGTGGTTCAAGATCAATTTGGAGAAGACTAGATCTCATTTATTGACCATTGATCAAATTTTGTCCAATGGAATAATATAATTGAAAAAAATAGTAAATACATAAATTTAAGGGAGATTATGATTGGACTATTAGATGGTAGGCAATCGATAACCTCTAAAACCTATTTATTTATGGGGTTCGAGGGAAAGGGCTAGTGGTAAAAGTGGTAAAATCAGATAGATAAAGGAGACATTATGGGAGAGATAAATTATACAATTATATAGTAGGAACTCAACTAATAAGTTGAGGAAAAAGTGAAGGGAAAAAAGCTTAAGCAAATTTTAACTCGTTTGATTCTTCCATTTCACTGGTCATTCCTTTAGAAGCTACATGGAGTGCCCATTCAAATAAACCATTATTTAATTTGCCTATCTTGATCAATCCCATTTAATATTGTTAACATAATGGGGTTTAATGAACTTGAACTTGTAGTAGGGGGTAGTCCTTCTATTCTATCTATTTACTATTCCATTGTATATGATATTTGAATATTTTAAAATAAATCATGGATCTATGATGACCATTTTAAATCAATCATACATATAAAGTCCATAATAGCATTTTCGGATAATGATTAGCTATTGTGTAATATCCATATATATAAGTTATAGAATGAGATTAACTATTTATTGGAGAATTAACCTTAATTTAGGTCCTTCCTATAGGTTTATAGGCTTATCCTAACTCTTATGTGTATGTGCATTTATTGTATTTATAAATTCACTTTATTCTAGCCTTTTAAGGTGTCACTCACCTCTCTATTCCACTTTTTGGACTTGGAGTTACATATAACTCCTCTCCCCCACATGGAATACACATCCTACCCACTTATAAGAGGATTAGGGACACATGGCATGCATGCTGGAGTTTACACTAGTAACTCCTTTGCTCTCTTATCTCTCTATAAAGAGATCTCCTTTCTATTTCTTCTTGAATTGATACAACTCTCACAACATTCTTGTTGATCTAGTATTGATTTGGCATTCTTATTACTATCTTGGCCTAAAGCCATTATTCTCCTAGATTCTTCATGCTATTTTAATTTGAGATTCTTGTTACAAGCTTTCAATAATAGTATGGGGTTTTTTGTATAATGGTTTTCCCACTTGTCAAATTATGCCTCAAATTTTGTGGCTTGATCCACTCTTGAGGTAATATTGATTCATTTTGCATTCCTTACTTTATGGTTTTCAATGTTATTCTAGAAATCTTGGTTAATTTCCTAATATTATTGTTATCATTATTGGTCATTTAAGTGTTTGACTGACATGTTGATTGGGATTGACTAGCCATAGGAGAGCAGTGGGGGTGAAGTGGGGTTTGAATGTGGCTTAGATTATGGGGGGAATGTTAGGATTTCCTCATGATATGTCACTAACAAGAGGAGTGACCAAATTTTGATAGGGATGGTATGGATGTTACCCTCAATGATAGTATGAATGGGGACATTAATGTAGGGAAAATGTCCCTCAATATTTAATTTAAGAAAAGGTCCTCCCATTCTCCTACTCTAGATGACTCCTAATGCTAGATATCCTGATCTCAGAGAGAGAGATACCACTCCAAATGGGTAGGATGAAGCAAATCATTAGCTATTTACCACTTAAAGTTATTACTACATTGGTAATGGAAATTGATCTAGAAGTTGGTTAGCTAGATCGATCAAATTGATCGATATCCATGGAATGGATCCATATTAGAGGTAAACAATAACCCAAATAAATGGTTAAACCATTTTGAATACAAGATGGGTTGGTAGAATCCATATAGTTAGTGTATATTATGGAAATTATGTTTTAGTCAAACATGACTAAGGCTATTCAATTTAAGGTAGAAGGGACCCTAGCTCTAGATTTAATCAATCAAATTTATCTCTTTCTATTAGAGATTAGATAAAATTATATTGGACATGAGATGTATTTTTTATTTATGGGGGTAATAACTCATTTAATTTTATGGCTAAGAGGTAATCCCATTTTTGGTGAAGACATGAATGAAGGGGCCAAGTGAATGGTTGCCTTACTTCATAGTTATTTTTTAATATTCTCACTCTCTTATGGACATAAAATTTAGAGTGGGAATAAACACTCTATTAATTCTTAATTATGTTACAAAGATTACACACACCTCATAATTTCCTTCCATTAGACTATGAATAATAATCCCTCAGTCTAATGATTGGGTTATAATTAACATACGTCACTCAATAGGTTCTCACACTTTGTGATATTTTCTCTACTCTATTTTGCTTTGGATCTTGAATCTTCCTTCCCAACTTGCTTGATATCTATTTCCTCTACCTCAATCATTTGATAAAAATATTTAATGTTTTTCTAAAAGTGACTTAAAATCTTGGTGCAATGCCACTAACATCCTTTCACATCCTTAAAGTTTAATCTATATTGGAAAACACTCCACACATCATAGTTGATTAATGTTGGCAATTAATTGACATATTTTTAAAATGCAAGTGAAACTAATGAATGCTACAGATTGATGGTCAAATGTCTTTCCTATCCTATTGGAAATCAACTAATACAGATCCACTAATGGAATTATCATGAAATAAAGTGGGATTTTTGAATCTTCCCCTCTTGTTAGGGCTCAAATTACAATGGATGTGGATTATATGTATCTTGAGTATCACCACTAGATCAACTAGTTGCATTATATATATATATATATATATATATATATATATATATATATATATATATATATATATATATATATATATATATATATATAATAGTAGCTACCTCAAAGGTGCAAGTTATGTCAAAAGGGATGAATTAATTTTCATTTTTGGTAAATTGGGGTTTTGTAGAGTTATAGAGTTTAAATCGGTAGTCGTATCTCACTGGAAACCCATGGACACTAACCCTGTATCATCTTTTACAAGTGAAGTTTCAAACAAAAATACTCTGATATTTTTGGTTGAGTTTACAGTGAAAATGAGGTCATGTGTTCTTTCATATGATAATGCATATGAAAGGGTAATGCCATACAAATCATGAAAATGATTAAATATTTCAAAGTGTGCTAGGGGGTGATGGTAAAGGACAATGGCAAGGTATTTCAAGGGATGAACTTAAATAATCCCAAGTAGATACATGTATAAACTTATGTAACATATCACTATTATAATATCTAATATATTATATATATATTTTATATAATAAACTATAAAATAATATATCAAATATTATATAAATGTATAATATATGATATAATATATACTTATAAGTTAATAATATTATATATATAATTAATATTATATGTTATATATTATTATGGAATTTATGAGTGTCATTAATCTCTTCATTTAGATCAACTCAACTTGGTTGATGTCATAACAAACCAAGGTTAGTATCCAGTGGTAGTCAATAATAAGGTATCAAAAAAAGTAACTAATAATTATCTTCTTAGGAGGAGTTGTGGATCATTTATCATAAATATTTATTCTAGTTTAATGAATGAATTCTAACCTATTGTTCATAAAATAAACACACTTTGCATAATTTTAAATGCTAAAAAGTAAACACAATTGCTTAAAAATAAATACATTTTATGTAAAGGAAATTGCTTGGAAATAAACACACTTTATGTAAAGGAAATTTCTTGGAAATAAACACACTTTAATCTATTATAATTATGCTTTGAATGAATTGCTTAGAGAGGAAATGCTGAAATCAAAGATATATAAAGTAATTTCAAATAGGAAAACACACACAAACATAGACTTGTAGGTTATATCAAATCATACATTTAACTTCAAGACTAAAAAAATTAAGTAATAATAATACAAAACATAAAATACCACATGTAATATCTTACTTTTTTGGTTAAGTGGGCCCTTTTCCTCCCTCAGAATAGTCTATAAGTCAACACTTAAAGCTTTAAGAACATAAAATATTCATTAACTTATAAAAGGACTAAAATCTAGAAATAAACCAACGTCTATGCTTAAATTAGATGCTTCTTACTCATATTATCCTTTTTTATATTAGAAATAAGACATTTTTTATATACCACAATTATTTTACAATTGATATAAAATAACTAATATCCTAACAAGGTTACTAACAGAATCTTGTTTCTTTGTAAAACAGTTTTTTTTGCAACTATCTTCCATGTTTCAAAGTGAAACAATGAAAGAGATGGAATATGTGCTCATTTAGTGTCTTCAACTGGTTACAATATTATTCAGTTGCAATTTTGTAGAATATAGTAACCAATATTCCATAATATACATATTGATGTTCTTATAAAACATTACTATAAATATTATGTACATAAACAAGAATACTATCTTGATAAGTTTCTACATGATTTTGAAATTACCCAAAGATATCTTGTAAGATCCTTGATCAGGTATGTATGATATGTTTATTGGTGTGTGGCCTTCAAAATGTCTTCTGACAAACTTTGTGATTGAGTGGCTTAACTCTAGAGTCATACTAGTGTACTTCAAAGCTAACTTGATGGATTTCAGAGCTTGACTGGTGAATTTTGGAGCCAACCTGATGGACTTTAGATCCATACTATTGAAGTTCAAATCTATGATGGGCTGATCCTCAATGGAATGAACTAGTATTTAGGGGTCTTTTTTTTTGCCAAAACCATAATAGTTTATCATAGTATGTTTATACAACATGTACATATAAAATTGGTGGTTTTCATGCAAAATGTTAGAACAAAGTGGTGAAAATAAGAAACATTAACTCACACATATTTATCAAGTAAAAGTATTCATATTATACTTTAGATTAGAAACAAGTTATAAAATGCACATTCAAATCCATTAAGAGGGAGATTATTAAGGGATAAATAGAGTCATTACTTAGATATAATGAGCCATTATATGCACTCATCATTACCCAACACTTTACTTATTGCAAGTTCTCTTATAAGATACTATCTTTCTTGCTCATGATTGAGTATTCACTTTTCTAAATTTCAATTGAAATCATAGATGTCATAGTATGTGTCCTAGTTTTTCTTTAGCAGATTGACAAACTATTTGTCTCTAAACTAGTGTTGTCCATTTTTCAAATTTATTAATGGACTCATGTGTTACATTATACCATGGAGACATTAGGTTAAAGATGAGTGGAGGTCTTAATATCATACCTATCCACTCCTATCTATATATCTAATTAAATTGTTGAATTATTTCAACAATAACCCTAGCTCTTTTGAAACTCCATCTAAGGTTGGTGGGAGAAATCACCTCTCTTTTTTTCAATGGGATACTACAATTATCCCATATTTTATCATGGGAAATCAATTCTTCATTGAAATGTTTTTGCACATATTTTTCAAAATCTATGATACTATTCTACAGAACTTATGGATAGTTTTACTTGAGTGTTGGTTGGTATATAAGGATTATGAATTGCATAATTTTATCCTTTGCATCAATAAATTGATATATTATGTAGAGGCCAATAGTATTTTCCAACTCAAAATATTCATTAGTTATTGTGCTCCATGCAATTTGTTTTTGTGTGGTATAAATGTAAGATCTAAACTGGGATTCTCCTACAAGTAGATTGATCAGGAAAGAAGACATATGACCCAAGAGAAAACTACATAAATATAATTCACATAATAAATTATACTGATCTAGGGTACTATTATAATAATCTTTCAATAATTCTTATTCATCCTCCAAGTCATGAGGTAGTCCACAAGAAATAATTAACAATTCCCATTTGAGGAACTACTCACAGAGAAAAATACTATAGATTGAGGTAGGTCTCTTACAAGACAAAAGTTTTTCCCATATCTCACAAGCTAATGAGAGGGTTGACTCTAATTTTTATATATATTTTATTTATTATTCAAGATCTATCCTTAGCTTCTTGTTTTTTATATAGATTCATCCTAATTCTTAAGAAGTTTTATTGGAAGTGGTCATGATGTCATGATAATATAAATGTGTCTGAACCCTTTAGTCTTCATGCATGGTTGGCTCAACCATTTCTCTTTTAATGGCATAATATCATTATATTTATTCAAATATTGAATATTAGTTTCTTCTAATTCCTTTTGTAGAGATGAGATAATGTATTCCATACCTTGTAGCTTCATTTTGGGGAAGGCACTCTCTTCATATTATTACCTTATAGTAGCTTCATCTTTGGATAAGATTAGAGCTTATTGTATTTTTTCCTCTTTGTATTAGTTATAAGAGTGAGTCTCTTCTATATATAATATTAGGATTTTAATTTATCCTTTGGATGAGATGAAGAATATGGAGGGGGTTCTTCTATAGTTTCCTTCAATACTTCTACCATGGTTTCCAATTATTCAATGCTAAACAAGGGTTATTCTCATATTTATTCTTCTACAAATATATATTCATCCTTGGAGTTTCAACATGATTCCATTTATTTAAGCTACCAATGATATCAATGACATCCCTCTCTTGATCATCCTCCCTTTAAAATATAATTATTCTTCTTCTCTTTGGCAAAGGCACTAGCGTAGACTCCTTCCTTGGAGTCTTAATTCTTGAAATTATACTTAATAACCTAGATGGTGATAATCATGAGGATGGTCTCTCTTTATCAAAAAACTCTAAGATAGGAACTTTGGCTATGGTTGGTTCTATGGTTTCTTTAGAGCTAGGTTTAGCCACCCCTATTTTTAGCTTATTTTCCTTCTTTACCTCTAGAGTTGGATCTTCACTAGAAGATCCTTATTTTAAACCAGACCTTGGTGCAAGGGAAGAATAGAGAGGTATAATTTTTTATTTGGAGCTATTTTTTAGGAATGCTTCTTAGGCAACTTCTCCATCTTGTGTCTTCATGAAATGTTGGAAAACGAACTAAATAAGCCCATGATACTTGATGGAATATATTACTTGCACATATTTATTGATCCATTTAGAAATTTGGGAAAATTCATTATCCATTATAACTTATAGAGTCCTTGTTTGAGGAGAATAAAAATTCTCATTGCATCATAGACAAGACAACTATATTGCCCATCACATGTAAAATACTTTATTATCCAAAATGCAGTTATACTCTAGGGCTTTGGCAGACTATCTCTTTTAATTCCTTTTGTGATACCTTGTGGGATGGAAATCAATTTAGGCATAGGCTCCCCATTTTCATGAAATGTATGAATCAATTTTTTGAAGGTATATCTTCCTATAATTTTTAAGCCTATGTTTGGGATTACTATAAGTTCAATAATGACATGACTACTTATAGAAATATTAATGACCTTCACCTTAGAATGGTCTCTTTTTAGGTTAATGATGAATTACTTGACAAGTTATTCATTAAATACTTTAAATTTCTTGATAAATTCTAACTAATTTGACTCTTCAAATATGGCAACAACTATGTTATCTTTTAACAATAATTCTACAGGCTCTAGTTTTGATTTCTTCTTTTGTCTCATTTTGATAGCTATTATAAGATATTCTTAATGTTTCAAAGAGGTTTTTGGAAGGCACATTGCAAAGGTAAAATTATATTTCAAGAAAGACAACAAGTTTTTTTATTATGAGTAGGATTAAAAAACATGGCACACTTAGAACAACTCTGTAGTTAATCTCACCTTAGCATCATGAATACCTCAAAGCTCAAGTGAATCATGAGCTGTAACCATTTGGAAAAAAAGTCACTTATTTCTATGTGTGGAGGAATTAGAAAGGGCCTCAAATACACCCTTGTATTTTTCCTCATGCTAAGCTATGTTGTCATCTTCTCCTAATGAATTTGGCAATTGCCTTGAGCTAACATCCTCATCATTGATTTTTTGAAAATGATTTTCCCACATGATTGCTTAAGTTATGTCATCATGGTGACATTATGCCATTTTTCACATTTGATAGACATATCCCAATTCATACTTTCCCTTGAAAAAACATTTTTTCTTTTTGAAATGACCTTTTTAATGAACCCATTTTTATGGCATATTTTAATTTTGAAAAAATATCTTTTCAAAAATGGATAGATGTGATATTTTTATAACTTAAATTTATTAATCCTATACATAGAGAAATAAAGTAAAAAATAACTCAATTAACTATGATGTTGTATTTTTTATTTAGGCTACCACTTATCCTATGATGAAAATACCACATCAGTTAATTGATAGGCATATACAATATACTATAAACACTAATCTTATTGCTTTGTTCTCTGAAAGTTTCCATTTATAGTTTTCAACTTTTCATATATATATATATATATATATATATACATTTATTTATTTTTATTTTTTATTATATATATTTTTTGGGAGGAGGATTACCATTTATTGGTTTTGAATCCTCCCCCTTTATTAACCTTCAAGTCTCATCCTTTGATTATGATGGGAGAACAAGGTATATAACCAAATTCATATTGAGACTAAATTTGCTTGATGAATTCCTTTCTAATTTGAGGTTTATGATAAAGTCTTAGTCTATGTCTATTGACTAATAGTGTTATTTTATTCCCATCAATTGGTAGAAGCTGAATTGATCCATTATCAAAGATATTTTCCAAATGATAGGGTCCCAACCATCTAATATGAAGGTTTCCATTAAAATATTGGTACTTTGAATCAAATACCAAAGCCCAATATCCTTCCTTGAATTTCATTTCTTTGATGTGAGGGTGGATGCAAAAAGTTGGGGGATAAAAAGGTGACAAAATGAAAAATACAAAAAAAATTATGTAAAGGGTGTACGCCCTTTTAAAAAAAACACCAATGCAAATCCTATAAGGGTCAGTCTTAACCCTAAGGTGCATATACCTTTTTATGGCATTTATAAAGGGTGTATGCCATTTAGACTAGAAAGAGAATATAATTTTAAATTTAATTTTATATTAAATTTAATATTTTTATACTTTAAATTTATTTTACTAAATATAAAAATTATGACTACTTTGCATCTTCTAAAATTGATTACAAAGCTGTAGGAGTTACCATTTAGAAGTTAGATTTTCAAATTCCACGCTGATCAATACTTAGTTTTTATAATTTTAGGATCAGAAGAAAGAATGAGAAATAAGGTTTTAAATCATGACATATATATATATATATATATATATATATATATATATATATATATATATATCATTGAGGATTACATGCCTACTTTACCTACTTGAGTAGTCCCTACCTACTTTATCTACTTGAGTATGCCATACCTATTTAAATAACTTAGCCATATCTTGATCTTAGTGAGTATCCATATCTAAATAAAAAGCCATATATTTATATTTACTATTCCCTATTAGTGTTAAAATAAGTGTTGTAGTTACTCAACTTGGTCTACTTCAAGGTCTTCTAGAAACTTGCTTACAATTAGGTATCTTCCTAACAATAAACTATATATTGGTCTATCAAAAAAGGTATTTTGAGTATTTCTATTGAAATACTAATGAATTTATTCTTTAGTATTATATCTTTACTTCTTATCCTCTATATTTAGATTAAAAAACACTTTCAATGACTTATAATAGGGTACTCGGTCCTAATGCAGTAATCTACCTTCAAGTAAAACCCGTATTTCACTCCTAAAGCACTCAATTATAAATAATCACTTATTTTAACAATAATATGAGGGTAATGACTGAGTGGCCGTGGAGAGGGAAGAGGGAGCGTGGCCGCGGATACGGCCGCACTGAAACCCTTACCTCCACGGCCATGGTTTTTGGAGACCAGGTCCCGGAGCTAATGGGTTCCTTGGTGGTGAGCGCGACACGGCAACGGGTTAATTTTTTTGCACGAAAGGGGAAATTCTTTTCCTATTTGGACTGTCATACCAGTGCGTGGCATGGTGTTGGCCATTGTGTTTCTCAACCAGTGCACTTGGAGAGGGTATGGCCGTGGGGAGGGCCTTGAATGAATCCCCATGGCGGTAGATGTTGTGTTAATAGCGGATTCGGAGGGGCTCTATTTTTGCTGTAACCCCAGGGGCTCGATTGAAGATGTGTTTTTTGGGGGTGGTTGACAAATCTAGTTTTTTGCCACTACCCTCCATCTATGGGATCTTAGCTCATGAAGAAGTGCTTTAAGATGTCTTTCGATGAAATATGGATTGCCAAGGCGGTGTTGCCTCTATGTTTTGCAGAGGGGGAGAATTGGCTAACGACTGGATGGACGTCTGGAGTGATGGCGGTGCTAGTTCTAGGGTTTGTTTGGTTGGTGATGGGGTTTGAAGGTGGACGTTAATATGGCTCCCATATACCCCTCCTCATGTTAACGCGGCTCTAAAACGTGTAGATCTTTTATTGCATGGTTTTTTAAAAGGTTACAGGTCCTATAAAACCTGGGTTCCTATTTCAGGTCGTAGTGCCTAGTTTTTTTGTTTAGGTTTCAGGTTCTTGTAGAACCTGGGGAGCTTTGTCTAGTTTATCTTGGGGGTTTCAGGTCCATGTAAAACCTGGTTTTTCTACTGTTGTTTAGTGGGTTTGCCTGTCTAGGCGGTTTTTATTGTTTTATTTTTTGATTTGTAAAGGGTTTCAGGGCCCCTTCAAAACCTATTTTTACCTTAATCTAAAACAATAATATGAGGGTTTTAAAAATTATTTTACTTAATCTTCTTAGTGCACAAAGAAATTCAAGTCAAAACTCAGGTGATAATAACTCTACACTTTATGGGCCCATTAGGCCAAATTCTACCTCTTAAAGACTTGATACAAAGAGGCTTACAAGTACATTATTTTTTGGACTAATTCACTTCAAAAAATCAATGAAAATATAAATAAAATGATACAGTACTCATATACATATTTACATAAGCTCAAAAGACCAATTAGGTCATTGAAGTGCCTAAAAAGTTGACTAAGTCCTAAGAACTATTACATTATTGTGTATAGGTGTGTTTGGTCCTGAAAAGGTGTTCTTAGTATAATATCATTAAAATATTATTATAAATATTTATTAATATGTTTTGAGACTATATTTTAGGATGAGAAACCAATTTCCTTTATTGGTTTCTTAAGAATTAGTCTTCAATGGAAACTCTACTCTTTAGGTCTAAATGGCCTAATTTGCCTACTTAGAAGGATATTGACTTGGATTAAATACCAAAATTATTTAAATAACTTTAGTTAATTATTATATAATTTTTAAATATTAAAATTGGACCTTCATAAGAGGTTTATACTCAATCAACAAAGTAAAACACTTGAAGTTTCTCTCTCTTGTCTACGCTTTCTTGTGACTATTTACAGGTAGATAAAAAATAGTCATCTGTATTTGTAAGAATGAGGTGAGTTTGAGAATGATACATATTTGAATACCTTATAAAATTATTTAAAAACTTACCTATGAGTTTGAGGATATTATACCAGTTTAGATGCAAGTTATGGTTCTTTTTGTATAAAAACCTTATTCTAAGGTCTGATTGTGCACATAAATCTTGATAGCTTCAAATTGATTATTCATATAACTTAAAGACTATTTTCAAGAACTAAAACTTTTAAAAAAGTATTTAATATGTACCTCAACTTATAAAATATTCTAAACAAACTCAAGCAATGTTTTTTATGTGATACAAAATACTACAAGTGACTATAAATACATAGAAAATAGGATTTAGAAGGTTTCAATGACATGAACCTTGGATAAAGTATAAATTATCTTAAAATGAAGTTCGATTTCATTAAAACATTCAATAACTTTGTGAATACAAAAAATTAAGTAACAACCCACCTTTTATTCATAAGAAAATGATTATTTTCACTACATAGACATCTGTTCTATCTTGGAAGACTATCAACTCTGTTTGTAGTCATGAAGTTCTTCACTTTTCAAGATTGTTATGACATTCAATTCCTTATTTTTTTAGGTTTTAATTTTATCAAGTTATTAGAGATGTAGTATAATTGGAATTTTATATCTTTGCCTTGGAATCTTCTTAACAACCTTGTTATCAACTTATAAAATGAACTTTAATTAATGGGTCTATCAATATGCATAAATGAATAGCCTATAGAATGAAACCTATAGCATATATATAGTATTGATAAATTAATTCATACATTAAATCTACCACATACATAGTAATACATATAGGTATGTGGTCACTCATACATGACATCTTCCTATGGTTATGATACAATCACTCATATTAGATACGAATGTAACTAATCACCCAAGTACATTTTATTTTCACTTAAACCATTAACCCAAAACCCAAACCATAAACTTTAAATCTTAAACCCTAAACATTTAAACCTAAACCCTAAACCCAAAAATATAAGCCATAACCTTGAATCATGAAAACACTAAATAATATACCTAAACCTTAGACCTTAATCCCTAAACCTTGAACCCTTAACCTTAATACATTAGCCCTAAAACCAAAACAATAATCCATAAACCCTAAACTATAGACCCTAAACATAAAACATTAAAACATTAAATCATATACTTTATACCCTAGACCCTAAACCCTAAAACCTAAACATAAGCCATTAACCCTAAACCCCAAACCCCAAACCTAAAATCCTAAATCTTAAACACTAAACCATAAGCCCTTAACCTTATACCATAAATTTTAAATGATAAACCCCAAAAAAATTTCAAAATCAATAATGTTAAACCTTAAAAAATAAACCCCAAACCCCAAACCCCAAACCCTAAACCCTAAACCTTAACCCCTAAACTCTGAAAAATAAAATCTAATAATGAAACCCTAAGCACAGAACCCTAAAAATTGAAAGTTCAAACCTAAACCAAAAAACCATAACCATAAAAATTTATACTCAAAACCATAAAACCTAAACCTTAAAAACCTAAATGTCAAAACCCAAACAACTAACCCCAAACACTAAAATCTAAACATTGAACCCTAAACCCTTCACCTTAAAACCTAAAAAATTAACCCTTAACCATGAACACTAAACCTAAACACTAAACCCTAGAACTTGAATGCTAAAACTTAAAACATAAATCCCAAATCCTAAACTCTAAGCCCTAATCCATTAAACCATAAAACCTAAACACTAAAACTTGACACCAAACCCAAAACCCTAAATCATAAGATGTAAACCCCAAACCTTGAATAATAAACCCTAAATTAAAAACCTAGGCCCTACACTCCAAACCCTAATATTTAAAACCTAAACCATAAACCCAAAACCCCAAACCCCAAACCCCAAAAATGAAGCCCTAAAATTTTAACCCTTAACCCTAATGCCAAAACATAAGCCCTAAACTCTAAATCCTAAGTCCTAAACTCCAAACCTAAACCCTTACATTTAATCCCTAAACTCTTAACCCAAAGCCTAAAACCATAAACCATAATTCATAAACCCTAAAAATTAACTCCTAAACCAAAAATTCTAAACCCAAACCAAAAACCAAAGACCTTAAACACTAAACCTAAATCCCTAAACCCTAAACCCTTAAACCTAAACTGTAAACCTAAAACTAAAAACCCAAAATTGTAAACTCTAAAACATAAACACTAAAACCCAAATCCCAAACCCTAAGCCCTAATCCCCAAACACTAAATCGCAAATGTTAAATAATAAACACTAAATTCCAAACCCAAAACCCTCAAACAAACACCCAAAACCAAATCCCTAAACTTTATACCATAAACCTTAAGTGTAAAACTAGAAACCTAAAACCCTAACCCCAAACCCTAAAAGCTAAACATAGTTTCCTTCATACATTTAATATTTATTTCTAAAATTGATTATATGTAGCATTACAACATTTATTTCAAATCAAGGGGGAATTATAAAGTGTCCTTTGTTATTACTTGTTTTCCCACATAGGAATTCAAAGAAAATCCTCCCCCCATATTAGTTATAAGTTAAAATCCATGTCATTATTCTCATAGGGATCCCATGATAATCAAACTTGTTTTAAAAAATGAATCATTAATAATGAAACTCATGCTCATAATGAAACTTAGGATTCTAATACAACTTGGGATCCCAATTCATCTCAAGCTAGCAATACAACTTGGGCATGCAATGCAACTCAAGATCATAAGGCAACTTAGGTTAGAAATGTAACTCAATGTCATAATGTAACTTAGGCTCCCAATACAACTTGAGATGGAAATTCAACTTGGGATCCCAATGCAACTTAGGCTTGAAATATAACTTTGGTTTGAAATACAACTTAGGATCATAATACAACTCGATCTTGTAATGCAACATAGGCTCACAATGTAATTTAGGCATGGAATGCAACTCGAGATCACAATGTAACCCATTTTAAATTACCAACATTGTATCAATTTAGCATTAAAGATGAATATATTTTTCATCATATTAACTATTTTTATAAGATATAAATACATCCCCACATCAAAATAACATACTAACATCATTTTTTTGCACTAAGGAGGAAACATAGTTTCCATTTTTATAACTCATTTTCCAAATTAGAGTATACAAAATAAGCGTAAAGAGTTAATTTTTGATCCATCATCATTTTAAATCATCCCTCATCATTCAAAATAAATTTTTTCCATGAAATTGTAAAGATGATATTATATTATTTCCACCATGGAAATCATTCAATAATATCCATAGAGTAATCCATCATGACCCTACCTAATATACTAGACATGATTGAGAATAATCACCCTAGTACACTCCAATTAGAATAAAAATAATTGAAACACCATTAAAGATTCATCTAAAAAATATATTTTTCAATTTAAAACAAATTTATACTAACTACTAGATTAGAACATACTCTACTAGTTAAGGGATGTCTAGGAATGATGAGGGAGTGATTAGGTATGATGAGGGCTAATGAGGGAATGGTTAGGGATAAAGATAATGAAGGATAATGAGGGTTGATGAGTGAGTGATTAAGAATCATGAGAGACAATTAAAGATGATGAAGGATTGACAAGGGATGATAAGAAATGATGATATTTAATGAGAGAGTTATTAGGGATAATGAGGGATGATGAAAATGTGAATAGGGATGATGAGAGAGTGATTATGTATGATTATAGATGATAAGGTTTGATGAGGTAGTGTTTATGGATGATAAAGGATAATGATAAATGATAAGGGATGATGAAGGAATGACTAGGGATGATGAGGGTTGATGAGGGAATGACTAGCAACAATAAGGGATGATGATAGCCAATGGAGTGATTAGGGATAATGAGGGAAAATTAAAACCAATGAGGGAGTAAATAAGGATGATAAGTGAATATGAGGGTCAATGAGGGAGTGATTAGGGATGATAAGGGTCAATGAAGTAGTGTCTTATATGAATTTTGAGTGCTATAATATGACTTTATTCTATGTGACTTTGGAATAATGCATAAGATTAGAGTTAAATAATGCATGGATTGACCATCTATTTAACATTTGTTTTAGAGTGAATGGTATATTTTTAGAATGAATTTTGAATGGTGTTTTGATTCATTATATTTCAAATGGATTCTATTAGGGTGAATAGCTACATTCATGTCTAGTATAAGTTATCTTTTCATGACTACAAGTAGATGTCATGTATGAGTGACTACATACACATTGTAATAGGTATGTGGTAGATGTCATGTATGAGTGACTGTATCATGATTATAGGTATATTACAAGATACATGCTACATGATAGTCATTTATGTACATTGATATACCCATTGATTTAAAATCCCATAAATTATTAATGAATCCACCTTCAAGCTTGGGTATTCAATTAGGTAGGGCATACTCAAGTAGGTAAAGTAGGTAGGGCATACTAAATTAGGTAAAATAGGGGGAATAATAAATGGTATAGATATATTACATATGTAAGATGATTTGAAACTTTTTTTATCATTCTATCTTACAATCTTGAGATTTTGAAAACTAGGTATTGACTAGATTGGGTTTTAAAAAAACTACCTTCTAAATGGTAACTCCTACAACTCTGGAATTGATTACATTTTATATTCTATGTAGAGTGGCCTTAATTTATTATATTTAGTAAAATAAATTTAAAGTATAAGAATATAAAATGTAATATAAATTAAATATAAACTTATACTTATTACATTTATTTATTTGACTAAATATATCTTTGCACACACACAAAAAATAACACAACAAAAAATCCTAGCTCAAACTACACACAAACAAAAACACAATAAAAAACACATACACATATTTAAATGAAAAAATAACTAGATCAAATTATACAAAACAAAAAAAATCATCTTTACAAAGGGAATACACCCTTTCAACATTTCAATATTTTTTGCATTTTCGTTCTAAATTTGCCTTGGGTATAGGCTTAGGGAGGTCCAAAACTAGCTTGAAACTAACCAAGGAGAAACCTACTTAGTTTCTAATAAATTTAGGAGTTTTTTTGTCTATATTGACACATTTGATAGGGCAGATTTTATTATTTAAAAAAATTATATGGGTTTGGAGAGGGAAAATTATAGTTTTAGAACACACACACACACACACACACACACACACACACACACACACACACACACACACACACACACACACACACACACACACACACACACACACACACACACACACACACACACACACACATGATAGTTACAAAGCTTTTAAATAGAGAAATAATCGGTTACAATTCAACAACAACCAACCAATATCGAAGCAACAACTGGTTAAAATACAATAACCACAACCGGCCAATACTAGAGTAATAACCGATTATAGTGAAACAACCACAACTGGCCAATAATAGTAATATGACCATAATTGGCCTCTAATACCTCTGAGATTTGAACTTGGGTGATGCATGTGACAACCAAGTTGCTTTACCAACATACCCCCTTATCATTGGTAGAATATATAATTATTACCTAATTTCTACATAATGTACCTCATTGTGGACTATATACATATCATCAAAAATTCCCTTATAACTTTTAAAATATTAATAAAATTTTTATAAAACTTGTATCTCAACAATCTACACATTGTCAACTATGCTTTACAATTTTTTAAAATTTTCATGAACTTAAGGTCAAAAAGTTGTGTTCATACACTTGTAGTTTCAATTATCCAACTGTCTTGAATTATAAAATTATTTAAAAATTATATATATAATAAAAAATATTCTCAACAATCTTAGACATTTCACCTATCCATATATGAAGTTTCATAGAAAAATTCATTCATTTGCTATAAAAAAGTGTGTTTGTACACATATAATCTCCTTATCTTTTCACAAAAGCACCAAGCTATTGTCATAAATGCATTTATTTTGCACACTTTTATCATTTAGATATTGAAAAAATATATATTTATAAACTACATTCAAAATTACATAATTTATATTCTTATGTCATTGTTAAATTCATTTTTGAAGTGTCTCTAACATTCTCTCCAAGTTTATCTATTGTTATTTTTAAAAAAAAGTGTCACTTTATACCACCCATTTTGTCCCCCATTATCCACATCTATCTGTGAGTGTCATTCCATTATTTCTTATGATGTTTTAAAAGTTTAGTTTGATGTAAATCTTCTAATATCATCTCATCAAGTTCATTAAGATGAATAATTCTATCTCTCTGTGCTTCTTTAAAATCCATGCCCACATCTACTGTTGTTATTAAAGTCATCAATTCAAAATCTATTAAAAGAAAAGGCTTCTTACTAAGAATTAATTCATATGGTGATAAATATTGGTGGTTTTCCATGTGGTATTATAATCCCATACTGCTTCAGATAACTTGCCTAATCCTTCCTATTGATGCTGACTATCTTGGTCAAGATAATCTCTAACTCTTTGTTAGTGACCTCAAATTGACCATTGTCCTATAGATGGTATGGTGATGATTTATTGTGGGTGATTTGATAGTGTTTTGTAAAGGATTTAATCATATTGGATACAAATTTAGGCCCTTGATTAGATACTATGGCTCTTGGTGATCCAAATTATTACATGGTCTTGTAGTATAAAAATTTAGAAACTAATTCTTCCCATGCAAAGGGAAGAGCTTGGAATTCTATCCATTTAGTGACATAGTATATATATACAAGGAGGTATTAATTTTCTTGGGATGGTGGGTCAATAGGACCAACAAAATCCAATCTGGTTTCTCAAAAATTTCTAAAACCATTTAAGGATGAAGAGGCATTTCATTAGATAGGATAGGTTTCCCATCCTTTGGCGAGGATCACATTGTCATACATATATTTTCAGATTTATGTGAGGTGAAGGATAGTAGTATCCAACCCCAAGGATATTACGAATATTCCTTTTAGTTGAATAGTGGTCTCCCCCTTGTTCATCATGGAAATATATTATAATGTCATAGGTCTCATCCTCTCTTACACACCTATGAAGTAATAAGTTAGGTACACATTTAAATAAAACACCATTAGGAAATTTCAAGTGATCACTATTAATAACCAAATATTTTATTTCTTTATTAGTAAAATCACAAGGAAATTTTATTTTGGCTAGCTAGTTTTCCATATCAGCAAACCATGGTGAGTGTGATAAAATTGTAAATAATTGTTCATCTAGAAAATTGTCCTCAACTGGTTCATCTTCACCTAGAACATCTAATATTAATATAAAATCAGAAACCACATTATATTTTTATATATTATAAATAATTGTGATGTCAAATTCTTGCAAGAGGAGTATCCATCTGATGATCCTACCTCTTACCACGGGTCTATTCATTGAATATCATATGGATGAGTGGTATGTATAGATGAATATTTTATATTTAGTGATGTAATTATAGAACTTATTCATGGTATATATGATAGCTAAAAATTCCTTTTTAGTAGTGGTATAGTTTCTTTCAATGAGAGTTAGGTTTTTACTAATGTAGTAAATGGTATACCTCTTTTCTTACTCATCCTTTTATCTAATTAGTTCCCCCATAGAATTGTTAGAGGAATATGTATGTATGTGGAAGATATTATCTCAATTAATACCTCTCAAAATTAGAGTCAAGATTAGATTTCCTTTTATTGACTCAAAATCATGTTGACACTTGCCAGTCCATAAATCACTATCCTTAGTAAGCAAAGAAAACATAGGTGTAATAATTTTACTAAATTTATCTATTAAATGTCTATATTACCCTACATGTCCTAGAAAACCTTTGATATTAGTTTTATTTTTATGTGTAGGTAGGTTAGAGACAACTTAAATATTTTTGGGATCAAATTATATCCCTTGGGATGAGATGTGATGGCATAGGACAATTCATTGATCAACCATCATCAGGTATTTCTCATGGATTAAGGATAATTGATGTTGCTCACACCTAGTTAGTATTTTGTCTAAATAATCTAAGGATTTATCAAAGGATTTACCATGTACTTTAAAATCATCCATATACACTTCTACATAGTCATTGGTTAAATCAACAAAAATAGCTAAAACTACCCTTTGAAGGTAGTTGGTGCATTACATAGGCCAAAGGGTAATACTCTATATGAAAATATTCCCTAAAAAAAATGTAAAAGTTGTTTTAAATTGATATTTTGGAGATAATATTATCTTAGTATAACCATTGAACCCATATAAGAAGGATAAGTACCTTATAACTAAGTTAAACAAAACATGGTTTATGGAAAGCAAAGGGAAATAGTCTTTCATGGTGGCCTTATTAAGCTCCTTGTAGTCTACGCATATTATTCACTTGCCATTTTTATGTGGTACTATTGAAAGTGGTGAGACCCATTTACTATCTAATATTGGGTAAATTAACCCCACATATAATAATTTTTATATCTCTATTTTAACCATGTCTCTTAATGTTGGGTTGATTCTCTTTTGTGGTTGTCTAACTGGTTTGGTGTTTTTTGTGTAGATATGAGTGCATATACTTGGGTGAATTCCATTCATGTCACTATATTCCCATGATATGCCTTTATACGATTTGTTAAGATTTTAAAGAACTTATTTTCTTATTTATTATCTATTCAACTATTTATACTTAGCATTTTTATATTTGGAAAACTATTTGTTTAGTTTCAATATAAATGGAATTGACCTACCTATATTTTTTCATTAGAGAGTTTAAAGGGCATGTATGTGGCAATATCTTATGGAAGGTAGTTATGTCTTTTTTTATATTGAAATATCGTGAACAAAAAACTAAGTTACCCAAAGGTGAATAATAGAAGTTTTACCATATAGGTAGACAAATTCAAGTCATACCAATATAAAAATCCTCGTGCAAGAGGTGCTAATAGAAATAAACAAAAAAAATAATACATGTAAGACAGATTGGTGGACTCTAGAGCCAGATTAGTGGACTTTAGATCTATATTGGGCTATTTAATACCTCTTGTTAGTTCCTCTTCTATCTCATTTATATGATTTATAACTAATAACATGGATAATAATGATAGACTATTATTATTTTATTTTGGTTCGTCCACCCATACATGATCTAGAAACTCTAGAGATGGCTTGGTAGGTGGGTACAAGGAAATTCATTTTGATTTTATCCCATTTTAAATGGTCATGTCTCTCAACTTAAAGTCTATAATGGCTACTACCGTGGATAGACATAGTCTTCCTAAGATCAATGGATATCCTAATTTTATAATTTTTGGTTAGAGTATCATAAAATATACATGATATTCCCTAGATTCCACTATTATAGATATATCCTATATGGTTCATTCTAGTTGGTAATAGACTAGTTTACCATCAATTGGACTATAGAAGTAGGTTTTAACCATGTAAGGGACAATAGTTTTAAAGTGTTTTTTATCATTACATTGATATCAACTTCAAGGTATACTAGTACATTGGGTATTTCTTTCCTTCCTATAATCATAGTGATGACTGGGCTTTCAAGGTCTTCATACTTATGCAAAAATAATTTATTTAATAATAAATCATCAAGTTTGCCATCTACATGTATAATTTTAGGGTATTGCATTCTTCTCCATGTTAGGTTTTGGAGATAAAAGCTTCACTGTTATGCAAATTGGAGGAGGTTGCTGAGTGTCACAGTAACCAACATCGATCAGGCCAACTGATGTTGATCAGCAGTAGACAAGAAGCTGCCAACATCGGTCAGGTATCAGCTGATGTCGGTCATCTCTAGATAGATAGGGACCGACATCAATCCCTTGTGCATTCTAGAACTGTTAGTTACATAAATAGTTAGTTTGTTGAATGGTCAGTTTGCATGTAAAGACTAATTTTAGTCTTGAGTCTATGTTTCTAATTATTGTAATTAGGAAGTCTAATTATTGTTTGCATGGGATCTATTTAAGAGACCCATGGGGCTATATTGTAATGAGTAGAATCATAAGGACTTGCAAAGGCAAGGACAAGGGTTCTTCCAAGGTATGTAAGATCTAGGTTTGCAGGTGTGCAAGACCAGGTTGATCTACAGGTGTGCAAGATCAGGGGAGATCTACATGGTAAGTAAGGTCAATTGATCTGCAGATGTGTGTGTGTGTGTGCAAGGTCAAATGAGATCTATGGGATAGCAAGGTCAAAGGAGATCTGCAACACAATAAGGAACAAGATCAGGGAGATCTACTTGGAGTACGTGGTGTACTTGGTGGTGGTACTAGCAGTATTGTTACTGACTAGTGGTAACAACAACTCAATATTGAGTTAATTATTGTTTGTAATTGATTGTGTGAGAGAGAGAACTCGTGAGGGAAAATTACTAGTACACCCAAGAGGTGTGGGAAGAGTGTGATTTATTCATTGTATTTCCTTCTGGAAGAGTGTTAATACAAGATTGTATTGTCTCTCATATTCTGTGCTGTTTCTGAATTCTAGTTACATATTACTTCTAGTTAAATTTCATGTTTAGTTGCTTATACAAAGGTAATCAATTGTGCTCTCAAGGAGTAGGGATCCTGAAAATTGGTATCAGAGCTAGGTTCACTAGGTGATAACACTGACAATTGGTATCAGAGCTTGGTTAGGTACACTAACAGGTGGTTAGAGTGTGTTAAGTGTTTGTTGATTATAGGTCACTCTCAAGGGTTTCTGATTGAGTGGGAGTAAAGCAATGGCAGAAGAAAGTACACTAAGAATGGAGAAATTCAATGGCAAGAATGATCAATTACTGAATTATGGAAAGAAAGGGTAGGTAAAGAAAGATTGTTGGTTGGTAGAAGATCAACATGAAGGAAATAAAGAAGCAAATGATGCAGGGATTGTTGCACGGGTTGCTCTTATATGTTCCTTGGATAAAGTAGAATCTTGGGTTTTAGATTCTATTGCCTCTTTCCATGCAACCCAAAATAGAGTATTTTTCCATGATTATGTCCATGGAGACTTTGGAAAGATTTATTTATGGGTTGGTGAGCCTTGTCAAATTGTTGGCAAAGGGGAAGTGCGGCTAAAATTATAGATGGGCAACACATGGGTGTTGAAGGATGTCATGAATATCCCAGTCTTGAAGAGGAGTCTAATTTCTATAGGAAAGTTGGGTGATGAGGGATGCATAGTAACTCTCATAATGAAATCTTGGAAAGTTTCCAAGGGTGCACTTGAATTAGCATGTGGTAAGAAAGTAGGTACTCTTTATCTATCTACTTGTATTACTGATTCTCCTTCTGGTTTATCTACTTTAGATGTAGATGCGAAGATGTGGCTTTGTAGGCTTGGTCACATGAATGAGAATGGGATGCATGTTCTTAAGAGGAAATCTGATGTCTTTGACAAACTTAAGAACTGGAAATCCTTGGTTTTCATGGAGAAGATGATGGACAGAGATCAGCTCAAGGGGCTGAATAATTTTGATCAGGGTAGTTTAGATAGGGTTATGATCTAAAGTGAGCTCATGGGTAAAAGTCATCACTCATAAGAAAACATAGTTACCGACGTCGGTCAGGTGAGAACCAACATCGATCAAGTAGGTACCAACATCAGTCATGTGCAGACTAGAGTCAGTGGTGTCAGGCAGGTGGACACCGATATCGATCAGGGAAATGACATTGGCGATCAGGTGGAATCGACATCGGTCGGGTGTAGACCAAGGTCGATCAAAGAATGGATTTCGGGTAGACACCCAGCTATCAAGGAGTCTCAAACACCCATATGGAGGACTGAAAAGGTAAGTAAGCCTCAAATTTGTTATTCCCCTTCTTTATACTACTTGAACTTGTTGCTCATTGATGGTCAAGAACCAAGAAGTTTTAAAGAGGCAATGCAGATAGAATCCAAGAAATAGTGGGAGCATGGCATGAATGAGGAAATTGATTCCTTGGAAGAGAACCAAATAGGAGATTTGGTAGAGTTGCTAGCTGGGATGAAAGCACTAAAAGATGAATGGATTCCCAGGTTAAAGAAAGGAGAAAATGGACAGGTGAGATAGAAGGCCAGGTTATATGGTCTTGAGCAAGCTCCAGGACAGTGGTATAGGTTTGACAGGTGTATGATAAAGCATGGCTTTAGTCAATGTCAATGTAATCACTGTGTTTATTTTACCAGGTTGGATAATGGTTGTGACATTATCTTGTTATTGTATGTGGATGATATGCTTGTTGCAGGTTCATACATACAGGGATTTGCTGAGATAAAGGTAAAAGTAGCTCAGTGGTGTGCCAGGAAGGATTCAGGAGCAAAAATCCTTGGCATGACTATTTCTAGAGACAGGGAAAGTCATAGGTTGATTTTGTCTCCAGATGATTATGTGAATAAGGTAGTGGAGAGGTTCAATATGCAGGATGCAGAACTGGTTAGCACACCTATGGATGGACAGTTCACAGAATAGTGTCCCAAATCACATGATGAGGTTGAGTACATGTGTACTAGACCTAATATTAACCAAACAGTGGGAGTTGTCAGCAAGTTTGTGGCCAATCTAGGAAAAAAGCACTGGAAAGTAGTTTAGTGGATTCTTAGGTATCTGAGAGGGACCAATAGTAGGGATTCATGCTATGCAGGGTTAGGCACTTCTCTACATGGGTATGTAGATTCAGATATGGCAGGTTACTTGGATGACAGGGGAAGCACCATATGATATGTGGAAGTTGGTCTTCAAGATTGAACTTGAAGAGGGATACAAGCCAGGAAACAAAATTAGATGATGTATAGGTACATGTATAGGTGTAGCTATGTATCTCTAAGTGGGAGATTGTTAGGTTGTGGAGCTAAAAGCTTCACTATTATGAAAATTAGAGGAGGTTGCTGAGTGTCACAGTAACTGACGTTGGTAAGGCCAACCGATGTCGGTCAGCAATAGATAGGAAGCTACTAACATCGGTTAGGTATCAGCTGACATCGATCATCTCCAGACAGACAAGGACCGACGTCGGTTGCCTGTGCATTTCAAAACTGTTAGTTACATGAACAGTTAGTTTGTTGAATGGTCAGTTTGCATGTAAAGACTAATTTTAGTCTTGAGTCTATGTTTCTAATTATTGTAATTAGGAAGTCTAATTATTGTTTGCATGGGATCTATTTAAGAGACCCATGGGGCTATATTGTAATGAGTAGAATCATAAGGACTTGCAAAGGTAAGGACAAGGGTTCTTCCAAGGTATCTAAGATCTAGGTTTGTAGGTGTGCAAGACCAGGTTGATTTGCAGGTGTGTAAGATCAGGGGAGATCTACATGGTAAGTAAGGTCAGTTGATCTGCAAGTGTGTGTGTAAGGTCAAAGGAGATCTGTAGGATAACAAGGTCAAAGGAGATCTGCAACATAACAAGGAGCAAGATTAGGGAGATCTACTTGGAGTACGTGGTGTACTCAGTGGTGGTACTGGGAGTATTGTTACTGACTGGTGGTAACAACAACTCGATATTGAGTTGATTTTTGTTTGTAATTGATTGTGTGAGAGAGAAAAATCTTGAGGGAGAATTACTGGTACACCCAAGAGGTGTGGGAAGAGTGTGATTTCTTCATTGTATTTCCTTCTGGAAGAGTGTTAATACAAGATTGTATTGTCTCTCATATTTTGTGCTATTTTTGAATTCTAGTTACATATTACTTCTGATTAAATTCTGTGTTTAGTTGCTTATACAAAGGTAATCAATTGTGCTCTCAAGGAGTAGGGATCTTGACACTCCATAGAGTTCTTATAGTCAATATTTTAATGAATTTATTTAGTTTTGTAATGTATCTTATGGCTTACAACAATGGTATTTCAATGTTCAATTTTCTCAATTCTTGGACTAAATCATATTCAATTTTGTTCCCATCTTCCTAAAGTCATTCTTAAAAAACAATGGTTAGAGGAACTGTATTGGTTTCTTAAGGCCTTTATTTTTCCTCATTAGGTTCTTATTTGATTGGTTCAAAGAGAGGTTTAGTTTTTGGTTTGGGACATTAACTCTGGTGATTTAGGGGTTATTTAGTGTCTTACCTAATCTCAACTGGACATTCTTATAGTCAATAACACCAACCCCTAAAGTTCCTTCTTATTCAACCCCATAGACAAGACCTACATGTCTATTTTTAGGGTTTGCTATTGATTGTGTAGGTAGTTGGAGATGAGTTACTTGGTCAAGTTTTGGAGGATAAGTGGTAAGGGGAGACATCAATGATTGGGGTACTCATTATTAGTTTACCCATGGTTAATGATTAGATTGGGCCATCCATGATTGTTGATGAGGTTGGGACATCTATGGTTGTGACATCCATTCTTATGGAACCCATTTTGGTGGTCTCCATGCTTGTAGAAGTACTTATATAGCCCACGGTATCATCTATGGTTTAGGATCTATTGGAACAAAATGGTTTTGGTTTTGATTGTAGGAACACTAATTTCCCTATCTTTATATATAGTTGAGCTCTTTTATTTTTTGGGTAGCCTATTTCAATTGGTTTTATAGGATATGTAGGAGATTAAAATTTTTAGTATCATGATCATATATATCATAAATACCACACATGTCAATCCTATTAAGAGGGTAATCTCAGAGTGCATGTTTCAATCTACATTTTAGACTATATATATCCATCAGTTCAATAGTGGCATTAGATTTTTCTTGTATCCATTTATTATGGTGTTTAATTGGACCAAAATATTTATTTTAATATTTAAAAATTCCTCCATGGTCTATCCTACATCATTTCTTCCCTTTCTTATTTTTATTTTCCTAACACTAGCCTTTGTTCTTAAATAATTCCTGCATAGTTCAACAATATCATTGAGACCAAGTTTGTTTATGTCTCCTTTTATAATAAGGTTTAAAGAATCTCTATCATCATTATCCAATCATTTAAAAAAACTATATTTTTTTCAAATATTCCTCTAATTCATATCTACATATTCTATGTGCAAAGAGAAAATGGTCAAGATAGTCTTCCATACTCTCATATTCTTTTTATTTTATGTGGAAAAATTCTTCTTTTGTATCCCTTACTCTATAATAGTCTTTATATTTAACCAAGAATATATTTTCCATTTCATCCCATGTGTGAATGAAATTTTATTTTAAACCCATAAACCATCTCATGGATGAATCCTTGAGTGTAGAAAGGAATAATTTTAGTTTATAATTATCACTTTTGTAATCATATGTTTGACATTAGACCTTAAACTCAAATAGAAATTATTCAACATATTTTGTAGGCAATCTCTTGAAATTAGGTAGTATGGATGGGGATATTTTATTCATTTAAACATTCTCATCTTGATCTAAGACAATATGATAAGTGAACATTCTACCTAGTGGTTGAGCTCTACCTTGTAAAACTCTATTTAGTGAATTATTTCATAGATTGTCTCCCATAGTTTCCTAATATATGTTGTAGAGATTTATCTTGGGAGGTGTTAACTGGTTATAAGTGGCTATAAGGATACTTGATTGGGACTCAAAAATCTAGTTTACACTATGTTTTAGCCTTAATTACTTTGTATGAAATGATGCACCTTCCTTTAGGGAATGATCCTAAAGTTCAAAAGAGGATATAAATAATTCCTCCTCAAAAATATGAATTTATTTTCCAAGAAGGTATTCTAAGACACTTTCTTCCTGTGATTTAATAGTACTTGTGATTTGTTGAGGGGTCTTCAAAATGTATTTTACCTTTGAATATATTTGTCTATTCATATCTTTATTTGATTTATGGAAATGTTTTCATAATAAATTTTCATTTTAAACATTTATACCCTACTGAAACCTATAAAATTCCTATCAAAAACACCGCAAATGATTAGTGCCATCAATATATTCATGTATATCAACTCAACTTAATTGATGTCATAACAAACTAGGTCCAGTGTCCAATGCTAGCTAGAAATAAGGTGTCAAAAATAGTAACTAACAATTATCATCTTAGGGGGAGATATGGATCATTTATCCAAAAGATATATTATAGTTTATTTAATGAATTATAATATATTGTTCAAAAAATAAACACACTTTGTAGAATTAAAAATGCTGAAAAGTAAACACACTTATAAATAAACACACTTTCTATAAAGGAAATTGTTGGAAATAAACACACTTTAATAGATTAAAATTATGTTTTGAATGAAGTTCTTAGATAGGAAATGTTGAAATAAAAAATATAGAAAGTAATTTGAAATAGGAACACATACATAAAACTATAGGTTAGATCAAATCATACATTCGACTATAAGACTGAAAAGACTAAGTAATAACAATACAGAACATAAAATTCTATATGTAAGATACTACTTCCTTGGTTGAATGGGCCCTTTCTCTCCCTTGGAATATGATATAATTCAACACTTAAACATTTAGGAACATCAAATATTCATTAAAATTTTAAAGGCTTACAATCTATAAATATGCTAACAATTATGCCTAAATCAAATGCTTCTTACTCATACTATCTTTTTTATATCAGTAACAAGACATTGTTTCTATACCATAATGCTTTTACAACAAATAATATATAATAAATAATATACTAACAATAATTATAATAGAATATTTTTTATTTTCAAAATAAAAAAAGGTTACAACTGTCTTCGATGTTTCAAGGTGAAACAGTGGAAAATATGGTGTAGGTGCTCATGTAGAGTATTCAACTAGTTACAATATATTTCAATTACAATCTTGTAAAATATAGTATATAATATTCCTTAATATCCATATTAATGTTCTTAAAAAACCTTACTATAAATATTATGTCTATAAATAATAATACTATTTTAGGTAAGTTTTTGCATGAGTTTGGATTTAACCAAAGATAGCTTGGAAGATGCTTGATCAAGTATGCATGATATGTTTGTTGGAGGTATAATCACTAAGACGGGGCAGGGTGAATTAGTGATGTAATATATTTTAACTTCAATTCCAATACTTATAAAAACCCTTATTCAATTACCACTAGCATTTATAGAATATACATGTCATTCATAACAATGAACAATAGATAATGCAAGATCATACACATAACACAAAATCTATGTGGGAAAACCTCTTGGGGAATAAAACCCACTCTCAAGCCTAAAAACATATAGACTACTTGTCCTATAATAATTATGCAAATATGAGACTGGTCAAGTCCTTTTGACCAAAATTTAGTGAAACATCTATTCCATAAGGAACACCTACCCCTAAGATGATCAAGTCCTTCTAACCACCTGATGGTCAAGTTCTTGTAATTAGATTTAGTGAAGCACTTGTTTAATAAGGAACACCTACCCCTAATATGATCAAGTCTTTATAACCACATGATGGTCAAGTCCTTCTAACATACTTTAGTGAAACACCTATTTCACAAGGAGTGCCTACCCCTAAGATGATCAATTACTTATGATGAAGATGTTGAGTACCCTCTCAACACCTATGAAATTAAAATATCCTAATCATTGATTACCTACCAAAATAATGGAGATATAATGTATATCATCCCCCTTCACTTCTTCACACAACCACACACATCCAAAACCACCTTTTGGATCACTCTAGACCTCTTCGCTCATCCTCAATATTAAAACCTACAAGAGAACTACATTAGACATTAAAAATATGACCTATAGGTCATACACATAGCCATTAACTTTATCTACTCTAAAACCCATCCACTAGGCACACTCGCTCAACACACCTCTTCTCTCAGGTCTTACACATCTATTTCACAAGCCTAGAAACCATCACATTTAGTTTCACCTTTAATAGAGCCTTCATGATTATTATCTTCTTAGTCAGCTATAATACTTGCCTTAGACCTTAATATATCTAAAATATCTCAATACCACTCTCATAGGTTGGCCATACAATCCATGGGTCACACATAAGCAACTATGCCTTTCAATTAGACCTTAATAACCCTTATAGGTTTCATGGAAACCTATTCCCCTATTTATCAATCCATTGAAAAAATTAGAAACATAGGACAACTTAAAATGAATATGTCCACTCCACATGACCCATTTGACATCCTCAAATGATCACAGTCAACACAATACTCCTCTGCTCAAGCCAAATTTTCTCAAAACAACATTATGTGTACATAACCACCATGAACAAACACACAATCACCTTATAATAAATTTATCATACTATATATGGATTGGTCAAACCTCCAAAATCCATATATATGGTCCTCATGGAGACCAAAACACTCTCTTATATCTATCTCATCTCAAAACATATAAATACCATAAAAAACAACTCAATTACCCTTCTCAAGTTACTTGCAGAGCAGGAACAAACACATAATCAACTTTAGATCTCAATATCTTTGATTGTACAAACATTTAGACCTTAATGAATATTTAAAGATGCACCTTAAGTACTCTACAACTTTTATTTTTACTGTAACATTAAATTTTGCATAGATCAAAAGTTATGGTTTAAAAATAAAGCACTGGTCTTTCTTTTGTTAAATTCAAATATTTGAATTCAAACGGTCACAGTTAAACCTTGGTCACTTAGAACACATATTGTGCTCTTTGTTCAGCTCACTCAATTTACACCATCAATATTCTTCAAAATTAGTTTGAACTTTAACTCATAGTGAACCACTATCCAAACATTAAACCTCAAACATGTTGGCCTCATCTCATGTATCCTTGCAATATTGACTAGATGCACATCATCGATCTCTATAGATTAAAAAGGTCTTTATATTGTAGTGCTCACCATTAGATCTTACTCAAAATTCCTAAGATTATGAAACTTGGCACCCTTTCATGCATTCTAAGAAATTTACTAATAGTACCCTGCACTTGTGCCACTTAGTAGCTCATGTGTATTTTTGACTCTTTGACTTATCCTACACCATTGATATTTGTTAGTTCAAACTGCCACTCACCATTGATCTTCTGCCAGACTAACAAGCTTGTGACACTTGTCACTTGCACATGAAACCTTTGACATGTTGATTCTTACATACACCATTAGATCAAGATCATGAATTAAAGCTCATTATTAGAACTTTTGACTAATGACCTTAGTCTTCGATGTGGTTAAATTTGATGGTCTCTGACCCATCATAGTCTATTAAAACAACTTTGAAGCTTTATAACTTGAGCTAGACAATACTTCAAGACTCCAAATTTTTAAGGTATTTTATTATCACTATAGACAACATCTCCATGTAATATGTTGACCATTATTGACTTTATTTATACCTAAATTAAATACATAAACATACTAATTCATTCATATTTGCATGATGTGTAGTGATGGTCTGGCTAAGTATAAAAACTATTACAATTTGCCTAAAAGGCCAACTTTGATGAACCACACCAAATTGAGATTAATATGGTCAAAAAAATATAACCAGCTTCCCATGACTCATCCACACATGGTAATGGTGATGTCAGCAAATTTCTTACTCAGTTTTTCCTGCCATTGAACCAACTATGCCAAGATGAACATAATGAAGAACTAGATGAATACCATGCACTACCATAAGCATTTTAAGATCTCTTAACACCCCATAGAAAATTTGAAACATTATCTCATCATTTATACCATTTATTAACTTCCTATCCAATCATATACTGAAGATCCATGCTTACATTCTAGGCTACCAAGCCTATGCCAACACATTGTTCACATGCTTGTCTTCTCTCATTGACCTAAAAAAAAATCATCATGCTAGATAAAATGTGATAAGCCTTAGATAATACTTACCTTATCTCATATTAATATAATTCCTACTTTGTATAACTTTAATCTCAAACTCATCATCATCATGACATCACCACTTTGTAATTAATTTTGACACCAATGCACACATGACATCAAACTTTGACATCAATGGCAATACTTGACAACAATCTCTCCCTTTGTCATTGATGTCAACCTCTTCTATTCCTTCTCCCCATTTTCCATTAATGACAAATTGGACAAAAAAACCACAAATCTCCCCTTAACATCATGAATGCATTCAATTAAACTTCTAGATGCTTAGGATACTTACATACCTCATATGAAATAATTTCTCCCCCTTTGACTTACACCAATATAAACTTGGGAGTTTTTGATCTTTGGACTTGTTAACCTAAAAAAATCACAAGCTCATTTTTCTTGTGCATGATGATTCAAAACAATTTCATTGAATGGAACATCTCATAAAAGCTTCTCCTTACATTATGTATGGATCCATAAGTCACTCAAACTATTTGAGTTAGCTCACCCTAACTCTGTGCATACCACCTTGTACTTCTCAATGTACCAGTCACCATAATAATACTCTTATTTGATCATGAAATGATATCAATGAGGGCTAAACACACATGAACACCAAAAATTGATTAAACTCACCTTGAGAACATTGAGAGGGACTCCCCCTATGATCTCTGAGCCATTGCACCTGAGCATTTTTAGATCGCCACACATCATAAAGAACCACAACATAGGATTACTAGTCTTCTCTCTCAAGCCACCTTAAGGACCACTAACAAAAATTCATGCTACTAAGCCTACAATAGGCACCTATAATCTAAGCCTTCTTGATTCTTGGACTTGACAAACTGAACAATCTAGCTCCCCCTTTGTTCATGCAAACTTCTCAAGCCTTCTGAGTTATCTCCCCCTAACTCCATAATCCTCCCTATGCTAACCTAAAATAATCCACCTTGATCTTCATAACCAAATATCACCTATGTAACTTCTAAGAACACCTTCATGGCCTCAACAACATGAAAATATCAAACTCAAAGCACTATACTACTTTGGGTCTTCAAACAACACCACTTTACTTTCATACTCATACTTACAAACCACCTCCAAGAGTACCAACATATCTTCAATCCACACACTAAACATGAAATATGTTTTAAATAAACCATAGAAATTATATTAAAACACTCATACCATGCTATTTTGTGGAAATTGATCAAAAACCACTCTTCTTAATACTAGGCATGTCTAGACTCCTTGTAGCCCTACCTAGAACTTGCAAAGCCTACAAATTTCAAAAGACACATATTCAAGACCTAAAACTTCATATCTAGATCACTCTCATATTATCCCTCAAGCACAAAAATTTACATCACCTATCTAATCATTTTTAACATACTTCCTTCTCAAACCTTATAGCCAATTAGGCCTCCATTTTGACAAAAACTTAAATAATTTGAAAACCACAAATCTTCAAATCTCTTTGAAGCTTGATTTGAAAACCCATTTTTCCCATTCAACCTATTAAGAAGTAGACAAGTAGAACTCTTGGCAATCATGAAACTCCTTCTTACTTGAAAATTTAACTAAAATAAATAAACCATCAGATTGAGATCCTTATTTCAGATTCTCCTTGGCCTTTAATGGTATAACTGACTTGATTCTTAGATCATTCACCTTCTTCTCCATTTATATTGATATCAAGCTTCCCTAACACTATTGAGACACCTCCAAAATTGATTCATTTTATACAACATCAGAAGTTTGATCCTTGAACTCAATAGGACTAGCCTTTATTACCTTAGGTCTCCACATCATGTTTTGAATTATGATATGTGTTGTAAGAGTCTCTACCTTCTTCACATGACTTGAGGGATTATAAAATTTACTAGGAAAAAGTCTAGAAATATGACCTTTCTTATCACAAATGTAATAAATAACATCATTCATACATTTTGATATATTTTAACTGTGATCAATCTTTGGTAAAAAATTCCTTCTATCATAGGTCCATGAATGTCCATACTTGACTAACTTTCTTTTACAGTCCTTATCTATGATCATACTTATTACATGTATAAAAATGACCATGGAATAAACTAGCATACCTTGAATCATTGGGTTGTCTAAAATACCTCTTGCATTGCTTTCAAAGCTTACATTATTCTTAGCTTACTCAATCTTTACATGCTCTTATTATATCTTGTCCAACTTGTCTATGAGTTTTTCATGCTCTAATCTCAATAAATCAAGATTAGTATTCAACTTATCATGCTCACCTTGCTTTGAACTCACCTTGGTATTGGCTTCTTCTAAATGAGTCTTGAGATATCTTCACTCTTCTTCTCTTAATTTTTTTCTATAATTTAAAACCTCTAATAGGATTCTAAGATATTTGATGACCTTCTTATCCTCATTGGATTCTTTATCCATGTCATCCTTAAATCTATATGTTTTCTCTTCAAGAGACTTTATTAGCTCTTGATACTTATTCTCATCTCTCTCGGTCTTGCCTAACAAACTTCCTTCAAGATAACTAACTTGTGCTTCAAGACCTTTGATCACATACATCATCTTGTGATTCATCTTTATGATCTTAGCTCTTAGATCCACTTCTTCTTCTCACTATGATATAAAACTTCTTCTTCTCCACAATCATGGTAATCTTCTACATTGTACATGATGTCCTTTTCTTCTGAACAACTTTCCTCTTTTGAACTCAAACTTGCCATGGAATTTTTTAGTTGAACCTTGAGATCATTGATAAAATTTTCATCCTCTTTGGCATATTTATTCAAAGTACATATTTTCTCTTCAAGTGCCTTGATCACAACCTTCCACTGTTGATTCTATTTTTTCAACTGCTTAGCCATCTTGTGCTAATTAAGATTTCCTTCAAGTTGTTAAGATAAATCTAAAGGACCTTCTATAATACTAATTATTGGAAGTAAAATTAATGAAAGGGGGGTGAATCATTGATGTAAGATATTTCAACTTCAATTCTAATCCTTTCAAAAACCCTAATTTAATTACCATAAGCATTCATATAACATACAAGCCATTCATAAAAATGAATAATAGATAATGCAAGATCATACACACAACACAAGATCTATGGGAAACCCTCTTGGGGAATAAAAACCACTCCCAAGCCTATAAACATATGGACTAATTTTTCTATAAGAAGTATGCAAACATGAGACTAGTTAAGTCATTCTGATCAAAATTTAGTAAAACACTTGTTTCACAAGGAACACCTGCCCCTAAGATGATCAAGTCCTTTTAACCACCTGATGGTCAAGTCCTGATGACTAGATTTAGTAAAACACCTATTTCATAAGGATAACTTACCCCTAAGATGATCAAGTCCTTATGACCACCTGATGGTCAAGTCTTTTTGACTAGTTTTAGTGAAACACCTATTTCACAAGGAGCACCTGCCCTTAAGATGATCAAGTCTTTCTAACCACCTATTGGTCAAGTAATTTTGACTAAGATGTTGATAACCCTACCAAAAATCTGAAATTAACATCTCTTAATCACTGATTTTCTTTCAAATTAATGGAGATACAATGTATATCAGCCCCATTTAATTTTTCACATAGCCACACACATCCAAAACCACCTTTTGGATCACTCTAGACATCTTTGCTCATCCTCAATCTTCAAACCTAAAAGATAACTATCCTTGACATTATAAATATGACCTATAGGTCATACACATAGTCATAAAATTTCTTTTCTCTAAAACCCATCCACTGGGTATACTCACTCCACACACCTCTTCTCTCAGGTCTTAGACATCTATTTCATAAGCCTAGAAACCATCACATTTGGTTTCACCTTTTATAAAACCTTCATGATTATTATCTTCTTAGTCAATTATAATACTTTCATTAGCCCTTAAGACATTTAACATATCTCAATACCAATCTCATAGATTAGCCGTAGCATCCATGGGTCACGCTTAAGTAACTACTCCTTTCAATTAGGCCTTAATAGCCCTTATATGTCTCATGGAAACCTATTCCCCCATTTATCACTCCATTGAGAAAATTAGGAACATAAGACCACTTCCAAATGCATATGTCCACTTGAAATGACCCCTTAAACATCCTCAAATGATCATAGTCAACACAACACTCCTCTGTTAAAGCCAATTTTGCTCAAAACAACATTCTATGCACACAATCACATTCTAAGCAATTGATCATACTGAATATGGATTAGTCAAACCTCCAAAATCCATACAGATGATCCTCATGGAGTGTAAAACACTCTATAATAGTTATCTCATCTCAAAACATCGAAATAACATCAATAACAACTCAATTACCCTTCTTAGATTAATTATAGAGCATGAACAAACACCGTCAACTTTAGAGCTTAATATTTTTGATTGTACAAACATTTATACCTTCAAATTAATATTTATAGATGCACCTTGAAGTCCTATAAAATTTTTATTTTTATTGAAACATAAAATTATACATAAATAAAAAGTTATGGCTTAAAAACCAAGCATTGGACTTTCCTTTATTAAATTCAAATGGTCACAGTTAAACCTCAGTCACTTAGAACACTTCTCATGCTCTTTGCTCAGCTCACTCAACTCACACTACCAATATTCTTCAGAAGTAAATTAAAATTTAACTCAATGTGCCAATATCTAAACATTAAAACTTGAAAATTATGACCTCATCTCATGCACCCTTACAATATTGACCACACCACCGATCTCTGTAGATTAACAAGGTCTTTATCTTGCAATACTCACCATTAGATCTTGCTCAGAACTCCAAAGATTATGACATTTGGTACCCTCATGTGCCTTCTAATAAATTTAATAACATTCCCTTGTGATTTTTACACTTGGAGGTCTCACATGAATTATTGACTCTTTAACTTATCCCACACCATTGATCTTTATTATCATGAACCATTGCTCACCATTGATCTTTTACTAGACTAATGTGCTTGTGACACTTATCGCCTGTGCATGAAACCTTTGAAACCATTAGATCAAGATCATAAATTAATGAACATAATTATATCTTCTAATTAATTAACTGAATCTTCACCATGGTTAAACTTGATGGTCTTTGATCCATCAGAGTCTGCTAGAGTAATTTTGAAGATTTATAATTTGAGTTAGACAATACTTTGAGACTCAAAATTTTTAGGCTATCTTCTTATCACTATAGATAACATATCCATGTAATAATTTTACCATTATTTAATTTCTTCATACCTATATTAAATTCACAAACATACTAGTTCATTCATATCTAAATGACATGTAGTGATGGTCTGGCTAAGTATAGAAACTATTATAATTTGCCTAGAAGGCCGACTTTGAACCTTAATAACTTTTTTTGTGCTTAATAGCATGACCTAAAATTTTAAACACAATAAATTGGGACTAATATTATCACAACCATATGAAAAACTCACCCTGACTCATCCACACATGTCAATGGTGATGTCAGCAAATTGTTTACTCAAATTTTTCTTCCACTAAACCAACTATGCCAAAATGAACATAATGAAGAACCAAATGAATAACATACACTCCTATAATAATTTTAAGCACTATTGAAACCCTATAATACATATGAAACATGATCTCATCATCTATACCCTTCATCAACTTCCTATCTAAGCATATATTAAAGATCTATGTTTACATACTAGGCTACCAAGCCTATGCCAACACACTGTTCACATGCTTGTCTTCTCTTCTTGCCCTAAAACCATATCAACATAATAGATAAAATATTATAAGCTTCATATAATAATTAACTTAAATTTTATGAATATAAATCCTACTTTTCACAACTTCAAGTTCAAACTCATCATCATGATATCACCACTTTATCATTACTTTTGACATCAATGCACACATGACATCAATGACAACACTTGCCAACAATGTCTATTGGTGTATGGCCTAAAAAATGTCTTCCAACAATATTTGTGAATGATCTACATAAATTCAAAGATACAATTGGCATACTTTGGAGCTAGTTTGATGGACTTTGAAGCCAGATTAGTGAACTCTAGAGCTAGCCTGATGGACTCTAGAGCTAGACTGTTAAACTTTGAAGTTATGTTGGGTTGATCCTCAATGGGCTGAACTAGTCTTCATGGGTCTCCTTGTTTACGAAAACCATAATATTTTATCATAGTGAGTTTATAAAACTTTTATGTACAAAATTACTAGCTTTTCATGGAAAGGGTTAGAATGAAGTGGTGAAAATAATCAACATTAACTCATGCATACTGATCAAGGTAAAAATATTCATCTTCTACTTTAGATTAAAAACAAGTTATAAACTACACATTCAAATCCATTAAGAGGGAGATTAAGAGGGAGATTATTAGGGGATAGATAGGGTCATTACTTGGATATAACAATCCATTCTATGGACTCATTAGGAATATTATTATATATATATATATATATATATATATAATATTAATATATTTATATTAATAATAATATATTATATTATATAATATTTATCAATGTATTATTCATATATATATAATATTAATAACATATCAAAGTTTTTGACTACTTTAACTATTTAAAACCTAATCAGATGAGTCTAAAATTAATTAGACAAAAAATGGAAAAGGATTATTCAATGAAATACACCTCAAATGTAATTTATTTGACCAATGCAGGATGATTTATAGGTTATTTTTTTTATAAATTTAATTACCAATGTTGAGTGGCTAAGAGGAAAGTAATTATTAAAATTTTGGTGATTATAGTAATCTTGCACATATTAATAAGAATGGAATATTTTAGATATTTATTGTTAGTGATTTATGACACACATTATATTTAACAGGTATTTGCCTCAAAGGTGGAAGTTACACTGAAAGGGATGTAAAGTTCTATTTTGGTAAAGTGAAAAAGTGTAAACTAATAGTTGTACCTATCTCAAAATCCATGATCATTGACCCCATCTAGCCTTTTGTGCACAAAGTTTTTATAAACAATAACATGATAGTTTTTATGGACAAGAAAATGGAAAATGAGGTTGTGTATTCCTTCAAATAATGTGGTAATAAGTTGTGTGAAGAGGAGATGTTTTATTTCACAGTGAGCTTGAGCAATGGAAAAGTAGTGGGAAAGTGAAAGGACATACAAAACATGAAAAGGTGAAATATTTTAAGGTGATTTGGGAAGTGATACATCCTAGGAAGATACATGTGTAAAATGAAGTGACATTCCACATCCATCAATAGAATATAGCTTCCACCAAATTATTTTAGTTACCCAACCCATGATTGAAACATGTGTCATCTCAATGGAAACATATGTTTGATATTGAACAACTCCTCTACAAATGTAGATAATTCACCATGTGTCAATTTAGACGAGTCTAAAACTAATAAAGTAAATATGATGATTACATTAAACACGTAAAAGTAATAATCTAATCAATCTATGCATGAATCATATTCAAATATATATGGATACATATATTTCTAAGATTTTTACATTCTCATTCTCAATAATACTAACAATAACTATTTTATTCATGATAATAGTAATCATTTATATTTATTTAGTGAATGGAGGAAAGATATAATTCTCTCCAATACCACAAACACTACCAATTTTGGGTAGTTTTATGGACTTGGTTTTGAATCCCCACTAGTCTTTACATATTCTATTCAAGTGCTATGGTAATTTGATATATATAAAATTAAGAACCACACCATTTATTATATCTTCCTCTATAGAGGATGAAATTTCCATACCAAAGAGTGTAAGTTATGTTGGAAGAGATGTAATTTTATGTTTTGGTAGATTAGGGTTTTGTAAAGAAAAATAAAATAAACTGGCTATCGTATGTCATTCAAAACCCATCATTGCTGATCCCATCTCACCTTTTCTACAAAAAGTGTTAAGCCATAATGATCTGATTTTCATTTTAATAATCTTTCCAAAACATATTTTTCCTAACTAGTGATCCCTTAAATTTATTTTTTTTACCAATAGGGATAAATGAGATGCTTATGGAGATAGACTCCAATTGTGTCCACCTTTTATTACAAGGTTTTGAGTATGTATTTTTGGTATATTCTTAATCCTGATGTATCTTATCAAGGTATCAATAAATTGGTAGAATGAACAAATATAAACTACACGATAGACTCTGGGAACTTGATATCTTCTCCCCACATCTATGACATTACAACACTAATTCAAGTTGCACATCATATGTGGATACCTATTGTAATCAAATCATATATCATGATGTCCTCATACACCATTGATAATAAAAAATTAACAATCAAGGATGCCACCACCATGAAAGCTATGAACCCATTTTCAATGGTTTTATGACATGTCAATCCAACAATTTCCCTAAATTCAAGTTTGTTGTAAGATATGGGCCCTATAGGCTATGATATCACCTAAAATTCGTTATCATTGGCTCACCATCACTTCCCTACTCACCTTGAACTATTTATCCAAGTGTCAATATATTGGCCCATCATTGATGAATGGAATCTACAAGATAAACATTGGGACCTCAATGTTATCCTAGCATCAATGACATTGCATTATTTATTTGAGATACAAACGAGACATGGATCTCTACTACAATAAAATCAGCTCTCATCACATCTTCATCCACCTTTGATAATAGAAAACATTCAATCAAATATGCTACCACATTGATTTGATGTAACTGACACATATCATTTAGCATTGTTGTTACATTGATGTGTAAGTTTAAAATTTAATGTAGTCATGTGTGTAGGTGTAAATAATATGGGACAAGTGTTATCCTTATGTCATCATAGAGAATTTTTCTTGAATTCCAAATTATAATATGTTATTCAAATCTAATATTATATTATATTGTTATATGCCCCCCTAGTGTATGATATCACATGAATTACTTTGTCATTACTCCTCACCATCACTATGTAAATCATCTTGAAATATTTCACTATTTACATGTTCTATATGGCCTTTCCCTTTATTCTAGGGGTTTGATCATGGCATTTTTTTATGTTCTTAAGCTTAATGTACTTCCTATAGTTCTCAATATATTAGTAACATAGATGAATGCAAGCTACAATATAGACTCTGGGATGCCAATGTCTTATCCCTACATCAATGACAATGCAACATTGACTCAAGCCACACATCAGCCTTGGAGCCATGCCACAATCAAACCAATGGAAGGGATGTAATTTTTATTTTTGTAAAGTGAAATTTTGTAAAGCAAGAGAGTGAAAATGGGTATAACCGCTAACTCCATCTAAAGTTATAATCATATATACTATATTATTATATTATAATATTATACTTAATATAACTATATAATATATAGTTTATATAGTTAATATATAAAATTAATTAATTAAAACATATATTATAATAATATGTTATAGCAAAAAATGGAAAATTACATTCAAGGTTTAATCAACTCGATGTTTTGAGCTTTCTATTGATACCTAAAAGTGTATCATAAGGTTTACAAAGTTTTAAGAAACACTTCTCATTTTTGGATTCAAAGAATCAATTGCATGAATAGATGGCTATGATCTTCCTAAGATCTTTGGTGGAATAGCAGCAAAGCAATTAACTATTTCAAAAAATGATAATATAATAGGTTGTTAGGAACAATTGTGGTCTAAAATCTTGCTTATGAATATGAAAGTAATCTGAACTAAATATAGTGAATTATGATCAAAACCTAAAGTCTAAAGTCTAAACTAACATGTATATTTACAAATGAAAGCTAAGCTACAGTGATTTGATTAAGAAAAAGATCAAATGGTAAGGTTAGGGTAGAAATAAGGTGAATATTATTAATCTTTAGTCCAAACATTATGACAAAGTTTAAATTTGATCCAAACATGCACTCAAAGCAATATATGACATAAAATTACCAATAACACAGATCCTATCATATACTAGGAAAATGTTTAAGGATAGTTTAAATAATGCAAATAAGAAATCATATTCAATTTAAAGGTTTACTTTCACAAGTAAATTGCATTAACACATTTGCAATAAAATCAAAAGAAAATGAAATGAATCTAAGATCTTGAATCAATCTATCATAATCACAAATTAACAACTCTGTATTCAAATATGCATATCTAGAATCCATAAAAACCATTCAAATATAAACATTTAACTAGTTAGTTGAGGAAGCAACCATAATAACAATCATGTAAATAAATATTGGACAATCTTTGTAGAATTCCTTGTTTTCATTACTTGCTCAAAATTTACAGAATAGTTTTTTCTCAAAAACTCCCCCCTTTACACATGATAATACCCATTTTAGAGAAGACTTTGAGGTATGTTGGTCAGTCATATCAAATGATAATTTAACAAGTGTCAATGATAGCTATCCTTATATAACATTCTATATTCATACACTTTAAAAAATGGACTAACCTATAAGTAATGCGCTTTACAAGTTTGCACATGATTTTACAAGACATTCTCTTTTCAAATGATATACATGTTTATAAATAAGAGAATATTCTAAGTCAACATATTTGACTTTGAGAAGCTCTTCCAGTTGTAGTCTTTTAATTTTGTTGATTCATATTTATTGCTTTATCATGTTTCCCATCAATTAGCTTAAGGTTGATAATTGGCTCCATAAACAACTCTTCTTGATCTATCAGGTCTTTTAAGTCTTTGTCAGCCCTATCCATTACTTCCTTGATGCTTCTATCATGCATAATTTTCTCCTCTATAGATAGGATCATGTCCAAGATCCTTTTATTATCTACTCTTATTTTTCCTTGGCTTTGATTTTTCACCTCTTGCATGAATTGGGTTACCCTATGTTTGAACTCCTCATCTTTTATTAAGCCAATGGGACTAAGAGTAGTTGGGTCTTTGATCAGGCTACCCAATATATGTATTATCATATTATTTAACTATTTTAAGTCCATCAAAAGATATTCCAAGCTCTTGGACCATTTATTTAAATCTTTGATCTTATCTATCAATACTACCATAGCCATATTTAAATGAAATAGGATGACTATTTTAAACTTAGGAATTTGACCATCCATCAATACATTGATCAATTCCTTCACCTTATTACTTGAATCTTGTCATTTATTGGCTTGTTTCACCACCATGGAATGTTTCTTGTTTACCATGTCCATCTTAGATCTTATAATTTTTAGAGTGTTGCACGTATCATAGATAATGCCTTCAAACTTGTTGACAATATCCTTGGCACTGTTAAGATAGACTATTACTCCAAGTTCTTATTTTACTACTTCAAGCCTTTGATAATAATTTATAACTATTTTGAGTGTGTTTTAGCTAGCTCTAGTACATATTCCTTAAATATTGGATCCTCACTAGGTATTATTCCTTTCTCTTAGGTCAAATTAGTCAAGGGCTCTACCTTTTGGTACATGATTTCTTCACCACCCTGATTGACTATTTTATTAATCACTCTTTGCAAACCAATAATGATTAGATCAAACTTAACTATAACTAAAGATTGGGTCAATGTGGAACTGGGACCTCTACTTGGGATTGAGATGTTGGCTGACTTCGAGTAGCCAATCTCCCTAGTTCTTTTTCTTATAGAGCAATGATCTAGGGTTTCAATTCTTGTTGTAGAGGGATATTAGTGGCTTTCACCATTGCCCATAAATGGTGAATAGTGGGAATATTTTATATCCTTGGCTCATAAATGAACCACTTAGGGATATGTGGAACCATATAATATGTTTTCCTCACTAAACAATTTGAATTCACTCAAAGGAGGAGTGATGGTTACTTTCGGTTTCTCTACCTTTAAAATAATGGTAGTCTCAATTTTTCACTTTGGAGTGTTAATAGGAAAGTCTAAATAACTCACTTTATCCTATTATTAGTTAGTTTTCTCAACACTTTCTTCCTCTTTATTTGAATCTATCTCATAAACCATGTATAACATCTTCAATTCATCTTCAATAGACTCATTAGGATCTAGGGCTATCATATGTACCTCCTCTTGAGGTAGACCTTTCTCTACTACTTTAGATGATTTAGGAGTTGATGAACTTGAATCAATTTCATCAGGCTTCCTGTCTTTTGGTCCATGTTTTATTTATACTTATATTATGGGAAGCTTAGAAGAACTAACACCAATCAAGTGATACTACCTAGGGCCTAGTTGTCACCTATCTTTCATTTTTGGTCCCTAATTAATTTGGACTTAGGTCTTATGTTATTCTCCTTCAATATTTTGGTAAATTTAGATATTGAGGATGATTTAATGTATATGAAGTCAGATGAACTTGGCTCATGTTCATATGGTACATTAAAAATACCCTTGATCCTTAAATGCTTTTTTACCTTACCATAAGGGTCTTATTACCTAAGATCATCTATTTTTAGGTTGAAAGACAACCTATGTTTTAATGTAGCCTCAATGTAATCCCATTGGCTAAAATTTGTGTTACCAATTTGCATAGGAAAACTATGTAGGAGACCCTTTCTCTTAGTTTTGCAAAGACCATCTATACTGTGGAACAATTGGCAGGCCACCTCTTGTTTAGCTAGTTTATCAAGAACATGAACTAGCAACTTGAGAGGAGAATTTTGAGTTCCCTTAATCCTTATAATAGTACAATTAGGGTACAACCATATATCTCCCATTATTTCAATAGATTTATTGATTAGAGGGCTTACTCTCTTGATTGGAATACCAGTTATAGTTTCACTTGATGTAAGGTAGACACAATCACAAATAAATTAGATGTGGTCTCTATAATTATATATGTGCAACTTGTAATAGTACTATGAAATGGTTTGAGTACCATTTGGAGACCATTCTCTCTAGTTGGGAATATTTATGGTTGCACACAAGGCATATAGAAGATGAGACATCATGTAAAACTCTTTTTTCTTCTTATGAATGATTGTATATATTTGTCTACTTAGGGAGATGCTAATTATCTCACTCAATGGAAGAAATATCACCTTTTTAATGATGAAATACACCACGGGCACCCATATTGAATTTACATACACTGTAGTTGCACACCCATATAACTTGTTCAACATTGTCATCACCAGCCTAACTCCAGTCTAAATTGACTTATTAGGATGTTCTTTGTAGGGTCTATAACAACTTGGTTACCAAATTCTGATCATATAGATAGGGTATCCATCATGTTGTACTATTTATCCCATGAATTAATAGAGGTTAGGTCAATTTGGGGCTTGAATAAATTGTAATAAGACTCAAAGGCAATTGGGGAAATGTAGGAAACTTTCCTCTGATTGTGTTCATTAATTAACATGACTTTATCTATCTTAACTTCCTTAAAAATGGGACCAATAATATTAATGTAATGAAGTACCTCTGGTTTTATAGCTACATAGTGAAGTTCGGTCATCTGGATGGCTATAATGTCATCGTATAGTCTCTTTATTGAGAGAATCTTCTCTTCTTCCTTGGTGATCACTAGTTAGTTTTTAATTGTCTAAAATAATTTAGAATAATTATTATCCCCTATGTTCAAAGTAGCAGCTACAAACTCAGTGTCCTTGAACACACATCTTTTAGCATCTGAAGTAAAATATAGCTCAACTTCTTGCTTTAAAACATATTTATGGGTTGCCATAATTATAATTCCAATTGAATTATCCAATTGTAGACAAAAATCTAACTTTCTCAGCTTAATCACAATAAATCTAGAGACAATTAGGGTAATTCATACCCCTTAGGGTTTTTAGAGGTTCACATAGAGATTTAATGGTTGTAATCTAGTTCAAAATATGAGCTTATGTGACTTAGATTGCATTTGGATTGCATATTTATACCTTATATGTGCTTGGGTCCCTAATATGTCCAATTTGATGAGTTCTACTTATGTGGCATTGCCATGTGATACTACTCATTTATTTAAAATATAATCATTTATCACTTTTGGACACATGTCATCACCTCATATAATATTGAAATTTGATCAAATTCACACCATTGATCTCTTAAGAAGTCCTCTTAACCTTGACTTCATCATGGGCTATTGATCTTCCATTTGAGCTCCTAAGAGTGTGTCACTTAGTAGCTCTACAAGATTTATATGTACTTGAAAATAGTATTCATCAATTGAATGCTCTCATGTGATGTGGTAACTTCTCATTTAATTTGGGACCTTTGAATTATTGACTCTACTTACATCATTGATCTTGATGTACGATCAAATACAGGCCATTGCTATTCCTTTTGTGGAATTAAACTTGCATCATTAATTTATTGATTTCATGATCAAGCATTGGCCATCAGTCTCCATATTTATATAAAATCTTGCATGTAATCCATTGATCTAATTGATCACTAGTTGAGATTGTGACACTTGTCACTCTCACATTCCTTCTCATCATCCTTGACTTGTTGACCTTTGCTCATCGTTAAATATGTTACCACTTTATCGAGATCATGACACTTGTCACTTTCATGTTTGATTTTAGAATCTTTTGACACTTTGATTCCTCACTCACCATTAGGTATCCTTTACACTATTAACATATACCATCAATCAATTCCTTTAACTTACTAACTCCATCTTTTCCCACATATTGTTGATCTTTGCTTTAAGTTCTTGAGATCTTGCCACTTGGTGTCTTCACATTTAATTAGTACTTATGGATATAAAATCAAAGACCTAAAACTTGGGATATATGTAGAGACTTAGTATAAAATTAGACTAATTTTTTAGACATGTTAATAAACATGATTAAAACTTAGGATAAATTTAAACTACATATAAAATATAATAAAATGTTCCTACATAAATATGAATCTCATGTAAATTTAAATCCATTTAAAAAGGAACTTAGGCTATAACATTTAGACTAAGGGTTTTAAAACTTATTTAAACATGGATTAAATTAATCAAATAAAGAACAAAGTTCAACAAAAAGGGTTAAATTAGCACTAAATCATAAAACCCTAAACGTTGTTCATTCAAATGGAACTCCATTAAACTTGCAACATGAGAACAAAAGAATCAAACATTAGAACCATTAGATGAAGTCAAACAAATCTTATGCTAACATGTCATTTAAGCCATATGAGAATGATGAGATTCAAATAATGAACTTTGATCAACTTGAATACACAATTTCTAACACAATTTTCAAAATTGAACAAGGGTCCTCATTTATCAAAAATGGAAGGGGAAACACTACAAAATGTTAGAACTGAGATACTCTTGGTTTAAACTAGTAACCAGACAAATCATATCACATGATCAAGTAACATTATTAATATAAATTCATGATTAAAAAGTCTTAAAAATGCATAATTATATTCAAACATCAAAACTTAGTCATGTTATGTGTGTGATTTGATTCATTCACTAAATGCCATGGGATTAAGAGAACAACTTCCAGATTTCATGACCTTAATCATTAAAATTGACTTGTAGCATATTTAGATATTCATTATGAATCATGATTTATGAAAAGGGAAGGATTAGGCATTACTCTACTACCAACCAAATATCCATAGCCCTAAAAAAAATACCTTTGGCTTCACTTAAGGCCTTGATCCACTACCATCTAGGCATCCATAATCCTGATGGAGGTTACCAAAATCAGATTTGATTAGAAAGATCTTTATTTTTTGTATTTTTAAAGTATACTTAGCTTTGTAATAAAAGTTGGGAACCAAAATTAGCTAGATTTTAGGGTTTTATCAAATATTTGATTTTCAGACAAACATCCTTGGTTATAAAATTCATCCTAGGTAATAATGTTCTTTAAGTGTTAACATGACTTTGTTCTAATAATTAAAAATTTCACGTAACATATTCAATCCTTATTAGAACCAAACTTAGATTAGAACATGGCTTAAGATTTTAAGGAACAATTAACCTAAATATTAATCCTCACCAATTTATCTAAATCATAACATCGAGCTCAAATCTCCAAGATCTATGATCAAATAATGTTCAATGTTCATACTTGCATCCTTGATTTGAGAAGTTCTTTTGAGCAACTACATGAATTGGAGCTTGAAAAATTACCTTGAAAAGGCTTATTAAAAGTAGGGAATAAAGCATAGAAAACAAACACATAACAAACAAAATAAACAATTAACAATATGCAAACAAATATATACAAACACTATTTAAAAACAAGGAACAAGAAATAAACTAATCTAAACCTACCTACACTAAATCTAACTAGTCTTACAAGATACTCAATGAATACTTGGGGTGGTAAAATAGAGAAGTATTATTTAAGGTACTACTCATTAGTTAGAAAAGTGAACTCTATTCCCTGCAAGTCTTTGATTTTTAAGGTGTTGTCTCCCAAAGTCTCATTAATTTGATAGGGACTAATCTATAAGAGAGTAAATTTCCCATGTTTTCCTTTTAGATCTAAGGATTTTTTCCATAGGAGATTTAGGTATCCATGCCTAAAAACATTAATATTTGAATGCTTTTCAAACCATCTTTTGAATGTGGTTTGATGTTTGCTAAAGTTTTCAAATGTTTCTTCCCTTACATCCTCCATTTGAATGATATCAAACAACCTTGAATTTGCATATTCTTGGTATTCTTCCATTTATTCTTGCATGAAATTGTAGGTTGGTAGTTTGAGAGTGATTGGAAATATAGGCTCTTGACCATACACCAAAAGAAATGGTGATGATATCAGGGCTTGCTTCACTCTAGTTTTATTTGCCTAAAGAGCATATTTAATAAATTTATGCCATGTTCTTGATTGTTGTACTGTAGACTTTTTAATTGCTTTCATAAAATTTTTGTTTATTGATTTTGAGAATCCATTACCTTAATGGTAATGATTTGATGAGAACTTAAGATTTATTTTATTATCATAGGCCCACTCAATCATCTTAATAGATATAAATCCTAATCCATTATCACAAACTAAAGATACCGATGTCCCAAATCTTGTACAAATGTTCTCTTTCAAGAACTTGATTACATATTTAGGTCTACATTATTTTGTTGCCACTTCTTCTATCCATATTCTACAATAATAAGTAGCAGTAAGAACATATTTGTGTCCATATAAATAATTAGGGTTAATCACCCCCAAAAATTCCAAACCCTATTGAGCAAAAGGTTTGTCAATCATAACAAGTGTCAATGACATAGCTACTTTTGGTTCCTTTGTGTTGAATATCTGATATTGATGACACTCTCTAACATGTTTATGCCCATCCTTGAAGATGGTGAGCCAATAATATCCTACCTTTAGGATATTGTGAGATATTTTTTTTCAAGAAGGGAGTCCACTTATAAGCTTTTCATGAAAGGTACTCATGATCTCAGTTGCTTCTTCCTTTAAAACACATCTTAAGTATATTCATTCATAATTCTTCCTAAAGAATACCCCATCCTTGATCAAGAAATATAATGACTTGAGCCTCAAAGCTCATCTTTGTTCTCTACTCAATCCTATAGGATAAGAACCATTGATTAGAAGATGAATAATTACATCATACTAATTATTTGGTTGGAATTGTTGTCTATCAACCTGCATGACATTAAATTTAGGATTAGTATTAGAAATTATTTGAATCAATCCTTGACACCTTACCAACTTGGTAGTTTTTATTTAAAAATCATAGTCTTGGAGTATAGACATCCATTTACCATTTCTCTCTCCTAGTTCACATTGACTAAGCATAAGTTTAGTATCAGGATCTAGCAATATTGCATGCCCTTTATTCCTAAAAATATGTCTAAACTTTTTAAATGCCTTAACTAAATCAAATACTTAGTTGTCAATCAGAGAATAATTTAACTCAACATTCTTAAAATTAGTACTCATAAATGCAATTGGATGATCACATTTATCTATTTTATAAGTTAAAATAATAACTATAGTATGTTCTAAAGCAAAAGAATAAAGATAAAAATATTTTATGAAATTAGGACTTATCAACACCCGTGCCTGTCTTATTGATTCTTTAATGTCCTTGAAGTCTTTTTTTGTCTTTTCATTCTATATGACTTTGACATCCTTATTTAAAATACCATTAATTGGCTTCACAATTTCTGCAAAACTAGAAATAAACTTTCTCACAAAATTGATTTTATCAAAGAAAGACTTTAATTTTTTATATGCTTAGGGGGTTCTATTTTGGATATGGCATCAATTCTATTAGGATCTATAAAAATCCCATCTTTGGTTATAACTTGTCCTAGTAGCTTCCCTTTTATAACATAAAAAATGCTTTTCTTGGGTTAAGGGAAATTCCATACCTTCTATAATGTTCAAATACTTGTTTTAAATACATAATATGGTGTTCCCTATCTTTAGAGAACATAGTTAGATCATCCATATATATAATGATGCATTTACCTATAAGACATTGAAAGGCGTGGTCCATAGCTCTTTGAAAAGTTGCTCCTACATTTATTAGTCTAAAATCCATTCTTTTGTAGGCAAAAATGCTCCACATTATTGTAAATGTAGTCTTCATTCTATCCTTCTTATTTACAAGTACTTGATTATAACCTATAAAACCATCTAAGACAGACATTATAGCGGAACCACTAATAATTTGAATGACCTATTCAAGGGAAGGTAAAGGATAATTATCCTTTTTTGAAGATCTATTTAAATTTATAAAGTCTATACATAATCTAATTTCTCCATTTTTATTTCTAATTAGTACTAAGTTAGCTACCTAGGTATAATGTCTAATGGGAAAAATTATTTTTGCATTTAATAAATTCTTAACCTCTTTATAGATTAATGGTTCTAAAACAAGATTAACAAGTCTTTGATTTTGTCTGAAAGGTTTACAATATTATTTTAATGGAATGGTATGGGTAATGAATCTAGGAGAAAAGATCTTTAAGTCTTCATAGGACCATGCTATAACATTGTTGTACTTGGTCATCAACTCCTTAGCCTTTCTAGACTCTTAGTTTGTACAAATTGTACCAATATTTACTAGCTGGGGTTGACTTGGAGTTCCTATGTCAACTATATTATAATCTTTCCATTTCACTTTCGGAACTTTAATATATTTAACTAGTTTATCTTGATCAAATAATCTTTCTAAGGCAATCATGCCTTTGAGAATTTTGTTGTCATTGAATTGTATCACTTTGTCATCAACTTTGTCTTCATTAAGAGAATTTTCATTGACCTCATCAATGATATGAGACTCAAATACTCCTAAGTTATTCATGAAGTTTATGATTTGTTGATCATTATTGAATACTTGCAAATTATTGACAGTGAAGAACTAAGGGACATGGCACCAATTCAATGCTAAGCTTTTCCAACTTGGAACTTTGATCTAGCATAAGGTTTGCTACAGTTGAAGTGAGTTCATCAACAAACTAGTTCTCTTCTCTAGGGATTGAAATAATGTTAAAGGCATCAAAGTAATTAATTAGGTCCCACACTCTAAACTTACATTTCTTAAGATATTTCAATTTACATTGGGATTTGCTTCTAATTTTATTAACTACTAGTTCAAAATCACCATTTACTAGTATTTCTTTGACCTTATGTTTAATGAAAAATTATAATCTTAAAATTAAAGATTCATACTCTACCAAATTATTAATACAAGGAAACTAAAGTTTGTAAGAAGCCTTAAATTCCTTTCCAATGGGATTGATTAGATCAATTCTTACTCTAGATCTAGATTTACATCTAGCACCATCAAAATATAATTTTCACAGGCATAACATGAGAGTCTTTATAGTCACATTCTTGGGGAGTATCAAGAGTGTAAACACTTAAATTAGAATTGACCATGTTGACCCTTTCATTTGATGCATTGTATTTAGTGATCATGTGTTTCATTTTTGGCTCCCTTTCAATCCAAATTTGATTAGGAACTCCCTTTCATGGAAGCCACATATGAACTTAGTTCAATCTCTACTTAGCAACATTCCATAAGCATATAGAATGTCCACAACTTGAATGCCTATAAATTATTGTATCCTTTGCTTTGAAGTAAACTGCATATGAACATTCATCAATTCACCATCTAATTTAACCCTTGATTTGTCTAATTGAGTAAATACTCTATCAAAATTGATTGGAGTTAAACCAAGTTTTTCACAAATACCTTTTGGCATGATATTTTTAGAGGCACATAAATCTAACAAAAAATTATGTAAATTTTTACCAAAAACTCTAATTTTTAGTAAGAAAGGTGGAGCCTCTACTTTGTTCTTGTATATCACTACATTGGTATTTACAACCTTTTGTGATTTACTAGGATTTTTGGATAATGACTCTAACAAAAAATATCTTTATTCAATAATTTGAGTCAATTCATGTAAAGTGATATTATATTTAAGCTTTTTCATATACTCAACTATATTATATCCACTCCTAGTGGAAGAGCTAGATGCATCAAAATTATTTCTAGTGGTACTTTCCTTTGGAGGTTCTAGATTGTTATCTATTGTAGGATTAGGAGGAGTATCAAAATTGTTTGGTGGAGTTGAACTAGTCAATGGTTTCTTTTTTCTCTATTATTCAGTGGGTAAGTCTTCTTCAGATATTGTTGAAAATCATGAGTCTCCTCTAGAGTATCTTTAGGTTCATTCTCATCTTGGAATGGAAAATCAAATGTCTCCACCATGAGAGTTGTGTCAATAGATTTGGATGACTTTAAAGAACCAGATATATCTACAATATTATCTTTATTAGGTTCACCTTCAAATATATCTAACTCATCTTGAAATAATTAAAAAGCATTGTAAAACTCTATATAGTCCAATTCATCATGATTTGAAGTGTTATGAACTCTATAATATTCAATTAAAGCTACATCATATATGTTTATTTTAGGAGTGTTATTATTGGTAAAAGAATCATTGTTATTATTATTATTTTTGATATTGTGAAACTTGTTTGAAGGTCTATTGAACCTTTGATAGGAATAATATCTATTAGAATGTTCCCTATCATTACCTACATGTCTTTGTAACTAAAGAAAATCAGTACTCAATTTTTGAACCATTTTGGCTATGGAGTAATTTTCACTTTAGGTGCCTCTAAATTATGAAATTGATTACTCTACTAGCTGTTGGCACCATAGCTCTTTGATCTTGTGGGTGAGATCCATTTATAGTGTTAATTAAGAACCCTAGGCTTTGGAATGACTTAAAGGTAATTGATTCAACATTGGGGCTTGGTTCAAAGTATGCATGTGTATGATTGGCATTTAGAATGACATTTAATGTAGAGAAATTAAGATTGAAATTAGGAATAACATATGCTAACTGATCTCAAGGTTACATTTGATCACTAATTTTTACAGCTTTAGCATAGGCTAAGGCCAATGTATTTATAATTCCAACAGATCTTTTAAAAAACATAGAAGTCATTAGATCTAAAGCATCCTTATAAATATCTAAAGTTAAAGTTTTATTAGGTCTTTAGAAAGATATAGTTCTACTAAATATCTTTTAGAATCTGACATTAAAAGCTCTAATGGTTTCACTTGAATCTCTTTTTAAAGTAGTAAATTGTTGATAAAGGATACAAGGACTAATGATCTTTTCAAATTGATCATTGAAAATACTATTGAAGTCATTCCAACTGGTAATGTAATTCTTAATGAGTTTGAGAAACTAATCATATAATACATCTTTGAAAGTAAAAGAAAATAATCTACAAGCAACATCTTCATGAACAATATTTAACAATCTTAAAGTAGCCTTAAAGGAATTGATATGTTCTTCAGAAATAACTACACCTGTAGGACTGAAAAAAGGTAAATACTTCTTAGGATTTATAGGCAAGTCATGTACTTGACTAGGCACATTGATGGAAGATCCACCCAACCAAGACATACCTTGATAAGGATTGAACACAAGAGCATCATGAATAGGTGAAGTAGGTTGAGATTTAGAAACACTGCACTTACCTTTATCCACTCTTGCTTTCCTATGATTCTCAAAATAAATAAGAGGTAGCCTTGTCTTAGACCTCGACCTATTACTTATTCTTTATAGTTCTAGCTTGTAAACTTTGAATCTTATGCAAAATACAATGTATGAACCTTCTCTTTGCAAAGAATAATGATTAAATTTATATGTTAAGCAAAAATTGCACAATTCATATAATTATTTCCAAAGGATGGCTATATTTAAATGGATTAGCTCAAATATACCTCCAAATTTGAAAATATGAGTGATCTTTACACTTTTGAGTTCAAATAAACTTAAATTTGCAAAGAATAAACCAATCTTTGAATAAAATTGCTATCACTAACCTCAAACATGTTAGATTCACAAAGCTTAAGCTAGCTTTACAAAAATTTATCGTGAATCTTCAAAGAATAGCTATCTTTAGATAAATAAGCTTAAAGATAGTCTAAAACCATGAATATCAATGATCTTTACACAATTGAGCTAAAAAAAACATAAATATGAAAAGAATCAATTGATCTTTGAGTAAAATTAGCTAAGATACTTCAAATTCACAAAGCTTTACCTAAAGTCTCTCATTCTAGTGCCAGTGAAATGTTGCCTATTGATGCTTGAAATTGTATCATAGGGTTTACAAAGTGTTAATAAACACTTCTCATTTCTAGATTCAAAGAATATATTGTATGAGTATATGGTTGTGATCTTCCTGAGATCTTTGGTGGAATATCGATAAAGCAATTAAATATTTGACAAAATGATAATATAACTAGTTGTTGGGATCAGTTGTGGTCTAAAAGCTTGCTTATGAATAGGAAAATAATTTGAACTAAATATAGTGAATTATGATCAAAACCTAAAGTCTAAAGTCTAAACTAGCATGTATATTTATAAATGAAAGCTAAGCTATAATGTTTTGATTAAAATAAAGAACAAATGGGAAGGGTAGGGATAAAAGAAGGTGAATATTGTCGATCTTCAATCTAGACATTATGACAAAGTTTAAATTTCATTTAAACATGCACTCAAACAAATATATGGCATGAAATAGCCAACAACATAGATCCTATCATATACTAGGTTAATGTCTAAGGATATTTGAAACAATTCAAATAAGAAACTAGAATCATTTTAAAGGTTTAATTTCACAAGTAAATTGAATGATCACATCTTCAAGAAAAGAAAAGGAAAATTCAATAAATCTAAGATCTTTCAATCAGTTTAGCATAAGCACAAATTAACAACTCTACATTCAAATATGCACATCTAGAATCTATAAAAACCATTCAATTCTAAACATCCAACCAGTTAATTAAGGAATAAACCATAATAACAATCATGTAAATAAATATTAGACAATCTTTATAGAATCCTTGCTTGCATTACTTGCTCAAAATTTACAAAATAGTTTTTGCACAAAAACTCCCTTGCTTTTACAAATGATAATACCCCTTTTATAGAAGACTTTGAGGTATGTTGGTCAATTATATAAAATGATAATTAAAAAAGTGTCAAGGATAAAAATCCTTCTACAACATTCTAGAATCATACACTTTATAAAATGGACTAACCTATAAGCAATGCACTTTACAAGTTTGCACATGCTTTTACAATATATTATCTTTTCAAATTATATACATATTTCTAAACAAGATAATATTCTAACTCAACATATTTGAATTTGAGAAGCTCCTCCAATTGTACTCTTCTACTTTTACTACTTCATCTTCACTGCTTTATCATATTACCCATCAATCAGTCTAAGGTTGATAATTGGCTCCACAAACAACTCTTCTTCTTGATTTGACATGTATTTCAAGTCTTGTCAACCATATTCATTACTTCCTTTATGATTATATCATCCCTAATTTTCTCCTCTATAAATAGGATCATGTCCAAGATCATTTTATTATCTACCCTTATTTTGCCTTGGCTTTGATTTTTCACCTCTTACATGAATTGGGTTACCCTATGTTAGAACTCCTCATCTATTATTAAGCTAATGGGATTAGGAGTAGTTGGGTCTTTGATCAAGATAACCAATATATACATTATCCTATCTCTAACTATTTAAAGTCATTTGAAAGGTATTCCAAGTTCTTGGACCAATTTTTTCAATCTTTGATCTTCTCTATCAATACTACCATAACCATATTTAAATCAGCTAGGCTTACTATTTTAAACTCAAGAATTTGACCATCCATCAATATAGTGATCAATTCCTTCACCTTATTAATTGAAGCCTACCATTGATTGACTTGTTACACCACCATGGAATATTTCTTGTTTACCATGTCCATCTTAGATTTTATAGTTTTTAGAGTGCTGAACGTATCATAAAGAATGCCTTCAAACTTGTTGACAATATCCCTTGGTACTGTTAAGATAGACTATTTCTCCAAGTTCCTCTTTTGTGGCTTTATGGATTTGATATCATCTTTCAACTATTATTATTGTGCTTGAGCTAGCTCTAATATATTTTCCATAAATATTGGATCCTCACTAGGTCTTTATCCCTTCTCCTAGGTGAAATTAGTCAAGGGATCTACCTTTTGACATATGATTTATTCACCACCCTGCTTGACTATTTTCTTAGTCACTCTTTGCAAACCAATAGTTCTTAGGTCAAGCCTAACCCCAAATAAATATTGGGTCACATGTGGAACCGGGACCTCTACTCGTGATTCAGCTACTAGCTAATTTGGAGTATCCAATCTCACTACTTCTTATAGAAGAATGATCCAAGGTTTTGATTCTTGTTGTAGAGGGATACTAGTGGCTTTCACCATTGCCCATGGATGGTGAATAGTGAGAAAATTTTCTATCCTTGGCTCATAAATGAACCACTTAGGGATAGTTGGAAAATATAATATGTTTTCCTCTCTAAACAAGTTGAATTCACTCAAAGGAGGAGTGATGGTTACTCTTGGTTTCTTTGCCTTTGAAAAAATCATAGTCTTGGATTTTATATTAGGAGTGTCAATAGGAACCAAGTCTAAATAATTCCTTTTATCCTGCTCTTGCTTAGTCTTATCAACACTTGATTATTATTTATTTGAATCTATCTCATAATCCATGTATAACATATTTAATCCATCCTTAATAGACTCATTAGGATTTAAGGCTATCATATGTACCTCCTCTTGAGGTATATCTTGCTTTGTTGCCTTAGATGATTTAGGATCTGATGCAATTAAAGAAATTTCATTAGGATTCCTATCTTCTAGTCTATGTTCTATTTGTACTTATACTATGGGAAGCTTGGAAGAACTGACACTAATCAAGTGATACTGCCTAGGGCTTAGTTGCCACATATCTTCCATTTTCTGGTCCCTATTTAATCTAGACTCAAGTTTTATGTTGTGCTCCTTCAATATTTTGGAAACTTCATAGATTAAGGATGATTTAATGTATATGAAGTCAAATGAACTAGGCTTATGTTCATATGGTACATTAAAAATACCTTAGATCCTTAAATGCTCATTTACCTTACCATTAAGGTCCCATTGCCTAAGATCATCCATTTGTAGGTTGAAAGACAACATATATTTTGATGAAATATCAATGTAATCCCACTATATAAAAGTGGCCTTGCCAATTTATATAAGAAAAATGTGTAGGAGACCCTTTATCTTAGTTTTTCAAAGGCCATCTATACCATGGAACAATTGGTAGGCCACCTCTTATTTAGCTAGTTTATCAAGAACATGGACTGGCAACTTGAGAGGAGAATTTTGAGTTTCCTCAATCCTTATGATAACATAATCAAGGTAAAACCATATATATTCTATTTCTTCAATAGATTTCTTGATTAGAGGGCTTACTATCTCCTTTGGAATACTAGTTATAGCTTCACTTAATGTAGGGTAGACATAATCAAAAATAAATTGGATGTGGTTTCTATACTTATATATGTGCAACTTGGAATAGTACTATGAAATGGTTTGGGTATCACTTGGAGAGCATTCTTTCTGGTTGGGAATCTTTGTGGTTGCACACATGGTATATAGAAGATAAGGCATCATGTAAAACTCATTTTTCTTCCTATGCATGATTGCATATATTTGTCTACTCAGGGAGATGCTGATTATCTCACCCAATGGAAGAATTATCACCTTTTCAATGATGAAATACACCATGGGAACCCACATTAGATTTACATACACTGTAGTTTCACACCCTTATAACTTGTTCAACATTGTCATCACCATACTGATTGTAGGTCTAAACTGACTTATTAGGATGTTCTTTATAGGGTTTATAATAACTTAGTTACCAAATTCTAACCATATGGCTAGGGTATCCATCATGTTATGCTCTTTATCCCATGAATTAATAGAGGTTAGTTCAATTTTGGGCTTGAGCAACTTGTAATAAAACTCAAAGGAAATTAGGAAAATGTAGGCAACTTTCTTCTAATTATGTTCATTAGTTAACATGCCTTTGCCTATCTTAGCTTCCTTAAAAATGGGACCAAGAATATTAATGCAATGAATTACCTCTAGTTTTATAGCTGCATAATGAAGTCTGATCATCTAAATGGCTATAATGTCATTTTATAGTCTCTTTGATGAGAGAATATTCTCTTCTTCCTTGGTGATCACTAGTTGGTTTTCAATTATCTAGAACAATTTAGAATAATTATTATCCCCTATGTTCAAAGAAGCAACTAAAAACTTGGTGTCCTTGAACACACATCCTTCAACATCTGATGTCAAATATAGCTCAACTTATTCCTTTGAAACATGTTTATGGGCTGTCATTGCTATAATTCTAATCGAATTATTCAATTACAGACAACAATTTAACTTTTTTTGCTAATTATAGTAAATCTAGAGACAATTAGAGCAATCCATACACCTTAGGGATTTTGGAGGTTCACACAAAGCTTTTATGGCAATAAGCTAGTTTTAAATGTGAGATTATGTGACTTAAATTGCATTTGGATTGCATATTTATATATTTTACATGCTTGGGTTCATAAGATATCTAATTTGATGTGTTTTAATTATGTTGCATTGCCATGTCAAGCTACTCATTTATTTAAAATATGAATATTTGTCACTTTTAGACACATGTCATTACCTTTTGAAATATTGAAGCTTGATCAAATTCACACCATTAATATCTTAAGAAGTATTCTTAGCCTTAACTTCATCATGGGTTTTTGATCTTCCATTTGAGCTCCTAAGAGTGTGCCACTTGGCAGCTCCATGGGCTCTTTGTGTACTTGTAAATAGTATTCATTAATTAAATGTTCTCATGACATGTAATAAATTCTCATTTAATCTAGGCCTTTTGAATTGTTGAATCCACTCACACCGTTGATCTTGAATGTATGATCAAATACAGGCCATCGGTCTTCCTTCTATGGAGTTAAAATCACACTATTGATCTATTGACAGCATGATCAAGCATGGGCCATCGATCTCCATATTTTTAAAAAATATTACATATGAGCTATATATCTACTTGATCACTCACCAAGAGTATGACACTTGTCACTCTCACATTCCTTTTTAACATCCTTGACATGTTGACCTTTACTTGCCATTAGATCTATTACTAATTTAATGAGATCATGACACTAGTCACTCTCATGTTTGATTTTAGAATCCTTTGACACTTTGATTATTCACTTACCATCGTATCTCCCTTATACTATTAACACATACCATAAATCAATTTCTTTGACTTATTGACTCTATCTTTGCCCATAGATCATTGATCTTCGCTTCAAGTTCCTGAAATCTTACCACTTGGCATCTTCACATTTAATTAGTACATGCAGATATAAAATCAACGACATAAGAACTTGGGATATATGTAGAGACTAAGTATAAAATTTTAGACTAAGGTTTCATATGTGTTAATAAAAATTATTAAAACTTAGGATAAATTTAAACTATCTAAAATATAATAAAATGTTTCCACATAAATATGAATCCTACGTAAATTTGAATCCATTTCAAAAGGAACTTAGGCTAAAACATTTAGACTAAGGTTTTTAAAACTTATTTAAACATGGATTCAATTAATTGATTAAAGACCAAAAGTTAACAAAAAAGGGTTAAATTAACACTAAAACATAGAACCCTAAACATTGTTCATTCAAATGGAACTCCATTAAATCTATAACATGGGAACACAAGAATAAAATGTTATCAACATTAGATAAATTCAAACAAAGAATATTCTAACATGTCATTTAAGCTATATGAGAACCATGATATTCAAATAATGCAATTTAATCAACTTGAATGCACAATTTCTAACAAAATTTACAAAATTGACCAAGGGTCCTCATTTTTCAAAAATGGGGGTATGTTGACCTCAACACCTACTGTTAGGCTCATCTTTAGGAGGAAAGATACAAGGAGGATAATTTATCTATGACCACCAATAAATAAATATTTTTCAATACAAGACTAAGTGGGTCGATCAAGCCAAGAAGAAGGAAAAGAAAGTTGTTAAATTTTGGTCAAATGAACAATAGGTAACCAAATCTTGCTAAGATTCCATCCATCATCTTGATTTATATTACTTTGATTTTTCTTAATTTCTACAGACTTACAAATCCTTCTCTTCAAATAATGTTCTTATTTAGTAATAACTTTAACCTCATCCATGAAAATATGATGGACGGTGTTAAGATAATGCTTAGCTAAGGTAGATTTTTGAAAATGGTTATGTGAAAGTTTAGCACAATGTTCTTTTATCCTCACTAGGACTAAACATCTTGTTTCACCAATATATACTTTTCCACAACTACATGGGATAGAATATATTCCTTTATGACCAAGAGGATTGATCTAATATTTCACATTTTAAAACATGTTGTGGATCTTTCCTCCCGAGGATGAGCCTAGTAGTAGGCTCAAAATGTCAAGTTGAATAAACCTTGAATATAGTTTTCCATTTTTCAATTTATCTCACTACGCAAAAATAAATAATTTAATAGTTATATTATTGTTAATATAATGTTTTTTTAAAAATGTCATATACCTAAACATATAATAATAATAATAATAATAATAATAATAATAAGAATAAGAATAAAGATAAAAATAATATTGGATTAATGTTACTAGAGACCATATTAAACAATTAAGAACATTATCCATTAAGTGCAATTAAGTTTGACATTGATAGTCCATATTAGAAATTAATTTGACATATTTAAGTTTGTTATTGGAAACAAGTTATATCCTGAATGTGGATATACTTAGTTTTATATATGCCAAAAATGTGTCAAAATATATGGCACATGGAAGCCTAATGTTATGTTGCATAACTCTTATTCTAACACATGGTGTTCAAAATCATTTGTGTTTCATGAAAAAATACTCTAAATTTTTATATTTTTTATAATGGGAGATATGTTACTTTAGGATTTATAAAATATGGCACCAAGTTTTAGACCCACCCTACCAATCAATTCATACAAAAGATAGTATTATTCCATTCTTAAAGGCATTACCTTACAAGAGTGACATTGCACTCTGTGCTACTCTCATTGATTTCATGGCACATGTAAAATTGACTATCAAATATAAAAAACTAAAAATTATAAAAGAATATATAAAGTAAGCAAGAGGGTTGCTTAGATTAGGTAAACTTGTCTCAATATTTCTACACTTAACACCACACTATTAAAAAATAGGCTCATTTATAGGCTTTGTTATGAAATAAATGTAAAGAAAATCACTAATGGTGTTTATTGGGGATAGTTATGGTGATCACCATCAAATTTTGACCACCAAAAAATGTAGCGCCCAATACAATGAAGAATGGTGCATTGAGTAGGGCCCCTGATTATGGGAAGGGATGACTTATTCACCATAAATTCCTAAATTCAATTCAATGATCAACCACCATTTGAGTCCTACATCCAATATTATCTAGCACCTATAAATTAAGGATGTGATGGATAAAATAAGAAATGTATTAAGGATATACCTATTTAAGTATAACAATGAGGATGATGCATACACCTTTGCTAAAATCTATGTGGAAGTTGATATATATTACAACTAGATTGAATATTCCCAAATATCAAACACTATTATTGAGAGTAAAAGATAGATTATGAAAACATGAATTAGTTGTATGATATATCATGAATCCATAAAAATTTATGATTGTTTGGGTGGAGGAAGCTACTAACTCTTAAACATTGTCCAATAAATTGCCATTGTCACACGTTGTCTAATAAACTATCAATGTCATTATCTATTATGTTGAATGGAATTTCTAGAATATCTAGAGACAAATATAAAAGTTATATTAACTATATGATCCATAATATAATTTCTCCAACCTAATAACTAGATGTATAGTTAAATGGATAAATAGTTCTATCATTGATTATATACATAACATGTATGCCATCTAAAGATGTTATAGATGATGTTTAAATATCTCCATCCAAGATATGTTTTATATGGATGCCTTTTTGGTGGCCCAATCAGACCAATTTTTTTTTGGTTTTGATACATATTAACATGGGATTAGTGGTCCCACACCCAATCAAGACCAACCAAATCTTGTCGTTGAACTCATTTATGAACTAGTTATTGCCTACGTATTACTAGAGGAGATAAAGAAGTTCTTAATGGAAGATTTGGGATTCCTTCTAAGGTTTTAATTAGGCATAGATATCAATCCTTATTTTTACTTCTTATAGTCACTTTATATTCCCAAGGCTTCATTTCATTTGTGTTTAATTGATAAACAAATTGTATAATGTAACTACCTTGGTTGGCCTAGATATATCAATGGTGGTGGTGGTGCAAGTGGTGGGGGAGAAGGAAACATTAGCTGGGTGGAAAAGTGATTGGATGTTAGTGGTAAATAAGTGACCAATAAACATATCATACATCAATTACCTATGTTCAAATAGTAAACATATTAGGTGCTTTCTAGTAGAGAACACACTACAAGATAAGTAGAAACATGTGAAACTACTGAAGTGGTTTAGTACCAACTTGGAGAATAATAGAGCTCCTCTATTTACCATTGAGAATATTTTTTTGAATGGAACAATATCTTTGGAAAAATATAAAATCCATAAAGTTGAGGGATATGACAATTTTACTATCAGATGGTAGGCACTTGACAACCTTTACCACCTACCTATCTATAATGTTAGAGGGAGCGGTGGTGGTGATATAAGAGGGAAAGTGGAGAGAGAGGGAGAAGGATAATAAAATATTATATATTTCAAGGGGAGAGGGTGAATAAAATATTATATAGTATGAATTTAACTAATAGGTTGAGTAAAAATTAAAAGGAAATATGACAAGTCAACTTTAGATCCATCTGATTCTTCCATCCAATTGGTCATTCTTTCTCTTCCATTTGTCTAGTCATTCTTTCTCATGGAGTGCCCATTAACATAGCTTATGATTTGATTCACTTCTCTTGATCAACACCATAAAATCTCATTAAGATAGTGGGACTTGGTGAACTTGAGCTCAAACTTGTAATAGGGGTAGTCTTCCTATTATATCTATTTAATATTACATTGTATATGAGATATAAATACTATAAAATAAAACATGGATTTATGATGACCATTTTAGATTAGTCATAACTATAAATTACATGATAATATTTTGGGATGGTGATTAAATATCATGTACCATCCATCTATATAATTTCTAGAATGAAATTAGCTTTATTATTGGTAATGGTCACTTATACACTTGATCCACCTATTGTTTGGACTTGACTAGGCATAAGAGAGTAGTGGGTGTGAACTGGGGTTTGAAGGAAGTTTAGCTCATAGGGGGAATGTTAAGAATTCCCTATGATAGGAAAATAATGAGAGGAGTAACCACATTCTGATAGGGATAGTATGAATACTACCAACAAACATAGTATGGATGGGGACATTAATGTAGGACAAATATCCCTAGATATCTAATTCAAAGGTCCTTACATTCTCTTTCTTTAGATGGATTTAAAGCCTAGATATCCCAATCTTGAAGAAATATATCATTCCAAATGGGTAGGATAAAGTAAGCCATTGTCTATCTCCTATTTAAATATCTTCTTCCCATGGTAATGGTAATTGATCCCGAATTTGGTTAGCTAGATCAACCTAATCTATTGATTAGTTCCTTATTAGAGGTAATTGATAACCTGAATAAATGGATGAACCAATTTTAAGACAAAAAGGGTCAGTTAAATCCATATGGTTAGTGTATATTATGGAACTTGTGTCTTAGTCAAACTCAACTAAGGCTATTTGATTTAAGGTAGAGAGGGCCTAGATCCAAATTTATTGTATGTGATCCTCTTCAATCAAAGTTATCCCTCCCCATTAGAGATTAGATCAAATCAAATTAGATATAAGATGTCTATTATCCTTATTTGGGTAATAATTCATTTGATTTTGTGTCCAAGGGGTTATACCCTTTTTGGTGCAGATAAGAATAAGGGGGCCAAGTAAATGGTTTCCTTAATCCCAAATAGTTTTTTAATAATCTCACTCTCTTAAGGACATAAGAGTCAGAATGGAAATAAACATTCTCTTTATTGATGTTCAATTGTTTTCTAAAGACTACACAGACCTCACACTCTTCCTTCCCTTAGACTATGAAGAATAATCTTATAGTCTAATGAACATACATAACTCAAATCTCAAAGTTACTCTACTTTAGAGCTGGACTCTTCCTTCCCAACTTTATTAATCTCACTTTCCTTTGCCTTGGGTGTTAGAAATAACTATTCAGTGCTCTTCTTAAAGTGAATTGAAATCTCGATGGCCTACAACTGACATCCTCTCACACCCTTTGAGTTCCCTCTATCTTGGAAAATAGTCCACACATCATGTTTTTTTGATGTTGGTATTTAACCCTAAAATCTAGATTAGGGGAATCTAAGGTTAAATGGGGAATAGATAGCCTAGGGCATAAATATGGTATAATATCTATAAAATTAGGACAATTGTTTGTGAAACTAAAATAATTATATATTGAATTTATTGTATTGAGATGATAAATATATAAATTACAACTATTCTAGATATTATAATGAAAACAAGATACTTATCTAGTTCTGATATTAATATAGATATGGATCTAGAATAGGTAGAAAGTGGACCAGATATGGAATCTAGAATATTCACTTGATTCTATAAATTTTACCTATTTAGACACATATACTTGTGTCAACCTAAGATGGCTACACTAACATTAATATATAACCTAGATGCATGTGTCTAATATGGAATACCTACTAAAATTAGATGCAAGCACCTAGATGCTTATGGGTTTTTCATCACCTTCACTCTTGTGCATTCAAATCTAGATCATGGACTATTTATCCTTGTCAAATAACAAATACCTAGTTCTTCATATTCATAGTAGATGTGGGAAAAATGGTTTAGTGGGCACATACTATCAAACTACCCCAAAGATCCCTTTGTCAATGAGCATTGGCTACATATCCAATACTCCAAATAGGGCCTCAAAATTTTGTATTTATCCCCTATGTGTTGGCTTATGTGTAAATCATGCACTATGTGATAAGTAAGTACAATGACCTAGCTTGTAACTTAGAAAATATAGCTCTTGGTATTCTCCTTCATTACTTAAGACCTGTAGATGTGTTAACCTTATGACTGATATGGAAATATGAGAAAATAGGGAAGATTTTGATCACTTGAGATCTTGATAGAATGCTTTTGATAAGTTTCCTTGGTACCTTTAGGTATTTTATATGTTCTTCTAAGTGAGGAATGAATGAGGGTTGATATTATATTTATATCAATTTTATTGGAAAATATCTAACATTAAAGCTCTTAGGTTGACCTTTAGGATAACTTTAATTTATAAATTAGATAACTTTAGGGCACTAGATGCTTGCATCAAGTAAGTACAATTGTGTCAATGTAGGTATTTAGCTATGATGTAATTTTTTAGATAATAGAAAAGTAGGTATAGGTCTAAAACTTATAGAGGTGGAAAATAAATAGGTTTATAACTTTATAGGTAAGATGGAATGCATGGTCATCAAAATACATAGGTCAAACTAGGAGATAATTAACTAGGCATACAAAAATAGTGTATGCGAGCCTTTTGTTAGTGGGAAAGGTATAAAATCTAAAGGTGCATCCATGATATGTATTTTCTAAGTGTATAAAACTGAGGTGCTATATAATTCAAAAATAGTGTCTATATTTCTCCCCTTTTAATCTAGTAATGAAATTACTAGTTTAAAGAAAAATGAATGAACACACCTTGTCTTTACTTGAGTCCAACTTGAGTGATTTGTTGGTGACTGAATTATAACCAAGAGAATGCTATAATATATAATCAATGCATATAATCTGAAATTAAAAGTATTGAAATTGAAAGAGAGAAAGGTTTAGGAGTACACTTATGTATTGATGCAATTATCTTTCATTTTAGTAATTTAATTTGAAATATATATCATTGTGAATCATTGAAACTAATATTAAGACAAATATAAATCTATAAAGTACATATATCTAAGGAGATAGAGAGAGATAGGAGGGTACATGCTCACAATCTTGGAGAAATGATGGATTGCCACCTAATAGTTGAAACTAGCTCAACAATGTAACCCAATCATAATTATAACCTAGTGAGTGTGAGTGAACTACATCAATTCACACTATCAAACTAGTGAATTTGGATGATGCAATCAAGTCTAACCTATAAAATTGGCAAGATTGAGTGTATAATCACCTCAACCATACCAAAATGTGAACCAACTACTATAATAGATTAGCTCAATATAGTCCATAAAATTCCAATATGGTGGGTGATGATAGTCCCTAAAAGTGTTATGAATATGGAATTGATTTTATTTTGAAATATTAGATACACATTTCATAACATTTACACATGAGATATGTTTCATGTTGAACTATGTACAATAATGGTACCAATGTATATAATTATACCATAAATGTGTATCTGAATCATATAACTATGTAATTTGGCTAATTTGAAAACTGTGTAAACATAGTGAACATGCTTTGAAAGCATTCCCCTAATATATATGGATAAATATGAAAACTAATATAAGTACCAATGTGGAGGACATGTTTCCAAAACATGCCCCCGTTGTAATCTAGGTATGTTGTGTACTGAACAAGTATGGAAAACATGCTCCCAATGTATATCTAAAACTATGACTAATGTGGAATTCATTCCTCTATGGCATGCTTCCACTAATATGCCCCCTATTTTTAAAGTGACGGAAGATAAAAACCGGTAGTTACCTCACCTCAAAAGGATAAAATAACCATGTAATTTGTGAATGAACCATGTATCATATAAAAGGAACATGTCTAGGTAGATATATCATTGAAGCATGAATAATGTGGTCACACCAAGTATTAAGATGCATAATGTGAATCATGGAAACATCTAGATAGTAACAACACAATAACAACAGGGAAATCAAGCACACACATAAGATCACTCAAAAGCAAGTCAAAAGATAATGGTCGAAGGAGACCACAAATAAGGGGCATGTTCAAATAATGAATAATCAAAGGAACATGACTTAGTCAAATGTACACAAATATGGAAATAACATATTCAAATGTCAACATACACAAACAATGCCATAATTAAATGTTGAATAGGTAAACAAAGTTACCGGGGCTACAAATAATGGATTTTATTTAAATTCTTAAATAAGTAATACAATAGTAAGGAAAGACACTCAAGCATGTGATTAGATGAAAGTATAATTAAATAGCATAAATATAACATACTAGTTCATAGATATATGTGTTAGAATTTTTTTTAAGTACATAGCATATCAAATACACTACAAAAGATATAAACTTGGGTAAAGGCATGTGTAAGTACATATGTCATATCAAACATGATAATGTAAAATGACCATATAATGATGTAATCTAGATGTTTTGTGATCATATATATGGATGCCCCCAACATCCTAATGACATGAGTAGAGGGAAATGACAACATTTAAAAGTTTATATATCATGTATCTGTGTATGCCTAAATCACACTCAAAAGATGTGTGAAACACATGTATATAAGAAAATATTGATATGCCATCTACCAACATGGAAAAAACAACATATATGTTAAGGAACTAATAAGATATGTAAATGCTAAAAATATTTTTGTATTTTTGAAGTGTTTTGATTATTGTTTTTTGTGTATTTTTAGCATATGTAAGAGGACTAATCAAGCAGGTCCTCATCATCAAAAGGTACATGATCAATTGAGGAAATATTAATTTTTTGTTTGTATCGATGTGTGACCACATTTTCAATGTTTTTGTGGAATTTTATTCTAGTAGCCATTAGTGGGGAAGGGTGGACATACCCATCATAGTGTAAGAAAATCTCCCTACCCTTAAAAGCAAACATGATACACATATCTACACTACTCAGTGTTTCATTCCAATAAGTGAACCAACGTTGTCTAAATTCGAATGTCAAATATGGATCCCAATATAATATCCATGTTATATTGGGGATCATCTACAGTCCACATGCTATTGGTAAATTGATGTACCTAGGATATTTTGATATCAACAATGAGTATGCTAATTCTTTTGGATTATGTCCCAACTATTAAAGGAATGTAGTGCTACACATTGTATCCCAATTATTACTATCAAACTTGAGATGCTGATAATAAACTCCATTGATATTAATAGTAATATTTATATCTTCATGCCTTTGTCACTTTGATGGATTGTTTCCATGTGAATCTTTGGAAGTGGTTTGTCTTTTTCTCTTCTCAGGTGAAATTTGTATGCGATCCTCATTCTTATGTTTCTAAATTTGGTTTTACAATGTATGACATTGAATTGTATGATGGACATTTATATGATGATAGTTACAATATGCCAATACTTTATTAGAAATAATTTTACTACTCAATCTATGTCTATTAGAAGGTAAAGACATCATGCTATATTCAATTAACATGGAAAGTATTTTATCCATAGTATCCTAGTTTGTTGTGATTTTTATAATATGTTGTGGAATCATATGAGAGAGATCCACCATATTTACATGATATATATACATTTAAACATTACATATTTGACTTAATGTGTGAAGACAAGAGGGGTGTATCAAATAATAAGATTTTACATGTTCATCTACCATTTTTTTCTTAGCCCTTATCCTAATTTGGTTTCATATCTTTTATAGGTGAGTTTGGATTATATGTATTATGACTTGTAGGTGTGAATAGGTTATGTGGAATATGATTAAGTGGATCAAAATTAACTTTTTAAAATGTCTCATATCATGGGCTAGATCGTCATCATTATCATAATAATCTAAAATTTAGCCATCTTATTGCTTCATATTAACCAATAAAGGAAGCTCAAATATTTGAGGTGATTTCAATTTTGGTATCATTGCTTATTTTTGTATTGGTTCTTGTTATTGAGGTGTATCTATGTGTACTTCAATGTTTAGTGCCTAATCAATCTTTGGAGATAATGGATCCATTATACTTGAATTACCCACCTCATACGTTGGATTTTTTCAAGAGAAATACATTATGTAGGTGTTAATATTGTAGGAATACCCTCTTTATGAGAATGTATCATTTTGAAAAATTTTAAGGGTTCATCATCAATAAAGTCCCATCATGTATGAATTTTACACATCAATGTAAATTAGATGGGATGACATCCATCATGTGTATCCAAGGTCTACTAAAAGTAAATTATAATGTAATGATCATGAAATTACCTATAAAGTGGTTGTGATCATTTTTCCCCCAATGTCACATCCAAATTTATTTAGCCAATCAAAGGGCTATGTGAATTATCAGATCCCTTGATATGTTTCACTAATTTTTATATAAGATTGGTGTAAATACCCATGGTGGTTTGTAAATTTGTGATATAAATGTTTAATACTAATCCATTGTCAAAAGACATATTTTTTATACCCTTATTATATATAGTTACTTGTATTAACAAAGGTAACTCTTGGTCAATAACATCTTTAGATGGTAACTCTATTGGATCGAAAGTGATTAATTTTGCATTTTTTTGAGATCTTACATGATATCCACAAAGTAAGCTAGCTCAATATCACTCAAAACTTAGGTTTCACCTAATGCCTCATATAATATATCTTTATAGATAGTAGTTTTCTTAAAAAGTTCAAGGATGGAAACATTAACAGGTGTGTTGCTCAATTGGCCAACAAGGTCACATCCCTTAGATTTTATCACAAGATTTGGATTGGGGGCACCTATTTTATATTAATAGGTGGCAGGTTAGGTTGAGCACTTTTACCTTTATGAGTAGTGATACCATGGATTGTAGAATCCAATATAAGTTGTAGGTAAATAATGGGTGTAGGATGGTAGCTATCACTTAAATAAGATCTAGGTGGAATAAATGATCAAGATCATGCACAATGACAACTAGATATTTTCTCTATAGTATTTCAAAAGAAATTTTGAATAGAGACTAAGTGTTTTTTCTTTAAAAACCTCTAATTATATTGATAAATCTAATTATTTATTTAAATGGTACATTGAATTAACTTATTGTAATAACAAATTATCTCTATAATTACAAATTGTAACATAAAATGGGCTACATATATCCATATTTCACTTATGTATAGAAAAGGAAATCTATTTTTAAACTTGCAAATTTGTCAGGAAATCAGGGAACAACAAACATGCTCTTACTCCACTGGTTAGAATATTGCTCCTCAGATAGAGCACAGTATGATTACCAAATATATAAGCAATAGAATATGCGGAAATAACCAGAAACACAAGTAACTAGAATTCACCAATAGCACAGAATATGAGAGACAATACACTATTTTGTATTAACACTAACAGAAAAGAATACATCAAAGAGCCGCCACACTCTTTCACCTTACAGAGATTCGCCACACCTCAAGTGTACAGTAATTCTTCTCACACACACTCTCCTACACAAAAACGGTCCCAACAACCAACTCACACACAGAATTGGTGTTCACCTCACCAACCAGTCAGTAATAACCCTGCCGGTACATCAAGCACTCTATAGCACTTCAAGCTGATCTCTCATGAACCTGCAACCTGCAATTCAAAGACCAAGCTTACATGTAGATCACCAATGAGCTTGCAACAACCTGCAACTCATAGATCTTACAACTAGAAGGAACTCTTCCTTTCTATCTCATACCTTAAACAATACATGCCAATGGGTCTATAAATAGATCCTTAACTCAAACAATAACTAAGACTCTTAATTTGGACAATTGTCCTTGCAGCCCAAGACTCTGGGTGGTCTTGACATGCAAACTCATAGTTCACTTAACTAACTGTCCGTGAAACGAACACTTCGGGAACACACAGGCGACCGACGTCGGTCCCTGCTGGTCTGGTTCTGCCGACGTCAGCCGACTTCCTGCCGTCGCCGGTTGCCTTCTGCACTGGATCCTGCCGACGTCGGTCATGCTGCCGACGCCAGTTCCTGTAGAACTCAACAACCATTATTCCTCAGTTTGCAAAGGTTGAAGCTTTTAGCTCCACACCCTAACAAAATTTTTATTAAGTAAAAAATAAAAAATCAAAAATAGAGAATCAAGAAAACTTAGATCAAAATTTAGGGTTTTGGGATTAGAGGTTGGGTTCACCAAATGTTTAACCCTAAAATTTTGATTAGGGGAATCTATTAATAAATGGGGAAGATATAGAATAGGGCATAAGGATGGTAGATTGTCTATAAAAGTAGGATAATTATTTTTGAAACTCAGATAAACATATACTAAATTTATTATATTAAAATGCTAAATATAGAAAATATAACTTTACTAGATATTACAATGAAAATAAGATACTTAGGTAGTTCTAATACTAATATAGATATAGATATGGAATAGGAAGAAAGTGTATTGGATATGGATCATGGAATAGTCACTTGATTTTAGAAATTATACCTTTATATCCATGGACACTTACATCAACCTAGGATGGTTGCATTGATGCTACTATTTGATCTGGACATGGGTGTATATTATGGAATACTTGCTAAAATTAGATGTGATTACTTGGATAATTCTAGGTTTTTCATCACTTTCACTTTAGTGCTTTCAAATATAGATATGGACTATCACTCTTTGTCAAATAGTAAAACCCTAGTTCTTCATATTCATATTAGTTGTGGGAGAAATGGGTTAGTAGGCACATGGTGTTGAGCTTCCACAAATACCTCCATATCAATGAGCATTGGATATATAGAAAATATTTTGAAGAGAGACTCAAACTTATGTATTTATCCCTTATGTATTGGATTGTGTGTGAATCATGCAATGTGTGATAAGTAAGTACAATAGTGACTTAGATTGTAACTTAGAAAATATAGCTCTTAGGCTACTCCTTCAGTACATTAGACCTATATATGTGTTGTCCCTATGAATGATATGGAAATAAGATAAAATAGGGAATATTTAGATCACATGAGTGCTTGATATAATACTTTTGATAAGTTTCCTTGGTATTTATAAGTCTTTTATAGGTTCTGCTATGTGAGTAATGAATGCAGGCTGATATTATATTTATACCAATCCTATTGGAGAATATATCACATTAAATTAATTATGTTGACCTTTGGGATATGTTTCATTTGAAAATTGGATGACTTTTGGGTACTAGATGTTTGCATCAGGTAAGGACACTTGCATTATAATGTACCTAGATAGGGAATAAATAGTAGAAATAGTAGCATGTAATAATCCCACATGCATTAGCATATAGAGAGAGATAAGTAGGAAATAGTATAAGTATTGGGGTATATGGTGTTATAGAGTATCCAAGAATTTAATTGTAATATAGCCTTGCTCTAAGGAGGTAACACCCTCAAAGTGGCCTATGATTTAGATTAATATAATCAGTATTTTCCATATTATTGCATACGGGGTCTTGACATGCATAAACCTAGGCATCTAACTAGGACATAAGTGTCCAAGTAGTAGAAAAGTAGGTAGATGTATAAAAATTATAGATGTGGAAGATAAGTACGTTTATAAAATTTTGGGCAAGGTAGAAGGACTAGGTCATCAAAATACATAGGTCAGAATAAGAGGTAAGTAATTAGGCACATAGAGTTGGTGTATGCAAGCCCTTTAATAGTGGGAAAGGTCTAGACACTGAAGGTACATCCATGATATGTATTTTTCAAGTGTACAAGATTTAATTGTTATATAATTTATAAATAGTGTCTATATTTGGTAGTTACTTAACGTATCTTTTAAATGTGGGTGAAACTGCTAATGTTTGTAGACTGATGATTATATAAACAAAGAGATAATTTTGTAATTACCAACTTAAAAAAAGTGGTGGTTTTGAAATCACCACCTACATGAAGATGTGGTTTCATCATGTTCCAAGTAAAAATCAATGGAACATGATTGAAACCATTCTCCCTACATTTCCTTTCGCTATGGGACCTTTGATGATGTTACTCTATTTAACATTGATCCTCCTCCATGTGTAAGTTTTTTTTGCATGAGATGACTAGTCACACAACATAAATTAAATGTGCAAAAGAACCCAAACCTGTCTTTTTGGATGATTTAAGATAGCTTGTGAACCTGATACTCTTGCATCAAATTTTTTGTCTGAGAGCTTATTAACTATTTCTCTTATTTCTAAGAGATTCTTATCATGATGATAATATCTTAATTATTCTCAGACCTTAAGAGGTGGGTTTCTCTACTTTATATGTTTGTCTAGGTTAATTGTGGGTTGTTTTTACTCTAGGTGGGTCTTATAAGTCTGAGCCCTCTTGTTTGTGTTTGTCCATAAGCTCCCCTACCTATGTTCCCTTCCCTAATTTGTGTGGAAAAATATTTGAGAGCCATCTCTGAGAGAATAGATATGGTATAATATGGGTATATGAGTGCTCTCCTCCCATACATGTTTGGGGCATAATGTAATTATGTCAATTCAAAACATATTTACAATTTAGATTTTGTAGTGATGTGCTACATCCATCTATGCCATATGTTTTGTTGTGTTATTATAAAAGTCACTATAACATATATATTAGTGGCTAAAGTAAATCTCCATATGTTCTAATCATTTTCCTTATTCTTATTATTGGCACTCATGCTATTAGTAGATGTATGTATTTGGATATAGGTCTAATGACTCTCCCTATGTTTTATGTGGCTCTCCCTATGTTGATGTTGTTCAATGTTTGGATTATCATGGTCTATGTTTGTCCATTCCTTGGTTTATGTGGTAACATGCTAGAGAGAAGAGTGGATATTTGGGAGAAAAGGGCTCTGGTATAGTGTGGCTATATGAGCACTCTCCTCGCATGCATGTTTGGTGCATAACGTAATTATGAGAATTTAAAGCATTTTTGAAATTTTTATTTTGTAGTGATGTGTTTTTTGCATTTGTGCCTTACATTTAATTATGCTATTCTATAATTCACTAAAGTAGATATCTCAATGGCTAGAGTAAATATCTCAGTGGTTAAAATAAATCTCAACATTTTAATCATCATCATTATTCATATTGTTTTCACTCATGTTGGCATCAAATGTTTATATCTCATCATAGTTCTAGTGAATATTCCCATGTTTGAAGTGATTTTCCCTATATTGAAATTATTCAACATTGGGGCTCTCATTGTAAGTACTTATAATAGGTGTTTCTCCATATATGATAGTTCCAAAGAGATAGGTGTTTTTATTTGTTAGAGTGTCTTCTTGAATATTTCACTCATCGATTGGTATCCATTCAATGTAGAGTGTATTGGAAAGTGGTGGTGTAATGGGAATTTGGATTAGAATATTGAGTGGGGTTCATATCTCACCCCAACCACTACCCATAATACTAATAATAGTATTTATGATAAGGTGTAATAATCCTTATATGAGTTTAAAGGCAATGATGTCCACACTAATTCTTATGATGGTGCTTACCCAATTGAAAATATCATGCCTAAAAATTTAAGGGGATAAATATTCATCATATGGAACACTTAGTTGTTACCATTGGTTTCTTTCCACAAATTCCATGATCTCTTTTCATTTCTCTCATAACCCTATCACTATTATGATTTAGCCCCGATGATCGACATTTTATGGGATCCTTATCCTATAGATATAGATAGAATGGTAGATTATATGATAATTGGTATGGTATATATGGTATCTATGATAAGAATTAGATGATATCCATTCATCATTTGTGCACTTAAGTTTTTATTCTTGGTGTTGGCCTATTTATCTTGTGTTCTCTTTTCATTTCCCTCATCACCCTATCACTATTATGATGCAGTATTGATAAACTATGTTTCATTAGATTCTCCTCCTAGAGGTAAAGATAAAATGGTATATTATATGAAAACTAATATGGCATGTATGAATAGACTTAGATGACATACATTTTTAATTTGGGCCCATGGGTTTTTACTATTATATTGGTATATTAATACCATGCTTTATTTTAATTTTTCTCATCTACATTCTTGATGACCAATGTTTCATATGACCATGCTAATTTAGGTATAAGATGAATGGTAGATTGTATGACAAACAATAGGGTGTGTATGCTTAGAATTAGATGATATCCATTGGTTATTTTGGTCTTTAAGTTGTTACCATTAGTGTTGATCAATTGATTCTATGTTATTTTTTGTTTATCTCATTGTCTGCTCCTTCCCCACTTCTTTATGTCATGTTTCAATCATTCCCTACTCCCATTATTCATGTTATGAGAATTGGAAGAACTATAGTATAGTAAAAATTATGTTTCTTTTATCTTATTAAAGTTCATCAAAAATGTTGAGAAAAAAACTAAATTAAATAGGTGGATAAAAATCTTAAAGTTGGATAAATTCATGTTCATGTTCAACTAGTTCTTGATAAAATCAAATATATCATGTTTATTGGGAATACAAGATCAAGTAAATATAGTCATAAGTCATAACCTTCAACTAATTATTATTCCTATTCTTATTCTTGATCAAATTGAATATATCATGTTGGTTGGGCTATGAGATCAAGTAATTACAGTCATAAGTCATAGTCTTAGTGCTATCCACATTGTAAAGTGGTTTAATTATTCATCAGATATGTATAATCATCCCATCCCTGAGTTTTTTGACTTTGTACTAATTTTCAAGGTTTGTAACTTGCCCAAATATCCTACTTCATTCCCTACCTCAACATATGGCCACGTGAGATACCATACTATGTTTAAAATGGTGGGTGTTAGGTTAAGGTTATTTAATCTCTCACTCACTAGTAGAGTTATTGATTAATGTTAATTCCTTTATGCTCTTATCATCATAGATAGTGATATAATAATCTCTAACCATAGATAATGATACCACAATATTAACCATAAATAGTGATTCCACAATCTATTACTATTATATACTCACTAAGGAACTCACTCTATTCGATACACTCCCATTATCTAGGTGCATATAATCCTTATGTCAGCACAAAAATTATCAACTCTCTCTAGTTGGCCAAGCCCTTTCATCAGATGAGGAGCTATATATCATATAGTCCTCGACCAATTTGACTGACAAAGTTGGCTTAGAGGAGGTTGAAGACAAGACATAAATAGAGGTTAGTTACAATAAAAAAGGTCTTTTTAGTATAATATAATTATCTATAAATTTAATCAAGTTAGTACTTAGTCAAATGCATAAATTCCCTTAAAATTAAAAAACTAAACCTATTGGTTGAGTACTTAAAGGTGCTATTTCATTGGTCTAGTGGTTCATTGATTCTCACACCTCTCCCAACTATATGTAGTCAAGTAGGATGTTGGGAAAGAGAAGACCTCTCCCTATCATTCGAGGGCATCCATCCATAATATACATGATACAAATAATCATAAATATATGTGATAAAACTAGTCATTAGTATATGTGACACAACCAATCATCAGTATATGTGACAAAACTAATCATCAATTATATCACATATATAATAGAAGTCTCGACGAATGAGAGAGGGTATTAATTGAATTTATATATTGAATAAGGAGAGAGGGACTCAACTAAATTTAGGGCTCAACCATTTGGGCGTTTATGCTCTCAAAAACCTACCTCTAGGTTGGGGTAGAGGGGATTTGGGTGGAGGTGTGAGCATTGAAAATATCTCAACTAATGAGAGAGAACTCATTCAGTAGGATGAGGAAGTTGAGGAAATTTAATGGAGAGGACCTTTAGGAACTTCCAATCACAAGGTTAAAAATATCTACATAAGATTTTTACTTGGTTTTTATCATGTGACTTGGCCTCCGAACTAAGTTACTAAAGGTGGAGCTAAATAAAGTTCATTTAGGAAGCCACACAACAAAATAATTTAAGGAATTGAAATGTAGACTCTATTTTTCACCAGTAAGTACATTAATAGATTTTCAACAATAATTTGAGCTTGAGAAAAATGAATTTAATTTTTCACTTGGAGTATTTCTCACTCAACACGATCATCTGATTGCCTACCACAACAAAAAATTCACCCCACTAGTAATAAACTACCTAACCTATGATCACGAGAATTATCCTATTGTTAATGCATATAAGCACTGGAAACATCATATATTAGGCAAGAAAACTATGATCCACTTATATCCAAAGCTAGTTTAGTTAATTTAGAATCATAAAAAGTTGTATCAAGAGTGACATCAAAAACTTAGTCTTCTTATCTTCAACAATTCCATTTAAAAATCACTTGTATAAAAAGGGAGGTGTCAACCTACTCATAGATTATCTAAGCCATCCCCTGATTTAAGATCTCCTTTATGTAATTTTCACATGTGGACATGAAGTTAGCACACAATAAAAATTATATTTATTCTACATGGATTTTGTATATATCATTCAAAATTTTCTATAAGGTAATTCATTTCCAAACTTCTACGTATATGATACACTACTATATCACCTTGGGAGCTTGTGCATTCCACATGAGGCAAAGAGAAAAAAAATAATATGGGAGGATCATTTTAGAAAATTTAAATGATATTTTGGGGTTGAAAATCCTCTTTTAGTGTTATAAAATACTTATTTTTGCCACATCTTAGGTTTAATTTATCAAAATACATCAAGTCTTATACTGCGTGTGCAATTGCTAAGTCAATAAGAAGCAAGGTTTATACACACATCTATCAGTTCCAATGAGAACTTAAGAATTTTTTTCATGGAATTTATCTCAATTTACCCTAGTACCAATAATTCATGTCTATATCCTATCTGTCAAATAGCGATACATAATTCTTGAGCAATTTATAGAAATCACTTTGGTTTATGATAGATATAAAGTTGAACAAATATATCACCTTTAATCCATAAACTAATGGATATAAAAAATTAGAAAATAATATGATAGTGTACCTTATTAGATATTAAAATTCAAATAAATAATGTAATTGAGATAAAATTTTGCCTTTTATTCAATACAATTACAATAGAGCTCTACACAGTTCTACCACACATAGCCCTTTTTAGGTCTTCTTGGTTTTCCAACCTATAACACCCATTGACATATATTATCCTAATCTAACATCAATAATATAAAATAATTCAACTCTAAATTAAGTTGAAAAGTTTTTAAATTCATTCAACACATTTATCACATTAAAAAACAAGTGAAAATAATTCTACAATAGGGTAAAGAAAAGTACAAACAACACCATGACAAGCATTAGACACCGTACACCTTCCAAGTTGGTGATCAAGTCTGGCTAAATTTACAAAAGAAAATAACAACAAGACCTTACTACAAGCTTCATCACTTTGTTATGGACCCTATACCAACACCAATTAAGTATGATATAAGGCTTTCAAGCTCAATCTTCCTTCTTATCTTGGATTACATTCAATATTCAAAATAAAAATCTTGTGCCATTAATTTTAACTTTTATTGGATTATTCATATACTACATAGACCCTTTAGTAGATAGAGATCAATATATATTGTAACATATTAGTATAATAAAACCAAGTCATTAACACTTGGGTCAAACAAACATGATGACAAGCAATACCTCTCTTCTAGATCACCAAAGTAAGTCAAGTTCCTTCCCAGGGAAAATGATTTATAGGAGTGTAGGTTGCTAATTTATTTCCACATATTTTACCAAAATTACATATCTATCCCTATGATAATGTCAACAACATAAACATTGGGTTCTATAACCACATTCCAATTTTAAGATCAAACTTCACTTTTTTATTACTGCAAAGATCCATCAGTGTCAGTACCATAGACCTCATCTTGTTAGTTAGTGACTTCAAAACATTCATCAGTTATGAAGAGGTTGATACCAACTCTTGTAATGGTTTAACCAATGTTTCATCTCCCTCCTTTGTATATTAACTTATAATTCCATTCTTTGTAGCTTTTGTTAAAGGATTTTGGGGCCCCTTCAAAACCTACTTTTACCATAATCTAAAACAAGAAGATATGTGAAATTAGGGAGTACATAGACACTACACTTATTATCTCTCAAATATTATACAAAACTTAAAATAATACAAATTTTCTATTACTATTTTTCATTGATTGCCCATAGTCTTCTCTAATTTACTTGTTCTTTATACTTTGTACCTTCATATTATCTATCATTTATAATTCACTTACATTTATAACCCCTCTTAAATTCATTTAACTAGGTACCACTAGGTCTCCCCTTGGGCCCAAGTTACTTGATTAATAATGTATTATTAAGGATATAAATGAAGTACACCCAATAAACATAGTCTAGTCTAAACACAATCTAGGGCATGTGCAGGTTCTATAAGTATGTGGTTTTGTATGTGGGTTTATACAAATATATAAATATGAGAGTTCACTAGACCATGGTGATCGTGCGACTAGCTAACCATCCAATATTTAAAAATATTGGTGGTGTATATTTAATCTTAAGTTTCCTCTTCGTAAGACTTTGTGAATGCCACTTTCTTTTAATAATAATGAGAACCAACAATTTATTTACTAAAGCTTGATATGAGTAATGCTTTAGTAATTTTTAGAATAATTTTTTGAATGGGAAACTGAATGTCACAATCAATGTAAGATAGAACTTGATATTGATATTTATTAAGAATAATAAAATGATTAAAGTTTAAATTCTATAAGACACTACCCTAAAGTGTGTTTAGCATGTGAATTTTGAAGTACCATGACCAGTTCTATATACCTGATGTAAAAAAAACATCATAGAATTTTTTTTATTACCTAAACTTTGAAGTTTTAGGCTTGTAGGAAATTTAACATGTAATACTAAATTGAGCCTCTAGTCAAACACTTCAACATGTGAACCTTACCATCAAAGTCATTCCTATTTAAATCCTTTGACATATTGAAGAGACAAAATATGCTCTATAGAATTTAAACCAAATCTTAAGACCTACCAATGAAAAATACCATATGAGGGCACACTAAAATTTAGGGCTCCCTTACTCTCAAATCTAAGCAATGCATCCAAATTTAATGAATTAGAGAATTTAGTGCAATAAAAATTTAGTTGTGGATTCAATCTTAGTTTGGTCCCTAAATTTTGACAAAGAAAATTATCAAGGCATTAAAGTGTAAATTAATCCTACTAATAAAAGTGACTAGAGAAATAATAAATCATTGGGATAGGCTTAATTATGGGCACCCAAAATTATAAACACCCAAGTTTATTTCAAACCTCTTATTTCCTAGGAGATACATCATTTTTTGGCAAGGATTTTTGACTAACTTCCAATTTTTGGCATAATTATAGTTCATAACATGATTAAAATTTTAAATGCCTACTTTGAATGCAGTTAATCCTATATTATTTAGTTTATTCTAATATGTTGAGCTTGAGTGTCTAAAAAGAGATGAAATGATAACTTTAAAAAGGGACAATCGAGGGTCTCTACAAAATTAAAAATAAGTCAAGAATGAGATAGAATTGTTTTCTCTGGTGCAACATAGAAAATTTATGGGGCTTCTTGGATTTTTATTTGACAAAGAAGAATAAATTCTAGTTTATGAGTATATATAAAATGAAACTCTTAGAGATAATATCATTGTATGTTTATATATATCCTCATATATCACTTCAATCTCATTGAAATATTTCCCTATTCTATATTATAGTAAACTGGTTGAATTTAAAGGCAAATTGTGGTAATAAATTTCAAATGAATATATATTTATCTGATTAGAGAAGAATAAATATGTACGTTATAAATTATGAAAATATTATAATTATAAAGTTGAAATTTAAAACAACAAGAATGTTAACAAGTGAAACTCAAAAGAGGTATTTGTCTCAATTAAAGAAGATAATTCTTGTAGATGAGGTTTTAAACCATGTGCATGATATTGAAAATTTCCATATAATACACAAATATGTTAAGTCCATTAATATATTTTAGGATGAGAGACTAGTTTACAAGGTTGTAAACTTTGATATTTCTAAATATGTTAAGTCCATTAATATATTTTGGGATGAGAGACTAGTTTCTAAGGTTGTAAACTTTAATATTTCTAAACTTATTTTAGGAAATGGTGTGTATGTTGGACTTAACATCCATGCATCAACTTAAGTGAAAGGAAAAATGGTGAGGCTTTTGATTAATTAGTTTTTAACTATATCTGTGAAAATTGAACATTGACGACATTATACTATATCTACATAAAAGCTTAATCCTACATTTATTGTAAGGCTTGGTTCATAATAACATATAAACCCAATATACCATGATTATTATTCCAATGGGGGTGATGTATCAATTTAAGTGTCCCTACTACTAACACAGTGGTTAATGGTTAGTCAAATATGCTTAATCCTTTACAATAAGTCTAACTTGTTTAAATATTGTCACTTTACCTATTAAGCAACGAGTGTTAAATGAACCATTCAACATCATGAGACATGGTTCATTGAAGGCCTAACTACTCATCAGATATTTTTAATCCCACCTCTTTACCTATTATATATTTACTACTAAATGAAATATTCATAATCATACTATATGACCCATTCACAATCATGAGAGATGTCTCATTGATAGTTTAGGGTGACATGCCATTGAAGGAATTACATAATTATTATAAAAACAAGTCATAAAAAAACCATTTAGGGTCATGAGAGATGGTTCAAGGAATGATTGGATTATTTACACAAGTGATCCATAAATATAATATTTAAATAATGAATAATATTGATTTTTATTTCAAGGATACTTGGATCTAGATTACTACATGAATCTACAACTTATAGAGTAGAGTGATGTTTATAGTTTTGATGCTTTTTTTTTGGTTCTTATTATTGCATGTTCTCATTTTTAATAGGTAAAAACTTGGTTCATGTTATCAAAACAACATTGGAATCATAAGGAATCAGAGGTTTTCAACATGAGCTTATAGATCTAATTTTAAAGTAGTCTATGTACTTTATAGGCTTTGAAAAAAAATTAAATTTGGATTTGTATTATGTAGATGAACTATCTAAATATCAACCCATTATGAATATATTGGTGAAGGAATTAAAATGCATTGTATAAAATTCTTCTTAATTTTATAACATCCCAGATTTGATGAGTTGAAGTGAATATAGTGCTCTAGAGGTGATAGAGTATCATGTGATTTGTAATAAAATATTGGCCCAATCTATGTTTGATTATAGGTAAGTAGTTGGACAATTTTGAAACTATAATATTCCATTTGGAATATAAGTCTATAGTAATTCTTATACAATTTTCACAAAATACAAATCATGTCCCTATATATATTTGTCATAGTGCTCTCAGGGAAAAGCCTTTTGAGACCAATACACAAAAAACTAAATGGATCCATTCCACCAATCTTAGGAAACATTATTGAAATTATAGTATTGAAAATGTGAATATATTTGAGGGAAACATACCCTATTATATATGCCACATGTCCTTCATTATACATCATAATAAACTAAGGGGGACCTTCCCTACCTCACTAATTAATTATACAAAATTACAAACACTCAATATTGGTCCATATCCTCATTGACCATATAATTATTACGATAATTTTAATATGAATTCCAAAGGTATAGACAAAAACTACCCATATATTATTTTCACTCTATCATGCATATATTCTCAAGCAATCAATGCAATTTGAAGTTTAACATTATATTAATTTGAAATTCTAAAATGTAGACTAGTCAAGGATATAAGTTAATTTTGTGCATATCTATAAATTCAAAATTTACTTTAAAAAAATTCCCATAAAAAGGTACTATTGAGAGGTAATAAAGTACTTATTCTAATCCTCCTAATAACATAAGTTGAAATTGAGGATTTATCATGTTATGGACTCTTCACAAGTTTTTATTGTGGTAAAGATGGTGGAAACCATTTGAATAACAAAATATATACAAATAAATGAGGATATAGAGATTAAAATAAATAAATTGAGATATAAGAAAGATTCAATCTATAATACCATTGGCTTAAGCTTCTGTAGAAAAATGAATAATAATGAAAGACACCAAACAATTCTTTTGAGTTCTTACGTGATTGTGAGACAATAAGTTCAAAAGTATTTATAAAAGGTGTGATACAAAAAAATGTAAATAATGCTTTCAATACCTAAATTTGGTCACATTGTCAAGGATGGATTAATTGTAATCTTGAATAAGAATATAATATAACTAGAAAGGAAGACTTATCTCAATGAGATCATGATTTATATAAAAGACACATTGAACAACCTGTATAAAGTAACATTAAAAAATAATGGAGTATTCCAACACAAAATGTTGTTTATCAATAAAGCAATACAAATGGAAGTAAATCCATAAAATTTAAAAATAAGTATATTTAATCAGTTGATGTCAATTGATATTCCTTTATATATAGGGATGTCATGGAGAGATAAAGAATATTTATAACAATTTTTCACCTTTCTTTTCCCAGCATTATTAAATGCGAGAATATAAAATTATTCATGAGGAAATGGTAAGGAGGCAAAAATAATGATTAAATGAGAAGCTCATAAATAAACATGGTTATTTGAAAATCACCATTGAATTTCAACTATAAAACCAAATTAATATCTGTGAATAATATGACCCTAAATGGTAGCTTGAAAATGAAAATATGGTCATATTGATTGCACCAAACATATAAGTTTGGTGATGGTTTGATTGTATTTATTGAGGGATGCACGCACTATGGTTTTCAAACTCAAAACAAAAATATATAAAAATTAAAATATAAGGTGGGAGTGAACTCTATTATCCATCTTGTAATGAAATGTTGAAAATAATGTACTCTAAGCAATATAATATGCTCACACAATTCACCCCATCTATCATATTTATTAATTATTGAGTAACAAAAATGGTACAAATTACATTTACAAGATAAACATGTATACTTTAGGCACATGAAATGTATAAAATGCAATGTGAAATATTAGAAAAAACATATAAAACTATAAATGATTTTAAAAATTACATATATATTATATGTTGTGACCAACATACTCCATTCCTTTCCAAGAAATGAAGACCCTCTTTTTTCTGAAAATTTGAATTCCCTCTCAATAAGTCGCATGAGGTCTCAATGTATATTTGAGATTTAGGCATAATTAATCTTGATCACAATACTTAATCTCTTATGTGACCTTTGTGAACCCTTTAAATAATTCTTAGTGGTCACTTTGAAATATTTATCCTAGGGCCCTAAGTCTATACTTCCCACTTTCAAATCATACATACCTATGTGAACTAACATACCTAATCAAATTTTTCATTCAAATTAAATATATTTCATGCATCCATGGGATTACTTTATGGATTATTTACATTGTGGGACCCCATGAAATCCATAACCATATTAGAAGGCCACATGTCTTGGTCAGTGGTTTTATTTATTCGATGGTCATATGCATTATTTGGTTATTTAAATTTATGATTGTAACTTGGTCTCTTTATGATACTCAATGAATGTACATGTGGGAATATGAATTGGAATTAATAATTTAATGTTCCATGGATTTCATTTAAACCATTTTTTACTCTGTGACTATGTGAATGCATGATATATGATTGATGCATGTGTTTTATTTGATGTTACTTATATTATCACATATTATATTTATATCACATAACCAATAATATAATTTGGACCCATTTTTTTATTATGTTTAACAATGGATGTGATTTTTTTACACTTGATTGTAAAGTTCAATAGATCCACAAAATCGCATGAGATCATTAAGATAATAAAAGGGAAATCTATGAATCATGACCCATGGTTTTTTGATAAAATCCACATGTTTAAAATGGTTAACATTGATTATTGATTTGGTAAAATTAAAATATAAGGGTCACTTATACATTTTTATTTGGTTGTAGGTAAATGCATAGATTCTAAACATTCAGAAGTGAATTTTAATAACTTAACACATCCACACACTTTTTAACTAACTATAATACTTCTATGAATTCCATGCATTGTGACCTCAAAGTAATAAGTAATTAAAACTTGTCAATGCTACAATTAAATATATGAGCAATAAGCATAATTTATAATTCAATGCATTCAAATGGTGGGATGTTGACTTAGAAGCTACAAAAGCACTTTATAACCTTGATCCAATCAAAGGATGAGACATCTTATTCTAATTATACAAAATAAAGGAAAATAAAGTCAAACTATGGATCTTACAAGACATAAAATAAATTTAATAATTTAATGGATCCACACAGGGTGAAATGATGAGAAAATTTACTTTGTGCATGGCATAAACTTGAGGCCACAAGAATGTGACATATGAATGACTTAAATGCCCATTTTAAATTTAGTCACATGATTCACCAAAAAAACAAAAAAATGCATTTATGGAGAGTGATTAATAAAATTCATTACTTCCCATTAATTCACATATTATGAAGGTGGTGTGATGTGATAAAAGAGCCTTTTCAAAGATTTAAATTACAAGGTTAAATCATGCAAAATTAATATAATTTGATTCAGTTACAAATGGATACCATTGGAAACATAATTCATATATCCCAAAAGCATTTTGAATTTATAAGTGATGAAAATAAGTATAATGAGCATATTGTGATCATCTTATTCTTCACACAATACTATAGCTTCATATAAAATGTGGAATCGATGCATCTTTCTCTTCCAAAGCCTAAAAAGATTTTAGGGACATGAATATTTCACCTAGAATCATCCCATATGATCATTAAATTGCACTTTTTAGGGTGATATAAGAAGTTCAATCCATATAAGATGAAAGGTAATCTCTTAGGATGATGTAGAACACCAACATGATTTGGTGGTGTTACAAAAAGTTGGCCCCCATCAAGTGGCCGCTGAACTTGAGGTATTTCATTGAATGGACTTGTTACTTGGTTTATTTATTAAATGTATTCTAAGGGATGATGTAATTCATTATCCCAGCCTATAAAATAAAATATTTTTATAGTTAGGGTTGATTTTGAAAGATATTATAAATTCCCCCAACCTTGTTTTACCTACAATTAGGATGTTTCCTTATAATGGTTGATGAAAATTATTAAAGACTAGATTGAAGAAACATAACATGGGGTAAATAAGGGAGACATTAATGCATACAAAATTAGGACTTTTAGAAGAGTATTTAGGGCTAACATGGTTCTAGTAAATATATTAAATGAAGCTTTAGATATTATTCATATAAATAAACATTAGGTCCCTTTTCTTTTCATGATCATCAATGAAAGGAAGAAATCAGCTTTGAGAGAAATTATCTCTTATAACTTGAAACATCAACCTCAAGTAATAAAGTAGCAATGACCGTTTTACATCTTATCTTATTTGGTTGATGCATGCCATGCCACTATGAAGTTTAACCATGTTAATTTTCCCAAGTGGCCCCATTATTTTGATCCCCTATTCCCTAGTCTGTGTTGTATAAAAAACTCTATGTTTACCATTATCAAGAGTGTATTGATTAAATTTGTAATTATTTCTACCCTTGGTTTATAAAATAATAAATGAGCATCCCATGCCAATTTTTTTTTTGATGAGATGAGATAATTGATTAAAGAATTTGGATCATATTGGTACTACCAATTATTTACTATGATTAGAGTTAAAGGGATACTAGTTTACCCATTTAATCTCCCATATTATGTTCTAGATACAATTAGATGCATAGTAAATTTCATACCAATATGTTACTAGGGTTGTTGGATTTTGAAAATTGAGACAAAAGAACCCCTACCATTCATTCCATTCAGGATAGGAAGAGTTGTGTATAAAAAATATCCCTCTATCTATGTCATGACCATGATTTAAGGCATTGGGATTTAAAGGGTAAGGTTTCTAATAGTTTTTATGCATTGAGAGGAAAGGTTACTATGATCTACCACTATGTTTCACACCTAGATGATAAATACTACTTATATTTAGAGAACATGGAGAAAATGATAGCAAAATTGAAAGCAACAAGTTTGATTATTTTGATACCTAGGCCTCAACCTCAATGAATATAAGGAATTAAAGAGAGGTTTTATGGCCCATTGTTAGTAGTGAAACATGAGTCATAATGAACTTATGTGCACCTCAAAATTAAAGTGATATTGAGGACACCCTCAGTATCATCATCAACAACACCAACTCCCACTACATAAGTAACTATGTCATCCTTTGTTTTTTATTCATTCATGAATCTCTGATTACTTCAATTTTCATTTATTTGGAGTCAAATATATTTTCTATTTGTTTAGTTTTTATGAATACAATAAGTCAACCCATATCCCCTATTTTTACCACTCTCATTTCTCCACTAGGTTTTACTCATGTCTACACTAGATAATACACTACTTCTTAGGATACCATAAGTGCATAAAATATAGAGATTATTTCCATAACATAGGCATAAATAACTAGGACCACTACTATGTCTACTATAGTTCAATCAACACCAATGGTTCCTATCATTGTCCTCGTGACCATTCCATATTCGAGTGTCAATATGAGTACTCCACCTAAAATTATTTATAAAACTAATACCATTGAATAAATGAGTCTAATTATTTTAATGATCACAATGGTTCAATAAAAATCACAAGATTTTATTGTTTCTCATCGTGTCCCAATAGTGACTGTTGGTCAAGTTTATTTATGAGTACTTCCTTAATTTTTTTTCCCATTATAATTTATATAGAGTTGAGCCAAATAAATATTTTGAATATTAATTAATCATCATTGGAGTTTCTTTTTGATACTCCAACAAAGTCTTTCATTCTCATACCTACACCCACTTCACAAGCCTTGTAATTACCTACTACCAGTCTAGTTCCACCTCCCATTTCCTTTCCCACTATTGCCCCTTCACCAACATTAGTGATCATTTATCCTATGATGATTCCCATTCCATCCATTCCAAAAAAATTATTTGCATCCCTTTTTCCCTTAGTGGTGGTGTAACAAATATAATATCCTCAAAATGATTGGATTTAAAACGTGAAGCTTGTAAAGAACCACAGGTCTGAGATGGTTATCCAAGATGATCTAGAAGTGAGATTGAAATTTTATAAAGCTAGTGGGAAGTTGAAAATAATAAAAATAAATAAAACTCACTTAAGATGGTACTCTCACTTTGTGTTAAAGATTAGAATATTTGTTCTCCCTGACTAAGAAAATAAAGAGACCAACTAATAGTGTGGCTAAAACCCTTGACTATTCTAGTAATGTAAATTTTTTAGGAAGAATCAAAATCAACATCGAGGCCTTCTAATCAAACTACATAGAATGTGGTCTAGGGAATGAAAAATTGCATCAAAAATTTGGAAGTGGTATCTAAAATTGATTTCATGGAGACCATAATTAATAAGGTTGAGAATTAATTGAGTTCACTTTCTGATTCTCCAATTAAAATCCATGAAACTAAGGTGAATAAATAAACTCTATATGTGAATATTCAAACCTATTTGGTAGAAATTATTATGGTTGAAAATAAGGTCAACATAATTTCCTATTTAGTGAGAAAAGGCATGCTTTCTAATCTCAAGTTGATTATAATCTCATACATTAATTTATGCCAAAATTTTACATCCAACAAAAGGCCTTCTTTGGAGGAAGCCTTAGTCAATGTGAATGCTATAATGACCCCAATTAATAGTTTTAGGGAGGATATCTTGGAAATATTCAAAGAGGAACATATGCCCATATTGTTCACCCTAGGGAACAATTTATCAAGCCTCACTGAATTTACATTTTTTATTAATAATTTCATGGATTAATTCAATAAAAGGGTGACTTGGGAAAATAATGAAAATAGTCAAAAAGTCATTTATTTCATTTCTCATGTAGTTGATAGAGTGGAAGAGGCCGAAATTATTAGATCTTATCTTGGATGTCTCTTATATTTACATGCATTGTTTGTGGCAAACACAAAATTTATCTTCAAGATGTTGATAATAGATATATCCAGAATTGATGAAGACTATAAATTCTACATGTAGGCTTATAAGGGGAAGAAAATGTCGATGTGATGAATGATTGAGAATGTGATAAGTCTGAAGAGACTTGAAAAGCGAATGATCTATTTTTATTTTTTTGTTTTAGAAACAAACATGATTTATTTCAAACTTTAGTTTTAGTTGATTTAAATTATAGTTTTATTTTCATAAAACTAATTTTATAGATGAGGTAGTGCCCATCCTTTTATTATAAATACATTTTTAAAAATTTTAGTTAAAACTTAAGGATTTGGAGACTTAGTATATTTTGAAATATTTGTGGATGTTCGGTGAGTTTACTTGTTATTTTTGTTTATAAAAATATGGATATGATATTCTATATGATTTGGATTATTGTGACCATTTAATAGGATTTAATGGATTTATTTTTAATCATTTAGATTGAGTAATAAAATAATCTAGATGCCTTTATAGCTATAAGATTTGTTTGGATTCAATTACCACGGATGAATGTGTTGGTAAAATCATCTTATAACATGATGTTATGAAATTTGTTCAAAATCAATTACTCCTTAGACTCTCTATTATATTTTTGAAAGTTTGATTGAATACTAGAATTAATAAACATTGGTGTTTACTTTAGCAAAGTTATCTCAGTGTGAAGACTAAATCTTTATTTTATACCATACCTTTTCCCTCTTATTTGATGTTTTTAAATTGAAATTCTCTCTTGTAATATAGAATCATTATGAATATCCATGCTTAGATTAGTTTAGACAATATGTTAAGAGATGTTAATATATTTTAAATAAATAATAATCACATTTCTCTCACCACACTATTTACACCACTTGGTTATTCATAAAAATACATACCTACAACTCATGCTCTGGGTCACTTTAGTGGTCCTAAAATGAGAAGGTGAAAACCTACTAGCTTGTTAGAGTGAAAAAAAAACATGCATCAACACTATTTTTTCTTGTTTCTTTCTTCTACCATGAAAACATTATAAGTTGCAACTTATTTTTTCTTTTAGACTGTATATGATTGGCAATTTTTTGATAAACTATAAATAGTTAGAGGCTTAAAAATTAACAGAGCTTATATTTTTCAATAATATGTTCATTTAAATATATAACTATAAATATAATGAATATTAATATTTATGAGAAATAAACACTAGTAATATGAAAATTTGTATAAAAAATTATAATTTACATGTCCTTAAAATAGGTATCCATTAATAAATGTTAATTGATAGGAAAGTTTAATTTTGAATATAGTATTAGAAGGGCATATGGACATCTGTAATCACCTAAAAATGACACTTGAGTGCTAAGAGTGTTACTTGAGATCACCCATCCCTAGCTTAGCCTTAGACCTATCTTAGGGCCTATTTAGAAACTTATCCAACCTTTGTTTAGGACACACACATCCGTAAACATCCCTAAAGTATTCCTAGAACCTCACTTTAACATCCTAGTCCCTAGTGCCTCATGTTATGCCACCTATACACTAGCACCATAATTTAGACACTAGCACCCAATGGTGTTAATGTCCTAGTTTAGGTATTATTGTCCTTTTCCATCCTTTTGTTACCAACATATATCTTTTAAAATGAGCCTAGAACTATTTTAAAACCTGTACAAGCATTATAAAAATATACAAATTACACAAATAAACTTAGAATAAGTTATGCACAATCAAGGTCATCAATCTCTATTCTACCCTACTTTTGCATATAACCATCTACAATATCCTTAAGCTCAAATTACTCATGTTTCCAGTATCAAGCACATTTAAAGAAGTCAAGCCAACATTTATAATAGCTTAACTTTCACTTTCACCAACACTTAGGTGGGAAAAACTACATCAGGTTTGATCCCTCTTCGAAGTATTGTTATATAGGCAACTCTCATCATAACAAAAAGTTGAGGATGGCTAACCTAGCCCATTAAAAACATACTTTACTACTTGTGCCAATAAAATGACCTAAAAACATGGAGTTTTAGGGTTTACATACAAAATCAATCAAAATAGGTCATTTATATAGATCCAAAACCCATGCACATAGGAACAAGATTGGTAGACCCAGACACTAGTGCACTTAGAAGCTCATAATAGTTATGCATAGAGGACCCTAGCAACAAAATAGGGACACTAAAATCACATGACACTACTATATAGGAAGGTTTTTGATAGCTAAATAGTTTCTGTGACACTCAAAATAGCTCCTATCCTAGTTTGTAACCTCCATATCTCCTATTTTAGTCATTATCTAGCTAAGTACTTATTTACATTATTTATTGCTATTTTTAAAAAGTTCAAACTAGATTAATTCTGTGACAAATTATTTTTTGTATTTATTTCATACTTATACCCTAATTTACTATACTCATACCTTTAACAACTTAGGGATTAAACTCCATAAAGCCTAACTAATTTAAACATTTGGTGAACCCAAATTACTTTGAACATTGTATAAATGCTAACCCTAGACTAACTTTAGGGTTTTCTATTTCCAACTTTATAGGATCCATATTCATATTTTAAATCCATATATATTCTAATTTTCATTTGGTATAATCATGATAATAATGACATAAGAAGTTTATCACTTTTTGATGTAAAGTCTAATACTTTCATTTACATGTTCTTTTTTCCTTTAATTCAGAATGAACTCTAAAAATACATAAACACATGTATACATGATGTTTTATATCAATTGAACTATATGTCATGTTTCATTATTTCCTTATCATGTTATTTTTAATTTATGTAGAATTTAATTAAGAAGTAACCCTTTAAATACATAGAGGATATATTACATAAGATACCAAATACATTACCTAAAATTAACAAATCTCCTTTAGATGACTTTTGCTCTTTGGTTCACTTTTATTCCTTACCTATCATTGCTAGGAATAAGATAAAATTAGTAGTCTCACTTATCCCTCCTAATTCTTGACCCCTCATATATAACTACTATCCTGCCTCTACTACTAGTTCTATGCTCATAGTAGACCCTATAGTCCATGCTATGATGTCCACATGTGGTATCAAATCATGAAAAGTTATCAAAGCCCATGGCTATTATTTTTTTGACTAGAGCAAGTCTTTTCTAGACACAATTTCCATTTTAGAGCTCCTACAACATTTTGACACATACAAAGACATTTTATATGAAACACTCCATGATACTAAAGTGCCTTGCATAGTAGATCCAACTTATGTTACTTATATAATTATTACCATGAAATGGACAAAAGATCATATTTTATTAAAAAAATAAGATCTCCCACTTGAGAAAATCATAGATCTACACCTGTCTCTCTACATTACATTGAAAATTAACAAGGTGGGTGTCAAACACATTTTAGTTGACAATGGATCAAGGTTAAACATTTATAATATCTATTTTATTTGGATTCTTAATATATATGCCAAGGATTTGGATCCTTCTGATATGAAAATTTGAGGGTTTGAAAATATTCCACTTAAATTTTTGGGTCAAATCACACTAAACCTTAAATTGGAGCCTATAACACTACCTACGACATGTCAAGTTATGCCTAATGATCTTAATTATAATATATTTCATGGAATACCTTAGATTCATGATATGCACACAATTATATCCAATTTACATGCATGTTTAAAGTTTAGATACAAAGTTCATATCTATATATGCCCTAGACATCAAGATCAAATATATTTCAACATAGAGAGCCTTTACACAATTATATTCCTCACATGGATTTTACTACAAAACCCCTTCACTCTACTATTCAAAGTTCATATATAACTCCCCTAAACACCTCTAGAGCATATAATAATAGATTCACTTCTCCTTTTGCATTGATATATTTCAAAAAAATAGGTTATATAGGATAGGACCTTGAAAAAACATGAGTAGGGAATCCTTAATCTTGTTGAGGCATATGATCAATAAGGCAGATAAGGAATTGGATATAAATATAGCACATATAATTCCAAGTCTTCTCACCATGTTTATTATCATATGATGTTTTGTCCACATATTCCATGGGTATACAATACAATAAATCATGTTTTTACAGAGTAAGTTGTTTACCCTATTCTTTTTGATGATAAAAATTATTTGAATTTACCTACTTTTGACAAATTTGTTAACAATGAGGATCTCTTAGAATTATTAGGGGAATACAATGATCTCCATTCATTATATGATAAAAAATATTTTTCCTCATTCTAAAAATACCTAGGCATACTTTGGTGAGCATTCAGATAATTTTGATGATATTTCACTTGACATAGATGATATTATCCCTACAACAATGTGCACTATTGATCAATCTATGTTACTTAATGAAGAGATAATAAAATTTAATTTTGGCATTGATACTGATCTTCACATCATATTTTTGGATACTACCTTGCATATAAAATAAGATATAAATATTCATCATATTTTAAAATATTTTCTTGAAGTTGTCATTTGGGCCTATTCCAATATGCTTAGAATTGATCTCTCAATCTCAATACACAAGATTACACTCTATCTCGATTCAAAGTTGTGTAAATATTTTTTTGAAAAAATTCACCCCAAGGTTGTTTTTTTAGTCAAAGATGACATCTAATGTCTCCTTGATGCCAATTTCATTCGACCAATTTCTCATCCCCAATGGGTTGCTAACATTGTTCCACTTATAAAACCTAACATCCAAATATGATGTTGTTATGATTATAGAGGCTTAAAAAAAACATATCTTAAGGATGACTTTCCTCTACCCAACATAGATATGATAGTGGACTCCATAGTAGGCTACAAAATTATCTCTTTTATGGATGGGTTCATCGGTTATAATCAAATCAAGATCATTGAATAAGACCAAGAAAAAACTTCTTTTACCACACTATGGGGCACTTTATACTATGTCGTCATGCCTTTTGGTTTAAAAAAAAAATGAGAAAAATACCAATGAAAATTGACCCATATATTTCATGATATCCTTCATAAGATAGTTGAGTATTATCTTGATGACTTGCTTGTAAAATCAAAAGAGTGATAACACCATGTAATAGATTTATGACAATTTTTTTAAAGATTGAGAAAATACAATGTACAACTAAATCAAAAGAAATGCATCTTTGGGATTTCATTTAATAAAATTTTGGGATTTATAAAATCCCAACATGATATTAATTTTGAACCAAATAAAGTCAAATCCATAAAGGACATGCCTCCTCCTACCAACTTAAATCAATTTTATTCCCTATAGGCCGAGATTTAGGCAATACATTTCTTTGTGGTATAATTAGCAAAGAAGACTCAATCATTCACTAGATTACTTAAGGAGGATATATAATTTGAATGTGCTATCACATGTCAATAATTATTTGACACACTTAAATATTACCTATTTAATCCACCCTTAAGGGTACCACCAACACCAAACAATCCACTTCTTGTTTACCTCTCAGAAATAGATCATGCACTCAGTTTACTCTTGGCATGTCATGATGATAAACATAAAGAGAAATATTTAATACATTAGTCATACACTTGTTGACTATGAATGAAATTATCCAACAATAGAAAAAAAAATGTTTGGCACTTGTATTCGCTACCAAAAATCTCTAACACTATATGATTAATAATGAGGCACAAGTTATTACACAATTCGATCCTTTAAAGTTCCTTATGTAAAAACCACATATCTTAGGATGTATCTCAAAATGGGTTATATTTCACATAGAATTCAACCTCAAAATTATCTTACAAAAATTAGTGAAGGGATAGATAATTACAAATCAATAGGTGGCATCCCCATTATCAAACACAAATCCTATCAATGATGATTTTGATGATGAATTCATAGTGTATAATACCACTCTTGACACATGGACAATGTTCTTTGATGGTTCTATATTTGCATCTGGTGCTGGGGTAGGAATTATTTTCATTAATCCACTTTAGAACATAGTAACCCTTATTGACTCAATTTTTCATGTACTAACAACATCAAAAAATATGAGGCCCTTATCTTAGGCCTTCAAGCATCTCAAAGTATCCAAATTAAATCAATTAAATTTTATGGGGATTCATAATTAAATTGACAATTAGGTTACATACATCTACCAAACCAAAGAATAATTCCACACTCTATAAAAAAATATGGTTTAATGTCTACAAGCTCAGTTTGAATACTTTTCTATTAAAAACATTCCATGTAAAGATAATCATCATGCTGATGCAATGTCTAATACAACATCATTGATCCCCATTGAAATAAATGAAGGCAAAGCTATCTTATTGTAGAAAAGTAGGGGCCTTAAGTCATCGACCTTGTCAGGTGCTTGTCTGGCTATTCAAGTTAGATCCAAACTTGTTACAACCTGGAAAAACCCTTAAATAATCTTATAGTGCTCAACATTTGTCACTCGACTATGTTGGCATCACTTCAAATAAGGTGCAAGACTTATGCGCTCACCTGAAGCACATTAGAGAAAGGACTGAGGCTTGTATTGGGTTAGTTGTGCCATGGTGAAACTCTATCTTCTTGGGATTTTGGCTATCATAATGCTGATGGTAAGTTTACGGGTGTAAGCCATTCTAGGAAGGACCTAACTATCTATCAAGTGCAAGCCTATATGATGTGGTTTCATAGCTTCATGGGTGCAAGCCTTTGGTTTCTTTGGCTTAACATTATTTAGGTACTTGGAAGGTTAATGGGGTACTTAGATGAAGGACTTAGGCTTAGGATCATGCTTTGGCATAGGTATCATCATGAGGCAAGGGTTTTTCCTATACTTAGAGAATTCTCTATATAGAGTGTTGATGTCATCATAAACTATAGAAACATCATGAATGGGCTAGGCTAAAAGCTCACTAGAACTCAATATTTGTAATATAAGGTTAAACATTACAAATATTATAAACATTACATAAAACATTCTCATTATAAGATTATAACTATAACCATGTAGACTAGACTAACATTCATTATATGTAATGCCATTCATCATTAAATAGAGTTCAAATACAAAGTATATACCAATAGAAATTGAGCAAATGCTCATCTTAAAGCTGCTACAAGCCTAGCGGCTCATAAGCGAGCTTGGGCACTACAATGAGGAACCTTAAAGGCATCCATGCTAAAACTATAGCTAAATAGTGACTATAACATTTGGAAATAGTCTTGAAAAGCTTTGCTACTCCAACTCACCTAATTTTACTTCTGGATTAAGCTTGGATTTATTTCACTTATGAGTATCTTAGTGCCATAGTGAAAGGAACATGTCAGGGGTTGAGTTGGTGCTGGGTATAATCATTCTGCTAGCTCTACTACCCTACTTCCATTGTGATGTGATTATCATGTGTGCCCATTTCCTATTGATGATTGAGTTAGTAGGGAGTTGGTTAGCCACTTGCTAGCTAGTGCCACAAGATGATAAAATAATAATCATACAAAGTGATTATATCATGCCTTAATATCTACTAAGTTGGTGTGCATTTTATACTTAGATTTGGGGCCCAATATTACCCCACTAAAAATTACTATTCTACCCTCAAACTAGTCTTTCAATGCCTTAGGCATGCAAAACTCTGGCACATTCTATTTGAGCCATGTGTTGAAGTACTCAAAGCCCTTGATGGAAAGCTTGAGTTATTTAATGTTACTATCCATGAAGGTGGCACTAAGCATGATCATGTATGTATTTTCTAACTCCTTTTTAAATACCTCTAGCCTTTATTTTTCCTTTTTCACCCCTCTATCTAGGATTACTCCCTAATTGTATGCCTTTATTTGTAAAGTGTATAAGAGTTATTCTAGGTCATACTCCCAAGTGTTTATTTAGGTGCTCAAGGTATTAACCTGTGCCATAATTTGTGTGCACTCAGCCCTAATAATAATGTATGCCTTTTACATTAGTTCATCCTTCTCCCCATTTTCATTTTTGAGGTGCACATCTATGACTAATTCTTGGTTGGATAAGTTACAAAAGATGGCATTAGCCACATCTGTGCCCTCTTGAAGCCATGTGAAGAAGTCTTTGACCTATTCGATCTTCATATCTAGCTCTTGTTTGATTGTGGTGAAAGGGTCCTCCTCTTCAAGCTTTAGACCTACCTTAATATTTAGGATTATCTGCTCCACTGATGCACATACCTTATTGACCTCTAAGAAATTTAAAGTATTAATGCCATTTAAGAGGGATGGATCAACTTCCTTGATGTGCTCCACTAGTTGTTATAATTTGAGCTTCATGACCTTTATCTCTTCCTCTTCTTCTAGTGCAATCTTTTTCCAAACATCATTGATGATGTTATTCTATACTACTTTAGAGGCCATCCAGATGAGTGTGTTAGCTGATTTGATTGGGTTTAGCTTGTGAGGGTTTCTTAGAATTTGATCATGCCCTTCTTCTAGTTGATTTATGCCTAGTATGGCCTTTGTTGATACCTCAAAATTAGGCTCATCCATATAAATTTTGAAAGCAAAAGATAACTATTGGCATGTCCTTGTTGTGGCCATTTTGGGGGGCATATATTATAACATGTAGTAGTTCTCATTGATCCACCCCTTCTATGCCTTTTCCATCGGTCTTGGCTTGATACCCTCTTCTTCATTGATGGATATCTCCATTTATTCTTCCTCTTTGATGCTATGGATTTATTCAGTGCTATCCTTCAAGGTCTCTCCTTGATCTTTTAGGGGTTCTTTTCCCCTTCATTTACTTCTTCTTCTTAATTGGTTCCATCTTCACCCTCCTATGTTTGTTGGGTTTGCTTTGTACTCTTTATTTGCTCTTTTAAGGTGTCAATATTTCCTTCTTTATCTCTAGGTACTCCACTACTTGGGCATGCCTATGGTGTAGCTTCTCTATTGTGCTGGTGGGGGTGTTAGGTGCCTCTATTACTTTTTCCCTCATGGGTCCTACACTTGTGGTGACCCTCTTTTCTTTATTTTCTCTCGTGGCCCTTTCCTCTTGGGCATTATTTATCTCTACCTTCCTCTTCTTTATTATTGTGGCTATTTTTTCCTCCTCAGCCTTTATTTCTTTGGCCTCAGCCTTATCAATCTCTATTTGGGTCATGTTAGTTGCCTTCATGGCCTATATTTTTTGATCTAGCTCTAATGCTAACTTTATATGCTCCCTATTAAGGTCCATTTCCATCTACTTGTACCTCTTTTCCTTGTCAGTTCATGGAGGCCATGTAGCAGTTTCTATGGGTGAGGCACTTGATGGATTTTCTACTTCCCCAAGCATGGAAATAATACTGCCTTGGAGAGCCTCATGAAATAATACAATGTTAGGCTCATCTCTTGTTTCTTCTTCTTGGATCATGTATAATTTTGTACCTTCATCTTCATTTTATTATTCCATTTCTTCATGTACCTACTATGCTTCTACTTCCTCACACATCTCTTGTGCCTCCATTTCTGCAAGGTTATCATAGGCATTACCACTAGCCCTTTGGACTTCTTTTTCTTCTCCTTTGGATTGGGTGAAAAAATCCCTAATGTGAAGGAAACACACTTCTTCTTTGGTGTAGAGAGAGTGGCTTCATCATTGGATGTGATCTTTACTCTAATTCACTCTTGCATCTCCTCAAGTATCTCCCCCTTATTTTGGGGAGACTGATTCAATGCTACCAATGCCAACTTCCCTTCATTGATAATACAAAGGGGGAGGTTATCATCCTTCTTTGGGCATGCACCCTTCTTCCTTGACTTCATCTCATAGTAAATCATGTGGATGTGCCTATATATGAACTCCTTTTAGAGGATATGGATGTAGGTATGATCCAAGCCATCTTCCTCATCCTTGGTCACATTCTCCCTTAAGCACATGTATTGGTGCCATAACCTACTTTGTTCCAAATCCATGGTCTTGATTGGGATGTCTAACTATTATGCATTGGGGATTATTTGAAGTGCATCCCTAAATTATTTAGCTAAGAAGGCATAGGGAAGATTTAGTCAGCTAGATTTTTTGCCATCTATGAATGCCAAGTGCACTACATAGAAGTGTTACATTATGGTAAAGGTTGTTATCCCAAACAAATTATAAGGGATCTCCTTAAAAATTCACCATTCCTCTTGAAATGCCTTGATGTATTGGGTGCACCACCCTAATATGCAAGTCTTATATTTATGAGAGAAAGTTGGGGGGTAGGTAAATTTTGGATATTTTAGCACTAGGGTGTCCTTGTATGCTGAGAAGACCCAAAATTTGTCCTTATCATCATCTATCACTCCAATCTCCTCCATGAAAATTAGGATCAGAATTGATAAACATCATAAGGTCTCCTATGTTGTATGACATTATAGTGCATTCTTCACCATTTCCTCTACTATAAACTTAGTGATGTTAAATTTAACCCCCTATTCCATGTGATAGGTGATGCATAGGTAGGCATTGGTGACATTTCCCCATCGACTACCAAGGTAAAGTTTTGAACTCATGAGGTATGAAATTGCCCTTATTTTGAGGTCTTTGATTTCTTTTATTGGTAAATCAAAACCTCCATTTTGGTACCTTAGGATTTTTTTGACCCTCTTAATTTCAACATCATTAGACATCATCTGGTGGATGTCTAAACTATAATTTAGGAGCTTAGTAATCTTGCCTATTAGGTGCACTGATATCTGCATACACCTCCCAATGAAATAAATGTGATCTCTATGCACATGAAAGAGGAATAAATGTACCTAGTGAGTGTGACTGGTGTTATTCATCTTGAAAACCCCAAAATAATGATAATCTTGAAAAGGGTGACCTAATGCTTAACAAATTAACTGTAGGTGCAATTCTCCCTTATTGTACGGACATGGTACATGCCTAATAGGTCATTATCATTAACTATAACCTTTAAAATATCATTAAGAGAGATTTATTACAGCCTAAAAACATCCTATAAATACCACATATCTCCAAGGATTTCTTAAAACCAAAAATAGATGCATAAGTGTACCCCTCTTGGATGTAATTCTATAAAAGGCTACCTAGATTGTTAATAATTGTCCATAAATGAGGAGGAACCAAAACAAAAAATCCTATTATTAAAATTAAGTATATTTAGATTAAAATCCACCTATAAAAGCACTCCTCCCAAATCTACTTGTACCTTCTATACCAAATGCTTGAAGTTGACCTTCCTTTGCATGCTAAGAGGAAAATGAAGGAAATTGAGTTTAAAAATCATTTTTTTGCATTATCCTTGAATTTAAAATGTGAAAATGGGTTTGGGGATGGTAATAGACATCCCCCATGTTTTTATCTAGAAAATTGATCATGGGGACCATACAAGTACCTAAGAGGGCGTAGAAACAAGGAGAAACTCCCCTTTTCTGACTATAAATGCATCTTAAACTATCAAAAACCTAAAAATGACATCCTCTAACCTCTCCCATGTTTTCCATATCTTAATTATAATTTTATCACTTCAACCATCCATATAAGTCCTCTTTTTTAGCTCAAAGTGGGGCCACAAGGTAATTTTTGCATATTGAACATGATAAAAGTAATAAAATGAAATAAAGATGTATTAAATCATATTAAAAACAATATTAGGACCAGACTAACATAATTCATGGCTTTGACCAAGTTTGAACCTATTTGACTAGGGTTGACCATCATTGACTTGGCTGGTATAAAGGGCTAAACTTTAACTAAGACTAGGTTAGGCATAAGTGGAACATTTGGATTACAATGACACCCCTATAGGAAAATAATAAACTTCTATAAATTTTAAAAAATTAGGGGGTTGACTCAAATTTGACCAAAGGTCAAATTTGGTCAACACTTTTGGTAACTCTTGGGGTAAACATGCTTGTCTATGTTTTGAGACTAGTAGCCTTATGCAACTAAGGGCCAATGGAGTCAATCGATTCTTGAAAATGACTAATAATGGTATGCCAAAACAAAACATAAAGTAAACACACCACAAAACACAACAAGACCAAGCAAAGACAACACAAGATAAGATAAGGATAACACACACTTGTGCATGAGCACTTATGGAACACAAGGAAAGAAAGAAACTATGTAAAAGGGAAGAAGAGAACCTTCATAACAATGTTTGATGTGTATCCCATTGACTGGGATAAGAAGCTCTTATCCATCCAAATTTTAAAGTTGGAAAGCCTTATGTGACTTGCATTGAGTAATCATATATGGGTCACTTCATAAAATATCAAACTTTGTGTGTCTTCCAGGTTTGGCCCTATCTTCATCCCATTTTAGGACAATGTCTTCTTCCTTGAAACTTCTTGGCATGTAATTATTTTCAAAATAATTCTTTGTTTATTCTTGGTGACTGTTCATAGCTTTCATAGCTTGATCTCTTATCTCCTCAAGCCCCATTAACTAACACAACCTAACTTCCATGCTCTCATTATTCATCAATTATAGATGATAGGTAAGGTCTAAAGCTGGTAACTCAAGTGAGATAGGAAGCCTAGCCTCCCTTCCATACACAAGTGTGTATGGTGAGTTCCCAATTTCTCTCTTTGGGGTGATCCTATCAGCCCAAAGGGCTGTATTTAACTTGGAGTACCAAGTATTTTGATTCTCCTCCATTTTCCTCTTTATAATCCTAATTAGATTCTTATTTGTGGACTCAACTAGTCCATTTCTTTAGGGGTAATAATTAGAGGAGGTGTTGAGGTAGATTCCATGCTTCAAAGGCCATTCACTTATCCTTGATCCTAGAAAGGCTAATGCATTATCTGAGATGATTATTGGGGGAGATCCAAATCTGGTCACTATACTCTCATAGAAGTCTAGGACTAAATTCTCATTTGCATCTTTAAGAGCTACAACCTCCACCCATTTTGACTAGAACTACAAGGAGGATTGATTAGGCCTATGAAATCCAAACCCCATTACATAAAGGGTAATTCATCCTAGATAGGATGAAGAGGCAAGGCAGCTAGCTTTTGTTTGCCACAAAAAAGAGCACACTTTTGACATTTTCTTACCCAATCATGGGTGAACAAGCTAGGCTAAAAGTAATTATCCCTCATAATCTTAGTAGTTGTAGTTCTTAGAGCAAAATGACCACCAACTGGCCCATCATGGAACTCATGAAATACTTTGTTAATCTGATCCAAATCAATACACCTCAACAACACACCTGAAAATTCCTTCCTAAATATCACTCCATCAATAAGTACAGAGGGAATGGATTGCAACCTATAATACCTTCTTCTAGCTCTATCAAGAACTTGTAGACACTCACTGATTTGAAGGAAATGAATCATGTCTTATGTCCAAATCCTCATGGATGAAGGTAAAACTCCTATAGGGTCATCATGGAGTGATAAAAAAACCTCCATTTTCTCTTTCAAGTCTGAAGCAATATGTTCACATAGTCTTTTTCCCTTCACTAGCTTGGTTGTTTTGATCTCCACATCATACTCCATCACTTTGGTTGTCCAATCTACCATTTTCTCATTCAAATCTCTGCTTAATATAAATCCATTTACACTATTATGAGGAAAAAATATGTGAATCTTATTATTTGATAGCATGTGTCTAAATTTATTCAAGCTTCTAATAATTAAAGGCACTTGTTTCTCGAGATAAATATACTTTACCTCATACCCCTCCAAACCTTGTCTAAAAAAGGCAATAGGTTGTTCCAAATTCTCATCATTTTCTTGGGTAATCATGTCGAAAATAACCTCTTCATTCCCATAAGTTTACATATTGAATTTCTTGGAGAAGTTTGGACTTTCAAGAGTAGGGGCTTGGGCAATGGCTTCTTTGATTTCCTCAAAAATTCCCTTTCTCCTTCTTGTCCAAGTGAATATCTCATCCTTCCTTAGTATATATGTTAAAGGTTTGACCAAATTAGAAAATTTAGGAATGAATCTCCTAAATAAATTTATCTAAACAAAGAATCTTTGTAAACCCTTCTTATGTTTAGGCAAAGATAATGCTAAAATAACATTCACTCTCTCATAATCAATGGACAAGCCTTTCTTAAAAATAATATGTCCTAGTAGTTTGTATTCATGGATAACAAACACACATTTTTTTTGGGTTTAGAGATATCCCATACTCTTTACACCTATCAAATATTTAATTTAGGTGCTTCAAATGATCATTTGCATCCTTGGAGAAAATTGTCACATCATCAAGATAAACCAATGCAATGCCATTAATTAGTCCTTGGAAATCCATATCCATTACACATTAAAAAGTAGCTCCATCATTTGACAATCCAAATGACATATTCATATAGTCATATTTTCCCCATTTGGTGGTGAAGGCTATCTTGTATTGGTCACTTTCTTTCACCAAAATCTGATTGTACCCAGAATAACCATCTATGATAGAAAACGTCTCACTACCTGCCACCACTTGTAGAATTTTCTCCATATAAGGGAGGGGATAATTATCTCTAAAATATACCCTATTAAATTACCTAAATTCCACACACAACCTGATCTGCCCATTCTTATTTATAACAAGGATTAAGTTGGCCAACCAAGAAGAATGCTTTATAGGAAAAATGATTCTAGACTCAATCAACTTAGTGAGCTCTTTCTTCATGAATGGTTCAATATTGGGATTGATTGGCCTTTGTATTTTATTGATGGGTTTGGAATTTTAATCTAGCTCTATGGTATGTTGATCCAAGATTAGATCAAAACCCTTCAAGTCACTATATTCCCATGTAAAAATATCACTAAACTCCTTCCATAGTTCAATGAAATCATGCTTCTCTTGACTAGTGCATACATTTCCAAGTGAAAGTAGCTTGTCCTTAAATATATATACCTTTTCATAGTTATATTATTTATTTGACATGATTACCTTCTCTTTCTTCAACTGATCATCATCATTGAAAATGTTTTAAAGAGTCACTAGACCTTTGGGAAGCTTGTTAGAATTTAGTTGGAAAATCTACCCTCCATATTGTTGTTGTAGCTTAGATTGATTTTTGGTAGAGAAATCAGATTATTATTTTAGTAAGATGGATATTTTTTTTTCACTCTTAAAGATCTACCAATTGGTGACATTATCTAGTATAGAATGTCTCACAATCACCTTTAGATGAGGTTGATTCTTGTCTTCTCTTATGCCTTTTGGAACATAAATTTGAGCACCAATAGATTCCAACCTATCAACATGCTTATTTTCTTCCCTTGGAATATATGTGATGTTAAAATCCATGAAATATTCTACAAGATCCCAAGCTCTGTGCTTGTAGTACTTGAGCAAGGAGTTCTTGGTCAAATTTTTCCCTCTAACTTGATTCATAATAAGCTCACTATCTCCATACACTTGTAGTTCCTTAACTCCTATTTTTCTAGACCATTAAAGGCCATGGATAAGGGCCTCATACTATTCCAAATTACAAGTTCATGATGACTAAAATATAAATGTTTAATAATACCTCTCCTTGGAAGGTGAAACCAACATAGCTCCACCACCTACCCCAATCTTGCTTCTAGACCCATCAAATAAGAGCTGCCACAAACCATTCACATATTCACTTGATTTCATAAAATTGGGCATGAAAGAGTCATTATAATTCATATAATAGACCCCAAGACTATATTACTCAATAAACATCTAAGGATCATGTTCATAATTCTCATCTCCCCACTCATCTAGGAACAAATCAGAAACTCCTTCAAGGGAAGATGATGGGGATTGGTTAATGTGAATCTCCTCTTCATCAATGATAGAATAGTTAAAATTTGATACTTTAGGTGATTATGGTTCCAAGTGATCAATATTAATAGTTTTTGACTCAATCTTCACCTTAGTGCCATAGTTCTAAACACCATGTAGGACCAATTAGCTACTAATTATCCACCTATCTTGGATATAAAGTCTCTTGACAATAAAAGAGAAAAATAGGGAGGTAAATATACCACCACCACATCATGAGGAATTAAAAAAATAGGAAAAACATGAAGGATAAAATTCAAACCTATAACCACCCCCAAAGTCTAGGCTGGTGATCCATTCAAGTGCAAAATTCCTTTAGTCATTGGCTCATACTTGAGGCCTAGCTTATCTGCTATACATTTGGGCATAAATGATGTGATTTTTACACTATTTATGATAAAATTATGAACCAATAAATCACTAATGATTATATATAGGTAAAAAGGAGGATTATTATCATCTTTCTTTACTTGACCATCTATAGATTGAGTTCTATTAACTAAAACCACCTTATCATTTCTAGATGGGCTAGCTTGTTTATCTAATCCATGTAATTAATTTTGGAGTATATATTTATTCCATAGTAATGTTAGAGAATCCAAAAATTATATGTTCATATGTATCTTATTCATTTGTTCCACAATATTAATGGAAGTATTACTCACCTTAGGGAACTCTTTAGGGGTGCTAGCACCTTGTGATGTAGCTTGTGGAGATGGAGGCATAGGAGTTGGCTTCATGCTTTGAAATATTTAATTATCTTATGATTTAGGAGATTAATTAATCCCACTTAACATATAATCTAATGTATGGATAAAAAAATGTCCTTTATTTGTTCTTTGAGTCTCCTCAATAGCCTTCCTTTTGGACCTAGTGTTGGAGGAAACACTAGTATTCTGATTATTTGTATTCCCCACATAATTTATGGAACAAAATTCACCATCCAAATGATTTATAAGGGTATAATTAGTTTGAGGTTTTCCATTTTACACACCACATTATATGTATCTTTCAAAATTTAAATCTTGGAAAGATTGGCTGCCTTGTATTACCATGCCTTGATTGTGCATTTCATTTGCATAAGTTGCTTGTTCTTGACCATGTTCAAAATATGGATAGTTGGGTTGTTCTTGGACCAAGTTGTTTTGAGTGTGGAAAAGGGATTTGGAGGATGAGGTATAATAAGTATTATATCTTTTATAAGGCTTGACATGAGTGATTTGGCCTTGTCTTTGTGTATTATTTTAGAAAGGAGGTCTACTTGTTTGCCCAAAATGATTGTATATTTGATATGGCTTATAACCTTGAGCTTGTTGTATTTTGAGGGAAACTAACTCATTTTTAAAATGTTGAATCAGTATTTTAAATTCATTTATTTCATTTTAAAGAGTAATGGGAGGCCTTTCTTGATTAGGTAAAGGGGCCAAAGTGGGCAATGCACCTTGACTAGGAGAATGCAAATTAGGAAATAGTGGCATTGGAGGTCTAGGAGATATATTTTTGGCTTAGAAAAGACAATTATTAGCATTTATGGATATTTCATAAGTATTAGGCAATGTTTTTTCACCCATAGATTGAATCATCATGGCAATGTCACTATTCAATGCTTTTAGGAAGTACAAAAAATGCATAGTTTGGAGTAGGTCTCACAAGAGCTAGGATCCTGTCCCATGTGTTTTGAAGTCTAGTATTAAAATACTACATAAAATCATGTGGTTCCCTCTTAATAGTGGTCAATTTATTATCTAGAGACAATTGGTCACTCTTCTCCCCAAACCTATTAGTCAATAGATCTCCCAATCCATCCCATGAGCCAATGGAATTTTGAGCTAGGGTACCATACCAATCCAAAAATTTGCCTTTGAAGGACAAGGCCAAAAATATAATAGCCACATTCTCTTGGGTGATGTTTTGGATATTAAAAAAGTTTTATATGTTTCTAATATGTTCAATGGCAATAATAGGACCATCCCTACTAAAAAATGGAACACTCTTAAGGGTTGCTCTTGGAATTTAATCATATTAGGCAAGATTCAAAGGAGATGATCTAGTGAAAGGCACAAAATTATGACTTATTTTCATCTTTTAAATATCATTATAGCTATTAGGAATGTAATGTAACATAAAATTAGAAGCTTTAAACACAAAATATCTTTTGTAATGATGAGTGTTTACAAACCTAAACCTTTTGGTGAAATATAGAGGTAGTTGCACAAGCTTAAGAGGTACACTTTTAGTAGTAGACCTGGTGGTTACCTTTGGCATGTAAATAATTTAATGGAGTTGCTAGGTACTGAATGTAGATGTTTCTTTCAACTTCACTTATGCCAAGACCATCACCAATCTTGAACAATCTTCTAGGACTTAGAAGTCCCACTAGGGATGTCAAAAACTATTGACACTTGGGTTTACACCCTTTATGAGATGCATAATTCTCCTCATCCAAGTGGAACCATGGAGACATTTCTCTTTTTATGGGTGATAATGTTGAGAAATAAATCTCTAGATGAGGGGCTAGCTCCCCTTGATGCATTCTTTGAAGCTTTATCTTTAACTTAGTAACTTTAAGATGAAAAAGGATTAAGAAAAATAAATAAAATAAAAAAATGGTGATATACCAATATATAATTTCCTCTCACTTAACTGAAACCACTACATAAAGACAAATAAGGATGTTTCACACACAAGACTCACAACTTAGGATCCATTACTACATCAATGTTTCATATGCTAGATTCAAGAAGGTATATGATTCTTAGGAAGGGAGTGAATAATTATAAGGAGGGATAAAATAATGGAAAAATTATAGGATATCTCTAAACTTAGAAAAGAATACTATAAAATACCTAAAACAATCTCCTTTCTGCAAATTGGTAGACCATCAAGAGTATAAGCTAGAAAAGATAATCTTTCACTAGACTATACCAACAAGATTCAAGTCATTACTCAATATTAAAACATATGAGTGGAAATAAAACTTGTATATTTCCTAAATATTTATTAAATTAAAATTTTTGATAGATTTTCCCCATCAACCAATGGAGGCTACTCAAATGATCCAATAGAATGCATATTTATAGATTTGAGAGTACGAACAAGTAAAGGAAGTCCAAGGGTCACTTGGACAAGTGTCACCTTGAGAGAATTAGTTAAATTTACATGTTTAAGTGGTTTTGGGTGAAATATATCATGTCATATAAGTCTACTTGTCCAAAATAAGTCATAAGAATGGTGAGAAGTGGCACAAAACCTATAATTTTGGCATAGGAAACTGCCTTCAAGATTCACTTTCCAAAACTACCTTTTATCTACATATGGTTAGGTCTAATGGTTGGTATGAGTATTAGGGGTTATAAAAAAATTCCCACATGCATTGGATTGATCCCTGACCATCCCTATTCTTATGGACATGCAAAATCATCTCTAGTAATTTTAGAATAACTCTTTTCCATGAACCTTATACACTTGGCATTCAAAATCTTCAAAATTTCCAAATTTATCCATTAAAAATATGGAATTAAAATTTTCAAATGTTACCATATCATTATTTTCAAGAAAAAACCTTTAAAAGGCTTCCCTAATTGCTTTTCACAACTTTCTACAAGTGTTCACTAGCTTGCTCACTACACTGGCTAAAAGTGAGAGCCTGGTTGGGACAATTAGAGGTTGATCCATGAGATAGGATGAATTTTGGGATTTATATAAATTTTAAATCTTTCTTATAATTTTTTTCCATCTTCTAATTAATCTTTTAGCTTGCACACCATTTAAAATACTCAAAACAAGCCTTGTTTTCCCCTGATCCATGTAATTATATATAAATAAAACACATGTGTGGGATATTATGAGAGTTATATACAAATTATAGGTGTTTTCATGGCCATTTACTTTCATCTATATTCTCTAATGGCAAGTTTTCTCCAGTCGGGTCCTTGTGAGGGTTTTACAAGGGTTTTAAGTGGCTTAAACTCTTAACCTTTGTTCATAAAGGTCAAATGTTGAAACGCTTTATAAATTTCATAGAGGGATCTTAAAGGACCCTCCCTAACATATCCAAATGGATTAGGGTCTCATGAAAAATATGGTTGGAGGTATGAGTGTCAAAAGTTGACCTTCAAGTCATTTCTATGCTTCTTGTGAGGGTCTGACCACTCTTCAAGCCAAAAATGGCTTCCTATGGATTTCATTTGCCAACCAGAGGTTATAAAATATATTTATATACTCCATAAACACTCTAAAATTCTTTTAATGGATCACTAAAGGCTAAAAATGGAAATGGCCCCTAGTTTGGAATAAGGCCTTCCTCTTGTCAATGAGCCAGTTTGCATTTTTTAGCTACATGACCCTCTATTTTCACTTACAAAGTATTCAAAAATATTTTAAAAATCATACTAACTCCAATGGAAGTAATTCAAGGCATTTTAATTTTTTGTTAAGTTTATAACTTGGAGTGACTTTGCCTTAGGTGCTAGATTTGCATGCTTTATTATCAGGTTTGCCTATAGACCTCCTTGTATAGACCACCCTATTGGAATTACAACACTCCAATATATTTTTCATGTTCCTTCATGTGTCCAAAAAATATCCAAACCTCCTTGACTGATCAAAATGAGTACAAGCCCTCAATTCTTCACTTTTCCTAAAAATTGCCATTCTTGTGCATGAAAGGACTAACCTACCACTGAGACAAAAATGGAATTAGACTTAATTATAAGAAAAGTGAATAATTTTTGAGATATATAAGGTGTTTATTACCAATTTTACTGAAGTTTTTTGTAATATTTCATGTCTAAGTGGTCTAACCATCTCAATTTCCTCAAAAAGGGGTCAAAAACCCTATTTTTACTTGTTTTTATTCAAATTTACCTATAGCTTCTACCTCCATGTGATTTACATGCTCAAATTATGATATTTTTTTTTATAATCTTCATTTAAATATTATGGATATTTTGATTCCTTTGAAAATCTTTCTTATTAATGAAACCCTCCATTTACCCTTTGAAACAAAGTTTTCTGGGCTTGGTTATATGGACTGTGTCAACTTTGATCATAATAATATGGTATTTTAATGTTATTTTCATGTTATTGGCATATAAAAATCTTAATTTTATGTTATTTTACCACCATATTAGGTCTTATACCTTCCTTACCTCTTGGAGTAGTCAAACCTACACTTGCCTAAGCTTGGAAGGATGAACCTGTTTGACTATGTTTGTAGGTAGGGGTATTTTTGGTGAATATCCTATTGTTTGGGAATAATAAAAGGTAATAATATATATTTATATTATATTTAAAATATTTTAATATTAAAAAAAATATTTATCCTTGATCTCACAATGATGCTAACACTTACAATACTAACCCTGCTCATTTCTTATTTTAGCTTAGCCTAACCTAACTGTAGGTTACCTTGGGTCTAAGCATGATTTTTATGACACAAAAAAATGTTATATGATGATAAAAAATTCATAAAAATGTTCATAATGCTATTCTCCTAGTCTAGGTTCACTTTCTCATGCATTTATGTTCTTTTCATCTCTAAGGTTAAGCACTTATGCTTAAGATTGAGACACCTCATGAACCTTGCTTGTAGATTGTTTTAGGACTTAAAAATTATGTTTGTGGACCTTATATCAATTATTAATTGATTCATTATAAAATTTTAATTATTATATTCAAAATTAACAACTTAAAACCTTTTTAACCCCCAATTGTCCTCTAATTATTCACAAACCTTATCTTGTCTATGTTTGTCATCTCAGGCCTATTGTAGATGGCTTTAGGGTTTTTATAGGAGAAATAAGGTCACTATAACCTATTAATGTATTTATTAAAATATTACATTCTATCTCTAAAATTCAAACCAATTTTATTGATCAAAACAACCATCCCATACCTTGATCCTTAGTCTCATTCTTGGATCCCTGTCTCAGTTTGTACAAGGCCTATAGGTCACTATAGGAAACTTTAACCTCTCCTTGGTAGTTAGCTATTGTTTAACAATAATTTTTTTTCCAATTTATTGGTTTAATTCATCTTAAAAACCCCCAAACAATTATAATCTTTAAAATGGTGACCTAATGCTTAACAAACTAATTATAGGTGAAATTCTCCCCTATTGTATGGACAGGGTACCGGCCTAATAGGTCATTATCAACAATTATACCCTTTATCATGCCAAATTTTCTTGGTGTGACCTTTTTTTATCATTTTTAGTAGTTTCCTCTTGTTTTAAATTGTTTAAGACTTACCAAATGTCTTGTATGGTGCACTTACTTTGAGAATCCTGTAGATGTTACTGCTAGTTTTCAGTGGGTATCTTAACCACATGTAGGAGTTCAAAGTACACTTTCCACTTACCCTTTGGCCCCAAAATTTTGAATAGTTGTACTAGGTGAATAGGGATACAAATAATTTTTTTTAAAATTGATGTAAACATCATATAGCATATCCAATAATAATCCACAAAAGCTATAGGATCTCTATTTTCCCCATTTGAGGATTAAGAGCCCAAAATGGAAGTCACCCTTCTTGAAGTTAAAACTTGCTTGTATATCATATTAAGTATTCATGGCATGATAATATTGGATATTGGGGAAATTTAAGGCTCAAAATGGATCCCACCATGTACTTACAACTCTCTCACTTCTGTATAACTTCAATGAAATAAGCACAAACTTGACTGAAAGTGACAAGGCAACAAACAAGGTAAAGATGGGCAATTTAAGTTTAGAAGGGTACTATTTGGACATAAAAAAAGATTATTAAATGAAATTTATATTAATACATGAACCTAAATAACATTACCAGCACCATGAAGGTCCTTAGACGTTGTAAAAACACAAGTCCTACACCCAACTTTGCAAACTTCAAGAAACAAGCACCATTTTGTGATCTCATTAAAAAGTAAGAAATAATGAAGTGTTAGATGGTGAAAATATCATGGAGAGAGATTTATTACAGCATAAAAATATCCTATCAATACCACACATCTCCAAATATTTATTAAAACCAAAAATAGATGCATAAGTGTACTAGTCTTTGATGCAATTCTACAAAAGGCTTCCTAGATTGTTAATGATTTTTAATAAATGAGGAGGCACAAAAACATAAAATAATATTATGAAAATGAATTATATTTAGATTAAAATCCACCTGTATAATCACTCCTCCCAACTCTACCTATACCTTCCATACCAAGTGCTTGAAGTTGACCTTCCTTTGCATGCCAAGAGGAAAAGGAAGGAAATTGAGTTACAGAAGCATATTTTTGATTATCCATGAATTTAAAACATATAAATGGGTTTGGGGATGGGAAGAGACACCTCCCCACATTTTTATCTAAAAACTTGATCATGGGGATCGAACAAGTGCTCAAGAGGGCCTCGAAACAAGGATAAACTCAACTTTTCTGACTATAACTGCATCTTGAACTATCATAAACTTGAAACTAACATCCTATAACCTCTCCCACATTAGAAACATATTGGTGACAATTTTATCAGTTAAACTATCCATACAAGTCCTCCTTTTATCTCAAAGTTGGCCCATAAGGCAATTTTTGCATATTGAACATGATAAAAGTAATCAAATGAACTAAAGATGTCTTAAATCATATTCAAAAAAAAATTAGGACCAGACTAACATAATTAATTCCTTTTAATAGGTTTTAACTTATTTGACCAAGGTTAACCATCATTGTCTTGGCTAGTACAAAGGGCTAGACTTGAACTAAGACTAAGATAGGCATAAGTGGAATATTTGGATTACAATGACACCCCTATAGGACAAGAATAAACTTATATAAATTTTTAAAAAGTAGGGGCATGACTCAAATTTGACCAAAGGTAAAATTTGGTCAAAATTTATCTTCTTTCAAAAATTAAAAATATTAATATCATCCACCTTAAAAGGCATGCAAGCCTCTTATTTATAGGAAATATTATCCCTAAAACCTAGGGAACAAATTCTAAAACTAAAATTTTGTTCCACATTTCAAGGTGCATGTCGATTTTTTTAAATTGTATATAAAATGGCAAAATACTTTGAACTAAAATGCATCCCTAAACATGCAAAAAATGTCATGAAATAAAACACTTCTAAGTTGAAATTTAGAGTGTCTTTTCTAGTGCTTGCTCTTCATCTCCTTCGTCATCATCCATCATGAGGATTTATGAATACATGGCTCATTTTTATTTCTATTCACATTCATCAAACTCCTATAATATGTTCTCCAACCTATCATGGTGTAAAACTTCAAAATATTGATAAGTAATCTCAGCCTCTACTTGTAGATTTATCATTTGTTAAAGAATTATTTTGAAATTATTCAAATCTTTGTCCAATCTATCAAATGAGCTCTATAAGTGCACAAAATTTTGAATCAATTTGTAATTATATGATAAATTAGGGCTAGTTTATTGTCTAATAAATTATTTAAATAATCCTTATATATCTTCCACATGAATTACTTTCCCTTCATTTATAATAATGAACATCGATGTTTTTAAATTACCTCATAGATATCACAAGTAGGGTTAGCTATTAAGATTATTGATTCCTTAAAATTACACAAGGATTCTTCTATAGTTTTGATCTTGTAACTTATTAACCCTAGAAACTCAAATTTATCTCCTAAATCTTATTTAGTCAAGACTCATTCATCAAACAAAGTATCCTCATTTGCCCTTGCCAAGGTTTGTAAACATGGTATCTAATTTTATAATTACTGAACTCTTCTTTGTATTCATCCACTTTTTTATAGGTATATTATTTTTCCTCTTCCATTATGGATTAGACTTCAATATTTGAAGCTATGATTTTATGTCCTTGTGAAATTGTTGGGATATTTCTATAATATTTCCATAAAAACCTCATGGTCTAGAATCTTCAACATCTCCTTAATGTACTTATGTCCAAGTCTGAATATGACCCCTTATCTAGGAGTATGAAATTCCCTTCTGTCTCTCTCATAATTAATTTACATGGTCATGACAAGCTCCAAGAATTGCATAAATATTGGAAACAAAACAACTTTAGGAAGGCCATTGTTGTAAATACTTTACATCCAATCATTCTTGAAAGAAACATTTATTCTCCTTTAGAATTCCTTCATGTCTATGTGTCCCAAGTCCATGTCGATGACTTGGTTTATGTTAGGATCAATGTTGGAGGAGGGGTGACACTTTGAAATCAACACTTCATTTCACTAGATCTTTCCTTTCCTTTCTTCTTAGGAGTTCTAGACATTTTTTGAATATTACAGGTACGAGAGAGTGAGGAGAAAGTAAATATTGTGTGAATAGGAATTATAAAATATAAAAAGGAGAGGATAAGGGAGGGGAGGTGAAATTAGGGGACTACAGTACACTCAAAAAGTTTTAACATCGAGGATTTAGGAATACATAGTAATTATAAAACTTTGATGCAAGGAAGGGGATTAACTTTGATGTCAGGGTTTTGGGGCTATGGTGAAGTATAAAAAATCTAATGTAGGGAAGATAAAAAACTTTGATATTGGAAAATAAAATATGCAAGGCTCCCAAGTATTATAAGTTTTTTTATGAGGTAGGATATACCAATGATAATAACAAGTGGCTATGAAACAAATGACTAAAAAATTTACCACCTATAGGAAAAGCCCTTGAAAATAAATCCAAATCCTATATTCCCTAGCCATGAAAAAAACAAGAATAAATCTAGATAAAAATAATACTAAATGGAAAGGAATGATGAAAAACCCTCAAGAGTGAAGAAATGCAAACATAGAGCTCTAAATTCATTGTCTGAATGAGCAAAATTGAGATGAAAGAATTTATTAAATAGTGATGTTAAAAAATACCCACATACATTTAAGACTCAACCCTCATTAATGAGGTTTGATGTAGGTAAAAATGATTGTATTACAACCATTAGGATCCATAGGAAACATTACAACCATCAGGGTCTGATGACTACATTGTAGCCATCAGGGTTTAATGATTGCTTTGTATCCATTGAGGTCTAACAATTATATTAGAGTCATCATGTTTTGATTATTACACTATAGTATTATAAACCTAACTCTAATGAAAATCAAATATGACTAAGTCTTTGGTAGACACTATTATTTTAGCCTTTTCTAATTTGCACTTGATTTTTAAGAAAAATTGAATGGGATACCCCAAATTTCATAGGTTGATAAAATTTGGGTTATAATATCTAGCTCTGACTAGGACCTATATTTGAAAAATGGAAGGATGAACTCTAGAATCTATAAGTTTATGTAGGATTGCATTGCATGATCATTGTGTTGGGATACAAAGTCACTTAGAATAAAATACTTCTCAATAATGATAAAAGGAAATAAATAAAATAACACAAAAGAAATAAAAAATGAACCAAAAAGGACATAAAATCAAAGCAAAGAAAACAAACAACCAAAATCCTAAAACTAAACTAGATCTTGGGATAACTAGTCTCTATTAATTGAAAAGATTCAGATACTAATTGATGTAAGGAAATGGGAGATAGGTGCCTTCCATGTAGGCTAAGTAGTATGTGTTTTTTCCATAGAAGTGACTGATTTTGAATGGAAATTTCCATAAGGAATCAAAATTCCCATGAATACCTTTGGGTTCTTGCCTTTTATCCCATAAAAGAATAAAATCACCAATAAAACAACCCTCTACTTGGCCTTATTATCAAAAAGTGCTTTTGCCTTTTGTTGATTTTCTTTCTTCTTCTATATTATTCATGTACAAAATCCTTTTATCCAAAGAATCTCTAAAGTTCTAATTTTTAACTACCTTAGCCAATTAAAGCACTAGTCATTCTAATGTGATAGGCATGAAAACATAAATGTTGTACATTAATTGAAAAACAACATGCCAATATCCCTCTTAGGAGTAATGTGATCAGCTCAAAGTGCATCATATAATTTATTATGATAATTTCATTGGTTCTCATCTATAAGCTTGTGAATAATGGTGACCAGATTCTTATTGCCTGATTATACTTGACTATTATCTTCTATGCCCTTATCAAATGGTAAGTCTAAGGATATATTTCATTGACCTGTGACATACATAACTCTTTTATATTCTTGTCACATTTATCTATGTTATTATTAGGTTAGCCTATGGAATAACCATGGATAAGTAGACTATATATAGGAGGTAGTAATTAGTCTTAGAGTATCATATTAGGAATTTTATTCCTATTAAATTTTTGTGAGATTACCCTCTCAAAGTGGCCCAGTCATAATTTTCAAGTATTCTGGTTTTTCACTAAATGTTGTTGTGGATATACTTATTTTTTTCTTAATTAAGTGATATATTATTCTATTATTTTTAATCACATTAGTAATTTCATTACAAGTGGTATTAGAGATTCAATTTGGGTAAGTTTTTTTGGTGCAGTTTTTTCTTAGACTTGGCATCTTACACACTATAAACTAAAAAAAAAACTTGTGATCTAGGAAGAATTTAATTTTTCTGTCACTGTAATTTTATTCATGGTTTTTTTACAAAAAAAGAAATTTTTTAACCTTGTGCAAATTTTTAACTTTTTTAGGCTAATTTTTTTTGCCCTTATGCACATTAGTAGTCATTGGATTCATCTTGGTGAGATGATCATAATGGTATCATCTACCAATACCTTTTTTTTGGGATAAGACCCTTCTATGGTTTGTGCATGGTTAGGCCTAACACTCATAGACATGATAAAGGGAAAGAAACACCTAAAAATCCTCATCAGGATGACATGGAGTCCAAAACTTTAGATTCAAATATTTTAGTGATGGTTCAACACCTTAAATCAAAGTTACATGGCATGGTGTTAAAATATGATCTCTCAAGTGGAGGTCATGGGGATGATAAGAGAGATTAATGGCTTTAGAGATCAATTACAAAAACTAATTACGCTATTGCCAACCTTGTAGCTCAACCTTTACAAAATAACTCTCCATCACTCCAATTTGGGTCTCCTAATCCAAATAATTATAACACCAATTTGGGGTTAAAGATGATGTTGACAAAAGTGTAATTGCACAAGTTTGATGGTAAGGAATCACTCACATGGCTTAATCAAATTGAAAATTTATTTGATCTACATTAGACTCCATTTTCATAAAAGGTGGTCATGGCCTTTTTATATCTAGAATCTGAGTATTTCATTTTGTATCACTAGTTGTTTGCTCAAAATAAAAATAAGGGTGTCTCAGTTTCATGGTCATTATTTTATTAGATGTTATAGATACACTATCACAATAATGTCTTTGAAAAATACTTCATCTTGCTAGCCAAGCTATTCTAAACTGTGATTATAAAGGATTACATTCATTAATTTTAGAATCTCTCCTTACATATGGTAGACATCACTATGGAAAATATGACTAACTTATTTTTGGGTGGCCTCATAGATAGCATCCAATTGGAGGTTCACATTTTTCATCCTAGTAATGTATCTAAAGCGATACTAAGGGAATACATGGCTAAGGAAAAATAATCAGATGAAGACCTTTCATTAATGTCCATGAACACACTTTCCTAGCACCATCATTTCCACAGCCTACCAGATTGATCCCTCAAAAATTAAAGACAAGAATGCAAAAGTTTTATTTTCTAGATATAATATTAAATGGAGAAAAGGTCATCTATGTGCCGAAAATAAGTTTTTTGAAATTGAAGGCACCAATGAGGAGGAAGAAGATGATGAGGCTTCAGAGGTAGGTTTGGAAGAACTCAAGGATGAACCTAAAGATTCTAAACCTATTATTTCATGTCATGAAATTTTAGGCATTAGTACTCATCAAAATATTAAGGTGGTGGGTTTACTAAATAAATATAAAGTGACTATGTTAATGAAATATGGAAGTACACATAACTTTATTGAAAGTAAGTTGGCTACCCATTTGAACTATTTCATTTACCCAGCTTTAGAATTTTAGGTCATGATTTCAAATGGTGGCATAATCAATTATTCTAGAAAATGTCATAGCATTAAGCTTATTATGGGAGACTACTTTTTAGATTCCCCTATGTTTCTTATTCCCATGGGAGGATTTGATATTATGTTGGGAGTGTATTGGCTCACCACTTTGGTCACTATTGAGATAAATTTCTAAGAGCTATTCATGAGGTTCCATTTAGAAAGCAGGACCTTTAAACTACATGGATTATAGGCTAAACCTCCAAAAATAGTTAGTTTCCATCAAATGATAAAGATTCTTAGAAAAGATGCTAATGGGTTTGTGGAATGCTTATTTTACATAGAGATTAAACCAACCAAGGAGTCTACACATCTTGATTTGCAACGGGTTTTATATGACCATTATGTTATTTTTGGTGACATGCCAAAAGTACTTCCTCTGAGCCACACACATGATCATGCCATCAAGATCAATATGAGAAGCACACCACCCAACATTAGACCCTATAAGTATTCGTATTCATGGAAGAGTGAATTTGAAAATATGGTATAGGAGATGTTGGAGGCAGGAATCATCTAATAAAATCAAAATGAATATTCCATATAGAAGAAGGATGTCACTTTGAAGATGTGCCTAGACTGTAAAGAACTCAACAAGTATACCATAAAAGATAAGTATCATATTCTAGTAAATATTATTATATATATGAATTTCATGGTTTTGTTTATTTTACCAAGTTAGACCACTTTTGGTATCATCAGATTCAAATTTGTGATGAGGACATACCTAAAACCACTTTAGAACTCATGAAGGCCATTATAAATTTATGGTCATGCCTTTTGGACTCACAAATGTACCATAAACATTTCAAAATTTGATGAATAATATTTTTATGCCATCTTTGAGAAATTTTATATTGGTTTTTTTTAATGATATCCTCATCTATAACAAAAATTGGGAAGACTATTTGAAGCATGTGAAGCAGTTACTTTTAGTCCTAAAATAACATCAAATTTATGCCAAACTTTTCACATGTAATCTTGGTGTCCAATATCTAGATTAATTGGGTCATATTGTTTCACATTAAGGAGTGAAATTTGATCCTAAAAAATCTTAGCGATGATGGAGTGGCAAGTTCCCAAGAACCTCAAGAACCTCTGAGGATTTCTAGGGTTAACTAGTTACTATTACAGGTTTGTCATAAATTATGGTAGCATTGTAGTGACCCTCAGATCTTTCTTGAATAAATAATCATTCTAATGGAAAGATTAAACTATGAATACTTTAATTTTTTTAAAAAATGGCTATGTGCACAACTCCAATTTTGGCTACTCCTTATTTTTCAAAAACTTTTGTGGTGGAGTGTGACACATCAGGATATGGCATGGGGGATGTGATTATGTAAGAATGTAGACCATTGGAATTTGAAATTTACCAATTGAAGGGAAAAAAATAGGATCAAACCAATGTATGATAAAGATATGATGTCTATTCTACATGTAGTCAAATAATGGAGACCTTATCTAATGGGTCATCACTTTCAAGTAAAGACTGATCATGATAGATTCAAATATCTTTTGGAATAATGGATATCATATGAATAAAAATAGAAATATTAGACTAAAATGTTAGAATCTTATTTTAAAATAGTGTATAAGAAAGGAAAAGAGAATGTGGTGGTAGATGCCCTATCTTGGCAAGATGAATTGGTTGAGGCATTGTTATGCACCATGACCATGTGGTAGGTAAATTGGCTAGAGGATGTAAGATCAAAATGGGATAATTATAGTGATACTAAGGATTTGATTTATAATCTTTAATAAGGTTTTGATGAATCTAAAAAAATTACATGGAATGGGAACACATTATGGTATAAATATAGATTATACCTCTGTAAGCATTCTCTCCTCAAACATAAAATTATTTAGGAAATTCATGCCTTTCCACTTAGAGGTCACTCTGGATTCCTGAAAACATATCATATAATCAAAAAATATTTATTTTGGGAAGGACTCAATTATTATGTCCAGAAACATGTGATAAAATGTATGATATGTCAACAAAACAAAGGGGAAACCATTAAGACACCAAGTCTTTTACAACCTTTATCCATCCTCAACCAACATTGGGAGGAGGTTTTATGGATTTCATTATTGGGTTACCATGTTCTAAGGTTAAAAATGTTATCATGGTAGTTGTGGATCAACTCACCAAGTATGCTCATTTTTTATTCTATCACACCTGATGGGACCTCACATATGGTCTCATGCTAATTCTATCCCATTTAAAACTCTCTTAGCCAAATCCCCTCTATTAGTTATTAAGATTTGCTTTTAATTGTGTTTTGGATCTCGCCTTAGTTATTTTATCATACTCTAGTGTTGTTTTCTTCTCCCTGCTAGTTTAATATCTATTTTCATTTTCTATTATCTCCCATGTTGCTCTTGATTCATTACATCCATGGTTGGCCTCCCACCTTTGGGATGCCAATCCCATTGGATTTAGGGCCTTATCTATAATCTCACTCATGAGTAGGCTATAGATGTAATGGAATGTGATAAACACCATAGGACCCAAGAGGTTCCCTCAACCCAAAATAGTGACCTAGACCCTCTCATGTTTTTTAGGGAATAAGATTGATAGATATATAACCAATGAACTTCATCTCCTTTTCACTAGTTCAAGCTTTATTCATTTGAGGATCTTTCCCCTTGGCCTCATGTAATGATTCATTCATCCATTCAAGGTGATGAGGACCCCATTTTATGATTGAGGCCTAATGAGATACATGTGATCATTGATGATTGCCATATATGCCTTTTGGTGAATGAAGTGGACCCTTCTCCCCCTAGGAGTAGGTGATGTGCTTCCTTTAGTGACAAATATTGCACCCACCCTACTTCAAGTGCCTTAACTAGTTCTTATGTGATTTTCACACCTATTTCTTGATAGTAAAATCTACAACAAGAACCCCCACATGTCCATATTATGGGACATAGGCACTCCAACATGGCAAAGCATGCACATCACATGGGGTCCTCCCATCTTCCTAGTCCATCCTTTAGAGTCTCATATGAGTGTGCCGATTTTGATCACCATTTACAAACTAGAGATAAATGGGATGCTTATATTGAGCTTCAATGCCCTCATGTTGAACCTCATCTAATGAAACATGGTCAACATCATGGAAACCTAGGTCATCATGACCATTTCCATGATCATGCCACATCATTCCATCATCCATGTGTGGAATGGTACCTTTCCCATGGTCATTCCCCACCCTATGGTATGGATGATTTCCAAAGTGAGCATCTCCCATACCTATATCCACCTCAACATAATCCCTTTTATGATTAGGGTTGTGATGAGGTCTATTAGCATAAGAAATGTCATAAAATATATGATCTTCTTCCTGAATCTCATCACCAACCTGTTATCAACCATGCCTATGAGGATCTCCATAGGAATCCTCTATCCCCTTGGGTACGTGCTATTCACCTTCCTAATCCTATCCATGAACTACCTAAGTTTAAGAAAGCTTAGGATACTAGTCACATAGAGCATATCATGACATTTATAATGGTGTGTATGGATTAGGAATAAGATTAAGGCATGATGTTGAATCTCTTCATTCATTCCCTATGAGCCAAAGCTCTCATTTGGTTTTTAGAATCTACCTCTAGATTATCTCTACTTTCCATCTCCTTTTGGATGACTTCCTCTAGTACTTTGATATCTCCAAACAATTTAACCTTGGCATCTAATCACTCACCTCCATAGCATAAGAAAAAGGTGAGTCAAACTTTGATTTGTGTGTAGGTGGCGCTCAACCATCCATACATGCATAACAAGGTTCTTAAATGATCAATTTTATGATATGTTCACATGAAAATTGAGGAAAGAGGTTCACTTTGAAGTCCTAAAACATGATCCTAATTCATATGATGAAGCTATTAATGAGTGTCTAAAGATTGAGGTCTTTAACGTGCATGTGGGCATGCACCCTGTGCTAACCCAAAAGTCATCCTCTTCACATGATCATAATTATAACATGACTATTAATGGTGTCATTGATTTTCCTCCCAATAAGAAGGACAATAAGGATATCCATGAGGTAAATGATCTAAGTAAGAATATACCTAAAAATAAGGCCTTTGAATCGAGCACAATAAAACCATAGATGGTTATGGCCATACCAAGTTTGGTAATTTCCATCAAATGAATGTCCATGATGATGAAAATTATGCTACCAAAAATTTAGGTGTGCAAGCCTCACCTATACCTTAAATTTATCCTCTTGCAGAATCCAATTGCAAATTGAATGTGTTCAAAGAGACTCTACTTGACATGATAATGAAAACAAAAAGAAGTCCTATCATTCCCGTTCTTGCTCGTCTACCTCTTCTAAATCCTCTTCCCAAGTTGACTAGAAAGGGAAAGATAAGTGTGAGAGTATAAATGTCATTGATGCTATTAGCATAGCCTCTATTGGGTATGATTTCTTTGTCAACATGCATTCAGGTTGTGTCACTGACCTCATCATAGATACTAATGGTTATGGGCTTCCAACCTAACCCATGGGGGTAGGGAACCCCAAAGTCAGATTTTAATTTTGATGTAACATCCCTCTCCAAGTTAGATAATGTCCTTACTCTATCATAGAGGATTTATAGAGCCTCTTAGCTTAGATATACATTTGGGACCTTCTTCACCTTTGCCCTAAGTAAAAGGGTCTTGTCTTTGATGATCTTGGTCTCTCTCCCGAGGGCTTATTGTAGGATGATGTCAAAGTTTTATTCAACTCAAACTTTTATTATCACCCTCATCTTACCATATTATCTTTCAACCTTGCCTCTTTGACATATACTTTTTTTCTTGCAAAGAAGTCTTGATTCCCCCTCTATTTTGAGAACTCCATTGATGATTATCATGTTAAGAGATGCATCATTGATGAAGGAGATATGTTGAATATCATGCCCCTAGATGTGTTCAATAAGCTTGGGATTAGTCAAAATAAGCTCTCTAATTCTTGCTACAACTATGCTAGTTTCAACAATGACACGGTTGTCCCAATGGAAAACATGAAGCACCAGGTCAATTTTGGCCCCAAGATAGTCAAGATTGCATTTTGTGTGTTAGACTTGGATCTCTCATACAATATGGTTCTTGTCCATCCCTGGACCACTACCATGTAAGATATCATGTCAGCCATGTTTTTCATGGTTTAGTTTATTCATAAATGTGAGGTTCATATCATGGAGGATAAACCATATCCCTGAAAATTAATTTATGTAAAGACAAATCCCTTAGGCATAGATTTGGTTGTCCCCTCATAGGACTCTATGGACTCTAACATGCCCCTACTTATGAGTCTCATTTTATCAAGGATGAATGTTATGATCTAGCTAAGTATTAATCAATATTCACTCCTTCAGAGTTTGACATGTATCAACTAAATACATCTCTGACTCCATGATGCCAAGTTGGATTTTCAATTCTTTGAGACCTTTTTCAAGATGTTTCCCCAAACATTGAGCCTTCCCTTCCATCATGCTTCTCCCATCAAAGTATCGACTCTCTTAATGCATCTCCCATAGAGGTTGTTAGAGTAGTTGAGTCTAATCTCAAGTGCTATTTCATTCACATTATGACACATAACCTATTCAAGGAGAGAAATGTATACATCAAGATCATGAGGGCCTACCATAAACATCACTATCCCCTTAATAGGTTAGGTTTGGAGATTTCTCGCTAATGGCTCAACCCCTAGCATCCCCATAGTGCATGTCATAACAGCTGAACTTGAAGAGTTAAACCAATCACTTTTTCCCATGCCTAAGTGTTTTGAGGAAGGAAATGATATGTATGTTGAATAATATATAGATTTTAACCTTGGTACCTCTACCAAGCCAAAGATCATCAAAATTATTACTAGCCTTGCTTTAGAAGAATAGGATGTCTTAGTTACCTTTTTATAAGATTTTATGGATGTATATACTTGGTAATATGCTGATATGAAAGGCATGGACCCTGAATTAATTTTCCATAACCTTGTTATGGATCATGGGGACTATCTCATTCACCAAAATCAACAACCAATGGTAGTAAAAATCTCATAGTTAGTCAAGGTTGAGATCAAAAAACTCATCAGAGTTAATTTCATCACTACCATTGACTACCCATGATGGGTTGCCAACATCATCCCTATTATCAAGAAGAATGGAGCCATTCACATCTACATCAACTTTCAAGATCTTAATTTGGCTTGTTTAAAGGATAATTTTCCCATTCCTTTGATTGACCAATTTATGGGCTCCACAACTAGTTTCGAGATCATGTCCCTCATGAATGGATTATCAGGGTACAACCAAATCTAGATTATACCCAAATACCATCATAAGATGACATTCAATACCTTGTAAGGTACCTTTATTATGTCATTATGCCTTTTAGTCTGAAGAATGTGGGGGCCATGTATTAGTGCACTATGACCTAGGTTTTCATGGCCTCATCCACAAGATTATGGAGTGCTATGTCAATGACCTCCTTAGCAAATACCACAAGTGGGATGAGCATGTGCAAGATCTTAGGATCATCTTTGAGTGCCTTAGGGAGTATCACATTAGCCTTAACCTTGGAAGTGTATTTTTGGCATTTCCAATAGAAAGATTCTTGGCTTCCTCATTTTGTAATGAGGTATTAAGGTGGATTCTAAAAAGATCAAAATGATCCTTGAGATGCATTTCCTATTTAATCTCATCTAGTTGTAGCCCTTATTTGTAAGTCTCAACTTATTTAGACATTTACTTGAGGAGTATGCACATAAATCCATACTCCTCATATGCCTCTTACATAAGAACACCCTGTTCTTGTGGTTCCCTGAGTCTAGGTGGCTTTTGAATAAATAAAGGGCATGCTTCATAACCCTCCCATCTTGATGGCATGCATTGAGGGTCATGAGTGCATCTTGTACACCTTTGTCACTAATCTTTCCATTAGGGACATGATATATCAAAAGGATGACATTGTTAGAGAGAGAAATTTACTACATATCTCTCATGTTAGTTGGCCTTGAGATTAACTACTCTACTGTTGAGAGGTAATGCCTCTTCCTCATATTCACCATGAATAAGTTATGACACTACATGTCAATCCAAATCACCAACATGATTTTAAAATCTAATCCACTCTATTATTTTCTTGATAAGACACATTTTGATAGCCAAACTATAAGGTAGATCATGCTTCTTCAAGGATTTGACCTCCACATTATTAACCAAAAGTCCACCGAGGGTTTAGCTATAGTCGAGCAACTCACTAAATGTCCATTTCCTAATCCTAGTATCGAATTGGTTGATGATGCCTTTCATGATGAGATGGTCTACTCAATCGAATGGATTGAGGTCTTTGAGTTTGATTAGTATTAAGACATTGTCCATTACTTTGATACTCAATCTTATCCCATCAACACCCCTTCATAGGAATGCTATTGGATCTACAATATCACCACTTACTATGTCATCATAGGTGGTTTCTTGATCAAGAGAGGTTTAGATGGCACGTTAATGAAATTAATATCCCTTGAGGACACCTATTTTATGTTGGAGGAGTCTCACAGAAGTGTCTATGGTGTTTACCTAGGAAGGCAAGTTATCACTCAACATATTATCAAGATGGATTATTATTGGCCCATTATTTTTAAAGATGTCATCCAATACACCAAGAAATGAAATATGTGAAAATTCACCTAGAAAACTATAAATTCCCTTGAAAGTATCTTGAATTATATTTTATCCCCTTGGCCTTTCTCAATTTGGTCTCTCGACTTTGTTGGTGAGTTTAAACCTACCTCCTATGATGGCCATCACTAGTTCATCATCGCCATTGACTATTTTATGAAGTGGGTTGAGGCCATGCCCTTTAGTGGCATGTGTGGGAAAATAGTATCAAATTTTTTCCTAAACTAACTCATTAGATTCCCCACTTCATGTCCAATAATGGCCTAAGCTTCTAAATCCCTAAGATGCATGAACTCACTGAACACATTGACTTCAAGCTCCATTTATCTTCCACCCATTACTCCCAAGGAAATGGATAAGCTTAATTTTAAAATTAGACTTTGAATAATATGCTTCTCTACACCATTTCCCAGTCTAAGTATGACTAGCACCTCATTCTCTATCCTACCCTTTGGGCCTATTAGACTAACTTTTAGATGGCCATGGGGGTAACCCCATATGTGCTTGTATATGGGTTTAAGGCTATTATCCCTTTAGAGGTATTAATCCCTTCACTGTGGGTTAAGATGTTTGTATATCTCTCTAATGAGGAAGAACATGCACTCAACTCACTGAGCTTGAATAGTTAGATGAGTTTTGCATTGATGATCTCAACCACAACCATGATTACCAATGCTACTAATTCAAGAAATTGGTGTGACTACATTTGTTCAAGGTAGGTGATGTAATCCTCATCTTTAACAAGGAGCATGACAATAAGGTTAAACTAATGCATAAATGGTTTGGCCCCTTCATTATCATTACCTCATTGCAGAAGGGGCATATCATCTCTCAAATCTCAAAGGCAAGCCCCTACAACACCTGATCAATGGGTCTTACCTCAAGATATTTCACATCTAGGGCCTACATGGCCCTCCAAGAAAGTTGCCTATGGTGGTAAGGAAAACCTTTCCCCTCTTCTTTCATGACTAACCTCTATGCTTCTTGTATATGTGTGTACATGTGGGTTATTTATTAGTATTTTCTATTATCTAATCACATGTATCTAGTAGTCTATATTAGATGAAGCATACACATCACACATGATAATCATATACATATATGCTAATAATGAGAAGTGAATGTGTGTGTGTGTGTGTGTGTGTGTGTGTGTGTATCAAAATAAATACATGTTTTTTCTATAGGTACATCACATGGCTTTCTCTAAGCCTGGGCTCATAGTCCCCAAAATTTCCACATGCATGGCTACATATATGATACTATCCCAGTCAACCTATGATTAGGCTCTATCTATGGTAGCTTTTATCTAGGTGGAGATATCAATCTCTACCTCTCAACCAGTCAATCCACGGTCTCCTCTAAGGTATCCATCTAGTCTACCCTCTCTCTAGGTGCCTTCACTCCTCTAGCCTATTCTCAAACTAGATTAGTTCATAATTGATCCATCTTACCTTTGATTTAGCTATTTATGCCTTAACTCATGTTGTAATTATATCATGCCCTGTTGAAAATACATCATGCTATGTTGACTCTACCTCTAGTCATGGTATTTGGTGTCATGATCTTACCATCTCAAGTGATGATCATGTATCGACCTACCAGAAGTGAGTATGTGGTTCTACCCCTATCAATAGATATGGCACCCTCTTTATGAGTGGTACTACCACCATATCAGGGAATACCTCCCTTAGTAGTAGGTCCACCTAGGGACCAATCCAACTAGTTTGGTCTCTTACATACACACATAAATCAAATATGTTAGTCACATATTAGATTTCACTAAAGGATGAGTACCAAAGATGAGTGTTATCTAGATATACACTTTTCTTACCTGGTAATGCTGATGACCTTTGTGGCCATCTAATAGGTCATGCTTCTCTTGATGGTAATGGCCCTCATCATGACTACCTCTTTCCACCATTGGCTCCCATACTCTATCTTGGTTGGCCTCTGTGCTTAGCCCCAATTGGCCTGAGCTATGCCTATCTCTCTTGTGCCATCAAATCCTATCTCCTTAGATGTTAATATGGACCCTATGAACCTTGGAACTCCTCCTATCCCACATGGATCTCCACCTTAGCATCCTCTGACCACACCATGGATATGTATGGATACTGAACATAGATATCCACCACATCTTAATCTAAGGTGGTTCACATAGGCCCAACCCTATATATAAACTATGTGGCCCATGAAACACCCTCCTCTAGTATAGGGTATGAATCATTATGCCATGGTGTCCTTGGTAATGTCAATGGGAGTCTCTCATAATCCCAAGTAGAAGTAAGCTAGGCTGTGTCAATCCTCTTGCCCTTATGTACTAGATGTGATCCAACTATTGATATAGTTATCCCAAGATGTATTGGCCTTAGATATACCTTTTTCCTCCCTCTACTCATTGAACAAATCCTATCTAAGATAGTGGTAGCCTCCCTATACTTTGGTTGGCATAGATCCTCTCGAACATAGTTCCCACTTTCACTATCCATAGTGGTGGAACCCCTAGTGATAGCCATGTAATATATACTCCATGACTATTCCACTCTTGGTGGGGTCCCATTAGATAGAGATCAACTATACTATGTATTTCAATTATGGTAGTTCTATCTCCCTCTCTATGGTCTCCTTTCCATAGATCTGGTATACATCCTCAATGATCAATATGACCTCTATCTCAGGTCCTAACTAGAATACATGTCTCTCAAGTACCCATGTGGTCACCAATGCATTCACTAAGTCCTTAGAGTAACATAGTGAAGGCATATGTACTAGTCTCCATAGACCTACACTCTACAAGTGATCTTAGTCCTTTATAGGTAGAGCATTAGCCTCCTCAACCAACCATAATGGAACACTCTCTTTATTGGTTAGCTCACAAGGTCTTTCTCTCTATGCTAATTTCCCCTACATGTGATGACTCTCCCTCCTTTGGTACATTGACTCCTCCATGTGTCTAAAAAATTTAGAAATAGATAAATAGATTAGTTGTATTAGTCATGAAATGGATAATAAATTTGAATACAAGTGTTTAAAATTGTTTTATCTATTTCCCCCTCTTTTTGGCCTATTTTGGGCCTTCTTGGGCTCCCTAGGGCCTATTTCATGCCTTCTCAATCTATTTAAGGCCTATTCTAGGGCCTTTTTAGCCTAAGACATGAATTTATAGGCAAAGACATGACCTAAAAATGGCCCAAGATGAGGACCCCATGGCTTGGTAGTGGCCTAGGCCATGGGTTTACCCAACCAGGCTACATCTTAGGGCATGGCCCCTTAAGAAGCCCTAGGGCTTCCTGTTTCACCCTCTTAAGGCCTGTATTTGGTCTTCCATTAGTACTAGATGGTTTCCCTTTGCTTCTTGGTCATTTTGACTAGTTGATCCAATCGATTCATCCACTAAATCATTTAAATTTAGTAAAAATGGCCTTTCAACCTCCCAAACCCCAAAACTAAAAAAAACTGACAAAATTTTGATCAAAGGACTTACCCAGACCATATTGTGTGCCCGTGGTGTACTCCCTACATCCTCATTTACTATGATTGGGATTTGGTGGATGGTGGGATCTCTATAGGGTCTCTAAAAGTGAAAATGATTCATTTCTCACTCTTTTCCCTCTTTTTATCCCTTTTTGTTGCTTTTTATGGGCCCTTTTTAGTTTTTTTACCCTTTATTGCATTTTAGATCATGAAACTTGTATCTTAGGGGTGTCATCCAATTTTGATCACAATGGTGGCCTTTGTTGTTTTAATCCAAGGCTTCTTTGGGCCTACTCTAGCTCCTTTTTGGTCCTTAGGACCCCTTTCGTGTCCCCATTGATCTCTTGGGTCAGTGCTTCATCTCATAAGCACCCATGGATAAAAGTTACTTGTTATGCTTCTTTTATTTATTAATTTCTTTGGATTTATATATTTGATACATTTTAACTCCTATTTTCTCTTTTTTCCATGGTTATAGGTGGGGTCATTAGCTAGTTGTGATAGTTTGGGACTTACTCTAGTTTTGCTAATTGGGCTTTATCTTCTATGAACTTCCTCCCACTTTACCTTGTCACCTCTTACCATGGTCAATGTTAGTCCACCACTTTTATTGTGACTTGGTTTTTTATCCATTTACCTTGTGCAATTTGCTTACCCCACCTCATTTTGAGATCATCTTTATACAGTTTCTCATCTTGCATCCTTATCCCCCCATCATGGTACACCTTTTAGTAGCGATCCACACATATGGTGGTAGTCAAGGTAACAAAATACTTGCTACTATGGCTTGGGTCATCGATGATCCATGGGGATATGAGCTTACTATATCTATTTTTTTCCTTAATAGTGAGACAAATAATGCTATTGAGTATCATGTAATCATTGGTGCCTTGACTAATGCCTATGGGTTAGGTGTGTGTTATGTGTAGTTGTTCTCTAACTCACTCTTAGTTATGTCTCAACTCACTGGTGCTTGGGTTATCCTTAGCTTTGAGTTTTTCCCCATCTTCAAGGTGATGTGTGATTTATTTTCCTCTTTTAAGGATGTTCAGGTCACCCATATACCTCATAGGGAGAACACTAGGGCTAATTCCCTAGTGAATGCCATTCTAGATTGTAAAATTTGATTTAATGTCACTTATGTCCCTTCTTTATAGAAGCTAGAGTTGGAGTTGGATTTAGATTACATAGCACTTACACTCTCACCCATGGATCATGTTTTCAACTTCTTTCACTTTCATCCTCATCTATTAAGTACAAGTAATGTTCTCTTTTATTTTTTCAATTTTTGCTTTCCTTCAATTTTGTGTGACTTCCAGGTACTACACAACACTCCTTATTCATTTGATCATTGACTACTTGTACCTTGGGGACATATGTAACTATAATTATTGTGATCCTACTCCTCCCTATGATTACACATCAGATCATATGTAGATTATCAACCTTGGTTATCCTACTTAGATACATTTTACACTTACATGGACCCTTTATGTGTCATATATCTATCCCATAGACATCCCTAACACCTCACTAACCCTTTTGCTTGTTGATAGACCTTCTAGATGCTTCCTAAGGCCCTTATAGAAGCTTATTGACCACTCAGGGTGGGATTTTGACCTAGGCCATGGCTTAGGGAGGAAACCCATGGCCTACACCACATGTTTCCTTCACAAAAGTTATGGCTTAGGCCGTAACCTAGAAAAAATGTAAAAAGGGCCCAATTTGGTCCCAATGGCTAGAAATAGGTAGTTTTTAGATTTTTTCAAATTAAGGTTATCATATATGATGATCTATTATTAATTTTCCTCTTTGGATCCTACAATTTTTATCTAATATTCTCTCTTGATCATCACTCTCAAATCTTTGGTGCCTTCTTGAATCTCACATAGTTCATTCTTGGCATACTTAGATTTCATTGTGATAGGGGATGCTCGACTACTCTACAATTCATTTTGGTGATTCACATTGCTCTCTATAGTGTTCTTGAAGCTTGTTGGTTTCTCTTAGATCCCTAAAGACTCCATTACACCTATTATTATTCTCTACACATTGTCTCTCTCATAGTAGCTTCTCCTTCACCTCCACCACTACTTTTGGCTCTTGGTTTGGACTCAGCTCACACATAGCTTGATCCTCCTCCTTCATTGATTTCTAGATTAGATAATCAGTTGGTAAAAATTATACACAACAATTTTGAGTTTCATATGAGGGTACTTTCCTATTCAAAGTTAAATTTCTATTTTTTTTGTAGTAGTGTATATGATTAGTTTTGATTGTTTTAGTGATTTAGCTTGTTTAGGGCATTATATAAGATAGTTTATAAAGTTTTCACATTTCTATGTGGTTAATAATATGCTTCATTGCTTGAAAATATCTTCCATTACATGTCATTCTCACTTTATAAGCTTTTCTCATTACATAGTATAATCCTAATTGTTCAAAATAGTCTATATATCTGCATAAATAATCTCATTTTTTTAAACCAGAAAGTTGCAATATTAGGAAATAATAGTGTTGAGAATAAAGAATTATCTTAAGTTTAGATTAGGTATGATCTTTCACCCTTAATTTAATTTTTTTTCCTTCCTAAAATGTATTTTATTTATATTGAAAGTGCCTTCTATTATAATTTTATGCATCATTTCATAACTCTCTTTATTCAACATTATCATCTCCATAATCTGTATGCAAGTACATTTCTAGTTTCAGTTGCTTGCTTTACTATGGTTATACCCATTAGAGATACCTTCATCCTTTGTGTGTTTTATCACGCTAACCCTAACCTAGTATATGAGTCTTTATATAGTTTGGTGCAATCTGGAAAATTGGATAGCCTTTATATATTTCTAGTAGCTCACAAAAGCCTTGAGCCTTCTAGGTGTTTGTTTAAGTACCCTATGTACCCCTTGCCAAACACTAGTGGTTCTATTTAAATTCTTAGAGCTAAAAGTTCCATGGGTTTCATTATTAGGTTACCACATTCTAAGGTTAAATTTTTTATCATGGTAGTTATGGATTGAATCACCAAGTATGCTCATTTTTTCCCTATCACAACCTTTTGTTTCCAATATAGTAGCTCTAATTTTTTCAATGTCATCCATAAATTACATGGTACTCCAAAGATCATTGTAAGGGATCATGATCCCATATTTAATTATAATTTTTAGACTAAATTATTTGCATGTTTGGGTATCTATTTATGTCATAATTCATCCTATAATCTTAAATCTAATGGATAAATATAGGTATTCAACAAATGTCTATAAGGGTATCTCCAATTTTTGTTTATGGTAAATAGGAAAAATGGGTTCATTGGTTGACACTTCTTGAAGGGTGGTATACTACTTCTATTCATAGTTCATCCAAAATGTCTCCCTTTGTGGCCTTATATGGATATCACCCCTCATCCATCACTTAAACCTTGAAGGTCCATCCCAACATTTGACCTATTGAGGAACACATTCACCATAAACAAGAGGTCCTTGTAATTTTGATGGAAAATTTAGCCATGGCTTAAAATCACATGAAATAACAAGTGGATCAACACTGTAGTGAGAGGCATTTTGACATAAGTGATTTGGTCTTTATGAAATTATATATGTAAGTATATGTCTTTGAAGTATCAAAAAAATAAATAACAAGTTGTCCCTTAAGTATTATGGCCATTATTAGATTTTTTAGAAAATAGGTAGTATGGACTACATGCTAGAATTTACCTAGTCCACTTGCATACATCCAATATTCCATGTATCTTTCCTAAATAAAGTAGTTGGCCATATAGTTTATACTCAAATTGAGTTTCTTAAATTGGATAAGGAAGGTCAAGTTATTCTAGAGCCTAAAGTGATCCTTCACACATGCACTAAGTAACTACATACTAGAGCAATTCAAGAGTATTTGATCAAATGGAATAATCTGCATTATGAAGGTGCAACATGGGAAGAATAATATTTCCTACATCAACACCTGAGGTTGAGTCAATATTGAGGACAATTTTGTTTTAATAGGAGGGGCATGTTATTCCTAAGGATATGTGTGGTTAACTTGTGGCATACATACCTACTTTATATTTGTATCACATTTATCTATGTTATTATTAGGTCAACGTATGGAATAACCATGGCTAAATAGACTATATATAGGAGGTCGTAGTTAGTATTAGAGGATCTTATTACAATTTTTTAAAATATTGCATTATTTTTGAGGTTGGCCCCTCAAAGTGGCTTAGTCATAATATTCAAGTATTCTTCTCTTTTGCCAATATTTATTATGGATATGTTTAATCTATTCTTAATTTGGTGATATATGATTCTATTATTATAAATCATCTAAGTAATTTCATTACATTACCTTGAGGGTAGTAATATGAATCATGAGATAATGAAATCCCATAGCCATAATAGAAACCAATGAGCTTAGAAGAAGAAAATTTGGATACATTATTAGTCACTATATTTTGAGGAACTCTATACATGACCAAGATATTCTATTTAATGAAATTACAAACTACTTTATAAGTAGTTTTCTTGACTAGAATAACCTTAACCTAATTTATGAATTAATCTGTTGTAATGAGGACATGGGTGTGACCCACACTATAATGAGGATTTAACACACCTATAAAATCAAGGTCCCATTGTTGAAATGGTTATTCAATTACCACCAAATTTAGAGGTGAGGCTACAAGCTTTATATTTCCTACAAATTACTAATAGGCTTCACATTTATAAAACCATTCTTGAGCATCCTTGAAGAGGATGGGTTAGTAGTAATTTTCCCTAAGAATTTTATGCATTGCAATTAGAGATGAGTAGTGACCACCACATGCCTTGATATGAAAATATTCTAATAGCCTTTTCTATTATTCTTTATCAACACATCATAGGAACATGCCATCAATATCTCCTTTGAAAAGAGTATTATCCCACATGACAAACTTTACAGCTCTATTTAAGTACCATTCATCTTTAGCACCAACAAATAGAACTATACGTGCTTTTTGTGATGAATCACAATATTGAGCTTTGTCAATAGTATCATCTAGCTTATTCTCATAAATTAATTGACATAGACCAAAAACATAAACTAGTTTTCTAGGTTTTATTTCCAAATCCAAATCTTGGAACTTTGCCATCCATCTTCCTCATTTTAAATGAAATTATTTCTACATTAAGATGGATTTGACTATTGGATCTGGTACTAGAATAAAAGTGTGTGAATTCATAATGTAGTACCTAAAATGCTGAACAAATTTTAAAAAAATGTAAGAATGCTTCTCAATGGGAGAATATTTGAGCTCATGTTTTTTTAAACAACTCATAAAGGATATAGGTGATTCAATTCCTTCATTATTCATCTACACTAAAATTGTTGAGAGAGTGTGTTCGGATGCATAACAATATATGATGAAATCACCATTAAAATCAAAATAGACAAGAGTTGGTGCCATTGAAATGAAAGTATTAATTTAATCAAAGGATTATTTCCCTCTTTGTTCTATTTAAAATTAACTTTACTTCTCATCATATTGGAAATATGTTTAGTGAGCCTAGCAAAGTTAGGTATGAATTTTCTTAAGAAATTCACCTTATCTAAAAAGGACTGAACACCTTGATTATTGGTAGGAAGGGATAAATTTTGAATGGCTTGAAATCTCTCATGATTAACTTTGGTCCCTTATCTTGACACAATATGGATAAGAATTTTCCCTCAGTTACCTTGAATATGGATTTCTTAGCATTTAATGAAACACTATGGATTTGACATTTATCAACAACTTTCACCAAATGATCATAATGATGTTCATGCCTTTTAGAAAAAATCATGAGGTAATGTAAGTAAAAAAATATGGTATTATAAATAATATCATGAAAATCCAAATCCATATCCATTATAAATGTGGCTCTGACATTGATGAGGCTAAAATACATTCTCTTGTAAGCAAAAGTTCCCTAAGGTGTCACGAAGATTATTTTATGTTGATATTCAATTAAAACCTCAACTTGATTGCATCCTAAAAGAAAATCAAGCATGGAAAGCATCTATAACCATGTAATAATTTGAAATATCTTATCCATAAAATAGGCAAGTGATAATTTTCCTTGAGAGATGTTTGGTTTAAATTTTTGACATCAACACAGATGCAAATTTCACCATTTATTTTTCAAGACTGGTATAATATTGGTAACCCATGTGAAGTGATGAATGGGATGGATAATATACACATATATAATATTTCATATCTTATTATTAATGGCTGAAGTGATTTTTTTATTGTAGTTCCTCTCATTTTGATGATAAAGCAATGTATTCATCTTTACTATAATGTTGTGTTTCATTTCTTTAGGTTTGAAAAGTTTCAGATCATCATAACTCTAGGTGAACACATCCTTATATATCTTGAATATATTAATGAAACCATCTCTTTCTTATTTGGAAAATTTTTTCCCAATATTAACATACTTATGATCTTCATAAGTATCAATGTTAACATGCTCATATTCAAAAGAGTTTGATGTCTGATGTTGTAATTTCCCTTTTATGTATCTACCATGCTTTGTTAAAAAAATATTCAAGGTAAACCAATCCTTTTGAGATTTTATTACCTTTAATATGGATTATTCATTCATGTCCAACAATATTTTTATGTTCCTATCTTTCCATAATATTGGTGGAAATTTCATCATTATCTTGACTCCAGCCTTGTTGAGAATATGATTCCCTATAAGCAAAAGAGTTACCTTCAAAATAAAAATTCTTCAAATTGTCTACCTTTTCCAAGAAGGAAATTATTTATTCATCACTATTGAAAATTTTCCAATGATCAAAACTATCAGGTACACTTGGCTTAGACATGATTTCAATGGTGTATTTATCATGTTCAATCTCAGGGGGAGGAATCATTAGCGATGCTGAAACTACAAGTGCATTAGCCTTGGCATTATCTTCTCTTGGAATTGACATAATTAAAAAAGTATTAAAATCCTCAATAAAATCCTACACTCTATTCCTGTAATGCCTCAAATGATTATTATTTTATTGATATTGATTTCTAATTTTCCTTACAATGAGTTCAAATCTCTTTGTGCATTTAGGTTCTAAATTCCCATTTCTTTAGCTGTATGCAATCCATGAAGTAAGGATTCATTTTCTATAGTTTTTTTAGTATATTCAAACTAAAACTTATGGAAAACTTCCTTTCTTGGTGAAAGAACAATAACACTTACCCTAGAATCGACCTATGAGCAACTTCTATAAAATTCAAGAAGCCAAACATCATTAGAGTTGCTTTCCTCTAATTTTGGCATATTTGTCTCTACCTTAGACATCATCATATAATTACCTAAACCTATTTATTCATAAAGAATATAAACCCTTGGGTTTTCAATCTTTCATACAGTAATCTTAGCTCTTCAATTAGGTATTAAATTATGCTTAGTGTCATATTGTATGTGGTTGGAATGTTTATTACCATAATTATCATTTCAATCCTTTTCTTTGGAAAGGAAGCTAGGGCCACTTGTGCATCTTTTATCTGATCGACTAGTAGGACTATGATTCAACTAATCTTGATTTGATCTCAAATATTCTTCTTGAGACATTTGAATCTTAAACTTGTTGATATAATATAATATTTCAAATGAGGGAGTGTGTAATGAATATGTGGCATCAAAGCTCTTAGGCATTGAATCCACCTTATTTTTTAAGTTTGTATTGGTATTCTAACTTTCTAAATTTTGAGTGTGAGATGAAAAAACCATTTTATCTTCTAGCTATTTTGAATTTGTATGAAATGGTAGAGGAGAACATCTAGTGATTATTATAAGATTAGGAGACACTTTAGGAACATCCCTATCCATAACCTTCTCATTTTGGTTCACTTTATTAGCTTGTTGATTTTGTTTAACATCTTAATTTAAGGTTTGAGATATTTTAAGCACTACATAGGATTGACCATTTATATATTCAATTATATATTAATATTAATCTTATTCACAATCATATTTTATGAAATCATTATTGGAGTCACCACTAGGTTCATCATCTCATATTATTGAGAATCTAAATTTTTGGGTCTTCTACTTAGTTCTTATTTACTAAATACTAGTCACATGCCTAAAGGAAATGAGGAAGCCTATGAGATAACTCATTGGCATATCACATGAGTAGTGACCTTGTATGCTCACCCAAAGTACACAACCAAGATTAGTTCTCATCAATCTTGCCATGTGGTGGTGGATAAAGTTAACTCTCTATCTACACTTAGGTGCTTGGGTTAGTTACATTTAACTCTCATTACTACAAACATCATATTATGTTTAAACATTTTTTTCACTCAATAAATTCCACATAATTGTAATTAGAACCATGATAATATATAGGAACATATTTAAGAATTTGTAGATAAAGATAGTGATTCCAATAATTACATTTGAAAATTATAGTCATTTATACACCATAGCTTATTAATAAATAATGAAAGGTTATAATTATAATTCAAAAAAAATTCATCTCTATTATTCCTTACCTTTATACTCTTTTCTAAAAAAAACTAAGGGTTATTTATACACAACTCAACCCCTCTCCTTAGGTTACATCATTAATACAATAGTGATGACTAACCAATGACTATTTCAAAAAACTAAGTCATGGTGAGCCACTACAATAGAATCCTTTTGAATTGAGCCTAATGACCCCTATATATTATCTCCATTCTATATATCTATTTTCATGCTCCTATTCTCTCATGAGCCATTTATAGATTCATGCTTGACTAGTTTTATTCGATGATTTTGTGAGCTACTTCATAATCATATCTGATTCCTATGCCCTTGTCCAAGTCTTATGATTTTGTCTTAGTCTTGAATCTTTTTTTTCTCCTTTTTTTATATATCCTTGTCTCTTATAACTCACTCTTCCACACCAAATTCCTCCATGTCTTTCTCTTCCTTGCCTTTCTCTTATGTGCCAATGTCCTATATGCCATTCTCATGCCCTTGTTCTTTTGTGCTATAGATCAAAAACCATTAAAATACATAAAAACAAAAATATTGGTCTAACATCACCCCCAATAAACTGATAGTCCATCTTAGACTATTTTTAAGATTCCTTAGATACCAAAAATTTAGTTCCTATTTGCTACACTTGGCATTTGATCTCCTCCTATTAGTTGAGTGCAGTATAAAGACTAAAATTAATCACTTCTACCTTTTCACATAGTCACTTAATTTCCTTGGGATTATCTAAGAAATCATCTACTTGATTCATTAAAATTCCAAACTTAGAAGTTTAAACCTTGTGTACATCCTTGAGTAACCCAAATTCTACCAAAACTTGCCCTCAAAGTGCTAACAAACTAGCAATAAGTTATTGGAAATGGGTACTTATTTATTTCTCTAGTTCTTCCATGTCCTAGAACACCTTGGCACATTGGGCTCTATCTTTGATATTTAGTGTATCCTCAATAAAATATTGGTGTTGTTGCTCCTCAAGCTAAAGTTGTGCTTCCAAAAATTTGTTTGGCCATGTCAGGTTTACAAAAATCCCATCAATGATGGGAATAGTGGTGCCTAATTTAGTCAAAAATATTTTATAGACATCTATGGCATCCATGAATTATTCTACTTCCCACATTTGTACCTATTGGGGGTTCATTTGGATCTTACATCTATTTAGAATAAGGTCCACTAGTGTCTCTAATTTATCAATGGTTGTGTTGGTGAGAGGAATCCCATCAACAAGTGTTGGCTTGCTCTTCAAAATCATTTGAGAAAGTGCTAGTGACCTTAGTCAATATGCCTCAACCTCTTCCTCAAAAGGTTTTAGAATCTAAATATCCATTTATGGATCCTTAGAAGAATGTTTTTCTTTATTAAGTTCAATGGTGGGTTGTTTTTTAGGTCATGCTATTATAGATGATTCACCTTGTTCAAAGACCATAACTTTGGGCATCAAAATATTTTTCCTAAATGGATAAATAATTAATGTGAGGTAGTGATGCCATATTTCATTTGTTCTACAAGTAAACCCTAAGATTTTTTTGGTGATGAGGCTTGCCTTTATCATTTAGTGTCAGCTCTAGGTTGTTCCTCTTACACCTTATTAGAACTAGTGACTTTAGGTCTTGGCCTCTTTTCCTTATTACATTCCCTTATATTGGTGTTTATGGTTGAGGATGGAGGGATTCTTTCTCTATTTCTTAACTTCCTAATATTTTCTTCTTTGGATTGAACATCTAATAAATGAAAAATATTTTACCTTGCATGATTATCTTAAAAGGATTGATATTAGTTCTATCTTATTCATGTTTCTCTTTGTATGTCTACTTTCTTGGATAGACATATAAGTTAAAAAGAGTGTGAACTTTGACATCAATATTGTTAGAATCAATGCTTACTAGGTGTGCATCTAAAATGTGATTAACATAATCCATGAAATATTTTACAGTGAATGCATAGGGAAACTTCAACCATCCTATAAATTTATTAATGATCTCCATCCATATCCAAATGAGTGATTAATATTGTTTAAAAATAAACTCAGCTTGGCTCCCCATCTACATGGATAAATATTTTAGTATATGCCACTCATTACCAAAATCTTCATTCATTCTCTTGAACCAATCCTTCATCTTCATTTTATAAGAGGGTGTGATGGTGCTTGAACATGTAAACTATTTGAACCTCTTAGTAGGGGACTTAGGTTCTGGCGGGTAAACCCACTTAATTTATTTTATGGAATACACCAGGATACCAATTTAATAAAAAAAATCAAAAGTAAAATAGTGACCTAGGGAAACTTTTAGTTAGGTAGTTGATGTGCCTTCTCTGCATCTTCTTCAATTATCTTTACAAAATACTAGGAGTAATTATATTTTATCCCCTTTGTCAATTGAATTGCTACATAGAGGTGGGCCATATCCACCTCCTTCCATCAATCCACACCTTAAAACTTTGTCATTTCTAAGTGCACAACTAATTAAATGATAGGATTTGAAAGACTTGTAATGTAAATGGCATGGCCTTCCTTTTTATATTTTAGTACCATCACTATTTTATTAATACCATCTTGATCATTAAGATTCATATAGATATTAGATATTGAACATAGTGACCCTATTATTTTATTGATTCATTGGTGGGTAATCCTCATTTTGTGCCCTATAAAGTAAATTTAGTCATCATGGATGTATGAAATTAAAAATCATGATTTCCTCATAGATGTCTCTTTTACCAGCTTTGCTAGGTTATCACCTTCCATACTATGTGGTTTCTAAATAATGGGTACACTAAAACCCTCTTCCTAGATAAAAATAGGAATACATTCCTTTACACCAAAACACTCTTCTAGTTAATGAATTATTGGTAATTGGTTTCTTCTCCTACTCAACTTTTGATTTGGATGCATCACCAATTGAGGTGCCTAAAGGTTAACATGTAGTTGACTAATTATTCTAAATGAAAAAAATTGTTACCTTTTCCAAACTCAAACACTTAGGCCTTCCTACTTAAACCTCCTTAAATGGAGGACATAGCATCTAAAACCTATAACTCACTCATAGATGCTCCCATGGTCATGTTTTCACTCCTCTTTCTTTGAATGACCTTCAACTCAACCTATGATTCATTTTTTCCATTGAAATCATGTGAAAACACCTTATCTATTGATTTTAAACACTTTTTAAATATCTACAATTATTTAAAGTTTTTAATAGTAAAAATGAGAATGAGAACCCTTTAGGCCTTTTATAGATAGATTTTTTTTAAAAATTAACTACCCCTTCATGCTACCATCCATCACTTTGATAATTAATACTTCAAACAACATGCCATGATGTATATTTAACATGATTGCCATTTATACCACTACTTCATCAATAAATGAACCTATCTCGTCCTTATTTTTGAAGTTGTTATGCCTTTATTTTAATGCATGCTAGCGATAAAAAATTCAAATTTCCATTTTTATTCAAAAGAATTGTCTTTTCCATTTTATTCATTTTGTAATGGCATTTTATTTATTGTATCTATCCCAAATTATTGGGTCACACACCACCTCTTGTGTACCTCATTGTATTTTAAGCTTTCTTTTATCACACAGGATTCTTCCTAAACTTTTCTTTATGAGATTTACTTTAATTAGTTTACCCATTTTTAAACTTACCCCACACTAAAAGATGTCTGTGGTCTTCCATAACATAACCTAATATGACTCATTTGTTAAAAAGATAATAGTGATAATGGTAGAGTTCTAAATACAAGAAAACACCAAATGTGCTAAAATCAACCTAACAAAAGGTGTGTAACCAATGACATTCTTATTTGAAAATAAAACTAAGTCCTAAGTTAAACTATTGGCATAAGCCTTATTTAAAAAGCTTAAAAGTGTTGCATAGAATGGTAGGGTCAGAGTTGACTACCATTAAAATGGCCTAGAGGGAATTGGACATCTAACATTTTTAACTTAAAATCACCTATTGGGAAAATATCATGAATAATAAATGGAACATTCCACCAAATCTATATTTTATTTGGATGGCACATAAAATTACAATAATAGACCAATACATGTATATCAGGATGATTTTTTTATTTTATTTTGACATGTCATTCATGCAAGGACTTTTCAACCCCTTGACTCCTGTGTGACAGAATGCATGTTTCATCCAACTAAAGTAAAGTGTCTAGTCGAGCCTTTATGGAAATTTATTTTTATAATCTAACAGTACATGTAATACATAAGGTACCAATAATTCCACTGGTAAGATTACTTCTATGCCAAAAATAAGGTTAAAGGGAATACTTTTGTTTAACCTTTTATATGTAGTTTGGTAAGCCCATAAAATTGTTGAAACATGATCATCCCAATTAGTGTGACCAATATTGAAAATATTAATTAATGTATTACCAAGGACCTTATTGAAGGATTTAACTGTATAATAGGTTTGAGGGTGATATGATGTGGTATTATGAATTTAGATAAGAGGATGTGCACTATTGTATTGATAAATTGAATGTCATGATCAATAGTTAGACTTAAAAATATTCTATATCATGTGATGATATGTTCCCATAGAAATATAATAGTGTTATCAATAGTATAATCCCATGTGGGTGCTACTTCATCCCACCATGTGAGATAATCTATGGTAGTAATGATATATTACATGCTAGTCCATATTATAGTAGGTTGAATGGGGACAAAAAATTCAATAGCCCATTTTAAAAATGGTTCATGGAAAAACACTTGATGAAGGGGAATGACATCTTGATAGTTTTGTTTACCAATGCACTAACAGATATCACATTATCACACATAATCTTGGCATATTTGAATAATGTGGGCCATCATAACCCATCTAGTAGAACCTTTCTTATCATTACATCACCAACATAATGTCCTCTAAAAATAACCTCATGGAATTCCTAAAATAATTCATCATGCTCATGTTTTATTATACACCTTTGTAATACCTCATCACATCCTAGCTTGTATTTATCTCCTATATTAATTTGGACATGGGTAGAATGAATAACTAGTTTCTTATTCTCTTGGGTGCTAAGGTGGTTTGGTGTTGAGCCTATTTATAGAAAATAAATAATTTATTAAAATTATTATGGCATGCACATAACTTAGAAGAGTTAACCATTAGGTAAAACATATTTTATTAGACACATCGATTTTCCAAATTAAATGCATGAGATGTGGTCTAGGCTGAAATTAGTTTTGCCTATTTTCATGACCATGAAGAACTACAACTCATGAAATAGGACAATCCATTAATAATTAATCCATGTAATAGATTATGATTAACCAAACACTTTATAACTTCATGATCTATATATAAGATAAATGGATTGGCTAATAAGTATTGGCAAAACTTATAGAGTGCATAAACCATAGATAGGGCCTCCTAATTTGTCGTAGAGTAGTTTCTTATAGTTGGTATGAGATTACAACTAGAAAACTAAATGGGATGACCAAGTTTTCCTTCACTAGGTTGTGCAAGGATGGTGCCCACTACCATGCTTGAAGCATCGACATGAACATGAAATTGATGCATCCAGTTTGGGATTTGCATAATGGATGCAGTCACTAGTTTTTCCTTTAGAGCCTCAAATACTTAATGGTATGTAGAATTCCATAGGAAAAGGCCATTATGTTTGAGTAATTTTTCTATCAGATCTAATATGATAACATAACCTTTAATTAACTTATGATAGTATCTAATGTGACCCAATAAGGCATGGACCTCACATTGATGGTTAGAGATGGAAGTTGAATAATGATTGTAATATTGGATGGATCCACCAGTAATCCATCCTAGTAAATTATGCGTCCCAATAAAATTCCAAATGGTGTGGAAAAGATACACTTTTTAAGATATAATGAGATCTAAAGTTGATGGTAGTGCTTGAGCATGAGGTGAAAATTATCACAGTGGTAGCACTAAACCATACACGGTCTAGTCATCAAGGTACACCTAAAGGGAATTATGGATGAAATCCTTGAAGGATTAAACTATAATGCATGAGAACACTATTGATGCATTATTTAAGCCAAATATAATAACATTATACATAAATAACCCAAATTCAGTTGAAAGGGTTATTTTTGCCTATCTACCTCATTAATTTGCACTTGGTGATAGCTAGACAAACCATTAGTGAAAGTGTAGATATCACATCCAATAACACCTTCCAAAATTTCCTTTGTGAATGAAGTTGGGAAAGGGTAAGTGACACATAGCATTTATTTTCCTATAATCCACATAAATGTGAATTCAACCATCTTTATTAATGCTAATCACTATTCAACTAACCCACTCAAATTCTTTAATGGGAGTAACAATGCCATTGTGAAACATATAATCAATTTATTCTTTAACTCTAGCACATAAATCAGGGTTCATCTGATATAGTCATTTCCTCACTATTTGAATTCCTTCAAGTAACTTGATATGCATCTTTCCTAATGATGGATGTAATCCCTTCATTTATATGTATTTGCATGGGAAAATGTCTTGATATTCTTGAAAGAGTTCATTTTTTGGTTAACTCAATATCAAACCAATAATTTCCCATAGTGGCTATTTTAGGTGTGTCTTCCATCCCATAATTATATTGAATTACTTAGAGTGGTGTAGGATATGGTTTTGACTTAGACTACTTAGTATATATGACATCATGCACCCCACAGTTTGTATGTGTATATAAGTGGTCAAATATTGGTTATAGAAGATCAAAACTAGTATCCCCATTAAATTGATACACTAACTTTTGCTTTCCCTTCCATGTCTATTCTTGGCATGTATGTTTATATTGAGAGTTAGAATCCAACAAAACCAAGGTAGGAATATCAAGTTCTTGAAATATGTGATTTATGTAGTCTTCAACTAGTGTACAATCTCCTAATACTACCTGAAATATTTATTTCAAGGACAAATATAAGTCAAGTCATGGAGAATAAAATGAAAATGTGGACATTAGACCATGTGTGATATGTCACTAGATATTTATTCCCTTATGATTTTCTTGATGGATGTACTACACCCTAGACCAAGCATGTAAAGTACCATAAAATACATGAATCTATACGGATTCTAATAAAAATGTTTCTTCATCATTTGAAAGGATTTCATAGAATTTTATATGGTCTTTTAGAGAAGCAATAACATTATAACTCATGGTGGTGAAAACATGGTTGTTATTGTGGAAGAGATAGTCAATAATGATGTGTAATTTTTACCATGTCTACAATTGGTATCAATGAGTAGACCACTATGAAGTAGATTTATTTGAAACACAAAGTTGAGCACATGAAAACATTTACCTTCATTAACATAATAGTCTTCTAATTACTAAAAATAATCCTTGACCTCAATTCGGCCATGAAATCAAAGTGCTTATTATAACCTCAAGGATGGTATACCAATGATGTGAACATTTTTGTGGTGCCATGCTAACTTAGGAGAGGAACTTAGGTGGCTATCAAGGGCACCACAAACATTCCTTATAAGATCATATGATCCTAGAGCCCATTAATTGCAAGCAATAATTATAGTGTCAAAAATGAACTATGCATATTCTCATTATAATATGTTATCAGGAGTAAGATCCACATGTTCATTCCCTTGGGCAATGATGTTATAAATAGTGTTGAGATCCTCATCAACATTGATAGTTTCCACAAAGGGAGGCCCTTGGTTTTTCTTTAGAGGGATGACTATGTGTTGAGTTTCATTCTCAAAGCTGATATAACATTTCTTAAAACATAAGTCAACATTGTTAGCATAACACCAAGGTATACCCAAGAGACCAGGAAAATCATTAGATTTAGCAAGCTCAATCACTTCAAATTCACCCTTAAACATAACACCCAAGATGTTAACTATGTCATATTTAATAATGCCTATAGATAGTGCATGAATCTTATTAGCCTTAAATAAAATATGTGGGGAAGGTTTCAAAGCTAGGTTCCCCATTTTTTTATAGGCATCCTTTGTTAGAACATTAACATCTATGCTAGTGTATATTAATATATCATATATCATCCATCCATCAATGGATGCATTTTTATGGACCTCTTTGTCATATTCTACATTTTTTTGGACATGAATATCTTGTCTACATGCATGGTTCAAATGATGATCCTTTAAATACATTGTAATTTATTATCACAACCAATTATTCAAGAGATAATGATGTCTTCACTAAGTAATAAATTTCACAAATCACAAAATTCATCATGCCCTAAATTTGTGGGTACCATAAAATTTTACATCTCAATACACATGGTAGCATCCTTATCTTTCAATAAATCAATTTCTCCTTGTAAATATAATACCAAAGCCATTATGTTATGCAAAACCTCTTTTTGATGTTGGGCATTTGGCTAATTTTGTGCATGAGGTTATTCACACTGAAACTTTTTAGTATGTGGATTTGAAATGATAGGTTCAGAATGAGTGCCACTCTGAGTAGTGATATTGAACTTGGGTCTATCTAGTGGAGTGGTAGGGTGTGGTTTTCATACAATAGTTGGATTTTTTTAAACATGTATCATTCCAATGACCTTCTCATTTTGTTATTTGGTATTAATAGCATAAAATTCTATGAATTATTCTAGTTGATGCTTATTTTTATAAAAGTCACAAATAGGGTAGACCATGCAATCATGATAGTAGTGGTCCAAATATACATGCTTGTAACATATCCTAGGTGGAAATAAACCACTTCATCATCCATTTCAATTCCCTTGAACTTTAAAGATATATTCCCACAAATTTTTTATGTGTTAGCTATAAGATCTTGATGAATACCTTGTGCACATGTTTCATGAATCTCATCGATGACCTAACAATCATTAATATCATATGTATATACATCACATATATTATAATGTACTAACACTTTGTCTTGGGTGGCATAATGAATCAAAGGATAACTTTGTATATCATGTTCTTCCTTATAGATTTCATAGGACTATTTTAACATAGCATGAACATTCTTTCATAGATAATTGTTCCTTTTATGACCCTCTACTTCACATTCAACACACCAAAAGTCATTTCAAGTGTCATAAGGATTGTTAGATGTAAGATTATCTAGTTGAGAAACCATAGAAGTAATTTGGACCTCCACAAAGGGGTTGATTCCCATGTTTCTACTTTCCATAGCTTCGATGTAAAGGGAAATTTCTAGTGCCTCATGTAGATAAATAAAGGTCTTATGGGATAAGGCTCATAAAAAAGGAAGTAATAATCCTCATACAAACCAATGAGCATGATACATTGGATTAATTTCAAATGATAGCTTGGAAAGAATGGTTTTAAATCAAGCATCATATGCGTGTACACTCTCAATCAGATTTTGATTAATATCTTTTAAAGAAAAAATACTTTGTTGTTCAAACTCTGAATATCAAATTCTTGAAGAAAAATAATTTTCAAAAGCTCATATTTTACAATAGCTTATATTTTACAACAACTTATTGAAGATTAAAATTTCTATACCATTTATGTTTATGATCTAATAGGTTAGTGGAAAACTAATTTTCCTTATAATTATTCCTTACACCTACCAAATGAGTTCATGCTTGTGAACATGTTCAACTACATTCTCAACACCTCAATACTCAAGAAGATGAAATGTCATCTCATAGTAGATTTTAGGTACACTAGGTGGTTTTAGTGGACCATATAGTGGAATTCGTCTAATTCCTCCCTAACCCTATGGTGGAGGTCTTAAAATTCCTCCTAATTTGCCTCTTAATCGTCCTACCCCTATAGTATAGCCACTACCAATAGTACATCTCACACGTCTTAGAGTAATAAAAGCACCTAAAACATTGGGCACTAAGGGAGGTTGATTAGTTAGAGTTGGGCCTATATTTTTACCACTAAATATATTTGGTCCACATGGCATTCCAAGGTTAGTAATATGTCTAAACTAAATTGGAAAGGTAAATGATAAGGGTGAATTGAGTTGGCCTTGATATAAAATGCTACTTTAAACTTGTACTTCTAGAGTCTCTTTTACAGATTTAGTTTTAGACACCACACTATCAGTATCCCAATATCTTAAAATATTTTTTTCAAACTCAAAATGCATGAGTGTGTACTAAAGTGGGGAAATTGGGCTTAATTGGATTAGATTACATTATCACCAATGATTGTCTTACATCTTACACACATACCTATACTAGTGAAAGGTGTAGATCTATGATTAGGGAGTACTCACTATGCCTTTCTACCTTCCTATGGATTCTCATGAAACTTTTAGGATCCTCTTGTTTTCTATTGGGATTATTATCTATCATTTCCTTACACCTAGACTCATCATACTCACGCTTATGTAGTTCTTGCTGATTGACTTCCATGTTGAATCGCCAATCCTATACCAATGTATATCTATTAATTTACACACTAGTTGCACTAATTATTCACAAGATATTTTTAACCATCCACAGGGAAGTTCTTAAGTCTATATTCAACCATCAATTTATTAATTTTTAATGGAAATTATCTTAGATACCTTCCGCATAGCTCCCTCAAGAAATTAAACTATGCTTCCTCTAGACAAGAATATGTAGATACAAAATATTATAATATGTATCTATTTATTGTTCCTTTCCACCAAAAATCCATTGCACATGCCCAAGTAGTTTTAAACTTTTCCAAGGTTTTTTGATGCTCTATTAACTAGGGAGTTTTTAATCCATAATTTGTCAAGCAGTCTTGATCACATGATGAAAGCCAAGAATACAAATGGATAGGTAGTTCTAAAAATAAGATTTCATATAAAGAATCATATAAATGTTGCTTTACCCATTATCATATAAAAACTTTAGGTCTTATATATTTAAACACAAAGTTTTCTTTTACTGTGTCAATATAGCACTTGACATTTTTTAAAGAGAGCCACTTGAGCATATTTTTACTATCATGCTAAAGGTCCTAATAATGGAGCCAAAATGTTGGGTATTATCCTTAGTTTTTCTTGACTAAATACTAAATAGGCACCTAAATGAAACCAAAAATCCAATGATCTAACATGTTGGAATATCACATGAGTAATGACATCATGCACTCACCCAAAGCATGTAGCCAAGATCAGTTCCCATCAATTTTTTTGTGTGTTGGTGGATAAAATTAACTCTATGTATACACTTAGGTGCTTGGGTTATTTAAATTCATTACTACAAACATCATATTATGGATAACTATGTTATTCACTCCATAGATTCCACATACTTCTAATTAGCAACATAGCAATAGATGGCACATATTTAAGAATTTATAGATAAAGATAGTGATTCCATTGATTAAATTTGAAAATTACAATCACTCATACACCATATCTTACTAATTAATAATGGAAGATTATAATTGTAATTGAGAAACATTTCCTCTATAGTATTCCCTCCCTATACACCCTTTGTCAAACAAAACTAAGGGGTAATTATACACAACTCAACCCCTCTCCTTAGGTTACATCATTAATACAATAGTGATGACTATCCAGTGACCATTTCAAAAAAAGAAGTCATGGTAAGTCATTATAATAAAATGCTTTTTAATCATTCCTAATATCCCCTATATATTATCCATGTTAGATATTCATATCTGTGATCCTATTCTCTCGTGAACTGGTGCTAGATTCATGCTTGACTAGTTTCTTTCTATGCTTCTATGAGCTACCTCATAACCATCTCCAATTTCTACACCCTTTTCCAAGTCTTAAAATTTTGTTTGATTCCTTCATCTTTCATTTCTCCTTGTTTTATATATCCTTGTCTCCCTCGATTCATTCTTTCATGCCAAGGTCCTTTTCACCTTTCTCTTCCTCACTTTTCTCTTCCACATATTTATCTTCCATGCCAAGGTCCTCTGCATTCTTATCACATCATTGATATTCAATGATATTTATCTAAAAACCTTAGAATATATAAATACAAAATTTTGGGTCTAACATGAATATTTTGTTTCAATCTCATATTCATCATAAACATACATTTCATCTATCTCCAAAATCACATTGACTAGGGGATTGTCAATGGCTAACCTCAGTTGAGGAGTGGGTAAATTTGGCCAAATATTTTTTGGTACATAAATTATCTTAGGGATTTTATACTGTGATGACATCAATTATCTTTTAAGTAACTACTTTTTTAAAGAAACAATGTCATATTCTAGCTTTTGGATCAGCTGTTTGGTGGATTCATGACTTAAAGCTTGTCCTATAGATTTAGAAGAATCCATTCATAACTTGATAGCCATAACAATATCATCTTAAATTTTAGTAGTAAATGTTTTTATTTTATCTAGTTTAAGTAGTATATTCCTTCTCAATAGGAATCCAACTTATGGGAGATGGGTGTTGACAAAGAAACATTTTGATTTTTTATAGGCTTAGTTTCTCATGGAATTTTATTTAATAACCTATTGAAATTGGCAAAAAAACCACATATAGTTTCATGAGCTTCTTTTTAATTTGAATTAACTAATCAAGAAATATAATTTATCTTTCATAGTATTCTAGTTGTTAATAGAACTTGCATCTAGATTATAGAAACAATCAACAACTCCATTTGTAAGATTTTCTATGAACAATATTACTACTACATCTTCATGTCAAATCCCTAAAATACCACATGTGTAAAATAATGCAGAGATGTGTTCATATAGATGTTTTTTACCATCACTATAAAACCTAGGGAAAATATTATGTGAGCCTCTCGACATTTCCCTATGGCACATTGTATTTTTTCTCCCTAACACTCCCTTTCAATTTTAATATGGAATCATATGTTCAATATTATTCTCTCCAAATTTTACTAAAAATATAATCCATGATTTATACATAATATTCTTCAAAAAAACTTAAGAGATCAATTTAAAACCACTTCTTTCTTTTTTAGGTCACTCTTTGATATCAATGCATACGTCAACACACCATCTTAGTTCCACGGCATCTAAGGGAATCACATGCCTATATAGATACAATTTGGCCTCATTAATATAGTTTTAAGGTTAGGAGTTATATGATATATTATTATGAATGTCATTGAGGATAGGTCCTTACAGGTGGTTCTAATCAACTTATTATCTCAAAAATTTAGAACCACTGTAGTATATTATAATGTAACAAATTGTATACGAAGAGTAACAACATTCATTTGCAGACAGGAATAGGTCCACACAATATAAGTGAAAAGAGAAAAAAAATTAATTGAATATCCAAATGAGAAACTCAAGGGGAAGGCCTACTAATTCATTATAATAATAAAAAATACAACTTTAATGATGATTAATATTCTAACACTCCCTCCTCTATATATCCTAACTAGGCTATAATAAATTCGTATACCAAAATAGAGTCACTACTCCTACCAATATATAAATAATATATTAAAAAATGATTAATTAAAAGGTATTTCATGTTACACATTTACCACAAATATCCCTATACAATCCATAGGTTAAAATCATAACATTTTCCAGACTCTGCACCTCCTTCAAAATAATGTTTTCCATAATGTTGATCAATTGTGGATGTTTTTAGTATGAGAGCTTTGTTTTATTATGATATATATTTTATAGGTATGTTATTACCATTGATAATATAATATATAATCACCCTTGTTCACAACATATTTTTACTTGTATTTATAATCTATTCAGTTCCAAGATGGTACTTCCATCCTCATCAAGCTCTTGTAACTCTATCTACAACAGGGTCCTCTAACTCATGACTTTCTTCTAGCATAAAAAAATCAAACATGAAGTGTATTTTAGAAATATATTATAAGGATATTAATAATTTGGTTAGAATTTTTTATCATTATTTTATTTATTTATATACATTTGTTTATATGGATATAACTTGAGATGAAACCCAATTGCCTACTTCAAAATGTCTCTCACTCTTATGATCATATGCTTACATTATTTCATTTTATTTTTTGCAATGTCTAATTTCTCCATAAGGTTTGAGAGTATATATTATTGGTGATGATTATGATCTTAAACTACTTAACTATTTGTCTCAATTTAAATGATGAGGTGATGGATGATGGAGGATATCCATATGAGGCCATAAATTGGGACATCTTGGAAAAAGTATGGAAAGAAGTATTATACTACCATTTTTCTAGTGGAAACTAATTGATGCAGGTGCATCATTGTACATATATAATTTTTTTAATTTTATGGTCTTATGAGTCATTTTTTAATCAATAAGAGGTCATCTTTAATCTTTATTTATTGATTCTAAGTCATTTAGGTGTGTTTTGGATTTTCCCTAAAAAACTAGGAAATTCAAAATTCAAAATTTGTTTTAGGCTTTTAGAGACATTTAGTAGGTATTATGGGTCATGATAATTATGTGAGTGATAATTTGGGTATTTAAACATATTTTAAATATCAATGAATCATATCCTTGGTTGTAAAAGTTTAAAACTATGCATCTTACCTTGATAAGCCTTATCTAACGTAGAAAAAGGGCTAAATTGAGCAAGAAAGAAGAGTCGTACGGTAGTTGAGGGGATTTTTTGATAGGAAACCAAGTTTATAAATTAAAATGAAGAGGGTATAGGTATAAAAAATAAATTAGGAACCAATAAAATAATTAAATCAAATATAAAGGCCATTTGTTGGAGATTTGGCAAGGTTGTTGAAAATTTCTTGTAGTTGCAAGATTATATAGACTATGTTTTCAATCATTTTGAATAATAAATTAATTTTATATAGTTTTTAATTAATTATTTTATTTTTTAAAAGTTTTTATGAACATTATTTTATATTATATGATCTTTATATCATCCTTTTTGATGTTTTGATCAGGTATAAGGCTTAAGACAGGGCTTTTCTTGTGCACAGTCTAAGGGAAAAAGTGATTTCTATAGGTAATTGACATTAATAAATCATAAATTTTATTAAAAATTGCTGGTAAATAATATAAAATAACTTATATAAATTAAATCAAGGTTTGATATCTCTTACAACTCAAAACATCCATTTTTATTTGCTCTCGACCTATGAAAACCTAGTTTAGGGTTTGGTTCACCAAAATTGATCTAAAATCTAAATGAACCATCCAAAATTGGTAAATTTTTTATGATATATGTTTAATTAAATCCTTAAAATTTTAAAAATGGTTTAAATTCTTTAATACCTCTAAAATTTTAGATATAGACGGCTGTGTTTTTTGCATGCTTAATTAGACTTAAAATAGGGTTTAGGCTACCAAGAACACTTATAAATTTTGATTTTCTCATCCAAATATATTGAAAATTTATAGATGTATTATTTATAATTATTAAAATATAATAAAATTCATTTATATCCTTTATATTCTTTTAATTACAAATTTTTCAGGACTGAGATGTTTTTTAGACCTAATAGGCCTAGAAAGGGCTAAAAATTTGTGTTTCAATAAATCCACTTGAGGATTGAGATTGTGAATATTTAGGAGACCTATTGTTTGAAATTAAAAACATTATAATGAGTGTATAAATTAAATTTTTTATGCTTATAATTGGAGTTACTTTGAAATATCCTAAAAATCATAGGCAAACCTATATTGATGAACTACAAGTAAGAAGAAAAAGACCATTTCTTGAAGAGTTTTAGATTTTTAAGGATAAAATTTCACAATATTGGTATAAAATTTGAGTTTAGGATGTTTTAAGTTGAAGGTATTTGATTTATAAATTATGAATAAAAAATATTGTAAATATAGCAGTTAGAGTAAGAGCTAAAAGAGGTCAAAGAAGACAGCCTACACAAGCCATGTTACTTGAATAAATGAGAAACACTTGAGCTCATTTGTAGGAAATGAAGATTTATCAAAGGATACAAAATTTACATGGGAGATCTCAATGATATATAATAATAATAAATCCCAATTTTTTCTCAAGGCATAAGAGAAATTGTTTAGGAAATAGATTCAACATTCAAGAGGTAGAAGTAGAAATTTTAGAGGAAGAGGACAACATGGTGGAATAAGTCACCTTAAATCACATCATGAGGAATATATTAGTTCAAAAATACCAAATAATCATTTAATATATGGATATTCTTTCATAAGTATAAGATCATTCACAAGAGGCAGAGGAAGAGACTTTGCTGGTAAATGTTTCAAATACAACATGTATGGGTATAGATCTTATGAGTACCTAGATAATCCTTATACAAGTCAAGGTAATGATCAAATTTTATAATTTTATAAGGATATTATGGGATCACATTATAATGAAGATGTACCTTAAGTTAGAGAATCTTTGCTTATGAAGAGAGTGTTATTCAAACCCAACAAGGAGACCAAAGAACCTTGACAAAGAAAGAAGCTATTCAAAACCACTTAAAATTAAAAGGGTAAGTGTTGAAAATTCATTAAAAATAGTGGAAATATTGATAAATTAGTATCTTATGAAATGGTTGATAAGTTAGGCTTGAAGAAATCAACATGTCCTACTCTTTATAAGTTGTCTTAGCTACAAAAAGGACATCAAGTCTTGTTAAATGAACAATGCAAGGTATAATTTCATATAGGAAGCTATAAGGATTATTTTAGGTGTGATTTAATACCTATATATGTTTTTCATATTATTTTGGGTAGATATTGGTAGTTTGATAGGAAGGCAATACATGATGGGAGAAGCAATACCTACACCTTTGAGAAAGATGGAAATAAGCACAATATTGTACCATTTAATGAGAAGAATATAGTAGTGGAATAAAATTATAAGGTGTTTTTGGCAAGTGGTAAAGAGTTTTTACAGAAAATAAGAAAGGAATATGTATGTTATGAACTTATTGGTAAGCCTAAAACAATAATCACAACTACTAAGTTGACTAATTTGCCTATAAAAATTCATAATTTACTTAATGAGTTTATTGATATAGTTGTGGATTACTTACCAGATGAAATTCCTCCAAGAAGAAGCATCAAACATCATATAGATTTCATACTAGGAGCCAATCTACCAAATAAGGTAGCTTACTAGATAACACCAAATAAAAATGAAGAAATCGAGAAACAAGTGTAAGAATTGTTGGATAAGTGCCTAATTAGAGAGAGTTTGAGTCCTTGTGTTGTTTTAATAGTGTTAACACATAAAAAGGATGGAAGTTAGAGAATGTGTACTGATTCAAGATCCATAAACAATATCACATTCTAGTATATATTTCCTTTTCCTTGAATTAAATATCTAATGGATTTTTTAAGTGGTTTAAGGTACTTTTCCAAGATAGATTAAAAAACTAGCTATCATCAAATTAGAATTAGAGAAAGAGATGAATGGAAGATATCCTTCAAGATAAATTATGGACTTTATGAATGGATTGTAGAACCCTTTTGATTGAACAATGTTACAAGCACCTTCATGAGGCTTATTAATGAGGTACTCAAAGATTTCATCAGGCAAATTTGTTATTGTTTACTTAAATGATATTTTTATTTATAGTCAATCAAAGCAAGAGCATCTTGAACATCTTAAATGGTTTTGAGTAAGCTATAAGAAAAATATACTAATCAACCTCAAAAAGTGATATTTTATGAAGACAAAGTTAATCTACTTGAGATTTGTAATTTCACAATAAGGCTTGAGGATGGATAAGGATAAGGTCAAAACCATAGTAGAATGGCTTACACCAAGAAGTGCATATGAGGTAAGAAGTTTTCATGGGTTGGCTAGTTTTTACATAAAGTTTATAAAGAATTTTCATAGTATTTGTGATTCAATTGTGGAAAAAAATCAAGGGAAACAACTAGAAATTTAGATGGACTGATGTAGCTGATATTATTTTTTAGATTATAAAGAAGTATATTATAGAGTAGCCCATCCTAGCTTTTCTTGATTCTGACAAACTTTTCCAAGTAGAGTCTGATGCTAGTGGAACTGCCATAGGATATGTTTTAAGTCAATAAGGTAAACCAATTTCCCACTTTATGCTATTTTTAAATCTTTTAATAAATGGAGGCATTACTTGATGCCTAAAGAGTTTGTTCCTTATACTGATAATAATTATTTGTAACTTATTAATGGTCAAAATAAGCTAAGTCAAAAGCATGTAAAGTGGATTGGATTATCAAAAAATAAAAAAATTCATCAATCATAAGAGTGAGAATGATAACAAATATGTAGATGCTTTAAGAGGGAGAAGTTTGATTTTATAGGAGTCTCAAGTGAGTATCTTGGGATTTGACAAGGTGAACAAGTTATGTAAGGAATATATTGACTTAAAGGAGGCATATGAATCATGTGATAACCCAATAAGAAAATATAAGAGTCCATGTATGGATTATATGCTTAAATAAGGGTTATTATTCAAGGGAATCCAACTATACATAATAGGAAGATCCACGAGGGAGAATCTACTGAAGGAAAAACATAGTGGAAACTTGGCATGACATTTTGGGAAAGACAATACACTTTCTCAATTAAGGGCACACTATTATTGGATAGGGATTAAATATTATGTGAAGAGGTTTGTTGAGAGATGTAAAATATGTCAGTATGTTGAAGGAAGAAGTCAAAAAATAGGAATATATAAATCATTTCCCATTCCTAATAGGTTATGGGATTTAGTAAGTATATTTTGTACTTGGGTTGCCAAAGAATCAAAAAGGTAATGATTCTATATTTGTAGTAGTTGATAGGTTTTATTAAATGACACACTTTATTACTTATACAAATAAAAGTGATGAAGCTCATATTAATAACTTTTTATTTAAGGAAGTAGTTAGATTCCATAGTCTTTCTAGAAGCATTATTTTAGATAGGGATACCCAATTTGTGGGAAAAGTTTTGAGAACTCTTTGGCATAATTTGGGAACTAATTTAAGCTTTAGATTAGCTTACCATCCTTAAACTGATGGTCAAATTAATTTTTTCAATAGGATCTTTGGAGACATTCTCATAAGATTGGTAAGTGACCATTACCAAATAGTGGGATTAAGTACTATTTGTTGAGGTCAACATACCCCCATTCTGAAAAATGAGGATCTTTGTTCAATTTTGAAAATTGTGTTATAAATTGACATTCAAATTGATCAAAATGCACTATTTAATATCATTATTGATATATCTTAATTGACATGTTTACATGTAATCCTTGTTTGACTTCATTCAATGCTGCTAACATTTGCTTCATGTACCTTTATGTTGCAGTTTTAATGGATCTTCATCATAATGAGCAAGTGTTCAGGGTTTTGTGATTTAATGTGAATTTGAACCTTTTTAACCCATGGTATTTAATTAATTCATTGAATTTGAGGACATATAATGTTAAAAAACCTTATCCTAAGTATTTTAGCTTAAGTTTTTAATTTGAAATGGATTCATATTTATGCAAGATAATTTTATTATATTTTAGACCTAGTTTAAAATTTATCTTAAGTTTTAATCATTTTTATTAATACATCTAAAACCTTAGTCTAAAATTTATCCTAAGTCTCTACGTATTTGAACCCCTTAGTTTGTTGATTTTAATTGTTCATAGGGATGAATTAAACATAGTGTAACCAAGTGTCAAAATCTCAGGAGCTTAAAGTGAAGATCAATGGTATGTGGATGATGGATCGAGTCAAAATTTCAAAGTTTCCCCAAGTAAAAGATAGATGGTATGCATTATTATGTATAAATATTGATTAATGATCTACATGCAAAGCTGGAGTCAATAATTCAAAACCAAAGATCAATAATGCACATTAATAATGTAATGGATATCTAATGATAATCATGGAATCAAACTATCAAAAGATTCTAAAGTCAAATATGAGAATGATAAGTGTCATGATCTCATACATAGATCAAAGATATAATGGTGAGCAAAGTTTAACAAGTTAGGAATCCTAAGATGAAATGTGAGAGTGACAAGGGTCATAATCTTGGTGAGTGTTTAATCAGATGAATATCCCATGCTTGATATTACAAATAAGCAACAAAATCAACGGTCCACATTTGATCGTGCATATAATCGATCAATGGTGTGAGGCAAGTCAACATTTCAAAGAGCCTATATTGAATGAGAAGCTTCCATGTGGTACAAGAGCATTCAAGCGATGGAAATTATTTATAAAGTACATAGAAAGCTCATAGAGTTGTCAAGTAGTGAAATCTTGGAAACTCAAGAGGATCAATGGCCTGTAATGAAATCAAAGCTAGAAGGCTCCAAAAGAGATCAATAGTGAAAATTGGATTAAGATTCAAGAGGCATGAAATGATGACACATGTCCAAAAAAGGACAATGTTCACATTTTAAATAAATGAACATGATATGGTAGTGAAACATAGGCATAACACATCATACTAGAAGATCTTATGGAGCTGAGCATGTGAAAGGTATAAATGTGCAATTCAAATGCAATCTAAGTCACCAAATCACACCTTTTGAACTTGTTTGTTGCTATTAGAGCTCTGTGTAAACCTCCAAAAATCCTTAGAGTGTATGAAAAACCCTATATTGTCTTTGAATTCATTATGTTGAGCCGAGAAGAGTTGGATTATCATTTATAAAAATGATAACTCAATTGGTATCATAGTAATGGTAATTCATAAACATGTTTCAAATTAAGAGGTTGAACTATATTTGTTTTTAAATGTAGAGGGTTAAATTTTCAAGGACACAAAATTCATAGCTACTTCTTTGAACACAAGGGATAACAATTTCTCTAAGCTATTATGGACAATTAAGAACTAACCAATCATCACGAAGGAAGAAAAAAAGATCCTCCCAGCAAAGAGACTCTATGATGACATTGTGGCCATTCAAATGACTAGTCACCACTATGTTGTAGCTAAACTAGAGGTACTTCATTGTATTGATGTTCTTGGTCCAATTTTTAAAGAAGATAAAATATAGAAGGGTATGTTGATTAATGAACATAATATGAGGAAAATTGCTTACATATCCCTAATTGATTTTGAGTCTTACTACAATTTCCTAAGCCCTAGATTGACCTAAACTCCATTAATTCGTGAGCCAATAAGCATAACATGACGGATACCCTAGCTATGTGGTTGGAAGTAGATACCTAGGTTATTGTGGATCATGCTAAGAACATCCACACCAATCAATTTAGACTTAAAGTTAGGATGGTCATGACCATGATGAATAAGTTGTATGGGTGTGTAACTATAGCATATGTAAAACAAATGTGGGTTCCCATGGTGTATTTCATTATTGAAAAAGTATGGTTCCTACATTAGGTGAGATAATCAACATCTCCCTAAGTAGATAGATATATGCAATCAAGAACAAGAAGAGGGATAAGTTTTACATGATGTCTTATCTATTGGATACTTTGTGTACAAATATCAAGATCCCAAATCAAAGAGAATGGTTTCCAAATGGTACCCATACTATATCATAATATTATTCAAAGTTACACATCTATAAGTGTAGAGACCACATCCAGTTTATTTATGACTATGTTTACCTTGCATTAAGTGAAGCTATAACTAGTATTCCTATGGTGAGAGTAAGACCTTTGATCAATAAATCTATTGAAGTAATGAGGGACATATGTTCATATAATATTTTCATAATCATAAGGATTGAAGGAACCTAAAATGATCCTCTCAAATTGCTAGTTCATGTACTTGATAAATTAGTAGAATAATAAGTAGCCTACCAATTATTCTATGGGATAGATGGAATTTGTAAAACTAAGAGAAAGGGATTCATACATAATTTTCCTATGACAATTGGCAAGATTACTTTTAGATAGTGGGATCACATTAAATCTACCTCAAAGAATACACTATCTTTCAATTTTCAAATTGATGATGTTAGACAATGGGACCCTTATGGGAGGGTAAAAGAACATTTGAAGATCAAGGGTAATTTTAATATACCATATGAGCATGAACCTAGTGCATTTGACCTTATATACACTAAAAAATCATCCTACTTTGAAGTAACTAGGAGATTGAAAGAGAAAAACATAAGGGATGAGTCTAGATTGAATAGGGACCAAAAAATAGAAGATAGATGGAAATTAGGCCCAATGAAGTAACATTTTATCAATGTTGGTTATTCTAAGCTTCCCACAACATAATACAATTAGAGAATAGATCAGAAGAGAAAATAACATATGAAATTGCTTCAAGTTCATTAGCTCTTGAATCTTCTAAGGCATCAAGACAAGAGTTACATCAACATGAGTTTCATATGATAGCATTGTGTTGAAGATGCACTTAGAATGTTATCTATGATATATAAGTCAAATTTAGATGTAGAGGAGAAAGTTGAATAAGTCAAATAGGATAAGGGAAAGTCATTGGACTTGATGGTTATTGACACTCCTAAGAGGAAAGCAAAGGCTGCCATTGTCTTAAAAGCTAAGAAACCTAAATTGACTATCAAACCACATTTGAAGAATGTCAATATTTTTAGTGAAGAGAATATAATATATGGTCCACCTATTCCTGAATGGTGCATTTATAAACCAAGGTTATAAAAGCTACATACTTATCACCCATGGGTTTTAGTCAAAGTTACTAACATTCCTATGCAACAAGAGTTAAAATCATAGATCCTTCCCTTAAAATAGGAATAAGCAAAGAGATTAGCTACTCCAATTTAGTCAGTTGACATAAAAGCAGGGATGCCAAGTAAAAAAATGAATCAATCCTTAATTGGGGTCAAATTTGATCCAGATACTACCAGTTTGTAAAGACTAATTGAGGCAATAATCATGGAGGGTGGTGAAGATATTATATATCAAAAGTTTGAGCCTTTAACCCATTTGAATTAGAAGAAAGGAAAGAGGCTAGGTGAATATCTAATATTTGAATATAATGTCTTAGATCTGGCTCAAGAATAATAAGAGAGGTTGTCAGCTACCATCAAAGGCTTGAAGTCAAAAAATAAGAATCTAAAGGAACAATCTATCCTATTAGTTTTAGGGAACATTGTCACTAGCTTTGAAGCCACTATGTATGATATATTTAGCTCTATAAAGTCAATAAGGTCTAAGTTAGACATGGTGGGCAAACATAGGACTATGGCTATGAACCAAGCAAATCAATGGCAAGATTTATACAATAAGGCAAAGGAATCGATCAATATATTGATAGAGGACCAAATTCCTAGGTTTAAAATAGCCAACCTAGCTCATTTAAATATGGCTATGGTAATCTTGATAGAAAAGATAAAGGATTTGAACAAATGGTCCAAAGGTATGAAAGGTATTTCTAAATATTTCAATCAATTAGATAATCAAATGGTTGATATAATAGGGAGCTTGATCAAGGACCCAAATACCCTCAATACTATTGGCTTGATAACATATGAAGAGTTCCAACACAGGGCTACTCAATTCATGTAAGAGGTGAAGAATAAAAGCCTAGGTAAAATAGGGGTGGCTAATAAAAGAATATTGGACATGATACTACCTATAGAAGAGAAAATAGGTGATGATAGAAGCACTAAGGAAGCCTTGGATAGAGATGATATGGACTTCAAAGAGTTGACAAGGAAAGAAGAAAAATCATTCATTGAGACAATTATCAACCTTAGCTTAATTGGTGAGCAACATGACAAAGCATTGAATATCCTAGAGAAAAAAAAACAAGCAACATCTCAAAGTCAATTATTTCGACTTAGAATATTTTTTTGTATAGGAACATGTACATATTTTGAAAAAGGATTATTCTATTTTGTAAAGGCATGTGAAACTTTTTAATTCACATTGCTTATAGGTTAGTCTACTTGTAAAGTGTCTGATCCTAGAATATTGTAAAAGGATAGTTGTTCTTGACACTTGGCTAATTAACATTTTATAGTGATTAACCAACATACCTCAAGGTCTTATATAAGAGGGGGTATTATAATTTGTAAGAGGAGGAAGTTTTTAAAGAAAAAAATTTATGTAAATTTTGGAGCAAGTAATATAAGTAAGAGAACTCTACAAATACTATCTCATATTTGTTTGTGTGATTGTTATCATGGCTACTTCCTCAAGTATCTAGTTTGATGCTCATATTTGAACTATTTTTTATGGATTCTAGATGTGTAAATGTTAATTCAGAGTTATCAATTTGAGCTTATTCTAGGTTGATTTAAATATTTTAGATTCATTTCATTTTATTTGATTTTATTGAAGATGTGCTTGTGCAATTTTATTGTGGAAGTAAATCCTTAAATTGAATTTGGTTTCTTATTTGCATTCTTTCAACTATCCTTAGATATTTGCCTGGTATATGATAGGATCTATGTTTTCAACTACTTCATGTCATATATTGGTTTGAGTACATGTCTTTGATTAAATTCAAGATTTTTCATAATGTCTAGACTAAAGATCAGTAATATTCACCTTCTTTATGCCTTACCCTTCCTATTTACTCTTTCTTTTGATCAATTCATTGTAGTTTAGTTTTCATTATAAATGTTCATTCTAGATTAGGTTTTAGGCTTTAGGTTTGGATCATAATTCACTATACTTAGTTCATATTACTTTCATCTTTCATAAATAAGCTTCAAGACCACAATTGCTACCAATAACCACTTACATTTTAGTTTGTGAAATAGTTATATAATTTGGTTGCTACTCTACCACAGATATCAAGCATATCATAACCAACAACTCATGCAATAGATTATTTTCACCCAAAAATGAGAAGTGTTTCTTAAAACTATGTAAACCATGTGATACACTTTCATGTATTAACAACCAATTTCATTGGTGCTAGAAGGAGAACATTAAGATAAAGCTTTGTGAATTTGAAATATCTTTTCTAATATTAGTGAATTTTGTTCATATATTATTTGATCCTTTGAATATTTATGTTTTATTAGCTTTAATTGTATAAAGATCACTAATATTCATGGTTTTAGACCAATATTTAGGCTTATTCAGTTAAATATAGCTATTCTTTTAAGATTCATGATAAATTGTTGCAAAGGTAGCTTAAAATTTGTGAATCTAACATGTTTGAGGTTAGTGATAGAAATGTTGTTCAAAGATTGGTTGATTCTTTGAAAATTTAGGTTTATTTTAAACTATAAGTGTAAATATCACTCAATTCATAAGTTTGGAGGTATCTTTAAGCTAATTCAGTTAAATATAATTGTTATTTGAAAAAATTGTATGAATTTTTGCAAAATTTTCTTAACGTGCAAATCTAATCATTTTTCTTTCCAAAAATAAGGTCGATACATTTTATTTTGAACAAGATTCAATGTTTACAAGCTAGAACTACCAAGAATAAGGGCTAGGTCAAGGTTTGAAACAAGGTTACCTCTTATTTCTTTAGAGATTCATAGGAAAGCAAGAGTAGATAAAGGTAAGCATAGGGTTTCTAAATCTCAACCTACTTCACCTATTCATGTTGCTCTTACATTCAATCCTTATCAAGGTATTGCTTATTTGTCTATATCTTTTATCAATATCCCTGATTAGGTACATGAATTGCTAGAAACCTTGAGAAATATTTGCCTTATTTTAGTCCTATAGGTGTGGTTACTGTTGAAGAACATATCAAGTCCTTTAAGGCTGATTTAAGATTATTAAATCTTGTTCATGAAGATGTTGCTTATAGATTGATTCCTTTTACATTTAGAGATGCAACATATGATTTTTTACGCAACCTTCCTAAGAATTACATTACTAGTTGGAATGATTTCAATAGTTATTTCATTACTTAATTTGGAAAGGTCATCATTCCTTATGTCCTTTATAAAAATTTAGAGATTTTAAAGTTAGATTACAAAAGATGTTTAGCAGAACTATAGTTCCCTACTTAATGAAGATTTAGATTTATTCATTTTAAGGATGCTTTAGATCTAATGACTTATATATTTCTAAAAAAGAGCTATTGGAGTCATAAATACATTAGCCTTGGCTTATGCTGAAGCTATGAAAATTAGTGATTAAATGAAACCCAAGGGTAAATTAGCATATGTTAATGTTAATCCTAATTTACCTACATTTAATTTCATTCCAAATTCTAATCAAAACACACTTTTTTTGAATTAAACACCAATTTTAAACCAATTATCTTTGAGTCAAGCTCATCCTAGTCAAAACCTAGGATTCCTACATAACACTGCAAGTGGATCTCATCCACAAGATCAAAGAGTTATGGTGCTAACAACTAGTAGTATTACTCAAGTTCATAATTCAGAGGCACTTAAAAATGAAAATGACTCCATACTCAAAATGGTTCAAAAATTGAGCACTAGTTTTCTTTAGTTACAAAGACAAGTAGGTAACATTGGGGAAAGATCCAACATAAATTATTATTATCAGAGGTTCAGTAGACCTATAAATAGGTTTCATAATAGAAACAACACTAATAATGAGTCATCTAAAAATAAAAACATGCCTAACATGAACATTCATGATGTAGCTTTAGCTGATTATTGCAAAGTTCATATTAATTCAAAACATGGTGATTTATATTGTATATAATTTTGTAATGATTTTAAAGCTTTTCAATATGAATTAGATAAATTTGAAGTTATGAATAACAAAGATTATGCTACAAGTACATTTGGTTCTTCAAGGACATCCAAATTTGTTGACATAACTATTATGGTAGAGACATTTGATTTTCTATTCTAAGATGAGAATGAGCTTAAAGATACTCTAAAAAAGATTCATGCTTTTCAATAGTACCTAAATAAGAATTATCCATTATATAATAGAGAATAAAATAAACCATTGACTAGTTCAACTCCACCACACAACTTTGATACTCCTCCTGATCCCAAAGTAGACAACAATCTAGAACCTCCAAAGGGAAGTAACACTAGAAATAATGTTGATTAATCTAGTTCTTATATTAGGAGTGGATATAATATAGTATAGGATATAAAAAATATTAAAACTAATATCATCTTACATGAATTGACTCAAATTATTGAACAAAGAGACTTATTTCTATAATCTCTAAACAAAAAACTTGGTAAATCATAGAGAGATGCAAATGCAAATGTGGTGACGTATAAGAACAAAGTAGAGGTTCCACATTTCTTACTAACAATGAGAGTTTTTGGTAAAAACTTGCATAATTGTTTGTAAGATTCAGGTGCCTCTAAAAATATCATGCCAAAAGATATTTGTGAAAAACTTGGTTTAACTCTAATTAAGTCTGATAGAGTAGTTATTCAATGAGATAAATCTAGAGTTAAATTAATTGGTGAATTATTAAATATGCATATGCAGCTTGCTTCGAAGCTAGGGATACAACAATTTATAGATATTCAAGTGGTGGATATTATAGATGCTTATGGGATGGTGTTTAACATGGATTAGACCAAATATTTAGATGGATACATGTCAACTGATTATTCTCACATGTGGCTACCATGGAGGGGAGTTCCTAATCAAATTAGGATTGAAAGAGAAAAAAAATGAATAACATGATCACTGAGTACAATACAACTAATGAAAAGGTCAACATGGTTAATTCTAAATTAGGAGTCTACACTCTTAACACTCCTTAGGTAAGTAACTCTAAATACTCCCATATTATACCTAGACTTTAGAAATTATATGTTGATGGTACTAGATGCAAATCTAGATCTAGAGTAGGAATTATCTTAATCAATCCCATTGGGAAAGAATATGTTGCTTCTTACAAACTTAAATTTACTTGTACCATTATCTAGAGTAGGAATTATTTGAAAGAGTATGAAGTATTAATCTTAGGATTGAAATTTTATATTAAACATAAGGTTAAATAACTTCTAGTATATGATGATTCTAAATTAGTAGTCAATCAAGTTAAAAACAAATAATAATACAAATTATCTTATTTTAAGAAATACAAGTATATAGTATGGGACTTGATTGAATATTTTGATGCCTTCAACATTATTTCAATCCCTAGAAAAGAGAACTAGTCTGCTAATGAACTAGCTTCAGTTGCAAACAACCTTATGCCAAATCAATGTTCCAAATTGGAAAAGCTTAGCACTGAATTGGTTCTATGTCCATCAATTCTTAATAATGTAAATCATTTTTAAGTCTTTATTGATGATCAACAAATCATTGAGTTCATGAAAAACTTAGGAGTATTTGAGTTTCATATTATTGATGAGTTCAATGAGAATTCTCTTGATGAAGACAAAGTTGATGACAAGGTAATGCAATTAAATGACAATAAAATTCCCAAAGGAATGATTTCCTTAGAAAGACTATTTTATCAAGACAAGCTAGCTAAAACTATCAAAGTTCACAAAGTGAGTGGGAAATATTATAATGAGTTGACATATAAACTCAAGGTCAACCTCAGCTAGTAAACATTAGTATAACATGCACAAATGAAGAGTCTATAAAGGCTAAATAATTATTGAATAGATACAATAATGTCATTGCATGGTCCTATGAAGACTTAAATATATTTTATCCTAGAGTCATCACCCATAAAATTCCATTAAAAGAAGCTTGTAAACCTTTTAGAAAAAATCAAAGACCTATCAAACCTGTTTTGGATCCATTGATTTATAAAGAGGTCAAAAGCCTATTAGATGTAAAAATAATTTTTCCAATCAGACATTCTACTTGGGTAGCTAATTTAGTACCAGCTAGAAATAAAAATGGAGAAATTATATTATGAATAGACTTTAGAAATTTAAATAGATATTTTGAAAAGGATAATTATCCTTTACCATCTCTTGACCAAGTGATTAAAATTGTTAGTGGTTCTGTTATGATGTATTTCTTAGATGGTTTTTCAGGTTATAATCAAGTACTTTTCAACAAGGAAGATAAAATGAAGACTATATTTATAACAAAGTGGGGCACTTATACTTACAAAATAATGCATTTCAAACTCATCAATCTAGGAGCTACATTTCAAAGAGATATGAACCATGATTTTCAAGGTCTCAAAGGTAAATGTATTATTATTTACATGGATGATGTAATTGTGTTTTCCAAAAATAGGGAAGATCATATAATGCATTTATAACAAGTATTGGAATGTTGTATAAAGTATGGAATTTACATTAATCCTAAGAAAAACATTTTTTTGTAACTAAAGGGAAATTACTAGGACATGTTATAACCAAATATGGGATTTATATAGATCCAGATAGAGTTAATGCCATATTTAAGATAGATACCCCAAACAATAGAAAATAATTAAAGTATTTCTTTGGGAAAATCAATTTTGTAAGAAAATTCATTTCTAATTTTTCAAAAATTATGAAGCCACTAAATGACATGTTAAAGAAGGATGTAAAGGTCATATGGAATGAGGAGACAAAGAAAGCCTTTAAAGATATTAAAGAAGCAATATGACAAGCACCTATGCTGATAAGTCCTGATTTTATAAAATATTTTTATCTTTATTATTTCACTTCTAAACATACTATAGTAGCTATTCTAACTCAAAAAATAGATAAATATGATCATCCAATTACATTTATGAGTGAAAAATTTAAAAATACTGAGTTAAACTATTCTTTGATTGAAAAAAAGCATTTTCTTTAGTTAAGGTAGTTAAAAAGTTTAGAAACTATATTCTTAGGAATAATGTGCATGCAATATTACTAGACCTTGCCATCAAACTTATGCTTAGTCAATGTGAATTGGGAGAGAGAACAAGTAAATGGATGTCTATACTCCAAGAATATGATCTTGAAATAAAAACTTCCAAATTAGTGAGGTGTTAGGGATAGGTTCAATTAATTATTAATACTAATCTTAAAGTGAATATCATGTAGGTTGATCAACAATAATTCTAACTAGATGATTGGTATGATGTAATTATTCCTTTCTTGATTAATGGTTTTTGTCTTGCAAATATGAGTAGAGTACAAAGAAGAGATTTAAGACTCAAATTAGCTCATTTCTTGATCAAGGATGGGGCACCCTATAGGAATAAATATGAAGGTATATACTTGAGATGTTTTTTAAAAGAAGAAGCAATTGAAATCTTGAGTACTTTTCATGAAAAACTTGGGAGTGGACACCCTTATAGAAAGACAACAACTTATAAGATCCTGAGGGAAGGATATTATTAGCTAATAATATTCAAGGATGCATACAAACATGTTAGAGAATGCCATCAATGTCAGATTTTTAATGCTAAGGAACCAAAAACAACTATGCCATTGAAGCCAGTATTAATTGAAAAACCTTTTGCTTAATGGGTTTTAGACTTTGTGGGGGTTATTAACCCTAATTCTTTATATGGACATAAATATGTTCTTATTGCTAATGATTATTGTAAAAGATGAACAAATTTAGTAGTTACAAAATAATATAGAACTAAAGATGTCATCAAGTTCTTGAAAGAGAACATTTGTGCTAGGTTTGGGACACTAGTATCATTGGTTTGTGATAATGGATCAACCTTTATATCTATAGAGATGACTGAGTGGGCCTATGATAACAATATAGTTTTTAAGTTTTCATCAAATCATTATCCCCAAGGTAATGGATTTTCAGAGTCTACTAATAAGAATTTGATGAAAGTTATCAAAAAGTCTATAACTAAACAACCAAGAACATGACATAAATTTCTTAAGTATGCTCTTTGGGTAGAAATAAGTAGAGTGAAACAAGATATGAAAGCATCACCATTCCTATTAGTATATGGTCAAGATCCAATATTTCTAATCACTCTCAAACTTCCAACCTTCAAGTTCATGCAAGAGTTTATGGAAGAAGATCAAGATTATGCTAATTCAAGGTTGTTTGACATCATTCAAATGAAGGATGCAAGGGAAGAATCATTTTCCAACTTTAGAAGACATCAAACCACTATCAAAATATGGTTTCATAAATGTTTAAATATCAAGGTGTTCAGGTAGAGAGACCTAGTTTTCCTATGGGACAAAGCATCTGAGTTAAAAGTAAAACATGTGAAATCCATTACTTTGTGGATTGGTACTTATAAAATTGTTGAGACATTGGGAGACAACACCTTCAAGCTCAATTACTTGCAGGGAGTAGAGTTCACTTTGGTAGCTAATGGGTATTACCTCAAGCACTATTTATCTATTATTCCACCTCAAGTCTTTATGGAGTAACTCGTAATACTAGTTAGATTTAGTATAGGTATGCTTAGATTAGTTTTGTTTCACGTTCCTTGTTTATAAATATTTTCTTACTTCTTATGTGTTAGTTTTTTTTCTCTATTCATAACTTTCAATAAGTCTTTTTCAAGACAAGTTTTCAAGCTCTAATCCATTTTGAATGCTAAAATAAACTTCTCAAATCAAGAATGCATGTATGAACCTTAAACATTAGTTGATCATGGATTTTGGAAATTAGAGCTTGATGTTATGATTTTGAGAAATTGGTGAGGATTGATATCTAGGTTAATTATTACTTAAAATCTTAAACCTTGTTCTGATCTAAATTTGATTCTAATAAGGATTACATATGTTGAGTGAAATTTTGAATTATTAGATCAAATTCATGTTATAAATTAAAGAATATTATTGCCTAGGATGAAGTTTATAACCCAAGAAAAGTCAAACATTTGACAAATCCTAAAAACTTGGTTAATTCTAGTTCCTAAACTTTGTTGGAAAGCTAAGTATAGATGAAAAATACAAAAAATAAGAACCTTATTGAAAATTCAAAAGCCTTATAAGTAAAGATGCTTCTGGTAATCTCCAATAGGGCTATATACACCTAGATGGTAGTGGAGCAATGCCTATAATGGAGCCAAAGGTATCTCTATCAGGGCTATGAATGTCTGACAGGTAGCAAAGAAATTCCCAAGCCTTCCCTTTTCATACAATCATGATTCATAATAAATATCTAAATATTATATAAGTCTATGTTAGTGATTAAAATCATAAAATATGGAAGTTGTTCTCTTAATCCCATAGCAATTAGTAAATGAAACAAAGCACACAGACAACATGATTGAGTTTTGATGTTTGACTCTAATTATGCATTTGTAAACTTATTTTAATCATGATTTTGTTTAAATAATGATACTTGATCATGTGGAATGATTGGTCTAGTTATTATTTTAAACAAAGAGTATTTGAGTCCTAACATTTTGTAATGTTTCCCATAGAAGTCACCATTTATTGAGGTCAACATACCCCCATTTAAAAAAAATGAGGACCCTTGTTCAATTTTGTAAATTATGATATAAATAAACATTCAAATTGATTAAAATGCACTATCAAATATCATAATTGATCTAGATTAATTGACATGTTTATAATTAATCCTTGTTTGACTTCATCAAAAGTTGCTAACATTTGCTTCATGTACCTTTATGTTGCAAGTTTAATGGATATTCATCATAATGAGCAAGTGTTCAGGGTTTTGTGACTTAATGTTAATTTAACCCTTTTTAACCCTTTTTATTTAGTTAATTAGTTGAATTAGAGGTTAAATAATGTTAAAAAACCTTAGCCTAAGTATTTTAGTTTAAATTTTTATTTTAAAATGGACTCATATTTATGTGAGATCATTTTATTATATTTTAGACCTAGTTTAAATTTTATCATAAGTTTTAATCATGTTTATCAATATGTCTAAAACTTTAGTCTAAAATTTGTCTTAAATCTCTATGTATCTAGACCCTTACTTTGTTGATTTTAATTGCTCATAGAAACAAATTAAATGTGGTGTCACCAAGTGGCAAAATCTTGGGAGCTTGAAGTGAAGATCAATAGTACACGGATGATGGCATGAGTCAAAATGTCAAAATTGACTTGTTTCAAAGATTGGTGGTATGTATTCATGTGTATAAATATTGATCAATGATATACATGCAAATCTAGAGTCAATAATTCAAACCCAAAGATCAATGGTGTGCATTAATAGTGCAATGGAGATCTGACAACAAACATGGAATCAAAGTGTCAAAGGATTAGAAAGTCAAACATGAGAATGACAAGTATCATGATCTCAGATATAGATCAAAGATATAATGGTAAGCAAAGGTTACTAAGTCAGGGATCCTAATATGGAATGCAAGAGTGAAAAGTGTCACAATCTTGATGAGTGATCAAATAGATCAATGACTTGTGCTTGATCTTATAAATAAGCAACAGAATCAATGCTCCACATTTGATCATGCATCTAGTAGATCAACAATGTGAGGCAAGTCAACATTTTAAAGAGCCCAAATTGAATGAGAAGCTTCCACATGGTGCAAGAGCATTCAAGTGATGGAAACTATTTTTAAAGTAAATAGAGAGCCCATAGAGCTACCAAGTGGTGAAATCTTAGAAACTTAGAAGGAGGATTAACAACCCATGATGAATTCAAAGTTAAAAGTCTCCAAAGATATTAATGGTGAGAATTATATCAAGCTTCAAGAGGAATGTAATGATGACACATGTTTAAAAAATTAAAATGATCACATTTTAAATAAATGAACAACATGACATGGTAGTGCCACATAGGTAGGACACATCATACTTGAATATCTTTGGACTCAAGCATGTAGAAGGTATAAATGTGCAATCTAAATGAAATCTAAGTCACTAAAGCACACATTTTGAACTTGATTTCTACCATTATATCTCTGTGTAAACTTCCAAAAATCCCTAGTGTATTGAAAATTATAGATTGTCTCTGAATTCATTATGTTGAGTTGAGAAGATTTGGATTATCATTTACAAAAGGATAATTTGATTGGGATTATAGTAATGGTGACTCATAAGCATGTTTTAAAGAAAAAGGTTGAACTATATTTATCTTCAGATGTAGAGGGTTAAATTTTCAAGGACATAAAATTCATAGCTACTTCTTTGAACACAGGGGATAAAAATTTCTCTAAGTTGTTCTAGACAATTGAGAACCAACCAGTCATCACCAAGGAAGAATAGAAGATCCTCTAAGCAAAGATACTCTATGATGGCATTGTGGCCATTCAAATGACTGGTCTACACTATATTGTAGATAAACTAGAGGTAATTCATTGTATTGATGTTCTTGGTCCAATTTTAAAGAAGATAAAATAAAAAAGGGTATCTTGATTAATGAACATAATTTGAGAAAAATTGCTTACATATCCCCAATTTCCTTTGAGTATTACTATAAATTTCCTAATCCCTAAATTGACCTAACCTCTATTAATTCATGGGCTAAGAAGCATAACATGTTTAATACCCTAGTTATGTGGTTAGAAGTAGGTAACTAGGTTATTGTGGATCTTGCTAAGAACATCCCCATCAGTCAATTTAGACCTGGAGTTAGGATGGTCATGACCATATTGAACAAGTTGTATGGATGTGAAACTACAATATATGTAGAATAAATGTGGGTGCCCATGGTCTATTTTATTATTTAAAAAGTAATGGTTCCTCCATTAGTTGAGATAGTCATCATCTCCCTAAGTAGACAGATGTATGCAATCAAGAATAAGAAGAGGACTGAATTTTACATGATGTCCTATCTATTGGATGCCCTGTGTGCAACCACCAAGATCCCAAATTTAAGATAATGGTTTCCAAATGACACCCATATTGTATCCCACTACTAATCAAATTTGTATATCTATAAGTATAGAGACCGCATCTAATTTATTTGTGATTATGTTTATCCTACATTAAGTGAATTTATAATTGGTATTCTTATGGTAAGAGTAAGACCTTTGATCAATAAATCTATTGAATCAATGGGGGACATATGGTTATATCTTATTTTCACAATCATAAGGATTTAAGGAACCCAAAATGCTCTTCTCAAATTGCCAGTTCATGTAACTGATAAATTAGTAGAACAATAAATAGCCTACCATTTATTCCATAGGATAGATGGAATTTGTAAAACCAAGAGAAAGAGACTCTTAAATAGTTTTCCTATGACAATTGGAAATATTACTTTTAGATAGTGGGATCACATTGAATCTACCTCAAATCATAGACTACATTTCAATTTTCAAATTGATGATATTAGATAATAGGACCCTTATGGGAGGATAAAAGAACCTTTGAAGATAAAGGGTATTTTGAATATACCATATAAGCATGAACATTGTGCATTTGAACTTATATACACTAAAGCATCATCCTACTTAGAAGTAACTAGGAGATTGAAAGAGCACAACATAAGGCCTAAGTCTAGATTGAATAGGAACCAAAAAATGGATGATAGATGGAAATTTGGTTAAAAATAGTACCATTTGATCAATGTTGATTCTTATAAGCTTCCCATAATAGAAGTACAAATAGAGCATAGATTAGAAGAGAAAAGACCAAATTAAATTGATTCAAGTTCATTAGCTCTTAAATCTTCCAAGTTACTATGACAAGAGTTACCTCAATAAAAGGTTCATATGATAGCATTAGATCCTAATGAATCTATTGAATATGCACTTAAAATGTTATCTATGATATATGATTTAGATTTAGATGTAGAGGAGAAAGTTTAAAAATTCAAATAATATAAGGGAAATTAATTAGACTTGATGGTTATTGACACTCCTAAGAGGAAAGTTGAGACTACCATTGTATCAAAAGCTAATAAACCTAAAGTGACTATCAAACCACCTTTAGAGAATGTCAATCTATTTAGTTAAGATATTATAATTTATGGTCCACCTATTCTTGAATGGTTCATTTATGAACCAAGGTTATAAAATATACCTAATTATCACCCATGGGCTTTAGTCAAAACTACTAACATTCTTATACAACAAGAGTTAAAACCATGGATCCTTACCTTATAAGAGGAAGAAACAAAGGGATTGACTACTCTAATTTAGTAAATTAACATACAAGTAGGGATGCCAAGTAAACAAATGAGTCAATACTTAATTTAGGTTAGATTTGATCTAGATACTATTGGTTTGTAAAGAGTGACTAAGGCAATAGTCATGGAGGGTGGTGAAGGGATTATATATCAAAAGGTGGATCCTTTGACTCATTTGACTTAGAAGAAAGGAAATAGGCTAGGTGAGGATCTAATATTTGAAGAGGATGTCTTAGAGCTGGCTCAAACACAATTAGAGAGGTTTTAGGCTAACATCAAAGGCTTAAAGTAGGAAAATAAGAATCTAAAGTAACAATCCATCCTATTAGTTCTGCAGAACATTGTCACTAGCTTTGAGCCACTCCTTGAAGTCAATAAGGTCTAAGTTAGACACAGTGGCAAATAGAGGACTATGAATATCAACCAAGTGAATCAATGGCAAGATTTATATAATAAGGCAAAGGAATTGATCAATATATTCATAAAAGACCAAATTCTTGGGTTTAAAATAGTCAACCTAGCTCATTTAAATATGGATATGGTAATTTTGATAGAAAAGATGAAGGATTTGAACAAATGGTCCAATGGCATGGAAGTTCTTTCTAAAGATTTCATTTAATTGAAGAACTAGATGGTGCATATACTAGGGAGATTAATTAAGGACCCAACTACCCTAAATCCTATTGGATTTAATAAAAAATGAGTATTTACAACACATGGCTACTCAATTCATTCAAGAGGTGAAGAATAAAAGCCATGGCAAAACAAGGACATTCAATAAAAGAATATTGGACATGATACTATTTGTAGAGGAGAAGATACATGATGCTAGAAGCATTAAAGAAGCCTTGGACATATTTGATAATGACTTCAAATAGTTGAGAAGGCAAGAAGAATAATTATTCATGGAGCCAATTATCAACCTCGGGTTAATTGGTGAGCAACATGACAAAGTAATGAAGATCCTAGAGAAATATCAACAAGTAGCATCTCAAAGACAATTATGTTGACTTAGAACATTGATTTGTATAGGAACATGTACATCATTTGAAAAAGGAATATTCTATTTTGTAAAATCATGTGAAACTTTGTAATGTACATTGCTTATAGGTTAGTCCACTTGTTAAGTGTCTGATCCTAGAATGTTTTAGAAGGACAACTATCTTTGACACGTGGCTAATTAACATTTGATAATGATTAACTGGCATACCTCAAGGTATTCTATAAGAGGGGGTATTTTCATCTGTAAGAGGAGGATTTTTTTAGATCAAAAAATTTATTTAAATTTTAGAGTAAGTAATAAAAGCAAGGGAATTATGCAAATATTGTCTCATATTTGTTTGTGTGATTGTGATCATGGTTGCTTCCTCAAGTATATGATTTGATGCTCAGATTTGAATTATTTTTTATGGATTCTAGATGTGCACATGTTAATGCAGATTTGTTAGTTTGAGATTATGTATTCATTTCATTTTCTTTGATTTTATTGAAGATGTGCTTATGTAATTTTCTTGTGGAAGTAGATCCTTAAATTGAATGAAGTTTCTTATTTTCATTATTTTAACTATCCTTACACATTTTCTTGGTATATGATAGGATCTATGCTTTTGGCTATTTCATGTCATATATTGGTTTGAGTGTATGTCTTTGATGAAATTCAAGATTTTTCAAAATGTCTAGACTAAAGATCAACAATATTCACCTTATTTCTACCTTACCCTTCCTATTTTCTATTTATTTTGATCAATTCATTGTAGTTTAGTTTTCATTGTAAATATTCATGCTAGATTAGGTTTTTGGCTTTAGGTTTTGATCATAATTCACATACTTAGTTAAGATTACTTTCATCTTTCACAAATAAGATTTAATACCATGGTTGCTCCCAACAACCTCTTAAATTTTATTTTGTGAAATAGCTATATAGTTTGGCCACTACTCCACCATAGATATCAGGAATATCAAAACCAACAACTCATGCAATGGATTATTTGAATCTAGGAATGAGAAGTGTTTCTTAACACTATGTAAACCCTATGATACACTTTCATGCATCAACACTTTCTCCAAAAAAATTTGCATATGATGATTCTCAAAATAGAATTAAGGGTTATAGTCTATTTTATATTATGTATGGCATTCATCCAAGAGGATTTATTGAGTTGAGGAACTTGGGAAAGAAAGAGATAAGAAGTGCAAAAGGTGAGGAATTTTCAACAATTATGCAAGAATTGCATAAGTAGGTAAAGCAAGAACTAGAGATAAGTACAAGCATAATAAAAGTGATAATTTTAAAATAAAATAAGTTAATTTTGAATTAGCTGATTTAGTGATTTCTCACCTCAATAAATAAATATTCTCTAAATGGGAATATAACAAGTTGAAAATGAAGAAGATTGGACCTTGTGAGGTATTGAGAAAATTTTATGCTAATGCTTATGAATTAGAGATTCCTTTTGATGTAGGAATATCACCTATATTCAATGTCTTAGACATATATACTTTTTAGAGAAGAGGATAAATATAATAAATAACCTAAAGATAAATATGATCAAATCATCCATTGGGAGCAACAACTACCAAATGTGCAACTAAATCAATTTGAAGACATTCTAGACAAGAAGGTAGTGAAGAAGACAAGGGACAAAGAGTAATTTCAGTATTTGGTCAAGTGGAAGAACCATCCACTTGAATATTCAACATGGATGACAAATTTATATATCATCAAGCATGTCAACAATGTTGAATAACTCATGAGAAGGAGCCCATGAACAAGTCTTTTATTCCCTGGTATTTCAATATAGGCGCATCATTGTAACTAGATCTAATGTGTTATTTTTTAGTCTTATTAGGTATTAGAGGTAATTTTTTATCAATAAAATACCATATATAATCTTTAATTTTTTATTCTTAGTCATTTAGGTGTGTTTTGGATTTTCCCTCTAAAACTAAGAAATTTAAAAATTTGAATTTATTTTGGACTTTTATAGAGTTTTAGTAGGTATTAAGGGTAATTATCCTTATGTGAGTTGTCTTTGTGGTATTTAAACATATTTAAATATTATTTATTTATATCCTTGGTTGTAAATGTTTAAAACTATTCATCTTACCTTATAAGTGTATTGAATGTAGAAAAAAGGTTAAAATGAGCAAGAAAGAAGAGTCTTAAGGTAGGTGAAGGAATTTTGTGATAGGAAACCAAGTTTAGACATTAATTTTAAGAGGATATATTTATTAAAAATTAAGGAGGAACCAAAAAATAATGAAATAAAAGATAGAATCTAGTTGTTGGAGATTTGACATGGTTGTTGAAAGTTTTTTGTGGTTACAAGACAATATAAATTGTGTTTTCATACATTTTGAATAAATAATAGGTTTGATTTAGTTTTTAATTCTTGATTTTATGTTTATTATAATTTTAATAAACCTTATTTGATATTACCTTATATTTTTATCATCTTTTTTGATTTTTTGATCAAGTATAGGGATTAAGATAGGGTTTTTCTTGTGCATAGTTCAAGGGAAAAAGTGATTTATATAGGTAATTGCAATTAATCAAGCCTAAATTATATAAAATTAGTTGGTAAATAATATTAAAGACATTATAAAAGTGTTATAAAGTTTTTTAATTTATTAAAACTCAATATATCCATTTTAATTTGCTCTCAGCCTCTGAAAACCTAGTCTAGGGTTTAGTTCACCAAAAATGCTATAAAACCTAAACGAACCATCCAAAATTGCTCAAAATTTTAGGGTATATTTATATTGACCTAATTAAAATTTTAAAATTGGTTTGAAGTATTTATGACAACACAAATTTAATATATATTTGATTGTGTTTTTATGCAGGCTTAATTAGACTTAACAAGGTTTAAGCTACTAGAGACACCTATAACTTTTGATTTTCTCATCCAAATATATTTAAATTTGATAGGTGTCTTATTTATAATTATTATATTTTAATTTAATATTTTTACATCCTTAATAATATTTAAGGGATAATTATTCAAGACTGAGTTGTTTTCATAAACCTAATAGGCTTAGAAAGGGCTCGAAAATTATGTTTCAACTCCACTTGAGGATTGAGATTGTGAATGTTTAGGAAAATATTATTTAAAATGAAACACATTATAATGAGTGTATAAAGTAAATTTTTTATGATTATATTTTTAGTTACATTTAAATTACCCAAAACTCATAGGCAAATCTATATTGATAAGCTACAAGTAAGAAGAAAAATTCCATTTCTTGAAGAGTTTTAGACATTTAAGGATCCACTTACACCACTAATTAAAACATTGTGCCTACTTATCAACAAAAAATAAAAGGAGATACTCATACAAAACTTTGTTAACCACATATTTTCCAATTATATTTTGGATCATATGAAGAGTTATGAGTCAACTAAGTACCCATACAAGATAATATATTATTAAAAAAATTATTAGTAAATATGGAGTCTCAATCACTTACTATAATCTTTGGGATCCCATGTATCTTATAAATTGCCTACATAAAGGTTTCTACCAACATGTTGGAAAAATACTAATGTGAAAAAGTATAAAAATGGTATATTTTTTGAGTCTATCAATGTCTATCATGATGACACTTTTTCCTTTTAAATTTTGTAATCCCATAATGAGATCTATGGAGACCTCCTCTGATCATTATCTAGGATTATATAAAAGTTAAAAATGACATAAAGTATTATCCATGTTGCATTTGGTTTTACTAACATAAAACATTCTACTAGATATATTTATGTACATCACCCTTTAGTCCTTAAAAAAACTAGTGCTTGATTTTATGATAAGTCTTCAGGAACCCTGAGTGATGCCCCACCGGTGAAGTGTGGGAATCCTAAATAAAATTTTTCTTAAAGTTTTAATTCTTAAATAGATATGACCTATATTTTTACCATAATTTTTTCAATTTTAGTATACATTTATCTAAAGTCTTGAAGTTAACCAAATGAGAATTTGAATATCTATGTCTTGTTGCCATTCAGATCTTGCCTCATCCACCCAATATTCCTAAAATATGAACTTCGTACAAAAGTAGGTTTGTGTGTTTTCATTCCTTATTAATAATTCATCTAGCATTGTATTTTCCTTTCCTTTATTTTAGATGGTTTCAAATTCATTCCCCATTATATTTGTTACCCACTTTTATTAATCTTTTAATTAATTTTTTTTTTCTAAGAAGTATTTTATACTATCACAATATGTATCTTCCTTTAAAATATTTTTTCCATTAAATAAGGCCTCCATTGCTTGACCACATGGAGAATATCCAACATTTCCATCTCATAAATAAGATTAAAAAAATATTACCTTTGATTTGGTGAATTTGAAATCTAATGGGTCTACCTTATTTCATAAAGACTACACCCTTACCATGCCCTAACACATCACATTACAAAATGAATTATTTGTAAAATTAAATATTAACAAGAATTAGATTGGTGCACATGGCCTCCTTAAGATTACTACCTCATTCCAATAAAAGAGTCCTTCTTCAAGAGGGATGTGAGAGGTGTTACTATTTTACCATAATTTTTGAGAAAACTCTGATAATATCTCTTAAGTCATAGGAATCCTCAAAGGATCTAAGGGTTATAGGTAATTTCTACTCTACCATGTCCATGTAATTTGACACAACTATTCTACCTCCTTATCTTCAAGTGAACATGTGAAAGGATTTTTATAAAGTTTATGTCATTTAATAATTTTTAAAACTTGATACACATGGTAAAAATGGTCCTACCATGTATTTTTGTGGATCAATATATAATCAAACAACCTAAAATAAATCACAAAAATTGATTAAATATGGCATTAATCAAACTTTGAAAGGTAAAAGGGGAATTTGTGAGAACAAAAGGCATCACCAAAAACTCATAATGATCCTTATATTTTTGAAAAAGTGTTTTATGAATATTTTCATCTCTAATTCTAATTTGATGATACTTTGATCAGAGATATAATTTTGTGAAATAAATAATACCATCTAACTCATATATAAAATAAAAAATTATAGGAATAGAAAACTATCTTTGATGGTGAAGTCATTGAGTTCTTTATAGTATGCACACATGTTCTAAATGTCATCTTTCTTATCCATCATCACCACTAGAGAATTATATGAATTTATAAAATTATGAATAATACATGATTCCAAAATTTATCGATGCCATCTTCTTAATTTCACTCATTTTCATCTATGGGTACCTATAGGGGCTAATTTTGGGTTGTTGGGGCCATAGTACAAGTTAAATGGCATCACAATGATATCTTTTTAGAGGCTACCCTTTTATAATAATACTAAACATTATGGAATACGTTTCAAAACCACTTATAGATTTGGAATTGTTGAAGCATCTTACTAGTTTTATTATAGTGAAAAAAATGTGTTGTAATATACCCTATCAACCACATTTTTAATAGATTTTTTATTTTATGAGATCTTACCATATTTATTTATTTGGATTGAAATCCCCTCAAATCAAATTTATTTCCTTAAAAATTGAAATGTGTGAACTACTATTATAAGTTTATCTCAATTGTGCACAAATTAGTGAGCCATTGGACTCCAACCACATTATTATTTCCTCTCATGGTAATTGAAAACATATGGTTATCAAACACGTAGTACCCTATAAAAAGTTTAATATGATGGTATTTTCATAAATAACTAGATTTACCCCCATCCATAATCATGACCTAAATTCTGGATCAAAACCATTTCAACATCCAACCAAATTACTTTTGATGAAATAATGAGTACTCCCTAAATCAATGGGTACTATCACCCTTTGGTTTTTAAAAAATCCCACTAGTTTGAGTATTTTTTGGGTACTTATATCTGATAACACATAGAAATATATAGATGTCTGTGCATCTTCTAATGATTTATCTAGCTCATCTACCATCTCAACTTCATATTATTACTCTTATATGGTACCTTTAATGTAGAAGATATTATTTTTTTAACATTTACATCCTCTTATTTTACCTTTTTTTAGTTAAATAAATTTTGTTTAATAGGTATGAAACTTGATATATTTATTCAAAGTACAACATAGGACATTTAAGCATAAATCTAAATGTAAATTAAAATTGATTAAAATTGAAAATGATTGAGAAGTAGAATATGTTAAAAATAGTAAGCGCAACCAATAATGAGATACTTATGTTTTATGGTTTTAATTTTTTTATAACTAATGTTTGACAATGGAAATCAAGATAAGATAAGACTATGACAACTTAGATTTAGAAGCATAAATTTCATTTGTACTTCGATAGTTCTATGTTTCTTGGAATGTAAATTAAGATGGCCATGTTAATTGATTGTGTTGTATGGTTTTATTGTGATGAAACTATCATTACACTTCTATATATGCCTATGTATGTTGAGAGAGCTGAGATATTGAAATTTTATAGGTAACATGAAAAAAAATGTTTTCCTTCTCTTTGTCTTGGAAAACCTAAGGGTACTTATGAGTTATGGAAACCTAAAAAAAATAAGGGGAAGTTTAATGATATGAGATTACCTAATTCACCCATATTGATGATTTACCAATGCCTATGTATCTAGATACTCTAAGGATGGAATCAAGCTACATGTAATTCTCCCACCTAGTGTGATTATGAAATTATGATCCTTGACTATATGTATGCATCTATTAATTTGGATTTGAAACTTGGAAATGTTATCTCTTGACTAGATTTTAAAATTATTCATACTTGATTTGTGACTGATCTTAGTGTTAGATCTTGAATTTATGAATAATAGGGAATATTTTATCAATGTGTTATAGTGTAATATATATATGCCAAATAGATGTCAATTCCAATCAAGTTCCTTAATGATTGACCTTTGATATGTATTTATAGTGAAAATTTTAAATAATTTCCTTTAGCCTAAATTGTAAATGTGTAGTATGACCCAAATGAATATTTTGAATTTTGGAAACTAGTTTTTAAATAGAAAGGAGACAAAGTTGTTTTGTGTGGACAAGTCTAAAATAATTGACATATCTACCTAACATAAACATGTTTTTCAATCATAACCTACCTTCTAATTTTTCCTTGGTATTTTATCTAGGTTAGTTTTAGAGGTTATGATTAAATGAGCAAAGGTAGAAGAGGTTGTAGGGGCTGATTAAGGTAACTGGCGGGTCATGAAAGGATTCATCAGGATGGCTAGGGGAATATGATATGTACACATAGCTGTAATAATTATTTTAGGTACTTGGTAAATTTGAAAAGATAGGGTACTCATAGGCACTTGAACCTGAGGAATGACCCATGGGGGTAATAGGGAAGTCCTAGGTTGGGGAATGGATGAGGCACATGGAAAAGAAGAAGTGAGGACACTATGCATGGTTGAGGCTAGAGGTACTTGAGTGAATAAGAGAGGGTAAAAGTGGGGAAGATCAAAATATCTATCTAAGTAGATTATTGAGGGGATGGGAAGCTAAGTGGTATCATGAGAGGTTACTAGACAGTGGGGGATGGACTTGTATTAGTGCCTATTATTAGTTGTGTCCTAGGTTTATCTCTAGGCTATTATAGACATTGAACCTTAAATAATATGTGGATAGGGTTCAAGTTACTTGGGCTTGAGTTGCCTATTATCAAGTCATCTAGGTATAAATTACCTATAATTGAGTTGGCTGAGTCACTAGAGGTGGAGAAGCTAGAGCCATGAGTTGAGTAAGAAGAGCTTGAGTGGGAGAAGGTGTCAGGATCCCTTGTATAATTCTTCAAGAAATATTGGAAGGATTTTCATTATATTTCTTTTCCAAAATAGATGGATGTAGAGGGAGATATAATTGGCCTAGGATAAAACTTATTTCACTTCTTCTATCCATGGGCCTCAATTTGAGCTAGCAACTCATGGTCATCTACTGCATTTAGGTATATCTTGTCATCCTCTTCATAGAATGACAAAAAAAAAATTAATCAATATATTATACCTAAATCCATTATGTTCAACATCATGAAATATAAAGGAAAAGGTCTTGGTTTCCATGGACAAGGTCTTGTTGAGCCTATAATGTCCACAACACATGAAACCTTTCAAGTTATTAAATTCAAACCAAATACTATGATCATATACAATTATGATAGTGACTCTTATATCACATCTAAAGAAGTCTATTAAGACACCAAAATAATTTCCATTTGTATTAATTTTGAAGACTTATCCATCACCAACCTATTTCATGATAATGTAGTTTTGACCCTCAAACTAAAAATTTCACAACTTATCTTATGGGACCAAAAAACCACCCTCGTTGGATCATTTTTAGAATGATGAGGTCATATTTGAATTTTTGAGAATTAGATATCATATTTCAATAGGAGATCACAATAAGGTTTTTTCAATTCAATTAGATAAATATACATACTTTAGGGATATTTAAAACCCAAGTCATTCACAAAAATAATCAAATCCATATAACAACATCCTCTAGAATATTAGAGGAAGACATTCCCAATCATTAGGATCATGAAGAAGAACTTAATATTCCTCTGCTTTCAACAAAGTTTCAAGAAGAATCTAATTTATTAATTTAATATACCATCTAAATAGATATTATAACCAAATAAAATCCTAAGGTTGTGAAAGTTGTTGTTTCCCTCAATACATAAGAATAATCCATTTTGACTCTACTCCTCAATGAATTTTCAAACATGATTGCATGGTCATATGTAGATATGTCAACATTGGATCCTTCACTAGTTTTTCATCACCTTGTTGTACATCAAGATGCAAAACTTGTCAAACATATACTTATAAAAATGCATCCAAAGTTTATACTACTCACGAAGGAATAATTACAAAATATAATTAGAAGTTAGTTTCATATGACCTATAGACTAATTAGAGTGGATATCTAATATAGTGTTAGGTAATAAGAAATAAATAGGGATCAAAATATACACATATTTTAGGGATATCAATAAATCATGCCCAAAATATGACTTTCCTTTACCAAACATAGACATGATTGTTGATTCCAATTACAGGTCATGATATACTATCCTTAATGGATGGTTTTTAGGGGTAAAATAAAATCAAAATATTTATTGAAGACCAACATAAATTTTTTTTTATCACACCTTGGGGAATGATTTATTATCAATTAATTCCATTTGATTCAAGAATGTTGGATCCACTTATTAATGTGAAATGATAGTTATCTTTCATGGTATGCTCCATGATATTGTTGAAGTCTATGTAGATGATATTTTGGAAAAATAAAGAACCATAACAGATCATTTTATGGTACTACACAAAAAATTTCAATGATTGAGTGAATATAGGGTTTGTCTCAATCCAAAGAAATGTGTGTTTGGGGTTGATTCAGGTAAGCTTTTTGGCTTCATTATATCACAATAGAGTATAAAAGTGGATACTGTAAAGGTCAAAACTATCTTAGAAAAGCCTCCACCAAAAAACCTCAAGAAACTTCATAGTTTATAAGGTAAAATTAAATCCATCCATAGATTCGTATCACAACTTCCAAACATATGTCATCTTCTCACATTTCTTCTCAAAAAGAACATTATTTTTCAATGGAATGATGAATGCAAATTTTTTTTTGCAAATCTTAAATTGTATGTAGAATATCCATTAGTCATAATGACACCAACTCTAGGTAAACCTCTATTACTATATATTTAAGCTACACAATATGCATTGGGGTAATAATTATCACACATGATGAATAAGGAATATAAATAATATTGTAATATATGAGTAAAACTTTGGTATCCATTAGTATATAAATTGTTTTTGATTCCTAAAAAATTTGACATTATATACTTAATAATTAAACCAAAATATTTTCCAAAGATGATCCACTTAAGTATCTCCTTTCCAAATCTGCTTTAATAGGGAGAATGGCTAAGTGGGTCATGTTTCTAAGTGATTTGATATATAGTATGTCAACCAATAAACTATAAAAAAGATAAGTACTTGAAGATACCCTAGTAGAAGTGCATTTAACAGATATTAAACCTCTAATCACAAATTTTCTAAATGAAGTTATATGTCCTTAGATGAATCATTAGAATGATAGTTGTACTTTGATTGATCTTTCACAAGTCATGGCTCAGGGGAAGGTAATTTTCTCATCACTCCACATGGTGATCTCATTCCAAAATAATTTAGGATAGGATTCCCTTTTACAAATAAAATAAAAAATATGACACTTTTATTTTTGGCCTTAATCTAGTAATTTAGTGGAACATCTAACATCTCCTAGTTTTTGGGGATTTACGACTAATCATCAAACAAGTAACCAATGAATACCAAACTAAAGATGATGACCTAATTCCTTATAAACATATGGTGGATAGTAATAAATAATTATTTAAATCCATAAAATTTGAGTATGATTTTTGAGTCAATAATGGGGATGATGATGATATGGCCATGATTGGTTCACTCCTTGATATGCATCCAGATGATACTCATAGTCAATTATTTGTGGAGCACTTGATGTTTTATACATATGACATTTCCAAATATGAAATGGTATGTGAGGTTATTGGTCCTAATTACCCTTAGTAATAGGATATATACACATACCTCCATGATAATTTTATCCCCCCAACTTATCCCATAATTAAAATAAATACTTCATCTAATGCACTTCTCGCTTTACTATATTTAGAAATACACTATTATGTAGGGGTTATGATGGAGCTTTATTACAGTATTTGAAATATAAAAAGGCTACCTTAGTCATTAATGAATTTTATAATAGTATTTTTGGTTCTCATACTAGTGGCATGGTCCTTACAAAGAAACTTATTTGTATAAGATATTACTAGTCAATGATGGAAACTAATTTGTGTCAATATGTCAATAAATGTGTCTCATGCCAAAAACATGGTGACCTAATCCATGCTCCATCACAAGCCTTAAAACCCATTACCACTCCATGACCATTTTCCATAGGGGGTTAGACCTCATTTTAAATATCAATCCCAACTCTTTTGATGGTCATAAGTACATAATTATTGCCATTGAGTACTTTAAAGTGGGTTGAAGCCTTGACATTAACCTATGTATCTGGAAAACAAATTTCCAAGTTTATCTTAAATAATATAATTTACCATTATGGTATCCCTTATACCATTATAATAGTCAATGGTAAGTCCTTAAAAAATAAAAATGTCAAGAGCCTTTGCCAATCATACTACATTAAGCATAAATGGTCCACACCACATTATCCCTAGGCAACAGTCAAGTAGAGAAATCAAACAAAAATATCCTAAAAATCTTAAAGTGTGTTGTTAATGATGTTGGTTGTGATTGGAATTTACAACTTTACCTTTATTTTTGGGCTTACCATACTAGCACTCACACACCCATCAAGGTAACCTCGTATTCCCTTGTTTATGACACTAAATCCATCTTACTTATTGAAATTGAGATTCTATCATTACAAATATTTATAAAAAGAATTTTTTAATGAAGAATCATATCTAATCTCAAGGCTACATGAGCTTGATCTCATGAATGAGAAATGTCTTAATGCCCTTAACCATATACAAGCCTATCAAAGCCATCTTTATCATAAAGATTATAACAAAAAATTAGAGCCAGAGAGTTTGAAATAAGATATCTTATTATGAAATAAAACCAAAAGAACACTAATGTTGATCATGAAAAAAATGCAAGTTTGAACCTAATCAATTAATTTTATACATTGTCATTGCCAAATACAAATTAGGTGCTTAAAAACTAGAAACAAAAGAAGGACAAGAGATTGATAAACTAATGAAAATCATTCACCTCAAGTGTTTCCATGCCTATAATTATCTAAGTGTTACTGTATATATGTAAAAAAATTCAAAAAATAAAAAACTAGGAAAAAATTCAAAAAGAAAAAAAAAATCCATCTAAAATTAAGAACCATTCTTATGAAGAATTTGATAAGTACCTTAATGAAAACCAATTTCTAACACCATGTGTAGACCATTGTAAATATACCCATATTCATTTATGTATATCCCATCTATCATCCATTTATATATATCCCTATTCATTTGTGTATATTCCAATAGTGATTAAAAACACCATCATCTTTGTCATATTCATGAAAATGATCTCCTGGATGAGAAATGTTTTGATGCCCTTAAACATCTAAAACCATCCTTGACATAGGGATTATAAAAATAAAACTAGATCGGATATCTTGTTCTGAAATAAGACCAATGAAACACCAATGTTGATCATGAAAAAAATCAAGTTTGAACCTAGTTGGTTAGGTCCATACATCATCATTACCAAATACAGACCAGGGGCTTACAAACTAGCAATAGAATAAGGACAAGATATTGCTGAACCAATGAACATCATTAAACTCAAGTGCTTTCATGCCTAGGCTGCTCTAAGTGCTACTATATATATGTAAAAAATAACAAAAAAATTAAAAAATAGAAAAAAGTAGAAAAAATAATCCATCCAAAAATGAAAACCATTTTTATGTAGCTTTGGACAAGTACCATGGTGAAAACTAGTTTATAGCACCATATGTAAACCATTATCAATATACCCCTATCATTTATTTATATCCCATATATTATCCATTTGTATATATCCCTATTCATTTATGCATATCCAAACATTGATCAAAACCACCATCATCTTTATCATATTCATGATCTTGATCTCCTGGATGAGAAACGTCCTTTTGCCCTTAACTATATACAAGCCTATCAAAATTGTCTTTGTCATAGAAATTATAACAATAAAATTAGAACTAGAGAGTTTGAAATAGGAGATATTGTTCTGAAAGAAACCAATAAAACAATAATTCCAATCATGAAAAAAGACAAGTTTGAACCTAATTGGATAGGTCCATATAATGTCATTTCCAAATATAGACTAGCTGCTTACAAACTAGAAACAAAAGAACTAGAATATATTGATGAACTAATGAACAAAATTCAACTCAAGTGCTTCCATGCCTATACTACTCTAAGTGATATTGTATATATGTTAAAAAAAGAAAAAAAAATAAAAATAATCCATCCAAAATTAAAAACCATTCTTATGGTGCTTTAGACAAGTACCATGGTGAAACTAGTTTCTAGCACCATGTGTAGACCATTGTCTATATACCCATATTAATTTGTTTTTATCCCATCCATTATCCATTTTTATATATCCTTATTCATTTATGTATATCATTATTCATCCATAAATTATCCATTTATATATTTACGTATTCATTTATGTATATCACATCTTTTCATATACATATGACATTTTAATTCAAGGTTTGATCTTCATAGTCACATAGATACACACATTTGCTCATGTTTTGATATAATATTGTACATAATAATTAGATAAATCACTCATCCATCCAACATAAAAACACCCATACATAATAAAATCATGTCATGTATCATCATTTATTAGGAGGGTACCTTTCATCTAATCATCATCATCTTACCTAATATCATCACTCTCCATTTCTTCCCACATTAGGAGAACTACATCATCCTAAGTTGTATATAGACTATGTATGCAATTCTCATTTACATGGGGTATCTAAGGTCATCTTATCCATAATCACTTAAAAATCCAAAAACATCCAAAAATAATCCAAAAATAAAGTGTCCTTAGTAGTGTACCTTGGTCATTCCTTACACATGTTACTCATCATATGGTTATCATTATAAAAGATCTCATATGACATAGGGTTCTACTCTAACCAATGACACATAAAATAACATTTATTTACTTTTTGGTAATGATAGTCTACTTGCTTTCTTATTTGTATTTTTTTGTGTGTTTTATTTGCTTATACAATTGTTTTTTTACTTGATTGGTTTTCTTGGTTTCATTATAGTAAACATTTTTAAATTTTATTTTAATCTTGTTTAATTATTGCTTTTATTTTAAGTCTTGATTACTATGTGCATTACAAACAATTTTATTATGATCTTCCATATCATGATGCATTAAGTCTTACACTTGTGACTCTATCAGTTCTTACACTATAAAATAATAGACATCATGGTGTTTCCATACCATTGGTGCATATTGTCTTGCGTAACATAAAAATAAAGTTTGATCAACTCATGTCAGAAACTTAAAATTGGAATTATTGCTAGAAACTCCAACCAAAGCCTATTCAAATCACATACTAACCCATATTCCTTTCTCAAATACATTTTCATAATGCAAAATACTAACATGTGTCAAATATAAAATGCAGAAGAGATAACATCATGTATGCATCTATCCATCTGAAATAATTCATGTATACATATAGTTAATAATACACATGATGAGATCTAGAAGTGTAAATAAATAACAAAACATAAGGAACATAGATCAATTGAACAATGTGACATAAAGATTAGTTGAGAAAACCTCCAATAGAGGTAAAAAACCTACAATGATTATTCATATAATTGAGAAACAATAATAACCCTAATAAAAATTCTTCTGCCTTCTCACTTCTTCATAGAATGGCCTTCACAAAACTCATAGGTTGAATATGAAAAAATAATTCTATATTTGAATGAATTCACAATAGGGGTAAAACTCTATTTTATAGTAAAATTCCAAGGGAGGTGACCGTTGTAAAAATAATAGGTCCATCCATCCTGATAATGTCATTTAATTAAATTTTGGTAACTCATTAAATAATCATAACTTTATTATTTATTTTCACTAGGTTTACACTTCGTGTTAATAAAGAATATATTATTATTATTTAATAACTTTACCAAGTCTAAGGGTCAATAATACAACTTAGGATTAAATGCTCTAACACTCCCCATTAATGCTAAGTGGGGATAAATGTCATAGGGATACATAGTTATATGGAGAATTCCTCTTAATCACCTTTTTGGCTCTAGTCTATACTGATCTTGATTTAGATTTCAACTTCAAATACTTTGCTTTGTTTAGAAACTCCATCTTCACTTATGTCTTCTCACTTGTTTACTAGGATAAATAGTCGCTTGTGTTATAACCCTATTATCAAAAATCATGGATTAATCTATACCTATCATTAGTCCCCTCATTCATTATCTCATTAAACACAATTAATTCCATTCATTTATTCATTCACTATTACTTCTCCTTCCACTCAACTCACTCTCCCCATTCATACTAGTCAAAACTTTAAGGTTCAAGCACCTAATCATGTCATTGGTTTTATGGATTAAATATATAATAAAAGATGATATAAATAGACCACATTAACATTATATTTATCCCCTTCATCTTCTCAATTAATTTATTTCATTCATTGTCACACCTCTACACACTAGTGAGGCTACTTAGCTTGTAGCATTTTTTTCCACCTTTTTCCTTTGTTTGAAGAATATGTAAGTTTTCCTGAGGATATGATGCCATATTTCACCACCCTATATCTTCCTAAATCTTCCCTAAAGTTTTAATATTCAATTTCATATGTATACAATACTTCCTTCACAAGCATCTTACCAATTAGACCTATTAGGCCTCTATACTCTTGCTCAGGCCTCCAAACCTTATTCAATGGTCATATAACAAACTAAAACCACTTGATTCTATTTACACATGTATAAATATGTAATATTAAAAAGTTTTATAATTTTATATTGGTTAGAACTTCATATACAAGTTTTTTTGTTTGGAAACCCTAGCTAGTGTAAAAATATAGGCCTTTACTAGATGAGAGAGATCAAAATTTCATAACTTTAGTTTCAAAGTGTTTTAAGGAAACATAAGACCTATTATAGATCTATCTTAATATTATCCACCTATACAAATAGATTAGGGTTATTTTTTAACCTTATTATTATTGGTAATGCACCAAATATAGAGTTTTACATTGTAAAGGAGGCCTATGTCAATAGGATTTGAATACATTTGAGTTTGAAGACTCTTTTAAGGGCATTTTACACATTTATCACCTTGTATTACTTGTGTAGAATACATTTACCTTAAAATAAAAAATGATATTCATTCTTTGAGAATTAAAGGACTTCATCTCTCTTTTGAAGTTGACTGTCTATCTCAAGATAGGGTATAGGCAGAGTTCTTAGGGTTTGTTTGGTTGTTACAACATAAGGATAATTATCTTTTAAAACATTCAAAACTAATAAATTATCCTTAAAATATCTATCAACTCAATGAATTATCACTTTATAAAAGTATACATACTCATTACTTGGCATTTGACTATGAAAATAAGGGTTTCTTAATTGTGTCAATAGGGTTCATTCATTATGATGAAATGTGTATTGAGTTTTAACTTTAAAGTTGATTTTATACCATGAAACTTATAATTCAAATAGAGATATACTTTTTATATAACCTCACCAATAACACTAAGGTCCTTTTGACATAAAGAGTTTAAGAAACAAGAAGACACACCTTCTTATTTGATTACCACATACATAAAATAGGGGTTCATGGATAGAGGTGACCTTTTCACTTATTTTATCCTCATTGAAACATTTTGATCAATCATATGAAGGTCTATATGAACTCAAAATATTCAAAAACTAATGTCATGATGATCTTTATCTCACTAACCTATAAAAGTCAATTAAATCCTCCCTTCCTTAACTATAATCTATAATGCATTCAAACCTATAGTTACACACATACATAGGGTCTGTATATAGCCTCAAAGGCTCGTCTAAAAAAATGTATAAAGAAATAATAATCAATATATATTAAATGGGAAACAACACAGCAATAGACTTTCTTTATTCATTTGAATCAATGATTGTTACACTTGTAGTCCATTCATGGACTTCTCAACCTTCTAGAGGAATTTTTACATACTTTCATTCTCTAGTTTATCCTCCCTCTTATTGGGGTTATCTCCTCTATCCATAATCTCCCTTACCATCTCATTAGGCACACATATGAATTACAACACCTTATCCATCCAACTTCAATGTTGGTGATGGAGCTTACAAAACAAAAGCTCTCTTCATGAAAACTCAATGTGTGATGATAGTTATATTAGTTAACTTGATTCTTGACTTAATGACTTAGACATATAATGACTTAAAACACAATTTAAAATACTTTTTTGACCCGTATATCAACTTTCTCTCACCTAGCCACTCCACACTATGATTATTGGTCATCTAGGCTTACTTCCAATATTTGAATTTTAAAACTCCAAACACACACAAAACTCACTCCTAGGACTCTTGATGACTCAAAATGACTTCAAAGACACAGATAGACCCTAGAGGATCCTTCACATACATTTTAATTCCAAAATTAACCAACTTTGACCTCTATTAACATATGACCTTCAATCAACACAAAAAGGATGTCTATTTGCCTAATGATCATGCATCATACTCCGCAAGAGGGAGAAAATATAGTGATATAAAATTTATTTATTTACTTCTAGTTCATTATTTGAGGATATTTCTTACTCAACTTAATGTTTCTCATTTATTGTTCCTTTCTCTTCATTAGGATCTTGTGTTTCTACTTCTTAGCTTTATCTAGTCTCCCTGTCAATGCATCCTCTACCTCTATGAGTTGTACCAACTATTTTAGATTTATGTTTACTACATGTTCCATATTTTCCAAGTCAATTTGTGCTTCATAATCCTCAACTACAACCAAACGGTTATTACACTTCTTTCTCAATCTTACTTTATGGATTCCTTCCTCATGGATCTCACTTGATTCATGTTTGCTTATGTGTTATAACTTCTTGGAAATGTTGATCCCTTATTCTAATTGCCTCATAAGAATTTCAAAAATTTTCATTTTCTCAAATAGACTCTCTTTTTCTACCTCTTCTTAAAACTTCTCCATTTATTGATATGTCTTTTTATGATCTTGCTCATCTTGCAAGAACAACCTCTTGTCTCACTCCCCTTCATCATAGTAAAATTTTGTTTAACACCTTATTGACTTACCATATCTATAAATATCAATAAATAACTCAACTATAACTTGACCAATTGAATAATTTACCTTGTTGACTTGCTCATGCTCCTTTTGCTTACTTGCTAGTGTACTTGCTTGTGACTTTGATTGCACAACTCCTTGTACTTACCTATGTTGATCCATTATTAATCCTTATTTGAGATCATCCATGAGATTTTATTTATTTAATTCACATATTTATAGACCATTTTATGGACTGAGAATGTTTTCTAACATCTCTATTTCTTCTTTCAACTTGAGATCATCCACCTCTTCACAATATTTATCAAATCTTGGTCCATATTGTTATTCATCTTCTTTGGAACCTTGATCCTTGACTTGTCCTTGGAATCCCTCTTTCATTAGATTCAAATAAATCTCATACTACTACATACCATGTCTGTTAAGCACTCTTTGAGGTGATTCATCTTCTCTTTGCCTTTCCACAAGCTCATTCAACAATGCCATTGTTTCTATGTACAAAATGTATTCATTATTAGAATCAAATTCATATTAATCATCATAAATAACATTATACATCAAATATTAAGTCCACTTATCTTATTCACACTCATCATCTTACTTACACAACTGTACCTTCATCTCTTGGTCTTTGTTTTCTTGGACCATGTCTCTTGTTTGCTTAGTAGACTTGAAAACTTCCTCTATTTTCATGATTTTTTGGAGTGTAACTTCAAGAATTTATTTTTGAACCCATTTCATATTATTTTCAACCCATTTTATGCCTTGTACATTCCTTTATTGAAATTTTCTTCTCATTTCATATCCTTCATGCTTCTTACCTTGGTATCCTATCATGTCAACTTGATGTATTCTGCACTTTGTTCTTTGCTTCCATGTTTTCTCTTATATTTCACCTTTTTTCTTGCCTTGCATACCCTCTTTATTGATGTCTTATTTATTTACCTCACCAGATAATTGCTTGAGCCATTTAGGCTAAACATAACCACGCTCTTGCATTCTCTTTGAGGCATGTACTTTGCTCTTTACTTATCTGATCTGCATATTAGCTTCTTTTTATTCATATGTACAATCATAATCAATGCTCAAACATTCATTTACCTCCATATATGTCTACTTCAAGGTCATTTATTCATTATTATCTTCATGGTTTGCTATCTTTTCTTTTTTGTATACCTCTTGTCTTGTTTCAACTGTAATGCTTGGCAAGGGATCACGAAATTCATTTTCTATCTCTTCTTTAGCATGCCAAGATACTTTAATGTTCACCATATTATCTTATTTAATCTGTTCTCTTCCATTATCATCCTCCTTATACATGATGAGTGATGTTATAAGCCCATCCTTCACAAAATTTAAGGCCTTATTCTTAGAATTCATTAAACTTATCTTCATACTTGAATACACAAACTTAAAAACAACATTAACATATAAAATGAGATACCACATAGTCTTTATGAATGTCTCTTATGTGGAATCTCTTCTCTTCTTCTTGTCTTCAATCTCAAATAATTATATTGGCATTTATATATCCTTCATGTTATCCTCAATGAGAAATATTTTCTCAACATCTTTATCTTTTTGTGCTCTTGGAAACTTTTCATTCCTCATGCATCTATGGGTTGTACTCTCTATCTTATTCTCATTCCTCAAGACACTCATCTTATGCCTTTTCTCTCTCTTAAGTAGCTCTAGTGGCCACTCCACCCTTTTTATCACACTAAATCCAAGCCAATGACTTACTTGTCCTTTAATGATCTTCACCATGAGCTCTATTTTCTCCAAAATCTGCCACAACTCTCTTCTCATATATTCCACTTATTTTTCTACATCCATATTCTCACCTTTTCTTTGATTTCTAGGCCTACCTAGACCTTCATATTTGAAAGCTTACCAAACTTGAATCTTAGACCTATATTGAATCTTTCCTCTTCCTTTATTTATATATCTAGGATTCCTCTTACCCTTATTGACTCTCTCTTAGAGTATTTCCTCTTCTCTTCCTCACTTTAGCTTTAGTGCTCATTCTTCACACTACCTTTTCTAGTCCTTTATTGACTAGCTTCAAGTCCTTATCATTGGACTTTAGGGATGTTTTTATTCTCTTTATCAATTTTGAAATTTATCCACAATAACCTCAATATTCCACACCTAAAACATACTTTTATCCCTCAATACCATGTAATGTCACTTCATACATTCCTCATAGCAATATTTGTCAACCTCAAATCAACAAAATTTAAGAAACTCACAACAAAAGTAAACCAAGAATTGACCTTGATATAATACCAAATTATGTACAGGTATATGTAAAAATCCTCTAATGACCTTTATGTATCTTTTCTACACTAATATTTATTTTTATTTCAACTTCAAATACTTTGCTTTGTTCACAAACTCCAACCTCACTTATGTCTTCTCACTTGTTTACTAGGCTAAATAGTCTCTTTTGATATAACCCTATTATAAAATTACATGGAGTCATATATAATTATAATTATTACCTAATTAATTATCTCACTCAACACAATTAATTCCATTTATTCACTATTACTTCTCCTTCCACTCAACTCACTCTCCCCATTCACACTAGTCACAACTTCAAGGTTCAAGCACCTAATCATGTCATTATTTTTATGGATTAAATATATAATCATAGATGATATAAATACAAAAAATTATTCTTATATTTGTCCCCTTAATCCTCTCAATCAACCTATTTCATTCATTGTCACACCTCTACACACTAGTGAGGCTACCTAACTTATAGCTTATTTTCCCACCTTTTTCCTTTGTTTGAAGAATATATAATTTTTATTGAGGATATGATGAAATATTTCACTACCATATATCTTATTAAAACCTTAATTGAAGTTTAAATACTCAAATCCCTATGTAGATAGTACTTCCTTTACAAACACCTTACAAATTAGGCCTATTAGCCCTTTATACTATTGTTCAGTCCTCCAATCTATATTGTGCGGTCCTACAACAAAATAAACCCACTTGATTATATTTTAAAATTTAAAAATAGGTAAGATTAAATTTTTTCACAATATAAATTTAGATACAAGGGTTTTTGTTTGGAAACCCTAGTTAGTGTAAAAATACAGGCCTATATTCGCTGAGAGAGATCAAAATTCCATAACGTTAGTTTTAAAGTGTTTCAAGGTAACTTGAGACATATTATATGTATTTATTAATATTATAAACCTATAAAAATATCTTAGGATGATTTATTAACATTGTTATGACTAGTAATGCACCAAATACAGAGTTTTATGTTCTAAAGGAAGCCTGTTTCAACAAGATTTAAATACACCTAAGTTTGAAGACTCTTTTAAGGGAGTTTTACACATTTCTCACCTTATGTCACTTATTTATATCACATTTAACTTAAAATAAATAATAATATTAATTCATTGAGAACTAAAGGACTTCATCTCTCTTTTTAAGTTGACTATCTATCTCAAGACAGGGTATATGCAAAGTTTTTAGGGTTTGTTTGGTTATTGAAACTTAAGGATAGTTATATTATTAAACATTCAGACCTAATAAATTTATCCTTAAAATATAAATCAACTCAATGACTTATCACTTTCTCAATTTATACATACTCATTATTTGGCATTTGACAATACAAATAAGGGTTTATTGACTATGTCAATAGGGTTCATTCATTATGATGAATTGTGTATTGAGTTTTACCTTTAAAATTGATTTTAGACCTTGAAAATTATCATTAAAATACACATATAATTGATATATATCCTCACCAATAACACTAAGGTCCTTTTGACATAAAGAGTTTAATAAACAAGAAGACGCACCTTATTTGACTGCCACATTCATAAAATAGGGGTTCATGGACAAAGGTGACCTTTTCACTGACTTTATCTTCATTAAATTTTTTTGATAAATAATTTTAAGGTATATATGAACTAAAAATATTCAAAAAATAATGTCAAGATAATATTTTCTAACTAACCTAGAGAATTCACTCAAATCCTCCCTTCTTTGACTATAATCTACAGTCCATTTAAACCTATAATTACACACATATATGGGGTCTATATATAGCGTCAAAGGATAATTTGAATAAATTTATAAATAAATAAAAATCATTATATATTAAAGGGGAAATAACACAACAATAAACTTTCTTTATTCATTTGAATGAATGATTGTTCCACTTGCAATCCATTTATGGACTTGTCAACCTTCTGGAGGAGTTTGTACATACTTCCATTCTATAGTTTTTACTCCCTCTTTTTGGGGTTATCTCTTATCTACCTAATATCCATTACCCTATAATATTCCACACAAATAAATTATAATAACTTCTCCATCCAACTTCAATGTTCGTTATGGAAGTTACAAAACAAAAGGTCTCTTCATGACAACTCAACCTGTGATGATAGTTATATTAGTTAACTTGATTCTTGACTTAATGAATTAGATATATAATGACATAAAACACCATTTAAAATAATTTTTGGGCCCTTATATAAATTTTATCTCACCTAACCACTCCACACTATGCTTATGGGTCCTCTAAGCTTATTTCCAATATTTGAATTTTCAAATTTATAGTTTTGGAGGGAAAACTCCAAATACACAAAAAACTCACTCCTAGGGCTCTTGATGACTCCAAATGACCTAAAATACATATATGGACCATAAATTATTCTTCAAATACATTTTAATTCCAAAATTAACCAACTTTGACCTCTACTAATATATGACCTTCAATCAACACAAAAAGGATGTCTATTTGCTTGATGCTCCTGCATCATATAATCACCTTAGAAAGAAATTAAAAACATTAATCATGAAAAAAACCATCTTTAAAAACAAAATTAATTATAATCCATAAACTACTCAAAATTAAGTTTAGGCTAGCATGATCATGAGACTACATCTCGCAGTTTCTCATGAATAATTACTAAGAATATTTGGAGCCTTTTATAACATAAAGACCTCTATTAAAAAGTATGATTTTAATGTATTGGGGTAAAAAAGTAAAACTTCCATAGAATTTTACTCAAATAACATAACTTCCACATGAATTTACAATTCTTTATAATGAGAAGTATAGAGAAGGAAAATAAATACATGGCCATCAGGAAGTGGCATTATCATGCACACTCCTTCTCAATAGCAACTCTAAGAGGCTCAGTATTACATGAAACTAAAAAAACTTGGTATCACCAAGTGGATTTATGAAGATATCTATTACTTTTTCATCTTTACAATATGAATATAAATCAATATCACCATTGAGGACTTTCTCTTGGATAAAATGCACATAAGCTTCAATATGTTTAGTTCTTTGGTACTGCACTAGATTTTTTGCTAGAGTTATACAACTTTGGTTATCAAAATGAAAGATGGTACTGTGAAAAACATCCAAATGAAGTTCTCTCAACAACCTTCATAGCTACATGGCTTCTTTAACAACTTCCATAGCACTTTTGTACTCTTATTCAATAGAATAGATAGAGACAATAGGTTGCTTCTTATTACTCCAAGTGATAGCACCTACACTAAACTCAAACACATATCCATAAGTAGATTTTTGATCTATAGTATCACCATCATGGTCAAAATCACAATAACTATATATTTTAATATTATCAATGGAAGAATAAAATAAACCAAAATTAATTGTTCATTTGATATAAAGAATAATTCAATTAGCTAATTTTCAATGATCCAAATATGGATCCTACATAAATCTATAAGCAACACCAACAACATATGAAATATATATAAGCATATTGAGATTATGATATAATAATAGAATGTTTATATTGAAATAAATTCATTTCTAAAAAATGAATTAGAATTCCTGAATCAATCATTTCAAATATTTGACTTAATTTATTCTTATATTTATGAATTAAACTAGTTAAATCACCAGTAATCAATAATTCATCAACATATGATACAATTAGAATTAAATGACCATTTTAAACTTTAAAAAATATATCATTATCAAAGTAGAAATTAGACAAACCCAATTCTTTGAAAAAATAAATAATTTTAGAATACCAAGTTTGAGGAGCTTGTTTTAAATCATACAAAGATTTCTTTAACTTTCATACATAATGTTCTCTGTTAAGGTTAGTGAATCCTATAGGTTGAGTCATGTATATTTTTTCTTCTAAATCACCATTTAGAAATGCATTATTAAAATCCATTTAGTGGATAACCTAACCATTTTGAGCTGTAAGAGAAATAAGAAGTCTAACAATATTCATTTTTGCTATTGGAGCAAATGTTTCAACATAGTCAATCCTATGTTTTTGAGTAAACCTACGAGTAACTAATCCAGCTTTAAATTCATCAATTTTTATAATTAAATTATATTTGATCTTATAAATCCACCTAAAACTGACAATATGCCTTTTAGGTGGAGGAAGAACAAGATCCTAAGTCTGATTTTTAATTAAAGCATTATATTCAGCTTAGATATAAATATTCCATCTATCATATTTTGGCTTCCTTAAATGATTGAATTTCACATTCATATATAGTTATTAATACATGATAAGAAAGTTGACATCCAAATAATTTATTAAGCTTATCAACATTAGAAGATTGAATTAAGGATTCTTCCCATTTAAGTCTTTTAGATTAAACATAAAAAATAAGTGGTTTCTCAGACTCTAAGTTATCAAAATCTAAATCAACTTATTCAAGGGCATCTATTTCATCACAAGGATAAACATGAGATTTAGGTTCATCAGAAAAATAAAATTGAAGAAGATCTATAGAGGGATCATAAAAGTAATTTTGAAAATAAGAACATTCCTATTCTCAATGATTTGATGTTTAGAAATATCTTACACTCTTAAACCTTTTGTCTTACCTCCATAACCTACAAAAATGCAATAATAGGAAGTGGGGTCGAGATTCTTTCTTTTAACTTTAGGAATAAAGATAGAAATAAGACTACCAAAGATCTTGAGATGAGACACACTAGATTTTTTAGTCCATATTTATAAAGGGGTAAAAATATGAAAATATTTGGTAGGGACTCTATTTAGAATATGCACAATAATATTCATGTATTCAACCCATGAGAAATTTATAATATTTTTAGATTACAACATTGTTCTAGCCATTTCTATGATGGTGCAGTTTTTCCTTTCAACAATACCATTTTGTTGAGGGGAATAGGGAGTTGTTAGTTTTATTTGAATATCATAAATAATGTAAAAATAATTAGTAACATATTCACCACCATTATCAATTATTAATCTCTTAATAAAAAAATTAAATTTATTTTCAACACTAGTTTTAAATTCTTTAAATTTAGACAACACATCAAATTTATTTTTAATGAAAAAAGCCCAGATCATTCTAGTGTAATAATTAATAAAAGTAATAGAACACAAATAACCACTAAGAGATACAATTTTAAGAGGTCCTAAAACATCACTATGAATCAATTCTAAAGGATGTGAGGAATTTGCATCATAATTCTTGTGAAAGGGGATAGTATGTTGCTTACCATATAAGTAACCCTCAAAAATTTTATGATGAGAAGGGATATAAGGAATTCCAACAATAATATTATTTATATATTTATCATGTAAAATTATAAAATTAACATATCTTAATCTTTTATGTCATAATTGAGATTCATGCTTATTATGAAATGAAAGAAATTATGCATAAGGAGAAAAGATATATAAACCATTTTTTTCAACACCTTCAACAATCAAAGAACTAGAATGATTTATAATGGATCAAATATATTTAAGTAATGTTAAAATGAAATTAACATTTGTAATTTGATTATAATATAACAGATTCTTTTTAAGCTTACATACATAGAAAACATAATTTATAGTAACATTTGAAAACATTGTTTTTCACTATTTAGTTGCTTCTAAAAAAGAATTAAATCCTAAGTAAATTTTTTCATAGATATATCTAGAATCACATTAAATATTAGATAAACATGCTCTATGATGCGATGCACCACTATCTAAGATCCACTTAATTTCATTTGAAGCAAATAAAATAACATATAAAGTAATAACATTTGAATCTTAATTTTTATTTTGATTAGGGTTTTGATTCTTCTACTTGTTTTGATTAGATTTATTCTCTTTATTATTTTTATAAGATTGATTTTTAATTATCTCATTGTTTTTATAATAGGTTTCCCTTCTATGACTAAATTTACTACACAAATTACAATTTTTATTATACTTAGGTGGATGATTCTTATTACCAAATTTCTTATTTTTGTATTTGCCTTTAGTAGAATTAAGGTTAGATTTATGATTTTTAGTGTTATCAGAAACATTACTTAAAGTGAGAAGTGTCTGAGTTGAATTTTTTTAAGAATCAAAATTGGTCATAACTTGCTCTTCTTGAATTAAGAGAGCAGAAAAGTGGTAAGATCAGGGATATATTGCTTAGTTTGATATTTAGAATTCAAAATTAAAATGATATTTCTAAATTTTTCATGAATATTTAACTGAATGATAATATAAATCAATTTATTATGAATTAAATTATAATTACATCCATCTAACTAAGCTTTAATTTTTTTAATTTTAGCAAAAAAATTCATAACTTTATCATCACCTTTCATAGGTGTAGCTAGCAATTCAAGGATTAACTTAAAAATATTTGAGAGATGAATGCCCTTGTTCATGGAATAAAGGAGTTTTAAATCATCACTAGGAGACTCTTGAGAACCGACGTGGATAAAGAATCCATCTTTCACACTCTCCAAGATAATAAACATAGCTTTCTATGATTTTTGTTGAAATGAATTGGTAAGCTGAGGGGTTACATGTCATCCAAAAGAGGATTTTTAATACTAATGATGAAATTCCACAACTTGTGGGGCATAAATTTAGCTTTAACATGAATTTTCCATATATTCTAGTTATTTTCATTAAGCATTTGAGATTTTATCTAAAAAAAATGAGGCCATAGCTTCCTTTTAAACAAGACAATAAACAAATGACTAAAATAAAACATTCTAGTGTGAATTTTAAGTTAATTTGATAGTAAAACAAATTTTAAAGTACAAACACAATAATTTTTCAAATTAATGCTAGACAAAGTAAAAAATTGTGAAAGATTATGATAAAATAGGGTGTCCAATTGTCACAAAAATATACTAATGTAAGAATAATTTTAAGAAAAATAACTTTTTTAATGATTTTTTATACTTTGATTGTAAAATAAATTAAATAATAAGTACATATTGAATTAAGGATATAATTAGATGCAAAATAATGAAAAAAATTAGAACGAAATTGAACTAAACTAGGTGTTGAAAGAGTCACGCTTAAAATGGCCACCTAGACATTATTATTAAAAAAGTTGTAAAATTAATAATAAAAGGTCTCAAAACACAAAATGTACCATTTATATGCATATGTAAGGTATAAAAACCTAGAGATTGACTAGTTACAAAACTATGTTTGCCAAAATATTCACTAGGTTGAAAGTCAAAACAAGTTTGACAAAACAAAATGAGTGTTAAATGCATGAAACATTGGCACAAAAACTAAAAAATAGAATTAAAATATAATTAAATTTGAAAAAAATATTTGAAAAAAAGGGTTGGAGATATTTGAACACAAGACCTCCCTTTTTACAAAATTTTAACAAAAAGTTAACTACCAACTCAACTAGTAATTTTTATTAAATTTTAACATGCAATAATTTATTTGAATTGATTTTAAAAATAATAAATATTTTAACATGCATGTGAAATATTTTTTAAATAAAATTTACTTTTTAGTAAAAAACTCTTAAAAGATTATAAAGGAGGAGGCCATTAGATATTTGCATGGAATTTTTTTTTAAAAAAATGAAGTATTTTTAAAATATTTTCACAAAATATATACTTACTTGTAGCACACATCAAAATAAAAATGATGGGAGAAGAAGAATTTTGCAGAGTTACTGTAACTTGGATAAGCCACCTCACAACATGAAAATTTGCTAGCACTCCTAGAATCTTGAGGCAAGGCATAATTGATCTTCAAATTTTGGTTTTTGTTGTAAAAAATATTTTTTTCATTCATTCAAGATGTATAGTGCCATACAATGGCATATTAATGGTTAAGAGTAAAATTTGTAAATTCTTGGAGACTCCTCAGGGTCTAAAAATTTACAACCAATTTTAAAACTCCAAAACTAAGTAAGAAGTTTTAAAACTAATTTTTTAATGAAAGAACCAGATTTTTGAAAATTTCCAATGTCACAGAGTCATATATAAACAAAAATTATGTTTTATAACAACATTCTTCAAAAAATAATCATTTAAACTTGATTTGAAAGATCTGAATTGCTTGCTGATCATCTATACACCCCTTGCTTTGATTCCATGAAAGAATTCCTAATACATATATGTAATAATATATAGGATGGGATCTATAAGTGTAAATAAATAGCAAAGCATAAGGAACATAGATCAATTGAACAATTTGACATAGAGATTAGGTGGTAAAACCTCCAATAGAGATAAAAACCCATAGTGATTATTCATATAATTGAGAAATAATAATAACCACAATACAAATTATTTTGCCTTCCCACTTCTTCATAGAATGGCCTTAAAAAAAATAATAGGTTGAATATGACAAAATAATTTCATATTTGAATGAATTTACAATAGGGGTAAAACCCTATTTTATAGTGAAATTCCAAGGGAGGTGACCATTGTAAAAATAATGAGTCCATCCATCTCGATAAATTCATTTAATTAAATTTTAGTAAATCATTAAATAATTATAACTTTATTATTTATTTTTATGAGGTTTCCACCTTTTGTTAATATATTATTATTTAATAACTTTACCAAAGCTAAGGGTCAATAATACCACTTAGGATTAAATGCTCTAACACCATCTACTACATCTATCAAAACAAAACGTCCATAAGCATAAGCCAATATATAAATAAAAAGATGTACAATAAACCATGTGTGTGTGTGTGTGTGTGTGTGTGTGTGTGTGTGTGTGTGTGTGTGTGTGTGTGTACATGTAAACAAACATACATAATAATTGGATAGAGTTATCAATAAATACAAACATAATAAGTGTTCTACAAATTCACAAGAAACACTAATACTGAGTACTAAGTAAAGGGAAACATAACATTGAGATAAGCATAGTAGTAATTTATCCACCACCTATGTTTAAATGGGGTTTACAATATTTTATATAAATATAAGAATATTTTAAGGATGATATACATACATACATATACTATATGATAGATGATAGAGACACACATTTTTTAGATATGTTTGAGATGAACTTTATGTTATATACATTTTGTAGATGTACATGAAACACATTAAATGTGTCTCTCTATCATCTATAATCTAGTTCTCACTCTATCCCTCTATATGAGGTGATATTGACCATTATGGTGTTCTTTGTGGATGCCATGTGGCATGGTGAAATGAATGCCCAATAAAACTCTTTGATGTCATCATTTGTGTTGTCCTCATCCTTGATCTAGATATCTTTCTACTAGGTTACTCTCTAAATAAAGGTGCTTACTTCTCTAATGGCACCACTCACTCATAGAGAATCTTGTAGTAAGTCATCTGCTCCATCAATGTCACCACATATGATAGGGAATTCAACTAGCTTAGTGAAGTTTATTAGCTTTTTCACTCTCTATAGCTCAGTCTATATTACATACCTCTTGCATTGATATCACTACACTATCAAAGTATCATCCTCTATTTACGTACCCACATCAAAAGTCACTAAGCCCTCATCTCTACTCATAGCATTTGCATTCAACCTATCTATATCCACCTATAATTTAGATATATCTACAAATATATGACTCCCTCTCTATTCTCCATCCCCCTTTAATCCTAAAATATCCACATCTCTCACTCTAATATCATCATGAATCTTGTAATAAAGGCCTCATCTGTAACTAATTATGTTAGTCATAACTACCTAGCCTTATCATCTCCCCATATTTAGATCTATAGTACACTATTCATCATCACATCCTCCTCATCTCCCTATTCATCACTATAAATAATAATCATATGGGTGTCTCCTCCTTCGATCTTTCCCTCTACCTCCACCTCTACCTCTACAACTCATATCTCCTCAATATGCACATCCTCCCCCCCAACCTATCCTCTATATTTAATGATAGTTACATGCATAGGTATTTTTTGTTGTCTTGTCCTCTATTATGTCACTCTAAATTTTTCATGTAGTCTTTATCTCCATGTCATAAGTCTAGTGTAAGGAACTATCAATCTAATAGGTCATATCTAATCCCACCATGTTGTATAAGCCTCCATCACCATTGCATATGCTATGTCTCTCCTAATTTCATATAGTATAATATAAATTTATTCCTAACTATGATCTTCCACCCTCAGATCTATCCCTATTTCCCACTATGGCATGTCTTACATTATTCATGCAAACACATGCAACCTTGTTGATATATCCTGCCATATCCCAAAATTTCAGAGAACCCTATTTGGCCTATACTACTCAATGATGTACTCATGTATACAAGTAATTTAAAAAGGTGTTAATGCATAATCCATGTATCATACATTATGTGTCCACTATGGATCTACCTCCTTATAAGGTCTCAAGGTAATATGTATAGGCCTAAACTCATCCAAATACCTCCTATAAAAATTCAAATCACCCATATGGGTCCTTTGTGTTCCTCTCATAATGTAGCATCCATAAAAAAATGGATAGCTATACACCCTTTATCTCACCTATCCAACATGCCTCTCCACTTCAATGTGTTCCCATGCCCACACATCCAGTAGTGTGGATGACCCTATGCTCATAACTCCCTTGTACATGACTATATGAGAGTATCTATATAAGTGTTCTAAAATATAGAGCCCCCATTAAAACTCTATCACACTCTATCATATCTACAATAACATCTAGTAATCCCATAGGAAATAATTTCCCACTCTTGTCTAGTAACAACATGCAACCAACAAGATCCATCAATACTAATGCTAGTATATTTATCTCCTCTAGTACCATACAAGCATCTAAATCTATCACATACTTAATCACATGAATAATGTCCTCTCAAAACACTCTAGCTAATGATAATGAATGTGTAATATCCCTCCAATAAACCTTCACACCCTATATCAGGATACAAAGTATCCTCCATACATCCTCCAAATTCACAGTTATCTCTCATGTTGGTAACTAGAAAGTGTTAGTCTTTGAAAGAAAATGCTATGCCAAAGCTATAAGTATTGCCTTACCCAAATGGATCTTAGGCATCTTTACACAAATACTAGTCCCACTACCTATAAGACACCCACCTTGTAATCCATGATCATCTACATCAACTATAGCATAGCCAACCACCTCTCCAACATTGTAAGTATATGTCGTCTCTCCTAAAATATTAAAAAATAAAAATTTTAGTCTTTTTCATCATATATTCATCTATCATAATCATTATTTATCCTACCATGCACATTTGATGACACTTTAATCTTAAATTCCATCTTTCATGCTAACAATAACAAATTTGCCAAACTGTGAATGAATTTGTTAAGCCTTTTGATGAATTCATTGCAACCTTTAATGAATTCGCTATTGTGAAAACTCTCCATATGTTTCAATAAACTTGCCACCAATTTTTATGAATTTTTTACAATTTTTAGTAAAATTACCACTCTATTTAACCTACTAAAATATATCATAAACCCATTGTTCTGGCCAATAAAATCATCAAAATTGAGTCTAAAACTACCATTTTTAGAATGGTGGGTTTGTTCAACCTAAATTTACCTATCATTAATGAATATAAAATTATAAAACCAAAATATAAAATAGGACCTACTATTTCATCACTCCCCTCTAGCCTCTAGTAAACTTAGACTTGATCATTGTGATGTTTGTCATCTAATATGTACACCATATTTAGCTCATAATTGAGAGCAAAAATCAACACTAGGTGGCTAATCACATAAATTAATTTCAAATAAATAAATTTTAATTTTCCCCTACCCCTATATATTCCCACACCCCTATATATTCCACCATTCTATTAATCTCTTTTAACCCAACCATAAGCTTATTTTATCAAATTTTTACTCTATCAATTCATTTTCTTTTCCAATCATACTAGCAATTTTTCGAATTACTCAATATCTTTATTTTAACTTGAGAAACATTCTAGTAAAATTTTATCAATCATCATTAGAAAATTTATTTCTCCTTTTCTGGGCCATAGCTTACTAATGAGATATATCATTCCCACATCCACCCTTTTACATATATCTGACTTGGGGCACAATCCAAGCATGTAGCTTACAAACAATAAGTTTATTTATACAAATCTACTTCCTATCACATATCCTCTATGGGTAAATAATTTTTACAGATGCCTATAATCAATTAATAATTTTATTGAGATTAGTAATTCTATTAAATTATAGTATTACCTACATCATTTATCCATAGATCCATATATCCTTCATTTTGAGCATTCTTCTATACCCATTCTTCTTGCATGAACACTCAAAGGGGAATCACTCGTAATCATTCATATAAACTTAGGGTGTAATATTTATACATCCATTTTCACTATAATTTATATTCATTCTTTGAAAAGGCATTGCTTCTTCTAATTGCAACAAACTTTAAAAAATGGAAAAAAGTAGACACCTAAATTCCACCACATTTAGTGTCATAATTATATTTATTTAATATTGACACACTAATCCAACTTGGAATTTCATATTGACATCATTTCCCTCTCTTTTTTGAATAATTATATAATCCATATTAATTAATTAATCATGCACACAACTATATACAATTAATTAAAAATATAGAATATCCAAGTCACCAAACATCTTCCACACTTCTCTCAACCAAGCATTAAGTTATTCAACTGCTTACTTAACTTGCTCAACTAATTTTTTAGTCACCATTTAAAATTTCAACCAACTCAGTGAGTCATATATCTACCTTGAATCATTCTTGAGACATTTTCAACTACCATTAACCTCCCCCTTTTCTCTCAAACACATGAGGAATTGGTCTCTTTCACATAGATGAGGACACAAATCATACAAAATTAACATTATCCAATAAGTCTTTATTTATCCCAACCATTCATCCTCTCACCCAAAAACCTATAAATAAAAGTGTGATCATCCATTTTAACCATCTATATTCAGGATATCAAGTTTCTATCAATTTTATCCTATGCATCCATTGATAAATCAAATTTGTGCACCAATATGCTGCCCCATTTACTTTTATTTGGAGAAGTGAATTGAGCACCAACATTTTAAGAAGTAAGAGCAAATTGAATTCATAATAGAGAAGGTGACGATTTATTTTACTTGTATGTTTTTGTAATTATTTTTGTACTTTTCTTTCTTTTGTTGTATTAACTTAATCTGAGGTCTAGTTTGGATTTAGAATAGGAATTTGTGTTATTTGATTTACTAGATCACATTGATTCTGAATTTTAGCTATCATAGTAAGTAGTAAGAAAATTTAAAAATTGCATGCCAAGAGGCCACTAATGGCTATATTCCAACCTAGATAACAAGATCAAAAGTGTTCTTTTCAATGAAACCAAAGTCTAAACTGACTTTATTGGAAACTCTAGACACTATGGTGTTGTTAGAATCACTCAAGGGAGCTCTAAAAATTACAAAACTAAAAAGTCTCCTCAAAGGTAGAAATCAAGTCAATAATCATCCTAGAAGCTCAAATTGAAGAAATACATGTGAAGTTTTTATAAAATATCTAATATACCTTGTTAAATTCATGAATGGCTCCAAGCTTACTAAAACAACCTTAATATTACCACCCACATACCTATGAAAGATAAATAACTAAAATAAATAAAACACAAGACATAGATTTATCCAAGTAAAATGACTACCTTTTTATATTAAAACCTTTGACATTAATTCTAATATTAGAAAAATAACTCTCTAGTCCATTGATCAAAATTTCACACTAACCCTATTCATTCTTATATGGAGTAGAAAGGAGACTAAGTTTAGGGTTATGGACTATAGTTTACCTACACCAATTAATTTTAAAACACATCTTCCTTATTATTATTGGAAATTAATTACTTAATTGATAATCCTCTATAATAATACGATATGGATAAATGTGTACATAATTTGTGTCCATCCATATTTATAATTGAATAATACAATTTTGTCTTAAACCATACAATACTATATGAGTTATTAAATACAACAACAAAAATTAGTAACAAGATGTTAACAGGATATTAGATGTAAAATATAGTTAAAAGTGATAGGATGATAATGCATATAGTTCTAAAACTAAATGAAAACTATACTACATGCCTAAGTAGATGCAACAAATAAAAAATTAAGAAAACAACATCAAGTTTAGTATTTTTTTACAAACTAAGCATTAGTCAATTCATTGTAATTGTTTTTGTATGATTTTAATGATTACATGAATCTTGGTTATAATTTATTTTTGAATGTGAGATGTTGAGTAAGGGTGGACATCATAATATACCCCCAAATTTGAGGAAGGCAATAGTGGGAATCATAAGATGCTTCCAAGTCTGAATTAAGGTAAGGGTGGACATCATAATATTCCCCCAAGTTTGTGGTGAGGTGAGTAAGCATTGCAAGATGTCCCCAAATTTAAATCGAGGTAAGGGTGGGAATAGTAATATGCCTCAAGTCTAGGATAAGGAAAGGTAATGATCAATTGCATTTAGTTTTGACATAGAGGTTTATTTTCTTGTTTTTTTCCATCATTTTATTGATGTATTTGTTTTTTTAGCATATTAGGTTATGTTCTAATGTGTGGAAGAAATGATTTATTTTTTGGTATCTCATCTAATCAGATTATGGAATTGAAAATGTGTATTTTTTCCTCAATACCATCAAAAAAATTGCTAGCACATTATAATTTTTCTTAAACATAATTGGTCTAACCAATGACATTGGTTTTTTTATAAGTATGACCAAATTTCTTTAGCCTAGTCGATGATGCTGATTTTTTTTATTATTCATAAATGTCATCAACCTAGTTGATATCATCAAGGTTCTATACTTTTTAGGAATGTCATCATCTTGACTAATGTGTTGAATTTTTAAAAATTAGGAATGTCAATTCCCTAACTGATGGCATTAAGGTTTTTTAATTCTTTTAGAATGTCATTTTCCCAACCAAATTCATGAAGTATAATCGCATAAAACTATAATTGAGTATGCACACACACACACACACACACACACACACACACACACACACACACACACACACACACACACACACACACACACACACACACACACACACACACACACACACACACACACACACAAACAAATTTCCACCAAAACATGGATTAACAACTGAATTTGGTCTAGACTTAAGAATAAAATAATTCTTAAGACATAGTAAAAGAGGATTAACTTATTGTAGCCTAAATTATGGTAATGACAAAAATAAGTATCTTTAAGTATGTTTAATTCTAAAACAAGTTTTTTAAAATGTCAAAGAATTTTTTTTTGAGGAAGTGAAAGAAGCTAAAAAAGAGTTTCAAAATGAATTAGTTACTACTTATAAAAAAGAGTTTCAACATGAACTAGTTAATACTTTAATATATAAGTATGAGATAACATCATGGATTGATTGAATATTCATACAACACTTTTAGCTAAAAATAATTTTATAGTAACACATGCACATGGGTCATAGGAATAAAATAAAATAAGAAAGATATAGATTAAAATTCAATAGTCTTAAAACTAATTTTTAATGAAGGAATTTATATTAACTATTTCCAAAGGATTCTAAAACATAATGTGCAAATTGCATATAGTAAGTTTTATTTAATAAAAAGATATTAAAATTGATTTGTGGTTTACAAATAAATGTATTATAAAGTGTTTTAAATTAATAGATGCATCTAATTTACTTTAAAAAAAATCATTACATATTATATAAGTATTGTTACTACTAAAATTATAGGCATGGTACATTTGAACTAACCCTTGGTCAAGATATGAAATTCAGTAATTGATAAGGATGAAAAGTTTGGATGCTCATGTCCACACACAAGTCAACTTAACCTAAATTATATTATATCTAAACAAATTCTCTTATTTTTCTATTCCCATAATTAAAACCATTTCTTAAAACTAATAATCTCCTCAACATGAACTAGATTCAGGATCCAATCTGGGTGATAACACATAAACTATTATGAATTAATATATTATAATAAAATAAAAATCTTCTATATTAATTGACATAAAATTTTAATATTATCAAATAAATATTTAATTCAAGTTAATAAAAAAGAGGTTTTGAAAAGTAAATAATCTATATGGAAGAGATGTTAACTATCCACTCTAAATTATAGTAGAGTGAACCTTTATTTTAAGATAAAGAAAACTAATAATAATGTGTTTTAAAATTAAATAAAACTAATAATATCTATGAACAGGAATCTTATTTAAATATAAATAAAGTTAATAATATAATTTTGACATGCATAGACATGCAATTAGGAAAACTCCTAAGAAGAAGAGATATATTAAAATAAGAATTGTTAATAATAGCTAACTCAGGTGGGCCATCTTATTGGGTTTTAACTTTTTAGGGCATGATCTAATTGTAAAATATAATAATTTTTTAGAAATATTGGCTTATGATCTAGAATTTATCAAAGTTAAAATTATGTCGAGGATTTTTTGAGCTTTGAAGACCTAAAAAATTATAATTTATATTATGTGAAAATTTATTAGAAAATCATAATTTTTTTAAAAATAAACCACTATTCTTATGTAGTAGTCTCTAGTCATTATTGGGATCATAACAAAAACAATAAAAAACCACATTTTCACAACCTTAAAATGTTAATGAATAAAAAATTTGTAAATAAATAATCTTGTTGTGATGATATACTTGCCAAAATATTTAGTGAGTCCATTTGGAAACTTTGAATAAACTACTGAAGTAAAACCCTTATATTATTTTTGGAAATATTTGAATAAAAGGTAACATAATTTGAAAGTGTCAAGGCTATGTATAACTCAATTAGCTTCACCTACTTTTAATTAAATACAAATTAAATTTAGATATAAATATAAACTTGCTAACCTAATGTCTTGGTGCTTCAATTTTATATACAAATATTATATTCTCATGGATGTAGTAAACACTTAAACTCATATCTGATTAGAAATGGATCCATAGTCTTTTCTAGTCTTATTCTTCTTGGGGATTCAACTAACTACCTACTTTTATTGATTATCTATGTATGTTTTTAGAGATGTGATTCTTTTCAAATTATTAAAAGATAGAAATAATGCCTTACGCAATAATGCATAATCTTCTTTTTTATTTCTATTAATGAAAATGTTGTTGTGTTATCCTTATATTGCATGTAGATTCAATCCTAGACTAAGAAGGTTGTCATAGAGGTCCACCATCTACAAGAAGTATTGGATGAATAGGGGAGTATTGTATATATAGTGAGTCACACCCCCCTAATGGCCCATCCCAAGGTCCACCATTTCCACCTCTCAAGAGACATAAAATGTGTTCTCATATTCATAGTCATTTCTCCCCTAATTTATAGTAGGGAAGATTGAGGTCACTACCACCACATGGAAAGTTTGACATGGGTCCCTCTCAAATGGGCTCTCTAATTAACACTATTGCTCAGATTTAACCCACTAATGAATGGATGATAAATATAACTTTCGATCAAGACCCCATGGATGGTAGGGTGATGATGGATCATCCTTCAGTAGAGCCTTCCAATTGGACTACTTTTCCACCCAAGGGTGATCCTCCACCTTCTCCCTCTCATGTTGTAATATGTGATTAATTATAGTATGATTTTATTATTAGACAAAATTTGGCCACCATGAATAGGATTTATTCAAAACTTTAATGTATCTAACCTTAAATTTGTTAATATCCATTATGAAATACATGTGTTAGTCATTGATGATTTACGATGATAGGTAGTGTGTCTTACTTAACAACTTTCAAGGTCACAAACATGGTCTAGTTGGTAACTAAGTCAATTCATGTGTCTTGTCATCAAATGGTCACTCTTTATAGTCTTAATTTTGTGTTTATAATTGGTTAAGGTAGTTTTGATAAGTTTAAGGTTAAATATGAAATCAAGTTGATAGAGGACTATGCTCTAGGAGACAAGGTGGTGACCCTTACAAGACAACCATAGTCTAAAACTAATCAAATTGACCAATGAACCAAGATAGTGAATTTATCATATTGTTTGCCAATAAATTTGGAAAGATTAAGGTAGTTTTGACAAGTTTAAGGTATTTATCTACTTTAGTCTTATTGTATATTCAAATATTGAGATGATACTTGCTAGTTATAAGCTAATATGAAGGTTGTCAAGGGTAATGGTATGTACATATGTATGTTTTAATACTTATGAGAAGGTTTATAATGTGTAAGAGGTATAAGTAAGCTAGAGAAGATAGTTTGAATTAAAAATTGAAATCATTACTCTTTCAAACAATTTTAAATGAAATTTCTTGGCAAAGAAGAGAGATAAAATGCATTTCAAGGAGGTCAAAATACCAAGGCACATTAGAAAGAATTAAAATAGGTTAAATAATTATTGGAAAATCCTTAAAAATTCTTTTAAAACTATAAATTACACTAGAAACTCCATCTAGCTATTGGTAGGTTCATAATGGCCATCTTCATCTGTTTGGTATAAATAGGAGAGAGAAAGTTAGAATATGAGATATTAGCTAAATATGGGGGACATAATTCCATAAATTTCCATGAATTATTATTTATTTCAGGGATATATACTTTATTAATGATTGATAAAAATTTAAATAGGTTTAAAACCTTAGTTAAATATTATATGCTTGGGTTTGGACATTTTCAAGGAATTTGTGAACTTGTTACTGATGGAGGAAGGTTGTGAAAGTACATATAGGCCCTCTCCATTCCTATAAATCCATTTAAAATAATATAATCCATCAATAATCCTTTGAATGTCATCAAGGTCTAAGCTTGCATAAGTCTTATATCAAAAGGTTCATTTTAGGAGGTTGCAAGCCTAGGTTCCAAGTTTTTCATCATTTCCATTGTGACCAAGTGCCTTGAGGAGATAGATAGTTGAGTAAGTATAAAATATGTTTTAAAACTTCTAAAAATATCCTCAAAAACCTCTTGAATCTCTCCTAGTCAACTAACCACTTGTAGTCACCTAGATCAATGTGCTAGTGGATTGTGTGTAGTAAAATAAGGACCAAATGAGTTGGGCAAAATCCATTTTGCATGACCAAAAACATATAGGTAAAATATGATCATGAATAAATATTTTATACATTTAAAAAATGTAAAAAATAATATAGGATGTAATAATTCACAGGCATAAAGACCTCAGACCTTAAGGTATAACACCTAAGAGAGCCTAATGTGCATACACAGGCCTACCACAATCCTAATTGAGAAAGAGATTAATTATGTAGTGATTGAATGGGTAAGTGAGAAGTTAAAAATGGAAATGAATATAATGGTATCATTGTTAAACTAATTGGAATCATCAAAATACTAAACTAGTCCTAAAGGGGCTCATTTAAATGGAACCTAACAGTATAAGACTCTAAATGTAGACCTACAAGCTAATGGAAACCAACAGATGGGAGTTTTGGTGCCTAATGAGATGTGTATGGGTTAATTAAAGGTTATTAATATAATATAATAAATAATATTTTTAAAAAAATTAAACTAAGGTGGTAAATAATATTTGAAGAGGGATTGTTCCCAGCTCATAGTCAAGCAATCTACATCAATACACATAGCCTTGTCACAAGGAATTAAGGAGTAAGAGGATTTGGTTGATGGAAAAATAGTTGTGGGAGGAATTAATAGATGAAATAAATTTTTTATAACCATGTTTATACCATTAAAAGCATCACAAGTGCCAATGAGTAAAGCTCACACTCATGCTACATTCTAGGTAGACCTAATACACACCTACAAATAGGTTTTGAAAGAATGAGGGAAATGTGTAGACTATTCCTTAATGACATGAATTTGAAATAAGGTTAAATAAGACTATTTAATTTAATAATAAAAAATCACAAATTTATCTTTTAATGGTAAATTTCTTGAAGGTAATGAAAATCCTAAACAACTAATTAGGCCTAAAAGGCCTAAATGAACATACACAAACATGTGTATGACATTTAAAGAAAATTTTAATATTTTTGGAATGTATTGAATATTTAAAGTATAAATATGGTGAATTTAATTTTTAAATAATATTCCATGATAATTTATCCACTAATAATAGAATAAAATTCAAGGAAAGGCCTATTAGGGTTAAAAGAGTAGGAATGTGTGCAAACCCTGACATAGGGTTCAAAGCAGGTTTCAATGGTTTGAAGGGTTAATAATTAAATGATATAAATTTTAAATATAATATAATTTTTTAAATACCTAATTTATTTTCTTATATTCCAAACCAAACACTTTCATCCCTTTTCCTTGCTAAATGATCCTTCTTAAACACACAATTAGGCTATATTGCTCAAAAATTTAACTTCTATCACATGAGAACTTGCATGAGAAGGTGAAAAATATCCTAATATCATTATTAAATAATGAAGGTGTTATATAATAAGTATTATTTTCATTTTTTGTGGGTTATGTCTCTTAACTCTATGAATCATTCTTAAGACTCCAAAAGCCCTTTAACCCTACCTAAACCCCTAAAAGGACTTGATGGAGAGAATTAACTTTGCAATAACTTAAACTTTGTTGGTATTAGATAAAAATTGAGTGTACCTTCATTCCTCTCCTATTCATCTGAATAATAAATTAGATGGCATATGTGAGCTAACAATGTACATAAAGTGGTTTAGAATGGCATTTGAGAGTCCATTTCTCAGGTTTCAAAAGTCATTGAGTTATGAAACAATTTGTAAATAATATATAAGATGATGTGGAGATATTATGACCTTGTTTATGTCATTTAATATATTTTCATAGTTATTGTATGGGCTGTAAGTGGTGAATTAGGCCTTGAAGAGGAAAATTGTCTAAGATACTATGAAGGCAGGCTGAGAAGCTTATTTGTAAGTATAAGAGCATGAGAAAGACCCTCAAAAGTTTTTTAATAATTATTAAAAACCAAAATATTATTATTAAGACTATTCATGGTGTTTGAAATAGGTCTCTAAACCTCAAACCAAGTCTGTGAAGGTCATCTCACTTTCTAGCTTAAGAAGGCTAGTGACAAACATTGTAAAGGTAAAGTGAGATCTAAGGTCTATAAGAATCCCTTATGAGAAGTGCATAAACCTATTGAAGGATATTTATGGTCAAGATAGAGATAAAATTTATCCCTCAAGATTACTTGGAAAATATATGACAAATAAATTATCTCTCTCTCTCTCTCTCTCTCTCTCTCTCTCTCTCTCTCTCTCTCTCTCTCTCTCTCTCTCTCTCTCTCTCTCTCTCTCTCTCTCTCTCTCTCTCTCTCTCTCTCTCTCTCACACACACACACACACACACACACACACACACACACACACACACACACATTATTATAAGACAAGCCTTGAATGGTATTTTGAAATAACCTCTTCTGGTTATGGTAAAACCCTAAACAAAATTTTACTTCAAAATATATTGAAGAAATAAATAACATTGATTTTCCATGATTATATGATGTGTCATATGTGAACTATGTAATTGGGTTGATCTTGTCTAGTGAATGTTTTCTTTCCTAGCTTGTTGTCCATGATTTCTCACCATTATGGAGAAAAAACTACTATTATAGGTCATTTTTAGTGTTCTAATTTGTATATGCATGATTTATAAGTGGAATTTAATAATTTATACCTTCAAAAGGTTAGGTGTTACCCTCATAAATAATGAAATTCTCTCTTTAGCCTCTCAATAAAACACTCATGTGATAGTCATGTCAAGGTTGTAGGTCATGTGAAAGAGATGACTTCTTTATCTCAAATAGTGTATATTCAATCAAGTAGAGGACTAATTTTACTATGTGAATCACATATTTTAGGATTTATAACAATATTATACCCATTTTATATGCAAATCAAAAAAGTATATTTATTATTATAGGTGTTGTACTTAGGAACTAACCCATAAACTAGAGTTTTAGTCTACGTAGAGATCACCCACAACCTAAGACTAATAACATTGTATAGCTCAAGTTAAAGGGATTTAAGACACCCTCTTAAAGGTGAAAATTTGAGATATAATAGTTTTGGCATGATTAGTGGGACTCACATTAAACAAGTTTGTCCAAGATTGATGTTGGTCTTGGTATATTAGGAGATGTAGTAACCTATTTGTTGAAACATTTGATGACTCCAAAAAGTTTTAAGCTCTTGGTTTCAGACTAGTAAACCCATTTTTTCATGCCAAATGTGACTATAAGATTAAATTCTAAAGGTATTTCATTTGCATTTTTTGAGTTACCTTTGTTTTTAGTCAAAAGAAAAAAGGTTGATTCATACTCTTTCCTATACCAAGTCTCCTAGAAGAAGGCTTCATTATAATCCAAGTCTTCCTAAAGCTAGTAGGATGGTTATAAATTTTCCCTTTATGGATTTAAATGGTGGGTATCCCATAAACCTTACCTAATATGATGACATCCCAGTGGTAGAGCTCAAGAGTGTTTCATATTATAGTGGAGAGTGTATTATTACACCCATTGAGCATATAAGAGACATGGGTAACTTTTAAAATATACACAATGTCACCCAAGAGAATATATCCATTATGTTTTTTCAAATACATTTCAAGGGAAAATCATTAGATTGGTATATACCTTAGCCCCTATCTCCATTTATTAGTGAGATGAATTAGGAGAGAAGTTGATTAAAAGTTTTGAGGATAAGAGTGATCATCTTTCCCTAGCTGAGCAATTAACCACCATGAAGAGAGATCCTTAATAATTCATGCAATATTCAAACTCTGGGTTATAAAATACATGGGATATAATTCTATCTATTATGAGGCCTACACTAAACTATGCATTCTTTTACTATCTAAAGTCTATGAATAGTAACATATCTATTATGATACAACCATAGGGGGAGAGACTCTACCTGATGCTTATGATATTACAATCAAAGATAAAAATAATATTATACAAGATGGAAATATATCCTTAAGGCCTTTTTTGCCACTATTTCTTGATATTCAGCCTTCTACTCCAGCTCTTGCTCATATTCCTACACATAATAGTAATTAACAAGCTACCCATAGCCATTTGCATGAAATACAAGAGTTGAAAAACCTAGTCAAAGACCAATGGAATGAGATAGTGGATTTAAATAAATCCCAAACTCAATAATATAAGTCTTATCAAGGTCCCTATAAGCCCAATAGGCCTCCTTTTCAATCCAATTCCCAAGGTCAATGCAAAATTACTCAAGCCAAAACATATAATAGTTTCAATCCAAATGTTTCCTCTTCTTCAAGGCCCTTATTTCCCATTCAAAAAAATATTGTGAAAGAGTTTGGACATATAAAACTCATGATCATCCTCATAAACAATCTGTATATCATAATGATGCATTTAACCAAGATTTCATGGATCAATATGGGATAATACCTTTCATGATGCAAGTAGAGATGTCTAATAAAGGATAATATAATGGAATAAAAGTGAAATCATATGTCACTCTATTGAATTGGATAGAGGGAGATTGGTGTGAAACTTATTAGTTTGGAGAGACAAATAAAATTGACAATTCTATACCCGCCAATACTAGGTCTAAGAAGAGGGCAATAAAAAAAACCCAAGGGGTGGTTAAAGGATATTATTAACATTTTAAAGTTAATCAAGGGATGAATGGGTCTTATACAACCCCTAAATTTTAGGAAACACAAAGAAATTAAAATATGAAGACTATTGCACCACCTCAATCTTCACAAACACAAACTCAAAATAACATTGCATCTCCTAGAGTACAGTCAAGGCTTGGTAATTGTCCTATAAAAATAATAGATTAGATGAATAATGTTAATTTGAGTATCTAAATGTGGGATACATTATTCATTCTTGGTCAAAAATATCTACTCCAAGAGGAATTATCTAAGCTCAACCTACTAGTAGGACAAGCAAGGAAAGAGGGTGTAGTTTTCACTAATACTTTCACACCTACTTCTAGACATCTAGGAAAGGATAATAAGCCTCCTCCATTTTATATTTATCTTATTATGGGTGTTTCCCTAGTTCACAATTGTATTATTGACATTAGTTATAGTATTTTAATAATTCTTAAACTAGTAGCTAATTAAGTGGGCCTAAAATATGAACAAATCACCAAAGAAGTCCTACAGCTAGATAGGTCAACTATCAAGACCTTAGGTGTAATCAAGGGTTTGAATTTGACCTTGCATACTTATCCTAATTTTTCAATCACTCTTGATGTCTTTTTAATATTCTTACCTCCATAATTTGCCTTATATTTATCTAGGGAGTTAATAACCAAGATTGGGGGATTTTTAGCACTAGATTGGTCCTACATGGTATTTGGGACCAGATATGGCACCAAGGTCATAATTAAATTTCAACCAATGTCTAGGTTACACTTATAACCTTATATTACTCAAGCCTCAAGAACTGTATTATGCCTCCATCTATTATTAATGATATGTGGCAACTGTATTTGCCACAATACAAGAATTTGAAGAAGAGACTAAGTATGTACCTCCTCAAAAGAGATATGGACCTGATGATGAGATGAATGATGGGTCTAATGAGCACAAAAAATAGTATGAAATCCCTATAAAATAGAAAATAACCTTGAAATAACATGATAAGGTCAATATAGAGTTTTATGAGAATGATAAGCAACATAGACACCAAGCTGATCATAATCAACTTGCATATATATTTAGCAAATAATAAGTCAGGCTTGATGACTCTAGACACCTGTTACATCATACATTAAATGAATTTCAAGTGGTAAGGAGTCTCATGATCCCTAAGAATCAAATTGGGAAATGCCAAGTAGGCATATGAAATATTATGAAGGCTACAATGTCAAATAATCTTTAAGGAGATCTAAACAAACCACTCAAAGGAGGTTCAAATGATTTACTTGTATCTAACAAGAATTTCAAAAATGGTAAGCCACTAGATCATCTTAGTGAGCAAGTTGTCATTGATAAACATTCATCCTATGTTAGTTTGTTCTCATGGAGTAACAAAGATTCCAAAAGTATTATTTTTGATCCTGATTGAGTTCAAAGAGATTTCTATCACCTCAAACATATTTTGAGGCTTTGTATATAATAGGTTAGTGGTTTATTTTACCTACTTTTCTATGACACATGTTTTTTTCTTTGGTTTGTCTTTCTTTTCCTCTGGGTGCTTTTGGTACAGAAGTGTTTCAATTTTGTCTTGTTCTTGTGTTTGGGTGTTTAGTGTGAGTTTGTAGAGGTTTTCAATTTTAAGTAGTAACATTCATGACTCCATATCCCAATGGAGGTACAAGGTAGTTGGTCTAAATGCATAAAAATCATGCAACCCCAAGAGGTCACCAAAGATGTTATCCAAAATTTAGCCACCATGATTGGGAGTTATTCATAACCTTAACTTTATTGATATCCATTATGAAGGACATGAGTTATTCATTTATGATCTAGGATGATAGGTAGTGTGTCTTAATTAGTAGGTTTTAAGGTCAAAAACATGGTCTAGTTGATAGTTGAGTCAAGTCATGCTTCTTATCATCAAATGGTAACTCTTTATAGTCTTCATTTTATGTTTAGCATTGTTTAAGGTAATTTCGATAAGGTTAAGGTTAAGTATGAAATCAAATTGATAGAGGATTGTGCTCAATGAGACAAGGTGGTGACCCTTATGGGATAAACAGAGTATAAAATTGATAAAATTGAAAAATGAACCGAGATAGTAAGTTCATTATATATTTTTCAATTCATTTGGAAAGATTGAGGTAGTTTTAACACGTTTAAGGTATTTCTCTACTTTAGTCTTATTGTATATTCAATTATTAAGATGATACTTGCTAGTTATAAGCTAATATGAAGGTTATAAAGGATAATGATACATAAGTATACATGTTTCAAGACATATGATAAGGTTTATAATGTGCAATAGGTAGAATTAAGTCAGATAAGATAGTTTGACTCAAAAAGTGCAATCATTACTCTTCTAAATAATTATAAATAAATTTTCTTGGCCAAGAGAGAGAAAATGCATTTAAAGAAGGTAAAAATACAAAATCACATTGGAATGGATTAAAATAGGTTTAATAATGCTTGTAAAATATTGAAAAGGTATTTTAAAACCAAAAATTACACTAGAAACTCCATCAAGCTCTTGGCAGGCTCACAATGGTCATCTTCAGCTGCTTGGTATGGATAAGAGAGAGAAATTCAAAATATGATCTATTATACAAAGATAGGGGACATAATTACCTAAAATTTCCATTCATTAGTATTTAGTTTGAGGATATATGCTTTGTGAATGATTATTAATAAATTAAATAAGTCTAAAACCCTATTTAAACCCTATAGGCTTGGTTTTGGGCATTTTTAGGGAAGTCGTGAACTTTTTTATGATGGAGGAAGGTTTTTAAAGTACCTAAAGGCCATATTGAGTCCTATAAATCCATTTATAATTATATTCATGGTTTTGAAGGTCACTAATGATCAATATTCTTTAGAAATGGTGAAATTATAGGTTTAAACTTAGAAGTGTTGTGTCTCCATGAAGACCCAAGTCTATATGGGAGTTTGAATAGGTTTTAAGGCCATATAAATATTTCCTTTTAATTATATCAATTCATAAATAATCATTTTAATGACATCAAGTTTCTAACTTGCATAAGTCTGCTATCATAAGGTTCATTCTAGGAGGTTGCAAGCCTAGGTTCCAAGTTTTTCATCATTTCCATTGTGACCAAGTGCCTTGAGGAGATGTATAGTTGAGTCAGTATCTAAGAGGTGTTCCACCTAAAAATATCTTGAAAACCCTCTTGAATATCTCCTATTCAACTAACCACTTACAGTCCCTTAGGCAATGTGCTAGTGGATTATGTGTAATAAAATGAGGACCAAGTGATTTGGGTAAAATCCATTTTACATGAACAAAAGCATATAGGTAAAACATGATCATGAATAAATATTTTTTATAGGTCAAAAATGAAAAAATGAGATAGGAAGGACTAAGTCATAAACATAAATACCTCATACCTTAAGCTCTAACACCTATGAGAGCCTAATGTGCATACATAGGCCTGCCATAATCTTGATTGAGAAAGAGATAAATTGTGTAGTGATTGAATGGGAAAGTGAGAAATTAAAAAGGGATATTAATATAATGGTATATTTATTACCCTAATTGGAATAATTAAAAGACTAAACTATTTCTAAAGGGGATCATTCAAATGGAACCTAACAATATAAGACTCCAAATGTAGACCTACAGGCTGATGGCAACTAACAGATGGGAGTTTTCATGCCCAATAAAATGTGTATGGGTTAATGATAGGTTGAGAATAACATTGAATAAATCCTAAACACTTTTAAATTACCCTAAGGATTTAAAGGATAGTTGAAGAGGGTTTTCTCCCAACTCATAGTCAAGTAGTCTACATCAATACACATAGGCTTATCATAATAAATTGAGGAGTAAGAGGATTAGGTTGATGGAAAACCATTTTTAGGAGGATATAAAGAAGTTAATATAGGTTTTATTACCATATTTATAAATTTAAAAACATTAGAAGTCTTAATGAGTAAATCTCACACTCATGCTATAGTCCAGGTATACCTAATGGACACCTACATGTAAGTTTTGAGATAATGATGGAAAAGTATAGAATATTCCTTGAGGACATGAAGTGAAAATAAGGTTAAATATTCCTATTTAATTTAATAATAAAATATCAAAAATTTCTCTTTGAATGGTAAAGTTATTGAAGGCAATGAAAAGCCTAAAAATCTAGTTAAGCCTAGTATGCCTAAATGAACATACACAAGCTTGTGTATGAAATGGGAAGAAAATTTGCATTTTTTGGGAATATATTGAATATTAAATTAACATGAGGGTGAATGGAATTTTTAAAGAATATTAAATGATAATTAAACCACTGAGAAGATAATAAAATTCAAAGAAAGTCCTATCACGACTAAACGAGTAGGACTATGTGCAAACCTTGATATAGGGATCAAATCAAGTTTCAATGGTTTGAAGGGTAAATAATTTTATGATATTACTTGTATATTTCATATAATTTAGTGTAGACATCTTGAGGTGTTTCTGTATAAAAATAAACACTTTCATCCCTTTTCCTTGCCAAATGATCCCTCTCAAAAAAATAGTCAAACTGCATTGCTTAGAAAGTTAGCATCTAGAACTTGCATGAGAAGGTGCATGGGATATTGAGATCATTGATAAATATGTAATCTATTCTTATAATATTTTTGGGTTAGGAATCTTAACTCTATGAATCATTCTTAAGACTCTAAGAGACCTTAAACCTTGCCTAAACCCTTAAAATGACCTAATGGAGAAAATTAAATTTGTAATCACTTAAAATGGATTGGTATGGGCTCAAAATAATTAAGAGGACCTTAATTAATATCATAGGCATCTTAATAAGTAATTTTATGGTATGTGTGAGATGAAATTCTATGGAAAAGTGGTCTAAAATGACATTTGAGAGTCCATTTCTTAGGTTTCAAAGGTCATTAAGTTCCCAAACCATTTTTAAAGAATATTTGAGATAAAATGGAGATATTATGAGCCTCTTAAATTCATTTGAGAGATTTTCATAGTTATAGTATGGCATGTAAGTGGCCAATTAGCCCTTGAGGAGGAAAATTGTCTAAGTTATTATGAAGGTAGGCTGACAAGCCTATTTATAGGTATGATAACATGAGCAAGACCCTCTAAAATGTTTTGATAAGTCTCATAACCCCATATATGATTCTTAATAATATTCATGGTGTTTTAAAAAGGTTTCCAAACCTCAAATTAGGTCTATGAAGGTCATCTCACTTTTTATCTGAAGAAGGATAGTGATAAACATTGTAAAGGTAAAGTGAGATCTAAGGTCTGTAAGACTCCCTTATTGATAAGTGCATAAACCTATTAATGGATTTTTTTGTTCAAGAAAAATATCAAACTAATTCCTCAAGGATACTTGGAAAATCTATGGCAAAGAAAATATATATCTCTCTCCCCACTATATTGACTGGTTGAAGCATAGTCAGCTGTAAGAGGGCTTTCATTGAATGGTCAAAGCCACATGACTTGAAATGAAATATTCATTGAATAAAAAAGGTCTAATGAAGGTACCTTATGGAATAAAACCAAAACTAACTTTCAAGGTTACACGTTGATCACAAAGTGAGAATGAATCTTGAAGTTTAAAACTACTCTTTCAATGAAGAAGAAGCTTTACAAGAAGTAGAAGTTGGTGTAGAGCATCCTCAACATGCCAAGTATCAATTGGAATATTTACAACTAACCTCAAGATGTAGGTGTATAAATATTTGGAAAGGATTTAAATTTATTAAGTTCATGTTTGCCAAAGTAACCTCCTACACCATTCATGAGGAATCACATCAACACTTAGTCAAGAAGTTTAAGAGGCAAGATGATAACACATCTTTTACAGACTTGGTGTCAAATTAATTCTATTTTTTAACTAGTTTGATGATGAGAATGTCATGATGAACACCTCCTACACCACTTTCTCTCTCTATTTCTTCTTTCTATAAGACAAGCCTTAAATGAAATTTTGAAGCAACCTTTGCTAGTTATGGTAAAACCCTAGCCAAACTTGTTCTTGAAAACATCTTGAAGTAATAAATAAGACTAAGTTTCCATGCTGATATGTTGTATCCTATGTATACTATGTAATTATGCTGATATTTTCTAGTGAATGTTTACTTTCCTAACTTGTTGTCCATGCTTAATCACCATTATACAAAAATATAATCCTATTACAGGTCATTGTTAGTGTTCTAATTTATATATGCATGGTTTAAAAGTGGAATTAAATCATTTATACCTTAATAATGTCAAGTGTTATCCTCCTAAGTAATATAATGCTCTCTTGAGCCTCTCGATGAATCACTCATGTGATAGTCATGTCAAGGTTGTAGGTCATGTGAAAGAGATGTCTTCCATGACTCAAATAGTGTATATTCAATCAAGAAGAGGACTAATTTTACTAGTGCATCAACTCCTTTAGGATTTAGAATAATAATCTACCCCTTTTCCATGTAAATTATTAGTGTAGTTGTTAGTATAGGTATTGTACTTGGGAGTTAGCTCATAATCTAGAGGTTTAGTCTACTTAGAGGTCACCCACAACCTAAGACTAATCTCCTTGTATAGCTCAAGTGAGAAGGATTGAAGACACACTATCAAGATGAAAATTTGAGCTATAAAATTTATAATGTGGGTTTGAGTTTCATGTCTTATCTAGAATTTATTTTTATTTCCTACATTTTTCATCGTTATTTAAACTGAGATTTCTTCCTCCAACATGGAGTCTAACCCATATAATATTTTTTTCCTAAAACGTTCCAATAATTTACCTCCATTGCATTGATTAGATTAATGGAAATAAGATGGTCAAGTTAGTCTACTAAGTAAATTTTTCACTTGGGTTTATGTTAATTTCACCAAAATTCATAAAGGATAGTCATTTAATTCATATAATAAAGAAGAGGAAAATGAAGTTTTATTTGGGGAATATGTCCATTGCTAGAGTTTAGGGTCATCTCAAATATAAAGCTTGCATGATTATTTTATTTAATAGGATTTCATATCAACTCTTAATTTTTAAATTGTTGTCTAGTTAAAATAAAATTATTAACATATAAAAAGATTAATATCACATAAACCAATCACTTGGAAACCAAGCCATCTAGTTTTTGGTTTTTGAAATTTGGTAAGATCTGGGTGAGGGATGTAATTTAGTACTAAAAATGGTCCTCTTTTAAAGATACCATGAGTATGCTTAAGGGTGATGTTTGTCATGTAGTATGTGTTTGAAATATATAATTTTGTGATTTTGATTATTTTTTTAAATGCCGTGTGTGTTATGTGTTGTTATTAGAAATTATAAAAGTAAATATCATAAAATGAGGTGTAGGCTATAATGTTTGGAGATATACAATATAAAATTAGACTAAAGATAATATACCAATAATAGATTGAAATAGAAGCCTATATTATCTAGAATATGAGGTCAACCATGCCTTTAATGATTTTATATTACATACAAATGAACCATCTATCATTCTTTTAAATTGTTCAAATACACAGTAGTTTAAGTGATCAGACCAATACAATCATAAAAAATAAAATTCACAAATAGTAGTAGCTCAAGTGGTTTTAAATTGGATAGATACATAGTATTTATGATCTTCCCAAGTGCACCATTTATGAGTCCTACTGAAATTCATAGTTTGGAAGTTAACATTACATGTTATCCATTTCATATGAAAAATATGGATCTTTTTTTTATTTTCAGCTTCATGAGATATGGTGATGATGTTATTTTACATTTATATGTACAATTGGAATTTTTAAAAACTTTAACATGTGTTTTTTGTGCCAAGTATCCAAGTTATTAGTTTCAAAAATATGTGTTGTAGATTATAATAGGCTTCTTTCTATAACAACAAGACAATTTTCAATTTGAGACATCAATATGTTCCCATTGTCCATTTTCATCTCAATATATTACTAGTCTTGGTTCACTCCCTTACTAGAATAAGATATTGTCTAGTGTTAAAATTGTGTTAAATTCCCAACAAAGTTTAGATCCATATGAGATTTATACATACATAGGTGTATCTTTGATAGGTGGTAGTTTCCCCATGTCACCGACAAGAATAATTGAGTGTCACCAAAATGAGTGTTTTTATGATGGGGAATGCTTCACAAGTCTTCGGTACCTATTTAGAATCTACTTATAAAATATTACATTCCATTTCATCACATTTGTCAATGTAATCTATATCTTCCATTATGGATTGAGTTTTTTTAGTGTATTTGATAACTCATATAATTTTTTATGATTTAAGATGTTGTTGTATCATTTTAATATAAATATGGATAGGCACTAATTGTGTACACAATTATCCATAGCTTATTGTTAGAAAATATTATTATTTAATTAATCCACTTAATTAAATTTTACTAATAATAGGTTTATCTTATTGTACAAATAACTAATTAAAAAAACCCTATCCCTAGACTCATTCTTATCTATATAAATACATAGAGGGATAGTGTATAAGGTACATATATGACATAGTTACTGTTGTAATGGTGGAAGATCTATGCTAGAGATTTTAATCTAAATAGGTAGTAATACTACCTGGATGAATTTTGTGTCTTGTATTTCTGTGATTTGTCTGTTGCATGCATATGGGTGATAATATTAGGGTAATTTATATAATATTAGAATATATTTAAGAATTTTACATGGTATTAGAGTGTTATGATTTATTCATCCTATGAAACTTATGGGAGTGAAGGAAGGTGTCATCAAGTGAGGAAAGTTTTGTGATTCCCCCATCATTCCCTTTATTGAAGTACATTATAAGGGGGGATGCTAGTGTATCTAATAATTCATACATTTTTTTAATGTTTTAAGATGAAATTATATCATTTTATCATAAATATTGATAATCACTAACTATGTGCACACTTATCCATAATTTATTATTAGATAAGATTACTAATTGATTAATTCACTTCATTGACTTTCTATTATAATAAGTTTTTATTGATGTAAAAGTAATTATTATCTAAAACCTTAACCCAAACCATCTTATTATCTATATAATAACATAGAAGGATAGTGTGTAAGGTAAATATGTAGATGAGAGTTTATTTCTAATATTGGTATATTTATACTAGAGATTTTAATCTAAAGAGGTAGTAATGATACCTAAATAAATATATTGTCTTGTCTTTCTTTGATTTATCTATTGCATGCATGTGGGTAATAGTTTTAGGGTTATTTATATAGTCCAAAATGTCTATAAATTTTACAAATTTGATAATGGGGATACTTAGTCAAGGAATGCCCTTGTTGGCATATGACATATGGTTTTATCAAACCATCAGTTACAAGTTCATCATGGATGTATGTAAGGCAAGTGTAAAATTAGATAAGAATAAACAAGACAACAATAGTGTTGTGATTGAGTAGAAAGTGATCAAAATATACACAAGATAAATGTTTTGTGATGAGAAATATGTGGAGATGAGAAATAATGCTTTGGAATTTATAGTTTCCAAAAAAGATATGATGGAAGGCATTAATACAATTTAGATAATAACATGTTTGTTGAACAAGGAAGCATATATCATGTTAACAATGGAATTCATCTTTCCTGTGACTGTGTGAATTTTGACCAATATTTAGAAAAAACTTAATTCTTGTTTAAAATTATTTGATTTCCTAATTTTGAACCTATTTTTTGAAAAAAAAAGATTTACCCACAATCAAGTGGGAAAAATAACCCCTATAAACACCTCCATGATGAACCATATTACATGTTTTTTACTAAAGAAGATTAAGTTGTTTGACCTTAAAAAACATTAACAATGAACAATAACTATCATGGCTCTTAACATATCATGTATCAATAATAGACTCATCTCAACTAGAAACATCTTACCCATTCTCTTAAAATATTTGACATGATTCATTGACAAAAACATTCTCCTTCAACAACTTTGAAAATTCATTAAAGCTCTAGTTGATTAATTTACCATTTTCACCATCCTCATCAACCCAATTTGGGCTCATTAGGCCTCCATTATCTTAACCTTCATGGATTTTATCCTCCACCTTCAAATTTTTATTATAGGTCAGCTAAACATCATCACCATGGGAGATGTATACTTTAGCTTGAGTCTCATGGCCCTAAAATAGCAAATCCAAAAAACATAATCATTCATTCCTAACTAAAATAAAATCTAAAAGTTCATAGAATACAACATATATTTATATAAAAAAACAAACTTTCATGGTGAAAAAACTGATCAACAAAAAAAATACTAATCACCAAATTATATACACCATTTAGTAAGGTGGTGCATCTAATTTATCTTGCAACATGATTTGATATTTAGCCTTTTGAGAAGAAATAAGAAATGAGTTGAATGTTTGGGAGTATTTAAGGTGTTATAATGAAAAAATAGATGGTAAAATTTATATAGTGCCTTGGAATATGGTAAGTGTAAGCTAATTTATCAATATGGATTTTTCCATGAGATTTGACCCATGCTTTTACAAACCATGTTTTTTATTTTCTTTAAGAAAATCAGTAATTTAATGTTTTAATGCCAACCTCTAGGCTTAAATGAAGTTAAATTGATTGAGGAAAAGGTATTTTGATGGATATAAGCAAATTTTGTGTGAACAAATGGAAATCTTTAACTAATATTTGTATTATTAAAGTGGCCTGTTGGCATGAGAATTTGTCAAGAGGACAAATAAATGTTTCTCATTAACTATCATGGGGAAAATTTCCTCTCTTATTAGAAGGTAGCTTTATTGAAAAAAAAGGATGTGGTAAGGGAAAATATTTACAGTAAAAATGGGTTTCATTAGGGTAGTATTTTTAACCAGATAGTATAAAAAGGCTATATAAAGGAAAGTATGAAAGAGAGATACAAGGGAAAGACATATACTTAGAAAAGTGAAAGATAACAAGTTCAATAAGCTAAACTCAGTGATTTATTAAAAATGTCAAAAAAGTGAGTAATCTCTCTCTAGGAAGCAACCTATATCATTTAATGAATAGGAAAGGCATGTGTGTTCATAAGAACACACTACATACACCAAAAAAATTGTATATGAATAATAATAAAATATAACACTCACTTTTTATTTCCTTATGAAAAATGATAATTTACTTTTTAACTCCACCAAGGTTTCACCAAAATGAAAAATCCACATGTAGGTTTGTAAAGAAACACTATAATGAAATTTACAAGTTTTTTTATGATAGATATCAGGGTTGGAGGGACCCCTACCCAAATTGTTTTTTATCAGAGCTACCAACTAGATCTAGGGAATAATCAGGGGGGGTAGTCCCCAAGAACCATTAAAACAACAAAAACAAAAACCACCAACCATTGAAACCACTAAGTCAACTCAAACAACCACATCCAGTCTATAAACACCCTATGAGATTCGAACGTAAGTGGGGCTGGGTACAACCAACCCACTTAACCAACCCTTCTACATCTCATTGGCTAAATTTCCAAGTTTTGACTAGTTTATAATAACTACAATAATATTTTGAAATCAAAGATTAAAATACATGTAGATAACATATACACACATAATCCATGAAGAAATATTGAACACAAAGTTTACAAAACCCATTTTATTGATATTTGTTATGTTTCCAATACAATCACCTCTTTCAAAAATGTATATTGAAAAGTCTAACTATAAATAACTTATACAAATGAACCCTAAACTCATATTTATAGGTATTTATGGTGAATACCATCTTTTTTTCCATTTCAAGGGTGTGTAAAAACATAATAGCTAATTTGCACAACTTAAAATTTGCAAAAACACATTAAGAAATTTTCATAGATTGCAAAAATGTGTTAGTGTTTTCATACGACTTGTAAAAGTACAATGACAAATCTGTACAACTTGAAAAAGTGTGTTGTCAAATTTGTACAACTCAAAATTGCAAAAAAAACTTAGTACATTTGCACAACTTTATAATATGTGAATTAAAAAATATAAGAAGGTGCAATAAAAATTATAAGAATGATTCAAGAAAAACAAATCTATGATAAAGATTAAAATTTGATGTAGAATCATTCTTTATCATCTTTGATGATGACAATATGAACTTCTTTTCTAGGATGCAACTTTTTCTTCTGATATTCATTGAAATTTTACATGATTTCTAACACTTTGTCTTCATCTAGACCATTTGAATATGTATAAGCTATTTATGGGTCAAAATATATATTGATCATATTTTGAGTTGTTACTTGAAAATTCTTCAACATTGAATTGAGATTCTCTAAATTACTCTAATACTTGATTAACATCTAAATTGAGTTATAATTGAATGTAAAACATGGAGTTGTAATATTTTCAATATTTTCTTGAAATGATCAATAATGTCCTCCAAAGATAATAATTTCCCTTTATCATTAGTGAGCTTGCATTTCAATTTTCCTACTTCTCCAAGTATTTAAAGGAGAGCCTCTCCTCTTACTGACTTAGAGTCCACAAATTTATTAACATTTCCTTTAACAATGTGAACTTTGAATTTAATATATCTCAAAAATTCATTGAGGTACATAATTTATTATTTTTGGATGACCTTTTATTAAATTAGTTCATTTGGATAGGAAAAAGATTAATACTCTAACTTAGGAATCAATTCATTCCATTTTTTCACATTTTCTTCATATTTATTTGCAGTTTTAATTATTTGATCATATTCATATTGAAATTCAGAATAGATATCTAATGTTGTCTAAATATTAGTGATACACTGTTGCAAATTTTTATCAATCCACTCTTTTTTTGCCTTACCCATATGGCTAATTTACTCTACAACATTAAGTATCTTAGTATCATAAATTTGATGGATAACAGAATGGGAAGATTGAATAGGCCTCACTATTTTTTGAACCATAGACATTAGTTATTCAACTTTTTATTTAAGTTGCTCTTTAGTTACTTTATCTTGGTCCATTTTCTTGAACAATGTACCAATTTTAGAATATAAATTCTTTTTCATACCTTTTCTTACAGCCTTTCCTAGGTGAAATTTTGTGACTTAATAATTGAAGGCTCCAACATCCTCTTTATTTTTGTCAGTGGAATAACCGATATTTACACATACATGTCACCTTTCTTATCATTGATTATTATTGAAACCATTTTAGGTTTCTTTGTTTCACAAGGATGAACATTTATTAGGATGTTAATTATCAATTTATTATGGCTAATCAATATTATTTCTTTTCCTCACAACTTCATTTAGCCAATCAAGAACTTCTATGTTAGGAGAGTATTTCATGAGGGCAATATCAGATTCCATTTGATTTTCATAATAAGGATGAAGAATTGACAAAACCTAAGATTTTTTAGATAAAATGTCACCTTCTTATTTCCATATGTATTAATTGGAGTCTTAAGATAAGGTTCAGTTGACAACTCAACATTTTGTGTTAGAGATAATGGCACAAAAGTATCATGTTGAGAAGGAATAGAAGAATCAAATAATAAGGATAAGTTAAAGGATAAATACTATTGTGTATTATCAGTTACCAAATTTTTAGGTTGTGTATAATTATCAAGAGGAGCTTATTCATAAATATGAGGTCTTGGAGTAGCTATAATATTTTTAACCAATTTTCTTATCTTCAACTTGAGTGATATTTTTGTTGGAATAACTTTTGTAACTTCTTCAACTTATATTTCTAGTTCTATTTCTTTTGAATCCTTTTTGGTTCATACCACAGAAGATGATCCTATCTTTGCTTGATGTTTTTAATCTACATTTTCAAATTCAACTTCTTTCATCAGAGGAGGAAATTTTTCTTTATCAACATTGATGCCTTTGATCTTCAATCATTTTAGAGTTTTGTGTGGCACACCTTGAGTTTTGTGAATGAGAGAAGTGGATTTATTCTTATGCCAATCAACTCTTGAGATAGGTTTTATTCAATTCCATCTTTTTCATAAATAGGTTCTACATCTTCATCATTTGATATATTTTTATTGATCTCTAATATATCAAAAACAATAACCTACTCTAGAGTGAATCGTGAATAATCATGAATTCTCACATCTTTCTCATCATCATAGTCCATTTAATAGTGTTCAAAATGATGTACATGTTGATATGAATAACCAATAATATTCTAGATTAGACCCCTAACATCAAATGAATGTTGAATTTGAAATGATCAAATAGTAACTCAAGTCATTTATTCTTCAATCAATTTTTATTTAGCTAAATAAGCACATATATCGACCAATAAAGATAGGAAATTTTATTTCAGACTTGTGAGATTGTGTGTTTTAGTTAAATGTATCACTAGTTCCATCAAATTCCATTTGTCATCCACATATCTAGTATTCATATAAGGGGAAAATTCACAACCATAAATTCTTAATTATGTGAAAGTTGAGAATTATATAAACCATGTTCCCTACCTAAAAATCTCATTAGAGTCTTTAATTGATAACATTAGATTGTATGGTTATGGTTCAAACATGTAAATCACATTATTAAGAATGCATCACTTACCCTATAAAAATGGTGTGCTCTTGTTTTTAAAGAGAGATGGGGTTAAAATTCATATATTTTGGCAGTCTACGTATCATCCACTATATTTAAACCATTAAAACCCCTCCTTTTGGTGACAACATAAATAAGATAAGTCATATAGAATTTGGAAGTTGTATTGGATTTTACAAAATGCTTATGAATTAAATCATTAATTAACTATCCCTAGTTGATTTGATGTTTATTTTGGTGGATGATCCATATGTACTTGTACATCCATATCTATAAATTCCTAACAATTGAGATTCTTAATACTATATGCAAGAGAGTAATAATGTGATTAACCTCATTCATGAATTCAAACCTAGAAATAATCTTACAAAACATTATTGATGTATTCCTAGATTTTTTCAACTATTGCTTTTTGGCCCACTTTGAAAATGAGTTGGTATTAAAATCCCAAAATTGTTGAGAAAATGCAAGAGTCAAATTTGAAAATGCTTCCTTGTCAAGTAGCTATAGTAAATGATCAATATGCTTAGGATGTAAGCATAATACTAACTCTCCACTCATATTCTTGACTTCCATTTTTTCTAAATCATAGTGTTTGGCCATTATCAAAACTAATTTTGGACATTGTACTGAGTTAGTAAATACATCCACTTGATCCAATCCACTATTGTGGATATATTGTCCATAACATATTTTATGTACACCACTTATTTTGTTCCAAAATTCTTCCATATCAATGTGGCCTAGGTTGGTGTCTATTATCTCTTCAAAAATTGAATCTAGGTGTGAAGGTGGAACCACTCCTTGAAATTGATACTTCATTTTTATATCCTCTTCTAATTGGAGACTCTTATTGGTGGGGGTTTTCTTCAAAGTGTGAGTCTCTTTGATTGGGGTGTAGAATATTGATAATTGATGAGGATTACCTAACTATGAGAGAAGGACCAAAACCTAAATTGAACTATGAATAAAAATGTAAATTTGAATGTGTTCCAACAAGAGGAAGAAATAAGGGGCTTTAAATATAGATGTTGGATTCTGTTGGGGTGTATAGTAAGGTGCAAAATCTTGATAGCATCCTTAGTAGGGTTTTAGAGTTTGGGATGTGTAAAATCATGTGTAAGAATTTGACAATTTGTTTGGTAGGTTGTTAGATTTTGAAAAGTGAAAATTCTAATAAGGTTCCAAGTAGATAGCTAGAGTTTGAGATGTGCACAGGTAAGCTCTAGGGTATGATGAATGTCTAGGAAACATTGGGAATGAGATGATGTTTGGAATAGGTGTAAAATATGAAAATATTTCCCATGAAATTAAATATGAAACCCTAAAAATATATTTGAGGATTATTAAATAAAATGGACATGTATCTAAATAAAACTTTGAGAAAAAAATGGTGAATCCAAATGATTGAAAATCCTAGTTCTCCTCTGTAAGCTTTGAAAATAATTAGAAGTTGAAAAAAACTAAAGTAATGAAAACCTACATGATAAATGATTATGAAAACACCAAATCTACAAAGGGAGTAATGAAGGATGAAATGTGTGAGAGGCAATGATATGAAAAATGGAAAGGATGGAGGCATATATGGTATGGGTGAAGAATCCATATGTGTGAGGGACAAGGAGGAGTAATGGAAGAAATGAGGTGCATGGTCAAATGTTTGAATCTAGATAGCGTTGGATCAATAATAAAGTTCTAAAGGATGTTTTTGCAGATGTCAAAGTATACAAGTGTGATCGATAGGTTATTAGGATATGATAGGTGTTTGAATACCTATCAAGTTTTAGAGTGTGCTTTGATAAATCTAATATTTTGATGGTATACTTAGCAAGTGATCAGGTTTTGGGTGATGTTTATACATGCATCAAAGTTTGCAAGTCTTCTAAGAACTTGTTGGAATTATAATGCTTATTTGGTAGGCTTCCAAAATCTATAAGACAAAACCAACTAATTTTAATATTTTATCAATTTTAACTTCAATATTTGACCAAGTATTGAATTTTGACCATGAATACTTCAGGTAAGTTGGTTTGACTTTGGAAATAACAAATTTTGACCAAATTTGAATAAAGTAGATTGTTTACAGTGAAAATAATCAACACTATTAGCTTTTCAAACTCTGTTCAAAAATTGGGATAATAAGGCCCCACTAGGAAGTTTTCATAATGGAAATGTTAATGATGATGTGTGTCAAGAGATAAATCCTCAAATAGTGGGATGTCACCTCATTTGTAGCCTACTCTATAATTATACTTTTATGTTTTGTTAAAACATGATTTATATTATTTTAGACACATAAATTTGGTGTTAAAAACTTGAAAATATCAATTTTGACCAATCCTTAGGATACATGATGTGTGCTTACATATATATCTCTTAATCACACTCTCTCTTATCCATTCACTTACCTATGGGTCCAGCTTTCTTGAGTTTCCATTATTCACCTACAAGATTTCCCTAGTCTCTGCCTAATCAACTAATCATCTTAAACAAATTATTACCTACTAAAAAATCATTATTTCATGTCTCCTAGATGCTTTCAACCATAGTCAAATTGATCCAATTATCAGAGCCATGTACTTTGGCCATACTTGTTTGAATGCTCTCTAGTAACTAATTTCCCAAATTAAAACTCTTCCTTTGAGTTGGCCCACACATTTCACATGTTGGTTCGAAGGAAAATTACCCAAAGAATCAGATATATAAGCATATCAAGATTATTATTAGTGATTACTTATCAATAAAACATATATTTATCACTACCTCTACACATCCTTGAGGAATTAATCTAAAATAACCAAATTTGTAATCTCTTCAAAGGAACAAATCCAAATCAAGTCTAGTTACTATTGTAATGTTGAAATAATAGGTTTTCAAATGTCATAAGCCACATATAGGATTGATCTACATATTTGTATAACACTAATTAGACACACACACACACACACACACACACACACACACACACACACACACACACACAATTGTGTGGGATAACTACATGCGGTTTGATCCCTCTTTAGTGTATTAGAATATAGGTAGTGCTTATCCACTTAGACGGGAGTAGTTGAGTTTAGCTAAACTCATCCTTTTTAACCCTTTCTATAGGTGAAGTAAGTGTCAAAGTGGATTTAGGGTTTTAAGGTGAAGGAATATGAATATGAACATGCATACATGAATAAGCCATTGATATGGTACATAATACATATCTATAGGTATGTGCATGATTTGTGATAAAATAGTCTAAAATTTTTCATAATGATATTTTCTATAGAGGAGATGATTCTAGTTACCACAAGTGTTCATGCATTACCAAATTCATCCCACCAAGCTTAAATGACTAGTTTGTAGATATAAGTGACCACATACCCATTGTATACCATTGTTGATGACTATACACTATCACCAACTAGGACAAAACTATAACAAATTAAGTATCCTATCCTCTTGGTCATTTCTATTTATACTAAATGCATTAAATCAATTTTACTCTAATAGTTACATTTATAACTACTTAATTTAGACATATATTGTACAATATGAATTAGTCTCAAGTTATATATTATTTATACCACTAAATATAAAATAATATAAAACATAATGGTAAACCCTTCATTCCTTGAGCTTGACAAACACCAGTTTTCCATTTGTGTTTCATTATACCTTCTTAGGATTTTAGAATTTCACATTAAGATTTTAGATCTAATTTTGTATGGTAGATTATCATAATAGAGGACACAATTAATGTGGATGGTAGATTTACTATAATAGATCAATGATAATTAAATCAATATCATCATGTGAATTCACACTTACTTGATGCATTTATAACTGGCTTAGCATCTTGAAGACCATTTGGTCCCAAATCCTCACCTCACCTTTCATATACCATCTTCTCCTCTCTTTTAGATCTCCCAAACATTTTATTTTTCTATCACACATCTTATTCCATGCAAACTCCACTTTTTGGAAGTTTTTAATGGTTCTTCTCCAAAATCAGTCTTCTAGGTCCAATACCTTGTCCATTAACTCATTAGGGATTTTTCTCCCTAAGAAAACATGTGATACAACATTAGGTTCTTTATATGCTCTCTCCTCTTCTTAGGTTTATTCTTAGCCTTTATTATTCATGGGATTCTCAATATAATAACCCATTTCTCCTTTATTACTATTCTCTTATGAAATGCATCCAGCTTAGTTGTGATCTCCTATATCCTCTTAGAGAGGTATGAATTCTAACCACCCTTCTCCTTCATGATTTTTTTTTAGCCATATTCTCTATGATTTTATCTCTTCCTATTGATGATATTGGAGAAAAACCTTGACTATTTCATCATATTTCAGTGTCATCTAGTATTTCTCCTCCTCTTTTATTATTCCCTTCCCTCTCACCACTTTTATCATAATGGAGAACATTTGTTCATTTAAATACTTTGTACATAACATGTACTAGTTTTAAGATGCATCCTCTTCCCTAAGTAAAAAATTCCTCCTTTCAATGTTAAATTAATGACTCATACCTTCTTTTATTCAAACCCAACACTAGATCTAGATCTATCTCCTCATATGTCCTCAAATATGTAACTCTCAATTCTTTTCCCACATTTACAAGTGTGGTTTTCTTCTCTCAACTAATGTTTTATCCCTCATAACTCACACATTACACAAGACTTACAACTACATATTACTACAATCTTGTTGAAATTTTATGAAGGAACTATCCTTTCACTATGAAACCATTTTTGCATGTTCTTTATTGTAAATATACATATCTCATCTATTCAAATTTATGTCTACCATATTCTCTCCTAGAGTTGAAACAATCATGGTCAAGGCATCTAATGAATAATTAACTTCGAGAAAACAACCTCTCAACTCATTATGCATAAAATTTTTATAATCATATAACATATGTGCATACACACACCCACACACCATGAAAACTTTAACCTTTTCCTACATTAATATTGACTGATTGCATACTTATTGAGTGTAGCCTTTGACTTGGTGTTTCTATCCTATAAAAATGGATCTCTCAGTGCTCACAAAATAAAAGTTACTCAAACTTGGATCTCTCACTCTCTATGCCTTTTTTTTCTAGGTGGTTATCCTTATCTAAGGAGGAATTGATTATCCATATTGATTGATCTACTCCTTTTCTTTCCTCAACACACCTTTATATAAAATTTTAAAATGGGGGATGCATTGTCTTGGGATCATGTAAGCATATTAAACAATCACCACATGTCCTTTAAGGTTGTGTGATACCTAATCAAGTTTTGATGAGCAATAAGTGTCTAATGTATTTATCTCTAAGAAGCTATTATTCAATAATCAAAATACATATAGGATATTTTTGCATGTTACAAACTCTATGCATAAAAAATTCTCCACTCATTATACATTATCACCTTTGCACATTAGTTTATTTGTGCATGTGTTTCAAGACTTTAAATCTCTTATGCACAAATTTTAAATCCTTGGCTTCTTCATTCTACTCCTACATTTCCATGCCTAAATTATTCATTCCATGTACCATTGTCAACACGTGATTTTATCATAAACAAAATTATACAACCAACACTTTCTAACCTCTATGCAGACTCTAAGTCATGCTACTCCTACACACAAATGGTTTTGTATAATACTGAAGGGATAAATAACTAATATGTCACACAACTAGTGTGCAAGCTAAGTTGTACTTATTAAAAAGACCAACTCTTTTTAGTTGATGCAAGACTATCGATCCATCTAGGATACCTCTACATCAAGTATTAAAATCTATGTTTTCAACCCAATATTTTGTGAAATTTAAGGGTGAGGATCCCTATGCTTGAGGCACTTTGGTGGTGTCTCTCATCATTCTTTTGATATTAAAAAAATACTTATTTTTTTCCTTCTATAGTGCAACATGTTTTTAGGTTATTGATTTTTTTTTGGGTATGTGAATTTAAGAAATTAAAAATAACACATTAAGGTTATGGGTATTCAAAAATCTTTACAAATTTTCAATTTCAAGGGTTTATCAAAGGATTTAGGGGATTTATTTAGAAATTTATCAATTTTATTGGGTTTATATTATTTTATAGAAAACTTAAAAATATTTTAAGGGTGATATATTATTTTTTATGATTTTCTAAAAAATAATTGAAATTTTAGGATTTACCAAAAAGTTTAACAATTCTCATAATTTATAGGGGTTGAGTTCTATGTTTATTAGGTATTTTTGGGTGAATTATTTTCTATTTTAATTTTTTTAATCAAGGGGGATTTTAGAATTTAAAATAAATAAATAGATAAAACCTATTCATGAAACTCAATTAAATATGAAAAAGATCCTCCACCAAGCATCAAGAAATGTCACACACTCCATGACATTGTTAGATACAGTTAATAACTCATACAACACATAATGTTATAAAAAAAACCTCAAATTTAGATTTTACAAGTGTAAATATGTGTTAAAAAACATCTTGAAGTGTAAAATAACTTTGACCATAATAGAGAATAACCTTGGCTAGTTTTCTCATAACTCAGTATTGGCTAGTATTTCTTGTGATCTAGGAATTTGACTCAAGAGAGGATGGTTCATATAGTGTTAGTTCTAAAATGAAAAAAAAATGAAATAAACAAACTAATATCATAACATCTCTAGGCCAAGACACTAGGGAGAGCTTAGTTAACAAAATCAAATAATAATCATAACTAAAAAGCAAGGGATAAAATACAAGAGTTCCTTCACCTTCCTTGGATGCTCCAAATGCCTTTGTAGTAGTGGCTTTCTCGGCTTGTGCTCATGAAGTCCTTGACAATAGAAGCTTGGCTACCTCCATCTCTCCTTGGTACCTTTGGTTTGTGGCTTGACTTGGCTTGGAATCAATTTGGCATTATAACTTTGAATTATCAAGTCCTTTGAAGATATTTGAGTATAATAAATTTTCACAAAAATAGCTTAGAAATGATGTTGTGAGGCCTCTTATTTATAGATTTATAGATTTGATTAGAATCAACCTCAATCATCCATATCAAGATTGAGATGTGTGGTTGAGGATTAATTCAATTTTTGGAATTAAGTTTGTAATTATCCTCATCATGACATTGGAAAAAAGGGAAATTAAGAGGCATGAAGGGCATCATGGAGGGCATTGATGAGGCATGGAGAGCATGAATCTTGATATTTGTGACATTTATGGCCTAGGGATGTCTTCTCAAAAAATGAGGTCACTTGATGATGTAGATATTCCATATTCATTTCCAAAAATAAGTATTCAACAAGTTTCCATAGAATTTTTTATTATGCCTTGATTTAGGTTAATTAGCTTTTAAGCATGATTAAGCACTTTGTGCATAAATTACTCAAATTGATTAGAATGCCTTGTTATTGGTCCTAAATCTGACTGGATTGGAATTGGAAGTCCACGTCAGATGCATTGGATGTGTATTCACATTTAGAATGTTACCAATAACAAATAAAAAAAGGAACATGTCTTATGAAAAATATTTGATAGGGAAGAGCAATCTCGAGTATGCAGGTGCAAATTTGACATTTTGACTTGAAATGATTTGATCAAAGTTAGATGGCCCATAAATTGTATTACCCTAGTTAGGGGTACCTTGGCCAAAATTGGCACTTGAATATGTTAGTTTCACATCATTTAGCATTTTTTAGTGTCTTAAATCCAAATTATGCATTTTGGGTGGAAATTGCCAAAAGCTTGCTTGGAGGTTATCGATGGCCAGTTTTAGGTGTCTATAATTTGCCCCTATTTGGGAAGATGTTGTAAACCATAAGTAAAGCAATGTATTCTCAAATAATGAGAGATGGTCTATATGCTAAGAAGAAGATGATGACTAAATAACAAAGCTCCAAATGATTTTGGGAAGCCTACGATGATGCCCCCTCGAGGGATTGGCTATCATATTTTGTTGATGGGTGGTCTCTTGAAAATAAAAAAGAAGAAAGGTGGAATTAATCCATGGTTGAGATTAATCCAAATAAGAAAATACTTGCATGCATTGATTTAAAAAGGATGCTAATTTTCTCAAAGGTGGTTATAATTAGGAATGAAAGTCAAAATAATGATTTACCCATAAGCGGTTATAATTATTAGGAGGACCTAGATTAGCTAAAGATGATTATACCCCAATTATTATTGATTAACAAGCATAATTCAAGGATATAACTTGGAATATAGATTAAATATGAGTAGGTGCAAAGTGATGAAAGAGATGAATAAGATTGATCAGTGTGAATGACTCAGTTGTACCTACCAATGAGGAGATGCTTATCCTAATTAACAATGACATAACTAGAATGGCCAATGGGTTAATTTGATCAAGGGTAGGATGGTAAGATCTACCAAGATGCGAAGGAGAAAATTTTGTGGCTCTATTGATTATAGACCTTCTTTAATCTAAAATTTGTTGTAACATGTGATGGTAAGCTTCATGATAGAACACCATAAAGACTATCCCAAAATATACATAAGGACTAACTCCTAATATCTAATAAACACTTGAAAAAAATGCACCAATGATAAAAACCATGATGACATTGTTGATGTATGAATATGAATGGACTCAAGAATAACATGCTCAAGAAATCACCCAATGAATGTGTTGTTCCCCAAAAATATCAGCTATTTTTGGGACAACATTTGAATTATTTTGGTCCTACAGACCAAAATTATCTCTTCCCTTTCCAAAATTTGTCTTCGGCATTCAAATTCCTCATTTTTCAAGCTTTTTAGAAATCTACAGACTCTACAGGCTTAAATCTATGGACTTTAAAAATAGGCTCATTTCTACAAGTTCAACGGGCTTCACGACTTCTACAGGTGGGTTCAATCAAAAGAATTAGTTTCTAACAATTGGTTATTTTAAAAATTGGTTCATCACCTTGGTTCAAATAGAAATTTCCATTGGAAAGCATCAGTAGGAGGTTCAACATTTGGTTCATCCTTTGGTTTAACATCAAATGGTTCAAAGGTGGGTTCAATCAAGCAGTTCAACACTTTATTTCAACATTTGGTTCATCCGCTTTGTTTCAACTTTTGGTTTATTCTTTGGTTTAATCAAATGGTTCGATAGTCAGTTCAAAGCTTTGTTTGAACCATTGAACCAAAACTTGGTTCAAAGGTTGGTTCAACAAAAAGGTTCAACCTCACATGGTTTAAAGGCAAGTTCAATGTTCGGTTCAATGCTTGGTTCATCGGCTTGGTTCATTCAAATTGAACCATCAGCTTGAACCATTTTTGGTTCAACTGATTGGTTCAATGTCTTAGTTCAATGGAATGGTTCATTGTCAAAGTTCAAAGGGGAAGTTCAATGCAAAAGGAAGCTTCCTAAAGGACAAGTGCCCTTGCGGGGGACACTTAATCGATAAAAGCACCCTTCGAAAGGGTTGTTTTCAAAGAAGCTAAAAGGTAATTCTTTCAAATTTGTTTAAGAAATTTAAAATTGGTTCCCTAGACTTTTGTCTGTGAGAATTTTCCTTGGGGAAAATGTCTGTGGGAGGTGTAAGAAAAGCCTAGGGGAATATCAGAAGGGTCACCCGAAGAAGCCCAAAAGGCCATTTAAAGACTGCCCGAAGGATAGACATCCTTGCGGGAGGCTATTTCAAATCAAATGGGTCATTTCTCAAGGCCTGAAAGGGCAAGTCCAATCTAGAAAAATACCAAGTAGAAAGCCGAAAGAAGACTAAGGAATGATGCACTTGAAAATGTCAAATTCAACACAGTGAACTAGCTGTTGATCCTTTGAACATATAGACCAGAATACATTCACAGATTTCAAGGCCAAGACTAGCAAAAAGTGGAGAAGGAACATAATAGAAAACTAAATCTAGGACCCTATTTAATTAATTGAAAAAGGAGGAATGATGAAGATAAGATCAGATCACCAGGTGGACATTGAAAGTTGCAAACTTTCAATAAGCATGACTTGTTTCCCTGCATTAATAAAATCAAATGGGTAAAATGCCCCTAAGTTCCAGCATGTCTTCTTAATAGATTCCAATGCAAAATGATGTATTACTATTCTCGAGTCCTTCTTGAAGAGGCTATATAAGGGACTCTCTTCTCTTGTAATAGAGATCTCTTTTTTGACATTTAGAATGAAACTCTGCCCAAATTATAAGGCATTACTAAGACTTTGAGCTCAGATTGTTGATCATATTTTGTTACTGGAATAAGAAAGCAAGTGGTTTTTCAGACTTTGTGCTGTAATATCTTTGTTATTGAGGAAATTGTTTTTATGTCTTTTTCTTCAATATATCTTTTGTTCCTTTAATTCAACAAGTAGAATTAGTGATAGTAGTCAAGAAGGTGTCCTAAAGAGTCAACTATGGAGAGAATTTGTGCACCCATAATTGCCTTTAGTGTGTTTTCTTTTCATTTCTATGTAAAGGACCTTGAGGCAAATTTGTGCCCTCATTGTCCTTTGTATCTTACTCTTGAGCAATCTAGGTGAAGACTTTGTGATACATCTCAATTTGCTGGTTATTACATCTTTTGCTACATTTTATTGTTACTACTAGGAGTATTTTTTTGGTTTGCTAAATAGTACTTCTGAAAGAAGAGGAGTACTATCTATCATTTCCCCTGAGTTTTTCCTCTGATTTGCATGCATCATCTCTGAAGAAAGAGAGATGGATGGTTTGTCCTACCCATGAGTATTATTTTCTATATATATATAACATACCTACATGGAACCTCCCCTTGATGAGAGGAGAGATCAGTGTCTTTCTGATGTGGTAAAACTACACATTTCGATGACTAATCTTCCTACTTTGGCTGATCAGACCTATTTTGTTTATCAGTATGCTGATCGACAAAATATTCAACCAACAGTTTTTGGTGACTCCACTGGGGATATACATAATATTATGCAATTTAGAACCTCAAGTTTTAGATTGAAACATCACCTATATAACCCATTATCATTATAACCTTATCCATTATAGACTTTGGCGACTCCATTTCATGTCTTACCCATTATCCATGTATAGCCTTACCATTTTCATCCATCTCCATTATATTATCTAGTCTGCAAAACCAGAGCTACTAGGAAAGAAAGCGTAGTTTGAAGCCTCAAGATTTAAGCTAAAGTAGGGTCAATTTCTTTTCCATTTTTGTCCTATAATCTGGAAACTCCACTTAGATGTGTTATCCCTATTGTTCATAATCTGATAATGGCAGTTCGAGGCCCATGGGGTAACTCTTTTGGTCCACTTAATCTAACTCCACCCCTGCATGAGCTACCACTTAGTTCAAGGAAGAATTTCCCCAAATTTTTTGGTGATGGAAGAGTCCACCCTGACGAACACATTGCATCCTTCACCATAACATGTGGTGTGATAGGGGTGGAATTTGAATACGTGTTAGTTAGGATTTTTATGGAGACCCTAAAAGGTGTTTCTGTAGATTAGTTCTATCATTTGCAAGCTAGATCAATGACTGATTGGGATACACTCAAAGCTATGTTTAAAGCCAAGTTCAAGCCTACAGAAGATGTGCATGCCTTGCTAGCCCAACTCACTCAAATGAAGAAAGAGCCCCATGAACCTATGAGGGACTTCATTGCCAGATTCAACAAGTTGAGGCATAGGATTCTCATGGTCACCCAGTCGACACCTCAGAATCTCATGTGTTTCTTCATCAACTCACAGCTGCCTGAAGTGAGTTTTCTGTTGAGACGGGCTAGACACATAGACCTTGAGGCTGCTCAAGACTTGGCTAATGAGCTAGAAGATGACCTTATCTTGGTAGGAAATATAAGGAGAGATCCTAATAGAAATAGAGCTTCATCATCTTCTGAATATTTATCTATAAGCACCACTGATCCAATGGTGCAAAAACTGGCAAATGAATTGCTAGCCTTGAAAAGGAAAATGGCACAAAGTATGTTTTCTGCTCCTCTATATAAAGATATACCAAGGAGGACATTCCCTAATCAGCCATATCAAGGCAACGCTGCCAAAAGTTAAGGGCAACCAAATCATCTTCTTCATCCACAGAGGAATCCTGCCCTTGAAGCACCTCTAACAAACTCGGTAGTTGGATATCTGGAAACACAGGATGTTTCCTATTTCCAACCTGAGTTAGAGCAAGAAAATGGCATTGATCTCTTCAGGGAAGATCTAGAAGAATCAACTAGTGACTCCCACATTGGTTTCTTGAATTACCAGGATGAACCCAAAAGTGAAGGTGAAGCAGTCAAAGGATCATACGCAGTATTCACCCAGTCCTAGAATCAGTCAGCCTAACAGGCCAACAAAGAGAAGATAGAGGAGCGACCTGTTAATATCTACACATAGCTCTGATACCAACTGTTAGGATCCCCTACTCTACTTTGAGAGTACAATTGATTACCTTTGTATAAGCAACTAAACATGGAATTAAACCAGAAGTAATAGTAACTAGAAATCAAAAACAACAAAGAATATGAGATATAAGAAATAATACAATCTGTATTAAAACTCTTCTAAAAGGAAATACAATGAAGAAATCTCACTCTTCCCACACCTCTTAGGCGTACATTATTTCTCCCTCAAGATTTCTCTCTCTCAATCAATTACAACCAACTCAAACACACAGAGTTGTTCCCTCCAGTGATAATCAAGCCAATGGTTGTTGTTGCCTACTCCAAGTACCTTGTGAGTCCACATACCTTCTTGATCTTGCACCCTACAGATCTTCAAGATATTGCTCCTTGAAGATATAACTGATCTTGCTCCTTATTGTGTTGTAGATCTTATTGATCTTGCTACCCCGTAGATCTAACTGACCTTGCACACACACACACACACACACACCTGCAGATCTACTTGATCTTGCACACCCTACAGATCAACTGACCTTGCTTACCTGTAGATCTTCCTGATCTTGCACTCTTGCAGACCTTCTAGATCTTACACTTGAGGATCTAATCCTTCTTAGTCCTTAGTCCTTATTACAATATAGCCCCATGGGTCTCTTAAATAGATCCCAAACCAAACAATAATTAGAAACGTAGACTCAAGACTAAAATTAGTCTTTACATGCAAACTGACTATTCATCTAAATTTAGAATAGTTTTGGAAACACACAGGTGACGGATGTTGGTTCCTATCTATCTAGAGATGACAGACATCAGTCGATGCATAACTGATGTCGATAGATTCTGATTGACCCCTGATCGATGTTGGTAGGTTTTGACTGACGTTGGTTACTTTGTAACCCAGCAACCTCCACCATTTGCATAACAATGAAGCTTTTAGCTCCATAACTCAACAATCTCCCACTTGGAGATAAATAGGTGCACCTATACCTATACATCCTCTAATTTGTTTTTGGCTTATATCTCCATCTTCAAGTACAATATTAAAGATCGACCACCAATAGTGAACACATATCCTGTGGTGCTTCTCCTACCATCCAAGTCACCTGCCATATCCGAATCTACATACCCATGTAGAGAAATGTTTGACCCTGCATAGCATAAATACTTGTTGCTGGTCCCTCTTAGATATCTGAGAATCCATTGAACTAATTTCTAGTGCTCCTTTCTTGGATTAGCCATAAACTTGCTGATAACTCCCACTGCTTGGGTAATATCAGGTCTAGTACATACCATGTACTCAACCTCATCATGTGATTTAGGACATTGTTCATAGCTCAACTTGAACTGTCCAACCATAGGTGTGTTTACCGGTTTTGCATCCTACATATCAAACCTCTCCACTACCTTATTCACATAATTTTCTTGAGACAAAATCAACCTGTGATTTTCCCTATCTCTAGAAATACTCATGCCAAGGATTTTCTTTACTGCTCCTAAATCCTTCCTAGAAAATGTCTGAGCTACTTTTACCTTTAGCTCAGTAATTCCCTACATGTGTGACCCTGAAACAAGCATATACACTACATAAAGTAACAGGATAATGTAGCTATCATTATCCAACCTGGTAAAATAAACACAATGGTCACATTGACATTGACTAAAGCCATGCTCTATCATAAACCTGTCAAACCTCAAATACCACTATTCTATAGCCTGCTCAAGACAATATAACCTAACCTTCTATCTCACCTGTCCATTCTCTCCTTTCTTTAACCTGTGAATCCATTCATCTTTTAGTGCTTTCTTTCCAGCTGAAAACTCTACCAAATCCCATGTTTGGTTCTTTTCCAAGGAATCAATTTCCTCATTCATGCCATGCTCCCACTATATCCTGGATTCTACCTGCATTGCCTCTTCAAAACTTCTTGGTTTTCCACCATCAGTGAGCAACAAGTAGTATAAAGAAGGAGAATAATGAATTTGAGGCTTACTTACCCTTTCAGACCTCCTCATGGGCATTTGAGACTCATTAATAGCTTGATGTCCACCCAAATTTAATTCTAATAGTGACCGACCCTGGTCATCTCTCAGTCTACACCCAACCGATGTTGGTTCCATGTGACGGACCTGACTAACATCAATTCTTACCTGACTGACATCAATCTCCACCTACCCAACATCACCGACTTTGGTCTCCACTAGACCGATGTCAGTTCCTACCTGATCGACGTCGGTTCTCACCTGACCAACGTTGGTAACTGTGTTTTCTTGTGAGTGATGATTTTTACTCGTGAGCTCATTTTGGATCATAACCTTGTCCAAATCAACATTACCCTACTCAGAAATATTTAGCCTCTTGAGCTGATCTCTATCCATCATCTTCTCCTTGAAAACCAAGGCTTTCTAGTTCTTAAATATGTCAAAAATATCAGATTTTCTCTTTATGCAATAAATCCAATCCTTTCTTGTAGCATCATCAATGAAAGAAACATAATACTATGATCCTCCAATAGAAGCTCCCTGAGTTGGTCTCCACACATTTGTGTGAACAAGCTCCAACATGTGCTTCTTCTTTGTTGACCCAGTTGTGAGAAACCTCACTTTCTCTTGTTTCCCAAAAATACAGTGCTCACAGAAATCTCAGTCTATCAAATATGAAAGCATACCTTTTGATTTAAGAACATCCATTCCCTTCTCACTCATGTGACCAAGCCTATAGTGCCACATCTTTGCCTCTACATCTAAAGTAGATAAAATAGAAGGAGAATCAGTAATACAAGTAGATAGATAAAGTGTACCTACTTTCTTACCTCTTGCTAATACAAGTGCACCCTTGAAAACTTTCCAAGATTCCATTGTGAGAGTTACTGTGAAACCCTCATCACCCAACTTCCCTACAGAAATCAAATTCCTCTTTAGGATGGGTACATGCATGACATCCTTCAACACCCATGTGTTGCCAGTCTACAACTTCAGCTGCACTTTTCCTTTGACAATGAATTTCTCCATTCTTAGCTTACTTTCTTCTGTCATTACTTTACTCCCACTCAATCAAAAACCCCTGAGAGTGACCTGTAATCAACAAACACTTAACATGATCTGATACCACTATTTAGGATCCCCTACTCTACTCTAAGAGTATAATTGATTACCTTTGTATAAGCAACTAAACATGGAATTAAACTAGAAGTAATAAGTAACTAGAAATCAGAAACAACAAAGAATATGAGATACAAGAAATAATACAATCTGTATTAACACTCTTCCAGAAGGAAATACAATGAAGAAATCTCACTCTTCCCACACCTCTTAGGCATAAACTAATTTTCCCTCAAGAGTTCTCTCTCTCAATCAATTACAACCAACTCAAACACATAGAGTTGTTCCCTCCAGTGACAATCAACCCAATGGTTGTTGTTGCCTACTCCAAGTACCTTATGAGTCCATAGACCTTCTTGATCTTGCACCTTGCAGATCTTCTAGATCTTGCACCTTGCAGATCTAACTAATCTTGCTCCTTGTTGTGTTACAGATCTTCTTGATCTTGTTACCCCATAGATCTAACTGACCTTGCACACACACACACCCACAGATCTACTTGATCTTGCACACCCTGCAGATCAACTAACCTTGCTTACCTATAGATCTTCCTGATCTTGCACTCTTGCAGACCTTCTAAATCTTACACTTGAGGATCTAATCCTTCTTAGTCCTTAGTCCTTATTAAAATACAGCCCCATGGGTCTCTTAAATAGATCCCAAACCAAACAATAACTAGAAATGCAAACTCAAGACTAAAATTAGTCTTTACATGCAAACTGATTGTTCGTCTAAATTTAGAACAGTTCTAGAAACACACAGGTGACTGATGTCAGTTCTTGTCTATTTGGAGATGACCGACATCAGTCGATGCATAACTGATGTTGGCATATTCCAGTTGACCCCTGACCGATGTCGATAGGTTCTGACTGATGTTGGTTACTGTGTAACCCAACAACCTCCACCATTTGCATAATAATGAAGCTTTTAGCTCCATAACTCAACAATCTCCCACTTGGAGATAAATAGCTGCACCTATACCTGTACATCCTCTAATTTATTTTTGGCTTGTATCTCCATCTTCAAGTACAATATTAAAGATCGACCACCAACAATGAACACATATCTTGTGGTGCTTCTCCTGCCATCCAAGTCACCTGCCATATCTGAATCTACATACCCACGTAGAGAAGTGTTTAACCCTGCTTAGCATAAATACCTGCTGCTGGTCCCTCTTAGATATTTGAGAATCCATTGAACTGCTTTCCAGTGCTCCTTTCCTAGATTAGCCATAAACTTGCTGACAACTCCCACTGCTTGGGTAATATCAGGTCTAGTACATACCATGTACTCAACCTCATCATGTGATTTAGGACACTGTTCATAACTCAACTTGAACTGTCCAACCATAGGTGTGTTTACCATTTTTGCATCCTACATATCAAACCTCTCCACTACCTTATTCACATAATCCTCTTGAGACAAAATCAACCTGTGATTTTTCTTGTCTCTAAAAATACTCATGCCAAGGATTTTCTTTACTGCTCCTAAATCCTTCCTGGCAAATGTCTGAGCTACTTTTACCTTTAGCTCAGCAATTCCCTGCATGTGTGACCCTGAAACAAGCATATACACTACATAAAGTAATAGGATAATGTAGCTATCATTATCCAACCTAGTAAAATAAACACAATGGTCACATTGACATTGACTAAAGCCATGCTCTGTCATAAACCTATCAAACCTCAAATACCATTGTCCTACAGCTTGCTCAAGACCATATAACCTAACCTTATATCTCACCTGTCCATTCTCTCCTTTCTTTAACCTGTGAATCCATTCATCTTTTAGTGCTTTCTTTCCAGCTGGAAACTCTACCAAATCCCATGTTTGGTTCTTTTCCAAGGAATCAATTTCCTCATTCATGCTATGCTCCCACTGTTTCCTAGATTCTACCTGCATTACCTCTTCAAAACTTCTTGGTTTTCCACCATTAGTGAGCAACAAGTAGTATAAAGAAGGGGAATAATGAATTTGAGGCTTACTTACCCTTTTAGACCTCCTCATGGGCATTTGAGACTCATTAATAGCTTGCTATCCACCCAAATTTCATTCTAATAGTGACCGACCCTGGTCATCTCTCAGTCTACACCCAACGAATGTTGGTTGCATGTGACCAACCTAATCGACGTCAGTTCTTACCTGACTGACATCAGTTTCCACCTACCCAACATCACCGACTTTGGTCTCCACTAGACCGATGTCAGTTCCTACCTGATAGACGTCAATTCTCACCTAACCAACGTCGGTAATTGTGTTTTCCTGTGAGTGATGATTTTTACTCGTGAGCTCATTTTGGATCATAACCTTGTCCAAATCAACATTGCCCTGCTCAAAAATATTCAGCCTCTTGAGCTGATCTCTATCCATTATCTTCTCATTGAAAACCAAGGCTTTCTAGTTCTTAAATATGTCAAAAACATCAGATTTCCTCTTTATGCAATAAACCCAATCCTTTCTTGTAGCATCATCAATGAAAGAAACATAATACTGTGATCCTCCAATAAAAGCTCCCTGAGTTGGTCTCCACACATTTGTGTGAACAAGCTCTAACCTGTGCTTCTTCTTTGTTGACCCAGTTGTGAGAAACCTCACTTTCTCCTGTTTCCCAAAAATATAGTGCTCATAAAAATCTCGGTCTATCAAATATGAAAGCATACCTTTTGACTTAAGAACATCCATTCCCTTCTCACTCATGTGACCAATCCTAAAGTGCCACATCTTTGCCTCTACATCTAAAGTAGATAAAATAGAAGGAGAATCAGTAATACAAGTAGATAGATAAAGTGTACCTACTTTCTTACCTCTTGCTAATACAAGTGCACCTTTGGAAACTTTCCAAGATTTCACTGTGAGAGTTACTGTGCAACCCTCATCACCTAACTTCCCTACAGAAATCAAATTTCTCTTCAGGATGGGTACATGCATGACATCCTTCAACACCCATGTGTTGCCAGTCTACAACTTCAGCTGCACTTTTCCTTTGCCAATGAATTTCTCCATTCTTAGCTTACTTTCTTCTGCCATTGCTTTATTCTCACTCAATTAGAAACCCCTAAGAGTGATATGTAATCAACAAACACTTAACATGCTTTGATACCAATTTTTAGGATCCCCTACTCTACTCTGAGAGTATAATTGATTACATTTGTATAAGCAACTAAACATGGAATTAAACTAGAAGTAATAAGTAACTAGAAATTAGAAACAACAAAGAATATGAGATACAAGAAATAATACAATCTGTATTAACACTCTTCCAGAAGAAAATACAATGAATAAATCTCACTCTTCTCACACCTCTTAGACATACAGTAATTCTCCCTCAAGAGTTCTCTCTCTCAATCAATTACAACCAACTCAAACACACAGAGTTGTTCCCTCTAGTGACAATCAACCCAATGGTTGTTGTTGCCTACTCCAAGTACCTTGTGAGTCCATAGACCTTCTTGATCTTGCACCTTGTAGATCTTCTAGATCTTGCACCTTGTAGATCTAACTAATCTTGCTCCTTGTTGTGTTACAGATCTTCTTGATCTTGCTACCCCACAGATCTAACTGACCTTGCACACACACACCCACAGATCTACTTGATCTTGCACACCCTACATATCAACTGACCTTGCTTACCTATAGATCTTCCTGATCTTGCACTCTTACAAAACTTCTAGATCTTACACTTGAGGATCTAATCCTTCTTAGTCCTTAGTCCTTATTAAAATACAGCCCCATGGGTCTCTTAAATAGATCCCAAACCAAACAATAATTAGAAATTCAAACTCAAGACTAAAATTAGTCTTTACACGCAAACTGATTGTTCATCTAAATTTAGAACAGTTCTAGAAACACATAGGTGATTGATGTCAGTTCCTGTCTATTTGGAGATGACCGACATCGATCGATGCATAACCGATGTTGGCATATTTTGGTTGACCCCTGACCGATGTCGGTAGGTTTTGATCGACGTCAGTTACTGTGTAACCCAGAAACCTCCACCATTTGCATATCAGTGAAGCTTTTAGCTCCACAACTCAACACGACCCCAACCAACAATTTCAATTGCTGAGTAGAGAACCCCTCTTCCTTTTCAATCAAAGGACCCAATGATTACCAAAGAAGTACATCAAACATCTCTGTACCTTCTACTTTAGCTTCATAAACCAGTCCTTCCCCTCTCAAAAATCAAAAGGATGAACTCCCATCCTCTCTTCCAAATCCATTTCAGTCATTTGAAATGATTGATCATGTCAAGGAATCCAAAATTCAAATGACTGAGTTTAAATCCTTGCAAGTCAATCCTGAGCAATTGGACATTGATGGAGAACCAGATGTGGACCTATTTAAGACAAAATACGTGGTCACCCAAACATCAGCCCCTGTAGCACAAATTTTGTCTGAGTCTTCAAGCAGGGGTAATTATTTCTTTACCACAGAGGATGTTCATGTTTCTGTAGATGAAAGTCTTGTAGCTGATAATCTAGGAATTGATCCAAACAAGACTTTTGGAGAATTGGTAGGATGTAGTATAAACAAGGAAGGATCTTCCATCTCTAATGAAGAGAAATCTGATAGGAGATCAGCTTCTAATGATGACAACAATTCTTCCACCAATGATGAATTTGGAACTGTGTTGATATCTGCTCAAGGAGATATTCTTCTTTCATGCAATTTGCAAGTCAACAACACCAAAAACATAGTTGGATGTGAATCTTTGTTACTTAAATTGAAGATTACTCAAGATGAAGAAGTCAACCTCCTTCACATCAAAGGAGATTTTAATCTTATAGTTTTTCAGGAGTTTCATATGGACAATCCAATCATATGCTAGACTGAACCAAAAGAACAACCAATTATGGTTATGGACCATGCTATTACAAATCAAAATCAGGCAAAGGAACCCTTTGTAGAGAGAGCAAGGAGTTATGGTTTTTAGTTTGGAGACCATGTCCTACCACAGAGAACAAAAAGGAAAGACCAAGAGGAAGACACAAAAAATTGGTTTCCTTGTGGAGAGTTCCATTCACCCGTCACCAATTCTGGGGACAAAATGGTTTCCTGCTGGTTTATCAGGATGGGATGCTATTATCATTGTCTCACAATGGGCAGCATTTGAAACACTTTAACTCTTGAAGTATCAGATAATTACACATGTATACATGTATATTTGTACAGCTTTTAATTCTATTTTGTTTTGTTTGTTTCCATTTTTGAAGCCTTTCATTTCTGGGTAGCATGACTCTGTAACCCAATGGTACACGTGAATACATTGGAGATTCTGGATTCTACTCCTTTCAATTCTTTTTGTAATTGATAGAAGTTCCCCAACTAGAGCTAGCTGTTGTTCACCAAAAATATCAGCTATTTTTGGGACAACATTTGAATTATTTTGGTCCTATAGACCAAAAATATCTCTTCTCTTTCCAAAATTTGTCTTGGGCATTCAAATTCCTCATATTTCAAGATTTTTAGATATCTACAGACTCTGCAAGCTTAAATATATGGACTCTGCAAACAGGTTCATTTCTGCAAGTTCAACGGGCTTCACGACTTCTACAGGTGGGTTCAATTAAAAGAATCGATTTCTAACAATTGGTTATTTTTGGAATTGGTTCATCACCTTGGTTCAAATAGAAATTTCCATCGGCAAGCATCAACAATAGGTTCAACATTTGGTTCATCCTTTGGTTCAACGTCAAATGGTTCAAAGGCGGGTTCAATCAAGTGGTTCAACACTTTGTTTCAACATTTGGTTCATCCAATTTATTTCAAATTTTGGTTTATTCTTTGGTTCAATCAATTGGTTTGTCATTTGGTTCAAAGCTTTGTTTGAACCATTGAACCAAAACTTGGTTCAACGGTTGGTTCAATGTCTTAGTTCAACGAAAAGGTTCAATGTCACATGGTTCAAAGGCAAGTTCAATGTTTGGTTCAATGCTTAGTTCATTGGCTCATTTCATTCAAATTAAACCATCGGCTTGAACCATTTTTGGTTCAACTAATTGGTTCAATGTCTTGGTTCAACGGAATGGTTCATCGCCAAAGTTCAAAGGGGCGGTTCAATGCAAAAGGAAGCTTCTCGAAGGACAAGTGCCCTTGCGGAGGACACTTAATCGATAAAATCACCCTTCGAAAGGGTCATTTTCAAGGAAGCCAAAAGGTAATTCTTTTGGATTTGTTTAAGGCATTTAAAATTGGTTCCCTAGACTTTTGTCTATGGGAATTTGCCCTGGGGAAAATGTCTGTGGGAGGAAGCATAAGAAAAGCCCGAGGGAATATCTGAAGGGTCACCTGAAGAAGCCTAAAAGGCCATTTAAAGACTACTCGAAGGATAGATATCCTTGTGGGAGGTTATTTTGACTCAAATGGGTCATTTCTCAAGGCCTGAAAGGGCAAGTCTAATCTGGAAAAATACCAAGTAGAAAGCCGAAAGAAGACTAAGGAATGACATGCCCAAAAATGTCAAATTCAACATAGTGAACTAACCATTGATCCTTTGAACATACAGACCAGAATACATTCATAGATTTCAAGGCCAAGACCATTAGAAAGTGGAGAAGGAACAGAACAACAAACTAAATCTAGGACCTGATTCAATTAATCAAAAAAAGAGGAATGATGAAGATAAGATTAGATCACCAGGTGGACATTGAAAGTTGCAAACTTCAATAAGCACGACTTGTTTCCCTGCATTGATAAAATCAAATGGGTAAAATGCCCCTAAGTTCTAGCATGTCTTCTTAATATATTCCAATGCAAAATGATGTATTATTGTTCCCGAGTCCTTCTTGAAGAGGCTATATAAGCGACTCTCTTCTATTGTAATAGAGATCTCTTTTTTGACATTTGAAATGAAACTCTGCCCAAATTGTAAGGCATTATTGAGACTTTGAGCTTAGATTGTTGATCATATTTTGTTACTAGAATAAGAAAGCAAGTGGTTTTTTAGACTTTGTGCTGTAATATCTTTGTTATTGAGGAAATTGTTCTTATGTCTTTTTCTTCAATATATCTTTTATTCCTTTAATTCAACAAGCATAATTAGTGACAATAGTTAAGAAGGTGTCCTAAAGAGTCAACTATGGAGAGACTTTGTGCCCCCATAATTGCCTTTAGTGTGTTTTATTTTCATTTCTATGTAAAGGACCTTGAGGTGACTTTGTGCCCTCATTGTCCTTCGTATCTTACTCTTGAGCAATCCAGGTGAAGACTTTGTGCTGCATCTCGATTTGCTGGTTATTACATCCTTTGCTACATTTTGTTGTTACTACTAGGAGTATTCTTATGGTTTGTTGAATAGTACTTCTGAAAGAAGAGGAGTACTGTCTGTCATTTCCCCTGAGTTTTTCCTCTAATCTGCGCACATCATCTCTAAAGAAAGAGAGATGGATGGTTTTTCCTACCCATGAGTATTAGTTTCTATATATATATATATATATATCATACCTACAGGGAACCTCCCCTTGATGAGAGGAGAGATCAATGTCTTTTTGATGTGGTAAAACTACACATTTGGATGACTAATCTTCTTACTTTGGCTGATCAGATGTATTTTGTTTATCAGTATGTTGATCGATAAATATTCAACCAACAAAATGCATATAGACTGAGTCAAGGCAACAATGTTGAAAGAAAACAAGTAAACAAGCAAACAAACAAACAAACAACTTGAAATAAACAAATAAACATAAATCTTAAAAATGAGAGTAAAAGAAAACATCCTAATAATGATAATGCCCTAATAAGGTGGATTAAGAATAACTGAATAGGATTAGATATGACAAATTTTTTTGGATTTTTTAAAATGTTATGAATGTTTTTGTCATTTTGAGGTATCTTAACTAGTTAGAGAATGGCAAGATATCTACTCACAAAATGGTGAGAGTGCTTGGTTTAGGTTGTTCACAAAATGGTGAGATCATATGGAAAGGGGGACTGAGGTGACCTCAACATGAATTGAGCATGATCCACATAGTCCTAAAATGACCTCAAGCCATAGTAATTCCATCCACACAAAAGGTGAAGAAAAACCAACTAGGTCTTAACAAGTTCTCAAATCTAGAAAATAGCCAGTCAAATAAAAATAACAATGGTAAGGTGATGCGACAATGCATGGTAAACAAGTGTTACCCCTAGTTTGCCCATAGGTGGTTATAACTAGGATACAATAGCATAGGTTAATGATACTAATTTACCCATAGATAGTTATAATTAGTAGCAAGACTAGTGAGACATTGATTTACCCATAGGTGGTTATAATCAAGCTCACATAAACAAACATCGATATAAGATGAAAGATATCTTGCTAGATCAATTGTCACACTACTTTCATAGACTTTAATTGTAAACATGAATTGGATTGATTGTTGAAACGTGATTGGAATCCCCCCACAAAATGTGTGAGAAGAACCAAATGAACCAAGATCAAAATAGGATTGTGTAGGATGATTACAAATAAGCTTTGGTCTAGATAAGAATGGAATGATAGGATGGCATGACATTACTAAAGATAATGATGGTTTTTTAATAGATTGGATAAAATGGTAAGAAGGTTTCCCCTAAGTGGTGGGGTAAATGGCAAGATCTATGATAATGGAAAATAGGCATATATAACCAATGGTAATGGCATGGCAATGAAATGGTATGGTACATGTTTTTGTCCTGGGTATGGTTTTTTATTTTGTTATTCTTGCTGAGATGGAGACGCGCATCCTAATCAATAAATGATATAAATAGAATACTCAATCATGTTAATTGCTATCCCACACCTCGTCTAAATAATTTCTCTATCAAAAATGGCCTATAGATTTGGTTTCTAAGAATGATTTTATGATCTTCATTGGTAGTTGATTCTGATTCCTTCAAGTGTTGAAACAAGGTATCTTTGTGGCCTCTTCAAAGGAAAGTGCAACCATGGATGGTAAATAAGGACAAATAATGGATGGTACATTTGATTATGAAATAGAATGGCAAATGATAATGGAATGTGGAATGGTAGGGAGACAAATGAAGATAAAGACATTCAGTCACATGTAATGTTGTTTATGCTGGATTTAACATAATTTTGGTTGTGGTGGGGTCGAAGACTTGTTCTCTCAATAGGACCACTATATTTTTGTGTTGTTTGATCTTAAGAGTCGCTACCATCTGATTAGACTATATATTGGAAGCTATTTTGATTTGATATTTGATTTTGTCTTCATCAAGTAGTGAAGAACTTTTGTGCTCAACCATTGGTGCCTCAATGAGGTTTTCACCAATGAAGTTATCTTGATTGTCTCATAGTACCTCTGAGAAGGTCTCACTAATGAACATTGGATTTTGAATTTGATTTTATTTTATCACTTCTAAAAAAGTCTCACTAGAAGATGATGACTTTTGACTTTGATTATCCCCTAGTGCCTTTAAAAATATTTCACTAGGAGAGTGTTCTTATACTACATGATTGTTGTCTTAGCCTCCTTGCTCTTCTTCAACTGCTATGTTTCCATGGATGCAATTCAATAAATTGTGACTCTATCGATCCTAATCAATACTCATGGGAGATAGAATGTCAATAATATGGATATTTTGGTTGATGGTATTAGCCTATGGAATGGTAATGGAATGGAGAGAGGCTACACAATCCTCATAGAAGATACTAGGAGACTTGTGTTGATGCTAAAGTACTCATCCTCAAAAACTATAGAAGGATCACAAATGTATTCAAATTGATTTATGTAGAATGCGCAACTAATGTTTTAATAGCCATAAACATATTCTTCATATAAATCTAATTCTAACTCAAGGGACTCTGAATCCAATGTCATAATTGATGTTGATTCAAATTCTAATTTTGATGCTAAATCTGATGTCAGTCCAAGAGTAAAACCTAACTCTAACTCTAATTCTTCATCTGATGGATACTCTATTATAATTATGTCTTGTTAAATATTTGGTATTGGATAAGTAACAACTTGTGATGGCATAATGGGCTCCATAAAAGCTAGTTTGTTAAAGTAAGACTCATCTAGGATGGGAAATAGGTCAATAGACAACTCCTTAGAGAATGACTAGTCAATAAGAAGATCTTGAAAAATAGGCACATGGTCAAGGTAATGATTATCCCAAAGGTGGTTATAATCATTAAGAAGTGACTCAAAAAAGACTGGCTCATCAGAGTGAGACTCCTTGACAACTGGTATAGGATCAATAGGTAATTTATCATAGGTTGACTTATCACAAATGGTTGATTTAACAAAAACATCTTGGATTGGTTGGTTCTCTTGGCCTTGGTTTCTAATGAGTTAGAAAATACCAATTTTTAACATAGCTTGGTCTTAAATGATTAGATCAGTTGAGGTTTGGATGGGATTGGTATGAGATGAGGAATGATTAGTAGTTGGATAATGGTAGGGCCTTGGGGAGAATGATTTCTCACATGAGCCAAAGGACAAAGTCCTAAGATGGTAATGATACGGCATTGTGGGAATTGATTTCCTACACAAGCTAAAGGACTAGGTCCTGGTATAGACATGGTTGGGCATTGTGGAGCTTGGTTGTTCACACAAGCCAAAAGATTAGGTCTAAGAATGGTAATGGTATTCCTTAGATAGTGCAGAGCTTGATGGCTTGTATAATCTAAAGGAGGGTTAGGGGTAGTCGATGATTAGATAGAAAAAGGATGTCATGAAACTTGATTGCTTACATAAGTAAAAGCATCCAAGTCTTCCTCATAAACCATATCATCCTAGTCATGAGTTGGCTCATAAGTTGGTTTTATGTACTAATTTCTAAAAAGAGGGTATGGATTCATATCCCAAACAACATTATCTATAGTTGGGTCTTCAAATTCCTCCTCACAAGCCTCTTCATACCAATCTAGTCTTGAGTTAGATCATGAGCTAGTTCATGACTTTGTTTCCATGAATTATTAATATGAGGCAGATAGAAATCTATCTCACAAACCATATTAGCATCATTAGGGTCTTGAAAAAAGCCATAAAAGTCATTTTGTGTGGCCATTCTATCATAAGTTAGATTTTAAGTGAATCTACCATAAGTGTAGTGAGACATGTCCATGTAAATGATGAAAGCTCCAAAACAAAAAGGCTTAGGGTTCTACAAACTCTAAAAAACTATGTCTAAAGGAAAAATGGTTCAAGCTTGGTCTAACTTGGTCGAAGGGGTGGAGTTGTATCTCCAATATGGTTTGAAAGTGGAGTTATATCTCCAAAGTGATTCGTGCTAAGACTTGGCATAAAATAGCCTAATGTCAAATGTCTAACATCAAATGTCACATGCATAAAAGGTCAAGCGTCTGAATAAAAACTGACATGTTAAAGGTCTAGGTCAAAATGTTCCAAACAAGGTCTAAACTAGGAAATGCAAAAGTTGAGTTGCTTGGTCTTTTGTCCATGTTGGGAGGATATAAACGGAAGCACACAATTTGATTACTAAACCAAGCAACTTAATATGCGGAAATTAACCAGATTCACCAAGTAACTAGAATTCAGAATAACACAGCATATGAGAGACAATACACAACTTGTATTAACACTTTATACAGAAAAGAATACAATAAAGAAGATGCCACTTCTTCTCCACCACCTTACAGAGGTTTCCCACACCTCAAGTGAACAGTAATTCTTCTCCCCAAAGCTCTCCCTCTCACAGGTCCCAACACCCAACTCAAATACAGAGTTGATGTTCACCTCCCGTGCTCCACGCACAACACAAGTGCTCCACGCACTCCACAAGCACTCCACGTGCTCCACAAGTACTCAAGGTACTTCAAGTAGATCTCCCATGAATCTGAAACAACTTGCAATTCAACAGACCATACTTATGGAAGGAACTCCCTTGCCTTCCTCTTGCTCTATCCGAGTACACACTTGTACTCCAAGTAGATCCTGCCTGATACTGCTCCCTGTTGTGTTGCTGTCTGTATGACCTTGCACACCTGCAAATCAAACAATGGTTCTGCTCCCCTGTGAACCTCGACCTTGCACACACATACACCTGTAGATCAACGATCTTACTTACCATGTAGATCTCCTATATAGGCCATGCAACTGTGACCAAGATCCTACACTCTTGAAGAACCCAGCTGGCTCTCCAATCCAGCACCAACACACCTGGTACTGTGGCACTAGGAGGAACGCACCATTGCTCTACCTCACACACAGAAGGAGCTTATAATTATGCTCTCTTACTCCCTAGCACACTTTTCCAATACAACCATGAGTCTATTATATAGATCTCATCCAAACAATGATTAGACATCTAATTACCATAATTAGATCTACAGCTCTCAGTCTATAATTAGCCCTGATCATGCAAACACTTGGTTCGTTAGCTAACTGCCCGTAAATAGCTCGCAGTCGAACCACACAGGCGACTGACGTCGGTCCCTGTCTGCCTGGAGGTGACCGACGTCAGCCGATATATGACCGACGTCGGTTTCTTCTCTATGCTCTCCCACCGACGTCGGCTGATCAGACCGACCCCAACTTCTTCTGCAACTCAGCAACCTTCAGCAACCTCCTCTCCTGTTTGCATCAGTGAAGCTTTTAGCTCCACAATCCTAACAGTCCACACGTGGAGTCAAAATCTAGGCTCAAACAAATAGGCATGTGCTAGGACTTTTATCCAAATGGCATCAAAATCTAGACTTGAAAAAAAGGTTGATGTGATTTGATTTAATCTAACACGTTTGGAAACAACTTTGACATAAACCCAACAGACAAAATCAAACATAGACATGATTAGTTGGCATAAGGCATAAGACAAAAGGCTCATTGAAAAAGGTTATGTTCTAAATAAAGGCACAAACAATGATGATGATAGGCATTAAACAAACAAACCATCAATAGTTTTCAAATTTGGGTAATTTATTAATTGAAGTTATGCAACCCAAAAGAGAAAGATCTGTGTATCAGCCCCATCAATTGAGGCCTAGAAAAATCAATCAATGTTTGGATCCAAAATTAACAAGGCTAATTGAAAACTTCAAAATGAAAACTAGGATTTTACTAAACAAGATTGGACAACATGATGACATAAGATAAAGGTCCAAATGGTATACACAAAATGGTTTGAAACAAATGGTTTTGATACAATGGTGAAACAAGTTTTGAAACAAATTGAGTAGCCTAACGGTGTAAGTATACTCAAATGATGTGGTCAATGTTATGTTTCAAAATACTTAAAAGGCTCAAATTTTTTTGACATGATTTGGGCAACATAACATTACCCTTCATAACTTAAATAAATTATTTTGACATGGCTTATGAATAAACAAATAAGTTTTTTTCTCAAAGCATACCAAGCAAAAATGACCAAAATACACTAAGTATAATCATCCAAATCCTAGCAAGGGTATGGAAAAATGGGGTTTACTTAAACTAGTAAGGTTTCGATCATTCTAGGGGAATCAATTTCACAATGACTTTCACAAGGTCTAGTTTTTTTTACAACCACTACATCCTACTATTTGTTCAATGTAGTGCGATGTCCAAATGTAGACACATCCCATGTGTAACTCCAAAGGAGCCAAATGAAGTCAATGCCAGGAGGTGAAACCTTAGGTCAAAGCTTCCATAAATAACTTGTGGGAGGTGATGAAGTCCCTCTCACAAGCCAAGTTTGTATAAAAATAAAGAAAGCATAAAATAGAAAGACTTTAGGGTCATTTTCAAGATCACCCAAACTTTGATGAGTTTTTAGAGAGTGCTTTAGATGACTTTCTTTCTAAGTCTTGGACTATGCTATTTACAATAGGAATGGAAATTTTGATTTTAAGGGTTCCCTATAAAGGACAAATGGAAGAACATACATGTAGCATTCCTCTATTTTCCAAACAATTTTTTTTATTTAAACAACTATTGCAAACAAAAATTGACAAGTGTGTTCAATTTTAAACCCAAATAAAATGTTTGGTGGTGTTCATTTGACCCCTTGGTCTTAGTTGTAAACTTTGAAAACATTCATAAAAAAAACTAAATTCTTTGTTAAACACCCAAAACAAGGTTTCCAAACAATTTTTAAGCATGCAAAAGTATTTAAACATGTTTTGAGAAAATATTCTACTTGGTCTCACAGTAAAATTATTAGCATGTCCTTTAGCTTTGAAGCCCTTTTGCGTTTGAAATAATATACTTTGAAAACATAGCTCTCAGGTCTATGTTTTTGGAAAAACATAGTGACCAACATCGGTTATTACCATCGATGTTGGTTACGGCCAATCGAGATCTAACCAATGTCAGTTCTACTGATCGATGTCGGTTAAGTTAGGTAACCGATGTTAGTATTTTTGCCAATGTCAATTATTGTGTAAAAATTGTGGCAACTAAAAATGGCAAAATAAAGTTAGAAAATCAAATTTCAAGAGTTTTAAGAGCTCAAATAAATATTTTAAAGTTGCAAAAGGATCTCCTTCATGTGTAGGATACGTCTAGTCCCATCGGGCATGCCATTATGTGATATAGGAATTTGACTCAAGAGAGGATGGTTAGTATGGTGTTAGTTCTAAAATGAAAACAATGAAATAAACACACTAATATCATAATATCTCTAGGCTTGGACACTATGGAGAGCTTAGTTAACAAAAGCAAATAACAAGCACAACTAAAAAGTAAGGGGTCAAATACAGGAGTTCCTTCACCTTCCTTGGATGCTCCAAATGCCTTTGTAATAGTGGCTTGCTCAGCTTGTGCTCATGAAGTCCTTGACAATGGCAGCTTGGCTACCTCCATCTCTCCTTGGCACCTTTGGCTTGTGGCTTGTGGCTTGGCTTGGCTTAGAATCAATTTGGCATTATAACTTTGCATTATCAAGTCCTTTAAAGATATTTGAGCATAATAAATTTGCACCAAAATAACTTAAAAATGATGTTGTGAGGCCTCCTATTTATATATTTTTGGATTTGATCAGAATCAAACTCAACTGTCTATCTCAAGATTGAGATGTGTGGTTGATTATTAATTCAATTTTTGGAATTAAGTTTGTAATTATCCTCATTATGACATTGGAAAAAGGGGCAATTAAGAGGCATGAAGGGCATGAATCCTAATATTTGTGGCATTTATGGCCTAGGGATGTCTTCCCAATAAATGAGGTCACTTGATGATGTATATATTCCATATTAATTTCCAAAAATAAGTATTCAACAAGTTTCCATAGAATTTTTTATTATGCCTTGATTTGGGTTAATTAGCTCTTAAGCATGAATAAATACTATGCATAAATTACTCAAAATGATCAAAATGCCTTGTTATTGGTCCTAAATTTGTTTGGATTAGAATTATAAGTCCACATCAGATGAATTAGATGCATATTCCCATTTAGGATGTTTCCAACAACAAATAACAAAGGCACATGTCTTATGCAAAATATTTGATAGGGAAGAGCAATCCAGAGTATGTAGGTGCAAATTTGACATTTTGACTCAAAATGATCTTATCAAAGTTAGTTGGTCCATAAATTGAATTACCCCATTTAGGGATACCCTAGCCAAAATCAGCACTTGAATATGTCAGTTTCACATCATTTAGCATGTTTTAGTGTTTTTAGGCCAAATTGTGCATTTTGGGTGGAACTTGGCCAAAAGCTTGGTTGGAGGTTATTGGTGGTTAGTTTTAGGTGTCTACATTTCTCATCCTCTTTTATTATTCCCTTACATCTAGCCAATTTTATGAAAATGGAGAATAGTTTCTCCTCTACACACCTTATGCCCAATTACACTGGTTAGAAGATCCATCTTCTTCCCTAAGTACAAATTGCCTCATTTTAATGTTCTATCAATGCCTCATACCTTCCTCTCTACAAACCCAATAGTATATCTAGATATATATCCTCATATATATTTAATATGTAACTATCAATGCTTCCTCACACATTTATAAGTGTTATTTTCTTCTCTCAACTAGCGTTTCCTCCCTCACAACTCACTCAGTAGACAAGACTTAAAACTACCTATTACTACAATATTATTGAAATTTTATGTAGGAGTTATGATTTCACTATGAAAAAATTGTTATATGCTCTTTATTGACAACTAACATAGCTTATATATTCAAAGTTTTGTCTACCTTATTCTCTCTTAGATTTGAAATAATTACAGTAAGGGCATATAATGAAGAATGACCTTAGAGAAAATAACCTCTCAACTCACTATGCACAATAATTATATAAGCCTATAACATATGCACAGACATACACACCATGGAAGCTTTAAGATTTTCCTACATTAATATTGATTGATTAAATACTTAATAATCATATCCTTTGGCTTGGTGCTTCTATCCTATAACAATGTATCTCCCAGCTCTCATAAAATCAAAGTTACTCAAATTTGGATCTCTCACTCTTGATGCCTCTTTTAATCTAGGTGGTTATCCTTATCTAATGAGGAATGATTTATCACCATTGATTGATTTACTCCATTTAATTCATCAACACACCTTTATATAAAATATCCAAATGGGGGATGCATTGCCTTGGGATCAAGTAAGCATCTTAAATAGTCACCACATGTCCTTAAAGGTTGGGTGCTCCCTAATCAATTTTGGATGATCAATACATGTCTAATGCATATATATTCAAGAATTTATTATTAATTAGTAAAAATACTCATATGATACTATTTTCACATGTTATAACCTCTATACATCAAGCATGATCCACTCATTGCACATTATCACCTTTATGCATTAATTTATTTGTGTGCTTGTTACAATTCTTGGGATCTCTTGCTCATGAATTTGAAAGCATTGGCTTCTACATAATACTCATAAATTTATCCACACATTATTAAATCCATACACCATAGTAAATGTGTTCACTTTCCATAGCCAAAATTATACAACCAACAGTTTTTGATGTAGGTACATCAACTTAGAAGGTTTATATTTATACATATTGGTCTTAAAGGAGGTCTTGAAGGTCATATTTTGATAAATAAGCCTTTTCATGCTTTAATTTATCTTTTAATATTTATGTTTAAGTATATAAGACCCTAATTTGTCATTTTAGAAAAGTGTTAGTCCTTAGTCCGTGTGAAATTGGTAATATAAGCTCCATTTTGGTTTTCCCACCAAAATGAACTTTTCAAATATTTGAATTAGTTATTGAGGGTTGGAGAGGTTTTTACATGTTGTAAAGTTGTATATCCTCTTTTAAAATGTTATTAGAGTCTAATGATGTGTAAATATGTCTTTTTATCCTGAACTCAATGTACACCTTATAATGAATGCACCCAATAAAGGTGGAAGACCAAGTTAATCATGATTGGGATAAGATATAGAATAGTGGAGAGAATATTATTTCATAAACCAAATATGGACATCAAATAAGTTATAAGAAATAAATAAATGAGAAAAATAATCATAAATAAACCTCAAGGAGGAGTGAGGAAATAATATGAGAGGAAGGAAGGAAGGAAAAGGAGTTCAATAACATAGGGGTCTACATGAAATAGAAGATAATTTGAAGAGTGCTTGTCATCACTTTGTGTGTGATAAATAAATTAAGATATTTCGATGAATATTTATGAAATTTTAGATACATTTTTTTTAATTTTTATGTAAGTGTATTTATTCATTTATTTGAATCAATATTTCTCTCTTTTGGGTGTTCACCTAAATTGTAGGCCTGCCAAGTATGAAACATAGGTATGTAATCAAGAAAGTTGATTTATCTTTGTAACTACAGACTTTGTTTAATATTGAAATTGGTTTTTATAATGGGGAGAATATATTTATGGATAAATAAAACCTTGAAATATTGATGAATACTTTATTAAAATTGTAATTGACAAAGTGTATGATCATTGCTTATTCACAGTATTGTAGAACATCTGATAGTCAAAGAGTTTGTCTTTTATGATTCATTTTGAGGTGGTTTAAATGTTGATTAAGTTTGATGATACAATATTAATGTTTTAATGTAATGTTTAAATCAAAAATATTTATGAAAATATCCAATAATTTTAATGAGATTCAAAAGACTGCTCTCATGTATGTAATTATAGGATTTTGATAGTTAGAAGCAAGTTGATTTTTGGATTATTTTAGAATAGTTCATGCATAGAGATGGATTGATAAAAAAAATATATGATATTAACTATATTTTAAGAAAAATAGAGTATAAAATAATCCCTAAAACTTATATTCTCCTTATTGGGTTCACTCTTAAATACAGTGCAATCAATAGGCCTGTGATAGTTAGAAATAGGTACTTTTTCATTATCTCCATAACTGTTCAAGTTTGAATTTGATTGATAGGGTAAGAATAAGGTTCATATATTATAATCCAAATAAAAATATAATTTGAAAATAAAGTTATCAAATTGTTTATTCTCTTGGACCTATCAGAACCAGTCCTAGGGTTAGAACACTAAAAACCCTCTGAAAAGCATTCTAACTAGTCAAAAATCATCAAAAGTGTGCATGTATGTCAATTTTTTTTTCAATAAATTAAATTGGTTTAAATTTTTTTGGATCCATACAAAGGAAATTATGATGAAATTACAGTCTATGTAAAAGAAGAGAAAGTAGGCGTAAAACCATGATGTATTTAATAAAAAAGTTTGGAAGTCAAATAAGAGTTGGAACCTACTAAGTAATGTATGGTTACATGAAATATGATGAAAAAAATAAAAGAGTAATTAATAAAAATTATTATTATAATTTTATAAGTTTGAGATGTCATTTAAGGCTTAATATCCTTTTTAGGATAATATGTTTTTGAGACTCATCAAGATTAGTAAAGATTGTGTTGTTTTGATTTCTTGAAGAAACTAATATAGTAAAAAAATTTAAACATGTTTCTTGCGTAAATAAAATTGGTTTAAATGTATATATGCTTTAAGGGAATAATTTTTTCTATGTTGAATTAGAATCACACATAGAAGAGTGGATAAACCCATTATAATGTTTAAAAGACTATTTATGACTGTGATCAGTCCATGGTTATTGTATTTATTTGAAAATTTATATCATTTTCAAGGGTAAATTAATATATATGAGTTTTTATATCATCTCCAATAAACTTATAATCCTTTGAAATCCATAAGAGTCTTTGTGGAGATTCTAGAACAAGTTAAAACCCTAGAAATCTGTATTTGTAGTAATAGTCAAATATTATGAGAATATGATGACACCATAAAGAGTATAAAAGAGTCTTAAAATAAAATTAATAAGGTAATCAATATTATTGGTATAATCCTATTTAAATGGAATAAAACCCTAATTAATGGATAAAATACATAGTGGTTATAAGGTATATGTAAAAACCCATGTTTGAATTAGTTTGGCCATAAAACTAGAAAAAAGAACTTTTAGTTGTTAGAGAACAAATAAAAGAGATTGGTTATTATCATATTGATACATAGATAACAAATTTTTTTTGGGCCTACATCAATTTCCAACCTTTGTGCAGAGTCTAAGTCACACTACTCCTCCAAAAGTATGGTTTCATGCAATCCTAAAAGGCTTAATAAATAATATGCCACACAATCAATGTGCAAGCTAAGTTGGACTTATTAAAAAAAGACCAAATATTTTTAGTTAATGTAAGTCTGTTGATCAACCTAGGATTCTTCTACATCAAGTATCAAAATATGTGTTTTTAATGTAATATTTTGTGAAATTTTAGGGTGAGGAGCCCTGTGCTTGAGGCACTTTAGTGGTGTATTTCATCTTTCTTTTGATAACCAAAAAATATTTTTTTTCCCCATTCTATAATGAAACATGTTTTTGGTTATTTAATTAATTTATATTAATTAACTAATAGGATGTGATCTAAATTTTGTGGGATTGGATGTGATTATGGCAAACATTGGATTATTTAGCTAAGGTGTGATGAATATTGGTTAGGCTATGGAAGTTACTAGAGATAAAAGAGTGATTTAAGATTAGGGATGATGTTAGATTAATATTATAGGATAGTTAAAATTGACATGAAGTTTTTGATTTTAGGTGTTTATATTTCCCCCTCTTTGAAAGGGTGTTGCGAGACACTAGGTGGAGTAACATCTTTTCAAAGAAATAATAATCTAGAAAAAGTATGGGAAGATGAAGGTTATGTGATGAATATTGTAAATGTAATGGATGATTCCCCCTCAAAAGGGTATGTGGGGATGAAGGATGTGGATGGGATCTCATAAAGGATAAGATTCTAGAATGGATGTGATGAATAGATGAGATTAACCTATGGATGAGATTAAACCACTTGTTACACATGTTAATTTAAAATGATGGATTTATTTCCCCCAAATAGGGAAGATTGGGGAAATATACATTTTGAGATAAGCTAAAAAATTTGATTTTTTCCAAGCAATGTGGATGTGGGAAGAATATCACAACAATGTTATGGGATCAACTTGTCCCAAGTAGGTAGATTAGGGAATTATCTATCTTGAGGATGAGCTATAATATTGATTTTCCCCAAGTAGGGAAAAATATTGTAACTTGGATTAGATGTATGATTTATTGATTTCCCCAAGAAGGGAATATTTGGGAAGGATACAACCTAAGATAAGATGCAAACTTTGATTTACCCCAAAGAAGAGTGGAAGCTACAAGCTTGGATTGGATGGATGATTGATTGACTAATTGTTTTATTTATTAACTAATTGGCAAGTATAGATCATGGATGAGGTTATCACATTAATGGATGATAGGAAGTTGATAGGATGGATGCAAACCTAAATTCAAAGGGTGTAAGGAATTTTCAAATAATGAAGAAACCCACAAAAAACTAGGCACATGAAGATGCCCCAAGATTAAAATAATGATTAAAGAATGATGCAATTAGTTTTGGAGAGAATTGGATAAATTTTAGATTGGATAAAGGTTGTGTTAAAGTGATGTATGTAGACATGGTCCAAGATAATGATTGTTATATATGCATAGTTAGAAGAAATGGAAATTGCAAATATGAATAAGAATAATGAATGGTGATGACCAATATGACCACATAAACTCAATGTAATTGATCATTACCTACATAGTCTAATTGGACCTCAGGCTAATTTAGTTATTCCAAATAAGGGAATAATGTGATTAGGAATGTAGATGATGGTGGTTAAGCTAACCTAAAAAATGCTATGCCACTAAACACTACTTATATAGTCCTAATAGACCTTAGGTCATTTGAGTTCTCATAAAAAGGAAGGAATATGATGGGAAATGATGAGAAATAGAGGTTGATTTGATGTTGACATATCTCAAAGAGGGATGATTTGATTTGATTTGAAAAGATGATTTTTCAAGGGGATAAATTTTTTCCTTAGCACATCTCCACATATATCTTGTGACTTGAATTTTGATGTTGAACATGATAAAATGCACCATGATATAAAACACCATGATGACTTGGATGCAATGTGCATAAGTAATATCCCCTAATCCAAAAGACAAATGGAAAAAACACAACATGATAAAGAAAAACCATGATGACATATTGTCATATGTTGATGGATGGAATCTAGTACAAGCACATGACATGAAGCATCATGATATGGTAAAACCATAATGACCCTATTTTCAAATGCAAATGGATTGAGTCAAGGCACAAAAATAAAAGTAAAGAAATAATAAAATGAGCAAACACACACAAACCTTAAAGAAAAATCAACATAAAACATCTTATCATTAATCAAGTCAAAAATCACATGTGAAGGCTTAATGATATTGATAACTAGATGGTGCCTCCAAGCAAGGATATAAGTAAGGGGATTGGATTGGGAATGACATATCTCTTATAATAAGTTGCATGATTTAGTTTTCCCCAAGAATGAGAATTTTGGGAATGAATTATACTAAAAATATGTGAGCTTGGATTTGATCAATTTTTAACAAACAAGGTGAATGTGGGAATGAAATATCCTATAAATTTGAATTGATGTGATTTTCCCAAATTTGGGTGGATTTGGAAAGGACACTTACCAATTGAGGTTTGCGTGATTTGATGAAGGATTTTGACCAGATTTGGGATAAATAAATGTTTTTGGATTTTTTGGCCAACACATCCAAAAAATTATAATTCAAATTTCCATATCCAATCTAATCACATTGCCTTATAACTATAAAGTGCACATTGTAAATTCACAGCTCTATTATGACCAAGAAATTATAGACTCTCCACAAAATGAACATTTTACACATAAAGTTTCAATGGCTTCCTATATTCATACTCCACCTCCTTCTACATATTCAATTATAGGACTAACTGAGTACACTAATAAAACATTTGATTCAACATCTAGTAATCATGATTTCAAGCATTAATCTACTATTTCAGATGAGGTCATTTTAGTCAAGCCATACAAAGCTAAGGAACAACTTTCAATTTTCACATAGAGGTATAAGGATGACTTATTGGTAATAAAAGTGATCAGTCTACATAACATAAAATCCAAACCAGAGGTAATACAATGCATTAACCTGTTATTTTATTCAATTGTAAATGGGAAAATATTACATTTCAGACTTAGAAAAACTCAATCAACATACATAAGTGGGGATGCTTTTAGGATATAGTACATGATCCCTCTATTTTAAATGATCTATAGGCTGGACATGGTTGATTCATGGCTCCTTGCCAACAACATCCAAAACAAGTTGAAATAATGGGCTGGTAATCCAAGCAAATTTACAATTTAGGACCCTATTTCTATTATCCTCATTATTGTCTTTAGACTAGGGGTAAGAATTTCCATGTCCATACTGAATAGAATATTTGGTTTCTCAACCATTTATTATTTCAATAGGATATATGGGTCATGTTACTATATATTATCCTGACATCCAACAAAATCATATCCTTGAGAAAGATTATTATCTCAAATTTGATTCTATGAATCATAAATCCAAGAATCTTATCGGACGGTAACTTTCACATGATGTCCTATGTGGTAGATGTTATAATCACAACTCTGCATTCAACATGTGAATAAACCTAACAACCATCCATAGAATATCTAAAGCATAGGATTTGTGATGAATTCAATATCATTCATGTGCATAGGTTCAAAAAGTAAATGAAAATGTTAACAAAGATATTTTTAACATATGGTATACTAGGCCATATATGAGAAAAACATGCCTAGGTTTTTAGACCCCATAAAAAAGACTATTCAAAAAATGGATGACTATTGGTTTTATCTTTAATGTACTATAATCAGGCTAGAAGGTACTAAGGCACACCCTTTACACTTACATTGACTTGTGATTGACAAATTGGTTGAGCAAAAAATTATTGATCAATTAGTTGATAGTGTTGATGTTGACATACAAAGGGCTAAGCAAGCATCCATCCACCCAACCTCTCTCAACATTGGTCAAATTAAATATACAAGGTGGGAACACTCCTAGTTTTTTCAAAGATTAAGGATGCATTATGGATTGAAATGGGCACCATTTAGACATTGAGACCCCAATAAGAATGTCAGGGAGCACATCAAGAGATATGAAAGGAAAGTGAGAATAAACTATGGTCACCAGTCCTATAGTCATGACCATGTGTTTATGAATGTAGAGGATGACACAAAATTTGCTGTTAGGATGAGAAGGGTAAACATGTCAATGATTATGGCATAGAGGATCCAATATGATCCCACAATTATTGAGGAATATGCCAAGTGGATTGAAAAGTAACAATGGGTTTCTAAACCTATTCATGGACCTCATCCTCACATAGAAGAATATATATAAGAGCAAGATGTTGCCCCTGGGGAAACATATGTTGAAGGAAGAGTTAATATTAATCCAAGATACCATGTGCACATAATTATTATTGCTTCTCTTTAACATATAGTTCGTGAGGAGAAACCTACAATTCCTACAAAAATTGGACTATTTTCCTTGTTACCACTACCTCCTTTGACTATAGCATAATAAGTAAGTATTCATGATTTCTTATCTCAAGTTTATATTGTTTCTCCTCTTAGGTCACCCCCTATGTTAACAACACCACCAAAAATAATGCACCAATCTCTTAGGAAACCATATTCACCATCCATAATTCCTCAAGTTATCACTGCTCCCCTTATTTCATTACCATCTGCCACCACTAGAGACCCTTCATATCCCATTCCACCTTCCATAGGGCCATTCCCTACTATTTTTAAACCACCAATTACCTATAAAGGGAATCCCAAGACTCCTAACTCACTTAAAAAAGTGGAAGAAGAAATTTATGCAATTAGTTTTGATGTGAAAATCTTGATTCTTCTCCAAACCTATGTATTTTGTAAGAAGTTATATCATTCTGATATCTTAATCTTCTAGTTGTGCATGAGTTGTCTTTTCAATATAGTTATTCATATTGTGCTATTACTAATTTGAAAGCCTTTTATGTATTAATCATAATCCCTATTGTAGATGTAAAAATGTAATATTACAAACATGGTAACCTTTGATTATATATGCTTAAGTTTATTGTGTTATTATTTCCTTTGACTTATAAATATGTTTTATTATTGGCATGCTTACAATAGCTTAAAATAAACATTGGTTTTTGATTACTTGTCCAACCTTTAGTTCAAGTTTTGGCTTAGAAAGGTTTGATTTTGTTTGGTCCACATACCTTATTTTTGCCTTATATTTACCTATTTTTAAAGCTTATTTTGAGTCCTACCCACCTTAACAACTTATAATTTCTAGTCACAAAATTATATCCACCATTTAATAATGAGATATCTTTAATTTATCTTGTAATAGGATCTGATATTTAGAATTTTGAGAAGCTATAAGAAATGAGTTGAATGGTTGGGAGTATTTTATGGGTTATAATGAAAAAATAGATGTTAAAAAGTATCAAGTGCTTTGGAAGATGGTAAGCTTAAACTACTTGCTCAATAGGGAGTTTTCCATGAGACTTGACCCATGCCTTTAGGAATCATATTTTTTCTTTTCTTTGAGAAAATTGGTGATTTAATGTTTGAATATCAACTTATTATCTTAAATGAATTTAAATTAATTGAGGAAAATGTATTTTGATGGATATAAGTAAATTTTGTGAGAACAAGTGGAAATATCTAACTATTATTTGTATTATTAAAGTTAGGCCACACTAGGAAGTTTTTATAATGGAAATGTTAACGATGACATATGTGGTGAGGGATAAATAATTAATTAGTAGGATGTTACTTCATTTGTAACCTATATTATAGTTATACTTTTATATTTTGTTAAAATTGAGTTATATTATTTTAGACACATAAATTTGGTATTCAAAACTTGAAAATATCAGTTTTGACCAACCCTTAACATACATGACGTGTGCCTACACATATAAATCTTGATCAAAATCTCTTTAATCCATTCACTTACCTATGGATACAAATTTATTGAGTTTTTATTATTCACCTATAATATTTCCTAGTCTCTGCCTTAACAACTAATCATCTTAAGCATATTATTACCTAATATCAGATCATTATTTCATGTCTCTTGGATGCCTCCAACCATAGTCAAAATAATCCAATTATCAGAGCCATCTACATTGGCCATACTTATTTATGCACTTTCTAAAAACTATTTAACCAAATTAAAACTCTTCCTTTGAGTCAAATTATACATTTCACATGTTGGTTCAAAGGAAAATTACCCAAAGAGTCAGCTATATAAGAATATCAAGCCTATTCTTATCTAGTGCATATCAAAAAAAATATATCACTATAAAACCCTGCACATCCTTGAATAATTACCCTAAAATAACCAAATTCAAAAAATATTCAAAAGAACAACTCTAAAGCACATCTTGATAGTATTTTAATGTCAAAATAATAAGTTTTCAAGTGTTAGAAGCCGCACATAGGATTGAACTACATACTAATATAGAACTGATTAGGCATACACATAATTAGGTGGGAGAACTATGTGTGGTTTGAGTACTCTTCAATGTATTGGAATATAGGTAATACTTTGTAACAACCCCAATAGGTTTTACTAGAATAGGGCAATTTTTTAAAAAATAATTACACAAATTCAATTAACATATTCCATCATGATGAAACCTACAAGAGTGATCTTTAACTAAATACATTATTTTTAATTAACCATACAAAGGTATATAACTAATCTATTTAGATAATGGTCACAATCATATTATCAATATCTGTTGACTACAAAAATAATGACTGCATTAATTTATAAAGTATTGTTACAAATTCAGCCACAGTTGATACAATATTACAATGAACTATTACATGGTACATATGAATAAAAAGTATAGTTTTAAAAATATAAATGTTTTAATAATAATATATAATTATGCATAGCTTCATGAAGCATGAGAGTCTCAATGAACTCATAATATCCAGAAGTAATCTCAAGTGTAGTCTCTAGTGTAGTATTGCTGAGGGGAGGGAGAGCATCATTCGAGTGCTTTTCCACACCAACCATGGACCATAGATCCCTTGCACAATCTCCTAACTAGGGAATGACCCTCTCTTCATAGATGGATAGATAATAATGGTGTGGGAATATGGAGTAAATAACTAGAATCCGTGTGTTGTAAGATAACTAATACATGATGTATACCATAAATAAACCTATTTTAACATGATATCATACAAAAATGTATACTAAATAAAATAGATGAAGTGACAATGTTTAACTATAAGCACTACTTTAGACAAAGTTTTCATATAGTTATTGATCATGATGATCAATCAATTTCATACACACCACTCAATTAGATTACACCTGATCTATGCATAAGTGACACTAATTAAGTGAATTGAATCCATCATACTACTTATTTTGGGTCATCAATGAGAGTTTTGGTCTTTCTCTATATAAAATATAAAAACCAACAAATTCATACATAATAGTCCCTATAAGTAGATAATTATGTGATAAACAAGGAAATACCATATACCTTAATTTAATTCATCAAATGAAATGTAATGAATCTAAACCATATAATTTATTACTACAATTATAAATAGATTTCAAGAAGTCCTCAATAAGATCATGCCATCTAGGTAAGAAATATATTTAGACATGAAGTTACCTAATATTAACATGTAACTTTTAATGTTATGTAATCCATCTAAATAAAATTAATTAACAACTTATTTATTTACTCAATATCTCATGAATATATCTATAAGCTAACCAAATGTTATCAAAACTTAATATGATTTGCATTAAATCATTAATATCACATATTTAAAAGTTACTTCAAACACTAAACATACATTCACATTTAGCAAGGATATGGATTACTCCCAAATTCCTTTTGACATAATATGTAATGTTTATAAGCACACAACAAAATATGTATATCTATATATGGTATTCATAGTTCAGATTTGTATTACAACATATAATTACTATTATACTATAAATTTATTTACACAATTCCTCACTTAGCTAAGTCTTAGTATATTCCATCAACAACATGTATTAAATACATATGTATGTTATACTCAAGATAAACAAGAGTTTTGTCCCTAATCTCTGAGTATCTCGTATACTAATGTTTAATAGACTTAACATTATATCTAATTTCATTCAAGTTATAAGCAACCATTTAATTATGGCATATTCCATTGTTTTCTATATCATCACACCCAATAGTCTTGATTTTCATATATTAAGTACATAGACTCATTTCAAACTCAGCTATGTATGTAAATATATAGACTTCACTATATTGAAGATCTTATACAAAGCATGTAGTCCTTTCTATATATATATATATATATATATATATATATATATATCATAAGAGATAATTTAAGGCACACAATTTCATATAAATTCTTATCTATTGAATTGAGTTTGAACTCTATATATGTAGATGCAGGTGACTTAAATCAATTTACAATTATCTAAAACCTTAATAACTCATTGTGATAACAGTCTAGCCACATGTAAATATAGAGTTCATAATATTATAGGGTAATTTATAAAAACACACAATCCTGAACTATATCCAATCTCAAAGCATGAGTAGCCATACTTTGATATACAAGTGCAAGTTTTCATTTAATTTTATCTAAGGATGCAAGAAGTCATAATATTATCCTTAGTAAAGTGTGAAATTAGGTAACAAGTTTACACAATAAGATCTCATAAATCATAACCAAAATATTGATCTTTCGACCTATACCTCTATTTTAGTTTTGCCATCATAATAACACAAGGATATATGTTTATAAAGGTGTACTAAAATTTTGATACACACACACACACACACACACACACACACACACACACACACACACACACACGAACGATCGATTAATAGATTAATATGAGAACTGAATAAACTTTATTGATAGGAACAAATTCTTACAATACTTGGACTACAACTTAGACTCAAGACTCCAGAACTTAGAACTTAAGCTAATTTCAAATGCCTATATCTCGATTGATCACCTCTATTTATATCCAAAGGATAGAGAGATCGATGGATATAACAAAGTGGTGGCATTGACGGATAAAACACAAGATTCGATTACAAAGTGGGTTATGGGCCCACTACACACCGACCTTAAACAAGACTAGACCTAAAGCTTGCCGACACGGCCGACAAGATACCACCTTTAGATAGTGGGTAGGTCCACTAGAAAATAAAGAGGGATAACGTGCCCATAGTCATGATCACATATAGACCCCATGATTAGTCATCATCAGCAAATTCATAGGATCCTACTAGAGAATATAGAGAGTTGGGACCCTCATCATCAAGTTGTTCCTCATCTATGTGATCCAGATATAAAGTAGAAGGAATCCTTAAAATTTGTCCATGCGGAGTTGGTGGAAAGAGTGCTTGATGGGATACAGTCATCCTCTGCCAAAATGAAGCGACTGGAACAACTGGATGCAATGATGCATGAAGATTTTGTTGATGATTTTGAATGACATGAAGTTCAAAATTCACATCAAAAGGAATTCATAGAGCTATGAAAATATTCTTTACTTGTGTCAGATGAATTCTTACATCAAAACTATGGGAAGGAATAGTAGGCATGATATAATCAAGGAATTCATAAAGATAATCTAGAATTTCACTAGATTCCCAAAAAATTTCAATTCCTGGATTAAACTGAGGCTAGAAGGTAGACCATTGGAAATGAAATACAGTATTTTGTCTATATGGCAACCTTTTTAGAAAATTATTTTTCTTAGTTAATTTAGGTTTATCACCTTCTCTATATAGGATAATTGTATGAAATTTATCCCTTTCTTCCATTCCTACAAAATGTGAGGTCCAGGCAAGATTCATACCATTAAGCCGATCTGTAGCTTCATATGACTGAGTTTTAAGAAGCATAATTTCATTTCAAAGATGATTAGGAACAAAGTGAATAGATCTCCATAAATGTTCATGAAATTCATCCCTAATTTTAGTAGTAATCACCATGACTAAATATTCTGCATGATATTCACGAGTCATGAAATCTGCAAGACAATTTTTCTTTCCCTGGATATGTTCTACTGAAAAATCAAAATCAGCAAGATATGTAACCCAACGAATCAGGTGACTAACTGATCCTTTTTTGAGATTATCTATAGAATTAAGAATACTCATGAAATTCTTTAAATCTGACCTTACAATGAACTTTTTAGATCTGATAAAAAACATAAATGCTTGGATGGCTTTAATAACTGCTAAGATCTCTTTATGAGTTGAATGATAATTGACCTAAGCATTTTAAAAATTTCCTGAAGCAAATCTACAAGGCTTCTCACTACCATCAGATAATCTTTCTTTTAATACAGCTCCCCAATATAATTCAGAAGCATTAGTCTCAATAATTTTTATACCATTACCTTGAAGCTGAAGAGGAGGAAGATCTGCACATTTCTGCTTAATTCTTTGCATACCCTGTGTCATTTCCTGATTCCATGCATGATGATTTTTAAATAATCTTTTATTCAATAGAATTCTATCCTGTGTAATGTTATAGTAATGACCAACAACATAATTTACACAACCAAGAAATCTTTGTAACATTTTCTTTTCTGATAATACATCAAGAAAATTTTGGATATTTTTCAAGACATGGTCTTGAATAGCTACTTCTCCTGATTTGATAATTACACCAATAAATATAATTTAATCTTTAAAATTTACCATTTTATTGGTAGATAATACTAAACCATTATCATATACAATCTTATAAAACTGTTCAAGATGCTCTATATGCTCCTTAGGATTTTTACTAAAAACCTGAATATCATCTATATATACAATTATAAACTTATTGTAACCTGAGAAAATCTTATTCATCATGTCTTGGAAAATACTAGGAGCAGTTTTTAAATCAAATGGAAGAACATTCCATTCATACTGGCCAAAAGGAGTTATAAACGTTGTTTTGTACCTGTCTGATTCTGCTACCTAAATTTGCCAAAAACCAGATTTCAAATCAAACTTACTGTATATCTTACTACCAGTGATCCTTTGAAGAATTTCATCCTTAGATGGGATAGGATGTTGAATTGGCACTGCATACTTATTCAGAGGAATATAATTAATTACTAATCTTTTCTTTCCTCTTACCTACTCACTTCTCTTATTTACATAGAATGCTTCACAACCCCATGGGCTTTTAGAATCCCAAATTAATCCTTGATCTTTCAACTGTTGGATTTCCTGAAAGCATTCTTCCCCAAGAGATGGAGACATTCCTGAATGGTGTGCCTTAAAATGAGGTTCAACTTGTTTGCCATTTTTATCAGTAATAAGCTTAAGCTCAATGTGACAAACATGAGTCTTCCTATGTTGAAAAGCCAAAGGATTTTTTGAACAATAGTCTTGTAAAATCTTTGCAAGCACAGGATCTATATTAGACTGGCAGAGATTAATTTTTTGAAATAACCACTGATTAGTAGCTGGCTTCTTTATTTTCCCTTTTAATGGAATTCTACACTCATATCTACTCTTTTTATATAGAGAATACTTTTGTGCCAAGATGATCTCATGAGGCTGAATGGTGATCGGATAGCAACTCAATAAATTATTTGATCCTAGCATCATATCAAACATTGGCATTTCATGCTATACAACTTTAAACTCATATACTGCATCACCTAACACAATAGGAACCTTATCAGAGATTTCAAAGATAACTGTCTTGGTGTTGAAGGTGAGCCTATGAAAATATGAATGCCACATATCCTGAGGAATAGAATGATATCTAGCAAGAGAAATATCTACACCAATATCTAATAAAACATCTAAACTGTAGGATTTAAAACCATTCCACTTAATACTTAATTCACATACTAGATTATTAGTGACATGAACTGACACTTGGTGAACATTATTATCTATAGGGATACTGCTTTCCATATATATAGATGGAGATGCATCTTGAGAATAATTATCAGCAAGATGGACTAACTCTTCTTCAAAGAGTTATTCTTTCTCATCTTCTTGAGCTTCTTCTTTCAATAATTGTTGAAGTTCATCCTGAGTTCTTGCAAGAAAAGTTTGCAATAAAGCAATGTGCTTGGTACGTCATTGCCTTCTTTCATATGTGTCAGATTGATAGGCAGCTTGAACATCATGAATTTTCCTTGAAGTAGGTTTTCAAATTTTCATTGAGAATTGTTTTGACAACAACTCTTTCTGCTATTGCTATTGTAACACATGCATAGAATATTTATTTTATGTGTTAGCAATTTGTTATTGTAAAAACATTCTTTCAGATATCATGTAAATAGGAGTATTCTGGTACTTTTCTTTCAGATGCTGTAATTTCTGAGTTAAACTAAGAATATCAAGAAAATGACTTGACATCATATTAATCTGAAAACCTATTTCAGAATCATAATATGATGATGCAAAATCTGAACTAACATCTTCAAAATTCATATTTATCTGATTTTCTTCTAAATCTGAAGATGATTCTAATTCCCAAGGAATATCTGACTCATACTAAATTTCATCATCAGAGATTAAAACATACTCATTTTCATTTATATTATAACTTTGAAGAAAGTTAACTTTTTTGGAATTCTTCTCTTTTCCTTTTTGAGGGAATTTACTGGCATAATGATTACCATTATAGAGAAAACACTTCACAGAAGTTTTTTGAAATCCATGTTTCTTTTTTCTGAATATCTTTTTATTCTTGTAGGGACGACCTTTGAATTTTCTTTGCTTATACCAATTATTTTTTTGACTTGGAATTGAACACTTACATACATGCTTTTTATCCTTTTTCTTTTTCCTCTGGTATTTTCTATATTGATTTACATCCACACATCCAAAATTATCACTAAGGGAATTACAGAGCTTTAAACCAAGCTGTTTATGAAACATCATAGTTTCTTTATGAGCTTTTCTCTCTGTACACAACTTTTCATTAATAGCTCTGATGTTTTGATTTATTCTTCCAAAAGACATATTAGACAAATCATTACCCATAACAGCTTTATATTTTTTAGCAAAATACCTATGGTGGCAAGGCCTATTTTTCCATTTTAGGTGAAAAAGGGTCTATTTTGTATCAAACCTATAGACATGAATACCTGAGTTCAATGTTTTTATAGACAATTTTAGGCCTCTCAATCACCATCCTCCACTAACCCTATGTCCTTAAAACCTTGAAAGGATCTTGTACTATGATAGGGATACAAGACCAAGCCATTAATATGACTTAAAATGTAATACAACCTTGTTATGAGATATCACCCAAACACTGAGGATCTCTATTTTCACAATTCAAGGACAAGGACCTGAACACTGTCATTGCTCCTTAGAGGTAGTTTCTAGCTTAAATTTTCCAACCTATCCCTCTACATGAGTCTAACATGATTATACATATTTTAGGACTTTAAGAAATGTTTACCATTCTCTTATTTCTCTATGCAGACACCTTTAAATCTCTCTGCTATGACCTATAGGTAGACATTTTTTTACATACAAGCAGAAAATGCAACATTGTAGGTAGTGAGTGGATTCACATAGGCATTAAAAAAGTTATAAAATGGATTTATTTCAACTTCAAATACCTCAACTCATTACTAAACTTCCTTCTCATGTGTTTGCTCATGCATGATACTTGTAGGTGCACATGTAGTGTTGTAGACCTAATAGTGAAGGGAAAATCATGGATATATGCATGTTAATAGATATAAAACTAGTCATAAAACCTTTCAAGGTATCAAATTGGTTATTTAAATATTTAGATACCTCTCTTAAAGTTCAAACACCTTTAATTGAGTGTGAGATCCTCTTCCAAGCATCTATACATGTATATTAATGGCAAGAAACTATAAATGACTATGTTGATAGTCACAGTCCCTCTAATAAATGAAAAGATTTGATTGGTTGATTTTTCTATGAAGGCATGTTCAAAATTTCAATACCATATTAATGACCCCCTGGATGTGTTGAAGGCTTTAACCTAGGTCACAAATGTTGACCGTGCATGATAATTAGGGAACCAATTGCCTATATGGTGTTTTATGACTGCCACTTATGGAAAGTTGATTTAGAGGTGAGGTTGAAAGGATAAATGGATCAATATAACATTTATAACATTGAAATTAAGCTATCACAATCTTAGAACCATGATCAAAGCATAAATATTATGCCCATAGAGGAAAATCTTCCTTCAACACAATAATATGCTTCTCTTGTAACTTTGATGTACTTGACCTATCCAAACACCTTGAAACAAGAAAATAAAAATGGTAATAATTATATAAGGAATCCAAAATTATTTTAAATCAAAATTAGAAACTGATTTATATGGGCTTGCCAAAAATGGAGCAAAACCTATAGGGTACATGAAATAACAAGTAAAAAAGCACAGTCAAATTCATGAGGATGGTTCATAAAGCAAATTCCACCATTATTAAAAATATTTTTAATTTAAACTAATGTCTCTAAGTATAATACCACCTCCCAAAATCATTTTTCTTGAAACATCTTCAGCTATCTGTACTAAGCATGAACTTGAAGATTGTTTTTGCTTGCCAAGAAGGGTGAAAAAGAAGCATAATAGTTTTATCTAAAAAAATTAACTTATAGAAAATTTTAAAAATAAATTTGAGATTAAGAAAGCTAAATAAACATTCCATGATCTTTTTCCACATGGCACACATCCCCATGGGCCGTACAAGTGACAAATTCTTCTCTTTTCCTAGGAAAACTACCCTTTCTTCTAAAGAACCTACCAATTTGAATTACAAATATTTAATTAAGGATTATGAGGGCACATGGGATGTGACATAACCTTTTTTAACCTTTACCTAATAAATCCGTACAAGTCATTAAATACCCCTTTTTTGACCTCAAAATGACACCTAGGACTAAAAGCATTAAAAAGACTAAGGACCAAGGCTAATATAACATTAAATGACATAAATTAACCTAAAATACAACATATGACATAATTTTAAACCCATTATAAAACTCTAATGTCAAATTTTTACCTATAGGGGTCCTAATTTGACATGTTGGTCAAATTTGGTCAACAAATTAGTGACTCGTAGGGGTAGTATGCATGCTATACTAACTATACTAGTAGCCTTATCAGTCCATTGGATTTAGGGAGTCATATAAAATTTGAAACAAAATAATGAGACCTTTGACCACAATATTTTACCGAGCCAAGACCACTAATTGACTACCTCAACCACACAAAACAAAAGACACACACCAATTATAGCAAACACTAACAAAACATACACATGTGCTCAAATAACTTAGAAAAAATAGGAATAAAAAAACTATACAACTAAAAACTAAGCATAAATATATTTCCAAGATCAAAATGAAAGTTTATTTCATCTCCTTCTTCATGATATGAATCATGGTGTCAAGTATGTTGTTCTTTGTATTGAACACTTGATAGATCAGACCTAATTCTTGGCACCTTAATTTCTATGCTCTCAAGTGGACCATATTCAAATAGGTCTCCAATTTAAAATTATTCCTCTTATCCTTGTACACATAATTCATATTTCTTCCCACTTTTCATCTCATGATAAACTTTCATCTTTTTTTTAGGCATGACTTCAAGAGGAATGGTTTCTTGTTCCTTGGAAGGCTGAGGCAAATAGGAACTTGTCTTGACCTCAAAAGGCTGATGTGAACTTTGATCTTGATCTTATATGACATTTTGGACAATTTCATCTTTCTCATATATGACATGTTGGACTATGTCATATTTCTCATCTATGACATGTTGGATAATGTTATCTTGCTCATCATCACTTGTAATCAACTCCAATGAAATAGTAGACCCCTTGAGAGAATCAAACTCATTGAAAATGTTTTAAAACTATTTCCAAAATTCCTCATCCTATTTTTTATTATAATCATGAATGGGAACAACAATATAATCTCCTTCATCTTCTGCCTTAGAATCCAAAAGGACTTCATCCAACATTTGCTCTTTAATATAAGAAAAAACATTCTTCATTATCAACCAAACAAGAAGACTCAACACAAGGGCTCACCTCTTATTTAACACTTAATACCTCTTAAGGGATCTCAATTTGTATCCCAAATATCATAATATGATCTTTCTTCTCAAGGGCTGCAAGATCTTCCATCTCCTTCTCCTTTTTGGTGATGCCAAGACTAGGCATCTTGAAATCTAGTGACCTAACCCAATGAGGTTGCCAAGGAGTTACACTTTATTTAGGAAAGATTTATAAATTTTACTCAACCAATTTCTCTTATTTAGGTTCCCATACCATATTTCCATCAAGGCAAAGGGTTATGGGATGAGGACAATAGGAACCAGTTGATGAATGTGGAACATAGGGCTCAAAATCAGATTGAGAATACAAAGTTGGGGATTCTTTTGGGATCTCCTGAGGAAGGGGAGGTAAATATTAGGATAATATATATTTTTTATCTTCATTACACTTTAAAATAACTTCATTCACATTTTATTCAACTTGAGGACTCTCTTGAGGGAGGTTAGATGGGGTGTGTTTAAGCATAGGATCTTCTTTTGGGTCTAAACCTTCCATCACACCTTGACTTAGTAATTTCATCCTTGACTCTAACTCTTTAATTTTCTTGGATAGGTTCTCTTGGAAAAGTATTTCTTTAATTTTATAGGCATCATCATGAGGATAAAGAATGCAAAAGGGATGACATGGAAGACAAGAGGTCTCTTCTTGAGGAAGGGTGGGAGGGGATTGCAAAGGATCAACTTCAATCTCAAATTCACACTCCTTATCAATGCTTCTATCCTCTTTCTTTCCCCATGATTCCACTATCTTACTCCATCTTAGGATATTAGGATTATAATTCTTCTCTTGAGGTCGTGATGCAATTTAAGGAGTGGGTTAAGTGTTCAAGGAATTTGGAATCTCCTTAGGCTTAGATTTTCCACCTTGTCTCCAACTTGGAATCTCATATCTAGGGGCCACTCCTTGAGATGGGGATGCAATGTGAGAGGGAAAAGAGGAATTTAAATCCACTTCCTTTGATAATAACATGGTCTGCTGCATATGGATACTAGCCAACTCAATCTGCCTATCAAGATTAGATTCAAACACAAGGTTTCTCTTTTCAACTCTCTCTTCTAATTGATGGGGAAAAATGAATTTGGTAAGCTTGATTGGGCTCTTGAATAGGGGTAAAATAAAACTGATAAAAATATTGGGGAAGTGGATATGAAGGATGATGGGTTTGGTGAGGCTTCCTTTTAAGAATTCTTAGCTTATCCTCTAAGGAAGAAATGAAGCCACTCACATCTATCATCTCACTTGTGAGCCTTTGCCAATTGTCTCTCTCAATAGGTGCTCACTCTCTTTTGACTAGCTCTAATGCATCTCTCACCTTATGGATAATATGACTAGGAATCTCTAGACCATATCCTCTTTGTGTCAAGATCCAACATGTACTTCTCATAGCCCGAAAGTTTTTTCTTGAAGGTTACAATGGACTGAGTTGAGAAATGGCTAGGTTGACTAGGAGGAGCAAGACATTGAGAAGGATGGATATAGGACTAATACACTTCATGTTGGAACTAGTAAACTTCATGTTAAATTTGGTAAGGATCATGATAGGGTTGATTAATAACTTGCTCTTATTGATAGGGAATGGCACAAGCTTGAAATGTCTCACCAACTTGTGTAAAATAATACTCAACACCAAGGTCACCCATGAAAATTCATCAAGAAGCAAGAACACAAGGAATTATCATAAAAAATATTCAAAAATAATATCTATGCTTCTTGACCAATTGATGTAACTTCAGATTCACCATTGATGCTTTGATAACTACCTTTAAATGCTGATTGTTGAAACACAACACCAAAAATATTTCAAACTCTTGGACTAAGAGTCCCACCAGGCATGCTAAAAACTATTTTAACTTAGATTTTCACCCTTTGAGGATATTCCTAAGCTCTCCTCATCCAAGTGGTACAATGAAAACACCTCCAGGATTGTGGGTAGCCTAAGGATGAGGTGAATCTTTAGATAGGGATAGATCCCTTGATGTACCACTTTGGATCACTACTACACCTAAAATTTTGTGGGGGAAAAGGGAGAGAGATAAATAAAATTAAACTATCCTAAGGGAGGTGATACACTAAATAGATTGATGATTTCTAACTAGTTACATGTTACACTTGACACTAAGAGATTAACCAAACATACACTTTTCCAATCTACATCTTCTCACATCAATATTACATTATGAGGTTATGGATGAATTTTTAGGCTTGGAGGACTAAACAAGAGATATTAAATGGAACTAGTGAATATAATAACTCACTCAACCTTGACACTTCCTAGAACACTTCACATGCCCTGTAAGAAGAAGCTTTCCAATTACAAATAGATGATAGGATGAAATAATCATTCTAAGGAAACAAGAGTTATCACTTATGCAAAATCAAACATTCCAAATGAAAACACTAATAAAAATCATGGAAGAGGTAAAAATTTGTATTATTATTTATCAAAAGGTATGCAAATGATTAGGGCTTCACCATACTTAGGTGGAGCATGCATTACAATGGCCTAAATGGTTAGTTCTTATAGAACTTGAGAAATAAAATAAGAGATAAGTCAAAGGTCATAAATACACTTGTAAAGATGATATAATTAGTTAATAGTGCATGATAATTGGATATGGGATGCACCATGTAATGTTAGGAAGCACAAGTTCCATCCAGGTCATAAAACTCATGAGAAGTGGCATGAAACTCCTCATTCTGGCTTAGAAAACTACCTTCATGATTTGGACCTATTTTAACATCTCAAAACTGATTAAGGATATGTATGATGAATAAAATTAATGGTAATTATTTTATACATTCCTTTCCATGCATTGATTGTAGGCCTGGTCATCTGGAATCATCTAGGGATGAGACATCATCATCTACAGTCCAAAAAACTCTTCTTTCATGCACCCTACACACTTGGACTCCAAAAATGGATCAATTTTAAATAAAAATTAATTTGAGGGAGTGTATGACACATATAAATACCCTCAATGGCCTTATAAGCATCAGGCATATCTTAAAAATTCTCACACTTGAAGTTTTCATCCTTCTCACCATTGTGTTCACTGTGCCAGTTTTGAATGGCTGAGATGAAGCTATTTATTTGACAACTTATAAGTTTTTCCAAAGAATTATATGGACATAAGGATTTATTAAAAGTATTAATATCCCTCCCAAACTTGATTTCATCTCTTTAAACATCTTGTAGCCTACAAAACACATAAAATAGTCAAAAGTACCATGTTTTATACCCTGTTTGTACAATTTTGTAAAGTCCAAAATTATGGGGAGAATAATGAGAGAGTAATACACAATTTAACATAATAATTATATTAAAAATAATCCATTGGAGTGTATTTCCAATTCCATTTCCACAAATTGGTCACTAGCAAGGGTTTTGGAGGGTTTAGGCCTATTTTGACCTCTTAAAGTTCATTCATAAAAGCTTGAAATTCATCTTGAAAAAAATTACATAATAATTATCTTTAGGAAACTATATAACATATATAAACTCATTTATTCTCCATGTAAAGCACCAAGGGATATATTAACATTCAAATTTGACCTATTGAGCTTGATTCCTCAATCCTATAGGCCTGAGTTTGTCCTTGAGTCAAAAATGGAATTAATTGTGTTTTGTATACATAACAAGGGTTATAAAAAATCTTAAATGATCCCATAATCATTATAAAATTTATTTTAAATCATATTCAAAGATATAAATTTGAATGACTCTCCATTTGGCTTTAGGCCTAAGCATGGCAAGTAGGCCTAAGTTGTCCTTGAAGCTCAAAATGACTTTTTGATGGTTCCCATACATACCAATGGTTAATAAACCTATTTATTCATCCAATAAACATGATAAAACAAGTTATAAATAATTCCTAGGGATATAAGTGAAATTGGTCTCACATTTGGTCATTATGCCAAAATCCTACCTTTAGGCCTGTTTGCAAACCTGATGGTCTGGGACACCTTGTTAATATTCACCCATTATTTTGTTTTTTATATGTATACATAAGTGTTATATATATTATAAATAATTCATGAAATGTACCTCATCTCCTTGGATCACCCTTTCACCTCTTTTATCCAAAACTATAGGTTTATGCACAAGGGGAAGTACCCTCTATCTGAGACAAAATAGAGGGTACTTACCCTATTATGTAAAACAATTTGAAATTTGTATGGGATTAATAAATTTTTTAAGACTCTTTTCACAAAATTTTATCTCTTTGTCATCTCATATGACCTTCCAAAATCATAAAAACCAAAACAAATTGTTAGGTAAAGGCTATGTGCAGGATTTTGATCATGTGGACTGTTGACTACATCCCACGAGATTTTTCCTCCCATATTTAAATTTCATGAAGGTTAAAAAATGTGATAACCATAATTTTATATGTTTTTAATATGATTATAAACCTTTATCAACAATTTTTTCATCTTGGACTACACTTTTACTTAGTTAGGCCTAAGTGCCAAAATTTCCCTACCTACTCAGGAAAGTGAGCCTGTGAGTAGTGTTTACATGCTTAAAACCTTGGTATTAAAGTGTATTCACCTCTAATAAAAATTTAATATCCATTTAACACTGATTATAACCATTATTCACCTTGAACCTAGCCTAAACCATCATTTTGCCATATTTATAATTAGTTGTTTACCTACAGTCACCTACATGTGATTGTAGGGGACCCTATAGGTGGATTAAAACCATAAGACATATATAATTAATATTTTAAATTTTTTTTGGAAGACTTAAAACAACCCCTCATAGTAAGATATTCATGGCTAAATGTTTGTCCCTTAATCTCATATTGAGAGCTCTTTGATATCTACAAGTAGGCTGTAGGTGTGTATTTCCTTATGAAGGGGTACTTGTAGGTGCCAAGAGACTCAATAATTGCATATCGACTTATTTTGATGGTTCCATCTAGCTCATATTTATCCCTTTAATCAACCAAAATTTATAACTCAATTCTCAAATTCCTCATCATTAAAGATATGGAAAATGGGTCTTGGCTATAGATGCAAATTGGAATTAGGCATGGCTATAGATGCAAATGTGATCAAACTCAGTAGGTGAACCTCTTTTTAAAGATCTCATATGTCAAAATTTCTTATTTTAATCATCTTTAAATTTCAAATATGGTGGCAAGGCCTAGTTTTCCATTTTAGGTGAAAAAGGGTCTCTTTTGGATCAAACATGTAGCCATCAATGCCTAAGTTCAGTGTTTTTATAGATAATTTTAGGCCTCTCAATAGCCATCCTCCACTAACCCTCTATCCTTAAAACCTTTCAAGGATATTTTACTATGATAAGGATACAAAACCAAGCCATTATTATGCCTTAAAAGGTATTGTAACCTTGTTATGAGATATCATCCAAACATTGAGGATCTCTATTTTCATAGTTCAGGGACAAAGGGTCTAAACACTATCATTGTTCCTTTGAGGCAATTTACAACTTACATTTGCCAACCTATACCTCTACATGATTCTTCCATGATTCTAAATCAATGTTCATACTTCAAGAAATGTTTACCATGCTCCTATGTATCTATGTAGACACCTTTAAATCTCAGTCTTATGACCTGTAGGTAGATATTTTTTACATACAGGAAGAAAATGCAACATTATAGGCAGTGAGTGGATTCACATACTTATGATCAATTATAGGCCTTCACCAAGTTATAAAATGGATTTATTTAAACTTCAAATACCTAAACTCAGTACTAAACCTCTTTCTCATGTGTTTTCTCATGCATGATACCTGTAGGTGCACTTGTAGTATTACAGACTTGATAGTGAAGGGAAAATCATGGGTATATGCATGTTAATAGGTATACAACCGGTCCTAGAAACATTCAAGGTATACAATGGGTTATTTCAATCTTTAAATACCTCTCATCAAGTTCAAACACCTTTACTTCAACGTGAGATCCTCTTCCAAGCATTTGTATATGTATATTAATGGTAGGAAACTATAAATGACTATGTTGACAATCACAATCCTTCCTCCAACAAATGAAATTTTTTTATTGGTTTATTTTGATATTAAGGTGTGTTTAAAATTTCAATACCATATTCATGACCCCCCATGGACATGTTTAAGGCTTTAACCCAACTCACTAATGTTGACTGTCCATGATAGTTAGGGAACCAACTGACTACATGGTGTTTTATGATTGCCACTAATGGAAAGTTGATTTAGAGGTGAGATTGAAAGGAAAAATGGATAAATAGAAAATTTATAACATTTAAATGAAGCTATCATAACCCTAGAACCATGATCATGTAGACACCTAAATCTTGTCATTGATAACCTCCAACCTAGCTTTTGACCAATTTCTTACTAAAGTGCACAATTTGGCCTAAAAACACTAAAAAACATTAAATAAGTTGAAACTGATATATTCAAGTGCTGATTTTGGCCAGAGTATCATTAAATGGGGTAATGCAATTTATGGACCAACTAACTTTGATTAAATCATTTCAAGTCAAAATGCCAATTTTCCACTTGGGTGCTCTAGATTGCTCTTTTCTATCAAATCTCTTACATGAGACATGTGCCTTTGTTATTTGGTTTTGGTATAATCCTAAATGAGATAACGGATCCAACCCATCTGACATTGACTTCCAATTTAAATCTAGTCAAATTTTGGACCAATAACAAGGCATTATGAGTAATTTGTGTACAAAGTGCTTAATCATGCTTAAGAGCTAATTAAACCAAATTAGAGCCTAATTAATAATTCCATAGAAACTTGTTGAATAATTATTTTTATAAATGAATATTTAATATCTACATCATCAGGTGACCTCATTTCTTGGGAAGACATCCCTAGGCCATAAATGCCACAAATATCAGGGTTCATGCCTCTCATGCCTCATCAAAGCCATTTAATGCTTCTTAATTGCTCCTCTATCACAAATATTGATGAACCTATTTATGAATTTTAATTGCAAAATTGAATTAATCCTTAGCCACACATCTCAATCCTGAGATGGATGGTTCAGGTTGATTCTACCCATTTACAAAAATATATAAATAGGAGGCCTTACCACATGAATTTTATGCTTGGTAATACAAAGTTATAATGTAAAAATAATTCCAAAATCCATTGAAATTAGTGTTATAATGTCCAAATATTGATCCAAGCCAAGCCAAGCCAAGCCAAAACCACGAGGTGCTAAGAAGAGATGAAGGTAACCATACTCCATTGAAGAAGATCTCTTAAAGCACAATCTGAGCAAGCCAAAGAAGGAGCCTTTTGGATCAATAAAGGATTTGGTAAGAAATTGGTGTTATTTATCCATATTTATCATTTATTTCCATTTTTAGTTGTGTTTTCAAATGGTTTTCCCTCAATAAGCTCCCCCTAGTAACTAGGCCTAGATATGTATGCTAGTTAGTGTGTTTTTGTCAATTTGTTTTTCATTTTATCACTAACAAGATACTAACACCTATCTTGAGTAAAACTCCTAGTTCACATAATGGCACGTTTGTTGGGACTAGATGCATCCCATGTATGAAGGAGAGCATGAGAAAAATTTAAAATTTCAATTTGGATGCGTAAAACTCTTTTTAAGTGATTATCTAACTTTGTTTGGTAGGATTTTCACCTTCATGGGTTTACACAGAGAACCACAGACAATTAAGTAAATTGTCAATGGTTGAGTAAACCATCGCTGGTCATATAACCATTACTAGTTAGGTAAATTATCACCAATCACTATATTTTTTTAAAAACATAGAATTGAGAGCTGCCATTTTAAAATGCTTGGTTTGGGGTCATACAGACTCTATTTTGGATGATTTGTTTTTTAAAATCATGTGTTTTCTCTTAAATTTTTAGAATTTGATATTTGTTTAGCTTCAATTTTCATAAAATTTTCAATTTTTTTTGAAAATCTATTTGGATGTTTCTAATCTAACACATTTACTTTTGGGGTGATGCCTTAAGGGTAAATAGGTAACCAATGGACTTCAAATTTGATAAATCATGTTTTATACCACATTTTGCATGCTTTTAAAATGAATTAGGAACCTTGTTTTGGTGATTAATTAAACATTTAGATGCTTAAGTGAAGGCTTTCAAAGTTACAACTTGAGACCAAGTGGTCAAAATAAATACCACTTAACCTTTCAATTTGGTGCTTAAAAATGAACTCATCTTTCAAAGCTTTTGTATTCACTACTTGTTTCAATTAGCTTTTTATTTTCACAAAATAAAAAGATGTTATGTGGATGATCTTCCATTTGTCACCTTTAGGGAACCCTTGGAATCAAAAGAGATTTCCTTATTTGAAAATCACCTAGTCCAAGGCATAGAAAGAATGTAATCTAAAGCACTCCCCAAAAAATCATAAAAGTATTGGGTGACCTTGACAATGACCCTAAAGTCTTTCTATTTTTTGCTTTCTTTATTTCATGCAAACTTGGCTTATGAAGGGGACTTCATCACCTCCCACAAGTTGTATAAAGAAGCTTTGACCTGGGGTTTCACATCTTGACATTGACTTCATCCACTCCTTCTAAGTTGCAAATGGGATGTATCTGCACTTTGGAAATCACAATACACTGAGTGAACAAAAAGATGTAGTGGTTGAAAAAATAACTAGACCTTTTTGCAATAAGACAAGTACCACAGACACCCAATTTTTGTACTTTTATTTTTCAACATTTGATGTGAAAGTCATTATGTAATTGATTCCCCTAGACATGTTTGAAATCCTTGTAGATCTTAGACAAATCCCCACTTGCCACAAAAGTATTTGTGGTACAAGGTGCACCTCAAGGTCCATGTTATAGCAATATCATTATAGAGAAGGGGGATGTAAAAAATCTACTATATAATGTGCATTTAATTTTGGATGAGCACTTAAAATCCTATCAAATGATGCATATTGATGGATTCCAATAATACCAAGTAACCTTGACAGTTTAGGATCTAAGAGCGATTAATTAGTTGGTTTTGTCCTAGATTAAAGTTTTTTTTGGAGTCAAAACTTGGTGTGAACAAATGATACAAACCAGAACATAGAGTCCTCATTTTCCTTTAAATAAAGAGGTGTTATGCTGCCCACGTGAATCATCAATTTGCCTTGTTTAAAGTTCATCAAAACTTGGATTCATATCATCCACTTTGGCATAGTTATGCTGCCTAATTGAGTTTAGATGTTTTCCAAAATTTGTTTAAGTCCATTTATAATCTAAATTCAAAATTGCACCTTCATAAGTTTATAGGGTTGATGTGTTAATTGGATTATCCATTTTCATTAAAATTGAGGGAACTTAGGTTCAATTTCCAATTTGGGTTGAAGGTCATTTAAGACTAATAATCATTATCACCACTTGATAAACTTAAGTCATTTTGTGCTAAACACTTGCACTTTGAGTCTATGTACTAAAACATTTTGAGTCAAGAAAGGTAGTGTTATGATGTGAAATTTGTGTGAAACTATCTTTGCCTTATAAAGTTTTTGAAACAAACATTTTTTCACATCTTTTAAGTAGTCTAGTGTTGTTACGCTACTCAAAACATGTCAAATATTTTTTCATAGGCCCTCTAGCATAGAGTTCAAAATTTGTTCTTGTATTTTCAAACCAATCTAAGTGTACCTTTATGAACCTTTGTCTAACATGGTTATGTCATTTACTTTTGTCTAGCTTATTTGTCAAAAGGAACTAAGTTTTATACCATTATTTGTGAGAAAATAAACTATCTCTAAAGTGCCTTTTGTTTCATACCTTATACTTATTTGATCGATTCCATGTCCAAGAATCAAACGCTTAGTGTTTGTTAGAAGTGTTTAAAATCTATTAGATCAAAACTTTCATCTATTTTAAAGTCTAGATTTTGACACCTTTGGCTAAGAGTTCTAGTGCATGCCTTGTTTGAGCCTAGCTTTTGATGCCACATTTTGGCCAAAAGACCTAATAAATTTTAATTTCCTAGATTAGAATGATTTGAAACACTTCAACATTAGCATTTAGAATTTTTATTTTTGGTTCATTCACTTGATATTTTTTATGTAAGACATGTAATGTTAGACACTTAATGTTAGCTTGAGTTATCATAAATATTTTCATAAACCTTTTGATCTTTTTGACAAATCTAGACCAAGTTTGAACATCAACTTTTATACACTGTCCTTTTAGAGTTTTTATAACTCTCTTCCCTTTCCATTACAAAGTATTGAATATGGATCCAAACATGTACTCCTACACTTGTAGTGGACTCATGTATAATCTAGGAATTAGTAATGTGGTTTCACAAGAAGAAATGGTGCAAGACCCCTATGAAGATAATATTGCTTATGAGATGGATCCTTATCCCTATTAGGGGCACAAAGACAAGATAGATTGGCTAACTATTTGGTTAGTACACCACCTTATTCATAATAAGACCAAGAACAAACCACATAATACCTAGCTACAATACCCACAACTGATGAACCAGTTCTTCAATAGTTATGCTCTACTAATACACCTTCCACATATGATCCATTTTTATTTGAGTGTCATTTTTTAGAGAACAAAGATGAGATTTTTTTGAGCCATAGAGGTTGGGGCCAAGTTTTTGGTAGACTTACCCCATGATAATTTACCAAGTCTAGTAATAATGCCCCACAATATAATTTATGATCAACAAGATTCTTCTAGCAATCCTTTGGCTCTAGTCCAAATAACATATCAGGACCCTAATATGCCTAACATAGGCAAAAAACTCATGGAAGACCACTTTAACCAAATGTAGATAGCATATCAAACCAACTTGAATCTAACATGCAATTTCAATTAGATGACCATGGTGAGCAAACCTCTTATTGACTTAGTTCCTTTAATAGGAGTTTTGATAGAGTTCACTAGTCAAGATAATCAGAGTTCAGACCCATTCATGAAAAAAAAATTGATAGATAACTCACTACATATGCCCATTATTGAAGAAGTGTCTTTTGCTTCTACATAGAATAATGAGAAAAATATAGTGGACAATGTGCAAGCAACACACAATCCAAATCAGTGTGGTACTAACACACAAATAACTAGTAGAAAACATGTGCTTATAGTTAATATCATGAGTGGATCATCATACTAATGAATAAGAGCTTCTACACCCCAACCTTCACCACCTACTTCCCAACCTCAACTAGTTGCTTCATCAAGTGTGCAACCAATAGGATTAAGTAGTCAACCAGTAACCAATGCCATGTCTCAATAATAAAATGTGATAAATCCTACTCCCCCTCAAAAAGTGATGAGTATTATTCCATAATAACATGCACAATCTAGTGTACCAACATAACAAATGTTGAATGTATTGCCACCTCAATAAGGGGTAACTAATGTTCCATGTCATCAGGTAGTGAAAAACATACCTCTTTAGCCATAGAATAGTGTACCAATCCAAAACCAAATGATGACTAGCCAACGATGTGTAAATATTAGTTAGTGACAGATGTCAAATATTCAACATACATTCACTTCCCAACAAAGATTCATACAACAAGGAGGCTTCCATGTTTCTCAAGTACCTTTTAGATAACAATTGGCTCAAAATATGCCACAAGTTTAGAGATAGGATCTTGGTTCACAAGTTCCAACTCAATATAAAGGTTTGATTAGTTAGTAGCATATCCCTTTTCAACCATAATAGGCACAGTATGGTTATATCCCTCCATCATAGCCACAAAATCCTCCAAGTCAAACCTTTATAGCCAACCCAAACTAGATTATCACATAACCAAATATGCAATTTCAAGTACATCTTAATCCATGTATGCATATTCTTGGTCCATTTCCAAACCAAAAAAACATACCCCAACATAAATCTCCATCATAACCTAGTCAAAGTGTCCTACTTGTGACCTCCAAACCATCTACCCAAACTAATGTTCTCCCTCAAACCAATGTTCCCTCCAGTTTTCTAGCCTAAAAATTACAACAGATGAAGGATGCAATTACTACCATTCAAGATGGTAAACACACTAAAAAGTTCAAGCTAGATGATGTGTGTTCTTATCCATTCAATATAGAGTGCTTGTAGATACCATTTCTTCCAGGATAAAAACCACCAAAATTTAACAAATATAAAGGGAAAGGTGACTTTAAGGCCCATTTAACTAAGTTCTTTGTTGCATGTCAACCAATGGCATATAACAATATATAGTTTTTGTTGTTGTTTCCAAGGAGCTTGGCTAGACAAGCCTTGGAGTGGTTTTTAAAGTTGCCTAAGAATTTAGTAACAAATTTTGATGATCTTTCTGATAAGTTTGTGCAACATTTTTCCTATAATCTTGAACATGAGATTTCATTGGTTGACTTAACACAAGCAAAACAAAAGGCTGGTGAGAGTTTTAAAATTTATCTATAGTGATGGAGAGTTCTTGCAAGTCGATTCACCCAAAGTTTACTAGATAAACAATTAGCCATTGTGTTTACTAAAAAATTGCATAGTGAGATAGCTTATCATCTAAAACTACAATGTGTGCATACTTTCAAGGAGATCATCGACAAAGGCTTGTTGATTGAGTGAGCCCTTATTAATAAAGGGATCATCAAGCTTACTTAAACTAATCAAAATTAAGGTACCGACCATGGAAGTAGCCAAAACCAACATCCAATCCAAGCATAAGCATCCCAACCTACATAGGCCAATAACTAAGATAGACCAAAGTAATTCAATCGTAATAGGAATGTTGTGGGTAATGGAGTAATTGAGTCACATCATGTCCAAATAGTGAAAACATCATCTACACCACCTTTTTAGCTTACTCCTACCCAAAAACCTCTCCAACCAATGACACAAGCATAATAACTAACACCTATGCAACAAATACATCAACCTTTCCCTCAAGGAGAACTGCGCCTATGTGTCATGTCTTTAGTGACCTAGGAGAGCCTATTGAGTATATATCTCTCAAACTTATTAGTGCTAATCTGATTAGTTGGCCTATACCAAAGCATTATTTGTAAGGCATTCCTTATCTTGATTGGTACCATGAAAATGAATTATGTGAATATTATTGGGTCAATGTGCATAATCTATAAAGATGTGTGTAAATCAAGCATTTGATTGAGAATATGTTGGAGAATAAGGAGATAACATTGGATAATGGTGATTATAACTCTAATAAAACTCTTGGGATTTATCAAAACCCTTTTCCCCAACATAACATATAACAACAACATAACAATCAGTAAGAACAACAACATTGGCCAATGTAATAACAAAATCAACAATATCAAAATCAAAGGTTGAACCAGCAAAATCAACAAAATCAATAGTATAATCCATAATGTTAAAACAATAGACAAAACCAAGGTCAAAATGATAACAACCAATAAACCTACCATGTAGTTGTACATAACTACAATAGGGTTGTAGGTCATATTACAGGGGGTAATGTTAATACCATCTCCATTAATCCTAGATTGAGCACTAACCAATCTAGACCATTGCTAAACAATACCACTCCACCAAATTACATGGATAATCCTTATTTGACTTGGGACTACACAATGGCAAACCAAAAGATTAGGAATTTTACTTTTGGACTTTATACTGATAACTTGCCCTTACCACATGACCACATACAAGTGCATCGACAATTGAGACTTATCCTATCTGGTCTCACACCATTTCCAACATTTATTATAAATCATGGTATAGCATCTAATCCCAATTGTGAAATCACAAATTGAAGATCAAAGATTAATATCTCAAGCCCACAACCATCTACCACTTTGCCTATTATCCACCCAACCATTCAACCTCAAAATAAACCATTCACCATTGACCAAGACAAGAAGTTTGATATTATGGAATAATTATAGAAGACACTAGCATCAATCTCTATTTTATCAAAAATCCACAAGAACATTTTAAATGAGTTTTTAACCCAATCCACTATTGATATCCCCTAATAAATTTCAAGCTTTGGTTGGGAACTTTGCTCTAGCCAACAAGTCACATTCAACCAAAGTGATATGTCTTCCCTTGGCCCACTCCATAATAATCCATTATACACAAAAGTTTATTAAAAGTGTCATAAAGTGAAATGTGTCCTTATAGACAGTGGATCAAGCCTCAACTTAGTGTCTCTAAAGCTCATTAAGCTTCTTGGGTATGCAATGACAGATCTCCATCCAGAAATGATAACTATCAAAGCCTATGATAATCAAGAGAGAGAATCACAGGGAACCATTAGCTTACCAGTTATCATTGGGAATTTGACCCATGATACACTTTGCCATGTGCATGATCTTGAGTTATCACATAATATGCTTCTAGGAAGGTCTTGGTTATAGTCACGTTAATGCTGTACCAATGTATCAAGTTATCTCACTCAGGGATGGAAGTAAATATTCCAAGAGATTTGCACCCATAGGAGCACTACAAGCACCTTGAGGTCAAGTTTCAAAGCTACAATTACCAATATGGCATGAATCCAAGTTTTAAGTAGGATATAGGAAATTCCATACTTATTGATTCTCCACATGATAATTGCATAAATCCTAATACCTTGCCTTTCCCACATGCCACCTCCTAAAGCTTCTAATCATTTCACCATTTTAGATAATGGCCCAGGGGAATATGTGACTTGTGATACCTTTCATATTTCCAATCTTCCTCAAAATCCAAAGACTTTTGAGTGACCTGAAGTTACCCCACACATGCATTGGCAATAAAAGAACAAAGATATAGGACATGTTAGGTTTGTACCAGCATCTGACCTAGAACCAAACCCTCTTGAAGGGGATGAATCATGGTTGTAAAATGATAACCAAGTTGATTTTTATAAAAGTGCAAAATATCCTATTTCTTTTAAGATCATGGAGAGTCAAGACTATGAAGGACGAGGCTTCAGACCAAACCAACAAGGAACGTTGGATCTAATTTCTATGACCAAGTATATAAAACCCTATGTACTTAGATTTAAACCACTTGGGGGTGACCCCACATATATTATTCAAGTTACATCACCAATGACTAGTGACGATGATGCTAATAGTGAAGCAAAATCCCATCATAACCTCATATTTGATAACTTAGCCAAAACCAACTTGTTTACCTCTCATTCCATTTATACCCTTATGCCAGTCATTCATAATAACCCATTGCCATTATACTATCCCAATTTGATAGATTGGGACCAATAAGAATCAAATTTACCGATTGATGAGTTTCAAAATGATGAGGCATTATATGATTTTCTAGGCCTTAGAGACAATGTTCCATTGGGAGATCATAAATCAAGATTCTCAATTACATTGGATCCTAAAACCTATTTTGGAGAGTGGGTGAAAACCCTTAGCCAACAACAAATAAATAAAACATTGAGGTCCCCAAGTGAAAATTTATTTGATGTGATTTTTGAACACAAAAAAAGTAAAGATAAAGGCCAGTCTAGTGGTGAAAACCTATTTTAGGCACCATTAAATAGGGGTGTTCATTCTTATTTGAATTTAGACCAAGAGCCCACCAATGATGAACTTTCCTATAGATATAATTTCAATTTTTAACAAGTGTTTGATCAAATTATTCAAGAATTTTTGACTATTTTTGTCACATGGCCAAATCTCCCATTGGGGTACTTAGATTCATTATGCCTAGGAGAAGTTAAAGAGTAAGTCCTAACAAAGGAATATGATATAGTCTAATAGTTCAAGTCTTTACCTACTATCATAGAAGATTATTTGACCCTTATAGTTAAAGATAAAATAGAGGTAAACATCAAGACTCCATTAGACTTGAAATGGATCAAATTAGGTGCATCCCTCACTGAGGAGGAACATGAAGTTTGCATGGACATATTTTGACATAACAGGGTTGGACCTACCCTTGGTTTTACATCACCTTATGGTCAAACCTAATGCCAAACCAATGAAACAAAATATATGTAATATGTACCCTCACATTGCTATCTTGATAAAGAAAGAGTTGGAAAAACTCTTAGAAGCAAGATGTATTTGATTTATTGACTACTCATAATGGATATCTAATGTTGTACCTATTAGCAAAAAACTTGAAGGATTCAAAATCTATATTGATTTTTGAGACATCAAAAAAGCTTTCCCTAAGGATGAATTTCCATTTCCTAATATTGACATGATCATTGACTCTATAGTAGGTTATGAAATGCTTTCACTCATGGATGGCTTTTCAGGATATAACTAGATCAGAAAAGCACTAGAAGACCAAAATAAAATAACATACCAATCCATGGGGAACATTTTGTTATCAGGTAATGTAATTTGATGTTAATAATGTAAAAGATACATATCAAATGGCCATGATCACCATATTCTATGATATGATGCATGATATTATTGAAGACTATGTCGATGATATATTAGGAAAATCAAAGACCAAGGTCAACCATCTAATAATGCTACATAGAATATTTGAAAGACTATGGGAGTACAAAGTCATAATCAATCCAAATAAATGTGTGTTTGGATTAACCTCAGGTAAATTATTTGGCTTCATCGTGTCTTGCAGAGGCATTGAAGTCAATCTAGTTAAAGTCTATGTTATAACCGAGATGCCAACACCAACCAATTTGAAGCAACTCCATAGTTTATAGGTTAAGATCTAGTCAATCCAATGCTTCATCCCTCAATTAGCATACAAGTGCCATCTATTTACACATCTTATAAATAAGGGAGTTGTATTTCATTGGGGTGATAATTTCCAAATAGCTTTTTAACAACTCAAGGACTATCTAGCTAATCCACTTGTTTTGTTACCTCCTATGCCCAGAAAGCCATTCTTATTGTATCTATCAGCTATCGATAATGCCCTAAGGGCACTTTTGGCTCAACATGATAAAAATGTAAAAGAACATAGTATACTATCTAAGCCATTCCTTGGTCATATATGAATGCAACTATGCACTTATTAAAAAAGTTTGTCTAGCCATGGTCTTCACAACTCAAAAACTATGCCATTACATGTTGAACAATAAGACCATGGTCATTTAAAAATTATATCTGCTCAAGTATCTAATATATAAAATATATTTACAAGACATAATGGCCAAGTGGATCATGCTTCTTAGTGAGTTTGACATAGAGTATGTCAATCAGAAGGCAATCAAGGGATAGATCCTTATAGATCAACTTATTAAAGCACCCCTTGGAGACATAAAGCACCTCATATTTAAATTTATTGATGAATCTATAATGACCATCATTGACACACCTCTTGAGGAGTATCATTGAAGGTTGTATTTTGATGGTTCATTCACTGCACATGGATCGAGGGTAGGCCTCTTATTTATTACACCACTGGGGGATCTAATCCCTAAATTATTCAAAATCAATTTTCCTTGTACAAACATGGATAAGTATGAAGTACTAGTTGTAGGAATTTGAAAATTAATACACTAGAATATATCTCATCTCCAAGTTTATGGTGATTCTTAGTTAATCATCAATCAGGTCACAGACCATTTCCAAACCAATGATGACAAGTCGGTTCCATATAAAGCTATGGTCATACCCTAAAAAAATAAATTATAAACATACAATTTGAGAATATACCAAGGGCCAATAATAAAACTATAGATGCCATGGCTATTATCATCTCTTTGATTTGACAAATAGACAAAGTTAGATAATATCAGTTCCTTGTTGAGAATTTATTAGCATTAGCTCATGAACCTTCAAGAATTGCAATGATTTGTGATATTGTTAGTCCTAATTCTATCTAGTAATCAGACCTTTATAAATACCTTCATGACCGAGTTCTACCACCTAATTTATCTCAAAAATAACCCAAATCCTTTATTCATCATTCCACTCATTATACTCTACTTAGATCCAACCTTTACAACTATAGTTTTGATGGAACTCTACTTCATTATTTAACTTCAGTAGAATCTACACTAGCATTAAGAGAAGTTCATGAATGGGTATGTGGAGCTCATTCTAGTGAGATAGTATTATAAAAAAATGTCTTGTATATTAGTTATTATTAGCCCATGATGGACACAGATGCAGTGACATATGTAAAGAAGTGTGACAAATGTCAAAGACATGCTAATCTGATTCATGCCCCAACCTAAACTCTGAAACCAATGTTGACACCATGACCATTTGCTACATGGGGACTTGACCTCATTAGGAAGATCAACCCACTTCATCTAATGGCCATAAACATATTCTTACCATAACTAAATATTTCACTAAGTGGGTTGAAGCTATACCCCTCACTTACATGACTAGAAAGCAAATTTCCAAATTTATCTTCAACCATCTCATTTGCTGCTATGGTATCCCCTTCGACATTATATTTGAAAATGGAGGATCATTCAAGAACAAATATGTAGACAAGATATGTACCAATTACAAAATCATATAACATATTACCCTCAAGGTAATGGCTAGGCTGAAGCATTGAACAAAACCATTGTCAATATTCTCAAAAATATTGTCAATGATGCTAATCATGATAAACTTTTAGATTTTACCTACCATTTGGGCATATCATACCAATAATCATACTCCCACAAGAGCCACTCCATATTCACTTGTTTATGGTATTTAATCCATCCTTTTCATTGAGGTCAAGTTACCTTCACTATGCATATCTTTCAAGCATGTCATAGATGATCATGACTATCGAGTAGCCTACCTACAAGAGCTAGACCCGCTTGATGAAAAATAGACAACTATACTCAACATTCTTTAGGCATATTAGAACCAAATCAAAGGCCACTAAAATGGATGTGTCAAGTATAGAACATTTGAAATTGATGATCTTGTTCTTAAATAAAACCAAAAGAATACCATGGCTAAGAAGAAGCATAAAGGTAAATTCAAACCAAACTAGATAGGGCCTTTCATCATTACTACATATTATAGATCATAAGAATACAAGTTCACCACACCATATAGAGATGAACTTCCTGAGTTGATGAATATTATTCACCTCAAGTAGTACTATGCTTGAGTGCTATGGTGTATTGTCTATAAGGACCATTTTAATTATGCCATTTTATCACTATTCTTATTTATACAAATATCATTCTTATCCATCCTCTTAGTTCCATCCACTTTACCATTCCATTCTATCAACTGAACATGTTTTAAATCCTATCTACCTAACCCATTTGACCTTGGTTTCACTATTGGTTACACCTTTTCAGCACTAAGGAATTCGATTAGTTTCATCAGTTATTTTGAGTACTTCAAATAGAGATTGTATTTTGAAGTAGTATGACAAAAGTTTCATTAGTTACATCCTTCATTTTTTATTCATTTCTTATCAATAGTCTTGTAATTGATTATAACTACCTTTGGGAAAATTAGTATCATTGACCTTTGCCATTGTGTCCTAGTTATAACCACCTATGGGAAAACTAGGGACAAAATTTGTTTATTAAGCCTTAACATACCAACTTGCCATTTCCTTTGCTATGCTATGCCTTTTTACCAACTATGTCTATTTTGTTTGAATTAACAACTATGTTAGTCAGGTTCCTCTACCGTAAGGGTAAAAATATAGTGACTTGAGGTCCTACTATGGGACTATGTAGGTAGTGCTCAATACTTGTTGAGGTTAGCTCAGTCACCCTTTCCATCATGCTCTCACCATTTTATGAGCAACCTAAGTTTGAATTATCTCACCATTTTGTGAGCAACCTAAGTTTGAATGATCTCACTATTTTATGAGCACCCTAAGCTTGAATGCTCTCACCATTTTATGAGTAACCTAAGTTTGAATGCTCTCACCATTTTATGAGTAACTTAAGTTTGAATGATCTCACCATTTTATGAGAAACCTAAATTTGAATGCTCTCACCATTTTATAAGCACCCTAAGTTTGCACGCTCTCACCATTTTGTGAGCTTGAATTATTTAGTGTCTTGTCATTCTTGATCAAGTTGAGATACTTCAAAAATTCCAAAAACATTTTTAAAATAGTTAGAAAAAACTAAAAACATTGACCATTTATTTGCATTAAGGATTTTGGGAACCCTTACTAGGTTCCAAGAAAACCACTTGTCACTTAGTTTCCCCATCCTTTTTGGCCTTTTTTCTCATGCACTTGCCATTTTTCAAGACTATTCTTTTTTTTTTCTATCACATCCATTCTATTTGTTTTCATCAACTATCATTTTCTTCCCATTTCTTGGGAGAATTACATTTTTCCTAAAGTTTTTCTTGGATATCATGTCCATGGAACTATGTAGGTAGCATCCATTTTTCTAGTGCATCTAGAGACATCTCGACCACCCCATTCATTTTCTTCTATTCCTCCATTTTTTTCGTTTGTTAGGTTGTCACCTATTTTATAGAGGTAATGTTCATATAGTTTCTATTACATTGTTTATTTGTTTGTTTCTAATTATTTGGTTTATTTGTCTACCTATTTTTTTAATTTCAACACTGTTGCCTTGATTCGATTTATGTGCATTCATTGGGTGATTCCTTGTGCATTCTTCTACTTGAATCCATCCATATTCATATGTTTATATTATCATCATGGTTTCTATCATTGGTGCATTATTTTCTATTGAGTATTGGATTATGAGAGTCGGTCCTTATGCATATTTTGGCCAAGTCCTCATGATGTTATACCATGATGCTTACCAATATGTGTTACAACAAACCTTAGCTTCAATAAATCTATTTAGCAATGGTGGCATCAACATCTCTTCAACATTGGTACCTCAATTCAATCTTAATCATATCCCAAACAGAGTAATTAACCACAAAATAATTTCAACCTTTATTAGTTTAGATGAGCATCTCCCTACTAGTAGGTTGTTTCAATTCATCATTACCCTCTATGTTAAGTTCCCATCATCAAATAGTGGATTAATCATGTTTTCCATAATCGGGGTCCAATGATTATAACCACCTATGGGAAAATCATTGCACACTATCCCACCTATATTCTTCAATGATTATAACCACCTTTGGAAATATTATTGTGTTGTCACCACTTTACTTTTTATACCTATATAGGGGCATGTTATTATCTTGTTTGTCTATCTTAACTGGGGCAGCTCCATTTTCTCAATGATTATAACTACATTTGGACAAATCATTATGTTATCATACCACATTGCCACTATCAGGGTACAATGCTTATAACCACCTTTGAGAAAACCATTGTACATCATCCCACTTGACTTCTTAGTGATTTTTATTACTTTTTAAAAATCATTGTGTTTTCACCCCATCATCTTTTCTTTGGTCCCCTCATTTTGATTCTTTCTTTTTGAGGGATCATTTGCTAACCTTTTCTTGTGCCAACTATTCCCTCAAGGGGACATCATGTAGTTAGTTCATCATAGTTAAAGTTGTATACATACAATACCTTTTTATTCTTTGAGAAGATGTGATTATGCTTATAGCTTGCAATGCCTTCTCAAACATGGGCAAACTATAGACACCTAAATCTAGCCACTGATAACCTCCAAGTAGGATTTTAACCAATTTATTACTAAAGTGCACAATTTGGCCTAAAAACATTAAATAAGTTGAAATTGATATATTCAAGTTCTAATTTTTGCCAGAGTATCATTAAATGGAGCAATACAATTTATGGGCTAGCTAACTTTGATTAAATCATTTCAAGTCAAAATGCTAATTTTGCACTTGGGTACTTTGGATTGCTCTTTTATATCAAATATATTACAAAAGACACATGCCTTTGTTATTTTGTGTTGGTAACATCCTAAATGGGATAATAGATCCAATGCATTAGACATTGATTTCTAATTCCAATCCAGTCAAATTTTGACTAATAACAAGGTATTATGAGCAATTTGAGTGATTTGTACACAAAGTGCTTAATCATGCTTAAGATTTAATTAAACTAAATTAGAGCCTAATTAATAATTCCATGAAAACTTGTTGAATACTTATTTTTAGAAATGCATATTGAATATCTACATCATCAGGTGACCTCATTTCTTAGGAAGACATCCCTAGGCCATAAATGCCATAAATATCAAGATTCATGCCTCCCATACCTCATCAAAGTTCTTCCATACCTATTAATTTCTATTCTATCCCAAATATTGATGAGCCTATTTATGAATTTTAATTGAAAAATTGGATTAATCCTTAGCCACACATCTCAATCCTGAGATGGATGTTTCAGGTTGATTCTACCCATTTGCAAAAATCTATAAATAGGAGGCCTTGCCACATGAATTTTAAGATTGATAATGCAAAGTCATAATGTACAAATAATTCCAAAATCCATTGTAATTAGTGTTATAATTTATAAATATTGAGCAAATCCAAGCCAAGCCAAGCCAAAGTCATAAGGTGCCAAGAAGAGATGAAGGTAGCCACACTCTATTGAAGAATATCTCTTGAAGCACAATCTAAGCAAGCTAACGAAGCCTTTTAGAATAGTCAAGGATTTGGTAAGAAATTGGTGTTTTGTGTCCATATTTCTCATTTCTTTCCATTTTTAGCTGTGTTTTCAAATGGTTTTCCCTCACTAATCTCTCCCTAGTAACTAGGCCTAGAAATGTATACTAGTTAGTGTGTTTTTATCAATTTATTTTTCATTTTGTCACTAAAAAGATACTAACACCTCTATTGATTCAAATTCCTAGTTCATAGATCAAAGCATGGAGATTTTGTACATAAAGGAAAATATACCTACAACACAAAATGGTACTTCTCTTATAACTTTGATGTAATTTACCCACCCAAACACCTTAAAACATGAAACTAAGCATGCGAATCATTAGATAAGGAAAAAAAATCATATGGAATAAACCTTAGGAGTTTCTTCATATGGAATTCCCAAGGATGGAGCAAAACCTATAGGGTGCATGAAATAATAAGCAGAAAAGCACAATCAACTTCATAAATATGGTTCATAAATCACAGGACACCATTATTCAAAATTTTTTAATATAAATTAATGTCTTTGAGTATAATACCACCTCCCAAAATCATTTATCCTAAAACATCTTCAACTGTCTGTACGAAGCATGAACTTGAAGACTACTTTTGCTTGCCAAGAAGGGTGAAAAAGGAATATAATAGTTTTAGCCCAAAAAATTGCACTTTAAAAGCATTTAAAACATGTATTTGAGCTTAAATAATCTAAATATACATTCCATTATCTTGATCCACATGGCACACTTCCCCATGGGCTGTACAAGTGCCAAACTCTTCTCTTTTCCTAAGAAAATTACCCTTTCTTCTGAAGAACCTACCACTTTCAGTTACCAATAGTTTATTAAGACATATTAGGACACATGAGATGTGAAATCACCTTTTGGAACCTTCACACTTCTCAAGAAATCTGTACAAGTCATTAAATGACACTTTTTTGACCTCAAAATGACTCTTAAGACTAAAAGGATTAAAAAGACTAAGGACCAAGGCCAATATAACATTAAATGATATCAATTAACCTATAATACACCCTATAAAATAATAATAAACCCACTATAAACCTCTAAAGTCATGTTTTTACCTATAGGGGTCCTAATTTGACATGTTGGTCAAATTTGGTCAATGGGAATCTTAATGGTGATTTTCCAATTACGTGTATTTATATTTGTGTATTTAGCTCATAATATGTTCAATTTAAGTTAATAAAAACTAATATCTTGCATCGTGGATGTTTATTTAGTTCTATTAAGGTTTTACCACATAATTTTGATGTTTTGTCTCATGCATGTTTAGTTGAATTATCTCTATTATTACAAATTTGTATTATATTTACTAGTTATTTATTGTTGTAAAGTATATAGTTTCCTAACAAGTGGTATATGAGTGAGGTTACTATTATTTTTCAACATTTGTGTTCTATATTTGGCATTATTTTCTATAACATCAAATGGCAAAAGTTACGAATGTAAAATTAAATGGCAAGATTTTTTTTGAGTTATGGAAACTCAAAGCACATGATGAGATGGTGTAATAGGGGTTACAAAAATCCCTATAATTAAATTCAAATAAAAATGTGATAATGAATGAATATGATTAGGAAGAGCTAGATACAAAAGTTCTGAGTATAGTATGATTGTGTTTAGTAGATGAGGTTCTTTTCAATATAACTAGAGAAAAGACTATGGTAGGATTATAGACCAGATTAGAGGGCATATACATGAGGAAATATATGAAAATTTTTATTTATTTGAATAGGTATTTATGTAAATTATGAATGAAATAAGGTATGCAAATTATTGATCATTTAAATATTTTCAATACTCTATTATGTCAGTTGAATAGTATTGGTGTGAAAGTGGATGATGAAGATAAGATAGTCACCTTATTATGTACCCTACTAGATTATTGGGATCATATAGTAACTTATATTACCTTCAGTATTTTTTATTAACTTGACTATAGTTTTTTTGTGTGAGTATTGTTGGCTAAGGAGATGAGGATAAAATCTGGTCTAGAGACCTCTATGCCTAAAGCTATGATTGTTAGGGGAAGATCTAGAGAAAGAGGGAAAATTTATAGAGGCACATATAGATCTAAGTCAAAATATGGGAAGATTAATGCAAAATGTTGGTACTATTGTAAAGCAGGACATCTTAAGAAGGATTGTTGGAAGAGGAAAGACGGTGAAAAGAAGGAAGATTCTACCAAGGAAGCAAATCAAGTAGAAATAAGTGAAGGTATGACTGATGAAGTTTCATGTGTTTGTAATATTTAATAATATCATCATGACTGGTTATTGGTTTATGATGCTACACATCACATGTGTCGTCATAAGATTTGATTTTATACTTACCAAACCATTAACATAAGTTTTATTCTTATGGGTAATAATGTTTCTTGTGAGACTTAAGGGATTGGTAGCATTAAGATAAATATGTTTGATGGTATGGTGAGATATCTAAAAAAATTTAGATATGTACTATAACTTAAATTAAATTTTATTTCTTTGAGTTAATTAAATTCTTATGGTTATAATTTCACATGTCAAGGTGGACCTCTAAAGGTGTTTAAGGGTGCCTTAGTTGTAATGAATGCTCTAAAATTTGAGAGTGTTTACATATTGTAAGGGAGTGTAGATATAAATCAAGGATATATGGTATGTAAAATAATAGAATATCCTTCTAATCTATGGCATATACATTTGGGACACATGAGAGAGAAAGTGTTAAATGTACTAAAAAATTGCGATTTATTCCTTGGTCTAAAATCCATAGATTTGAATATCTGCAAGCATTATGATTTTGAGAAACAAATTAGATGGAATTTTAAAGTAGGAATTCATGTAAGTAAAGATATTATTGATTATATTCATTCTGATCTTTAGAGCCTAGCCCTAATAATTTCCCATGGAGGAACATTTTATTTTGTTACATTTATATATAATTTCTCTAGAAAAGTATGGGTCTACCATATTAGAATAAAATATGATGTTTTCAATGTATTTAAGAAATTTAGAGTGTTGGTAGAGAATAAAACTAGTAGGTCAATAAAATGTTTAAAAACATAGAATGAAGGGGAGTTCACATCCTTAGAGTTTCAAAACTAGTTCAAGGAAGTTGGGATTGAACGGATGAAACCACTAGCTATACACCAGAACAATGAGGGGTTGATAAACATGTGAATATGACTCTTTTAGAGAGAGTAAGGAGCATTCTCAGTAATGCAAATTTTGATAAGTGTTTATGGGTAGAATTAGTTTGTATAGCCTATTATTTGATGAATCATTCACCATCAATCATAATAAACTGTAATATTTCTAAAGAGGTATGGACAAGCAATCCATGTGATTATTTAGATTTGAATTTTTTTTATTGTAATGCTTATGCTCTTACTAATAACAATCAGTGTTCAAAGTTAGACTCATGATCAAAGAATTACATCTTTGTTGGGTATGGTGAAGGAGATGGTGTTAAGGGATATAGAGTGTGGGATCCTTCTACCCAAAAAATCATCATTAGCAGATATGTAGAGTTTGATGAGACTCCTTTCCTAAAATTAGATGTTGAAATAAAGAAAAACATGAACCAAAACATCAACATGTCAATGTTAAAATCAATCCATCTTCAGATTTTGAAAATGAGGAAATCCATCCATTTTTAGATGGTGAAGATATTGAATATGTTGAATATTTATAACAACTTGAGGAAACACATCAATAGTTAGAATGGAGGTTAGAACATGAGGAAACACATCCATAACTAGTATGGAGATCTATATGGGTTAGGCATCCTCTTAGTAAGTACAATCCCAATATTTTAATTATTTTGATTTTTAATGATGGGGAACTTAGTTGTTATTAGGAAGCATTGGAAGATGCATATAGTGCCAAATGGAAAAGGGAAATGGATACCTTGGTCAAGAACAAATCATGGGACCTAGTAGAACTTCCAAAAGATAAAAAACCTATTGGTTGTAAACGGGTTTACAAATGAATGATAGGTGTTGATGAAAGGGCTAGAAGGTATAGGGCCAAATTGGTGGCAAAAGGATTTAAACAAAAACATGTATTGATTACTATGAAAAATTTTCACCAATTAATAAACTTGTTTCAATTTGATTTATCTTATCAGTAGTGGCTTTACTTGATTTGGAATTGAAACAATTAGATGTTAAGACAACATTCTTGAATAGAGATTTATAAGAGGATATATATGGAAAAACTTGAGGGTTTTATACAAGATAAACATAGGATTTGATTGTAGTCTCATAAAATCATTGTATGGCCTGAATTAGTCACCCAATTAATGGTACAAGAAGTTTGAATCCTTCATGATGAGCCATATTTTTTTAAGAGTGATTATTACCATTATGTTTACTTCAAGTTTTTGGACAATGGTTTATTCATTATATTGGCATCATATGTTGATGATATTCTTGTAGCAAGAAAAATAATGGCATAAATAAATAGTTTAAAGGCTCATATAGCTAGAACATTTTCTATGAAGGATCTAGTAGTATCAAAATAAATCTTAGGCATGGAGATATATAGAGACATGAAAATGGTAAGATTTGGTTATCACAATATATGTATTTAGAAAACATACTAATCAAACTTAGTATGAAGTATGTGGATCTAGTTATTATCCCTTTTACTTCCCACTTCAATATTTATTCAAGTTCATGTCCTAGTAATGATGAATAAAAGTAGTATATGTCTCATGTACCATATGCTAGTGCAATAAGAAGTTTAATGTATACTATGGTATTTACAAGGCCATAAATTTCAATTGTAGTTGGAGTTGTCAGTAGATATATGGAAATCTAGGTAAAAAACATTAGGTAATAATGAAGTGGGTGTTTCATTACTTGTGAGGCACAAATGACTATTGCATCACTTATAATAGATCCGGTGATTCTATTTGTGGATATGTTGATTCTAATTTTATAATAGATCTAGATAAAAGAAGATCAACATCTAGTTGCATTTTTAAATTTGTAGGTGAACCTATTATTTTGATGTCAAAGCTTCAAAATATTATTGTTACATCAACTACTGAGGTAGAATACGTGGCTACCTATCATGCTTGTCAAGAGGCAATTTGGTTAAAGGGCTAATTGGGTGAGTTTGGAAGAAAAAAATTAAAAAATTAAGGTATTCTATATTAGTTAAAGTGTAATTTATTTGGACAAGAATCCAAATTATCATAGTAGGACAAAGCATATTATGGTTAAGTACCATCTTGTTAGATAGGTGATTGATGAAGGAAACATAACACTTGAAAAGGTTCATATAGAGGAAAATAGTGATGATATGTTCACAAAACCATTATTATTAGAGAATCTAAATTGATGTTTAGATTATCTTGGCTTATAAAAATGGTGATGAATTGGTCGGTAATATATCAATAATAAATTATTGTCATGGTGGAGATTGTTAGATATGTGACAACAAAGTTAAATGTTAATCCCTTTGTGGCATGGTTTGTGGCCCACTCCTCGATTAGGGGGATGTCTTGGGGGGGCGGGGTTGGGGGGGCATTCATAAGGGGTCCAAGGGGAGAAAAAATCAAGGAGTCAAACCCATGTTTCTAGGAAGATGAAGTCTACTAAATGCTATTTTTAGGAAGGAAGTTCCTAATGGCTTTTTTCCACTCTATTTTTAGGAGTAGGAATCTTAACAGTGTTTTTTCCAATTAGGTGTATTTATATTTATGGATTTCACATGTAATATATGATAATTTAATTTGTAATATTTTAATCTTGAGTTAATAAAGACTTATATCTTACACCATGGATGCCTCCTTAGTTATGCTAAGGTTTTACCATGTAATTATGGCATTTTATCTCATGCATGTTTAGTTGAATTATCGCTATTATTACAAATTTGTATTCTATTTATTGGTTATTTATTGCTATGAAGTATCTAGTTTCCTAAAAATATTTTAATATAAAGTTAAGTGTTAATTGAGTCTTATTTAAAGACTAATAATATGTACAAAATAGTAATAAAAGCATAATTACTATTAACTAAGAGAGAAAATATGTGTAAAATACTGACAAGTGCCCAATTATTATTAACCAAGCTAAATAATATCTACATAATAGTAAAAAAAATCCTAATTAATTATTTAATTTATAAAATTAGGGTAAATACATAGGGTTTATAGGCATATCTTAAATATCATGAAATTTGATGATAGATGTTAGGATTAAAACTTAGAAATGTGCATGCACTAGTGACAATGAACTTGCCCAGAAAAAAATGATAATAATTAAAAGTGAATGTGTGGAAAGTGAGTGGCATTCATGGTAGGAACAAAGTATGACTGACATTTTTTGAAGATGACAAAAAAAATACAGAAATGATTTTGACAATCACATTCCCATAGTGTAGATCTTTAAATCTTTCGATCTATTTTTGTGTTTTCAAACTTGTAAACTAAAAAAAACATATCTTCTCCTTGTCCTAAATTGATAAAACTATCTAAAGGAAAGGAAAACATAAATATTTTAGGACCTGTGTTGAGAGTTAGTTGAAGTTTTAAGATTCATATTTGAAGTTGTAAGAATCATATACTTATTAGGTTGCTATAACAAACAATATTAAAAACATCTAGTACTTAGTTATAAACAATTCTCGTAGCATAGAAAACTTAGGTGTTGGAAAAAATTTCATCATTGGAAATATTAACTTTTGACAATCATAAATGCTCTAATGATTGTTTTATTCATTATGAAGTTTTGACCATTTAAATTCATAACCCAAAGTCACACTTAAATTTAGATGGCATATTTTTTTGAATTTTCAAATTTAAATAACCTGAAACTTTACATGGAAGGCTTTAACATTCAATATTTAATTTAAGGGATCAATGAATTACTCATCCCCTTTAACCCCTAGGTCTCATAGGAAGCATAAATAAATGCATTTTCACATGGATAAATGTTAATAATATTTTTGAAAGAGACATGGTAAGTAATTTGGATGATAGTGTAGTGTTTTACTCTATTTTTTAATATGTGTCAAATTTGATAGATATATTCAAATTATAATATATTACATTTAAGCATAAATATGATTGTACATCAGAATCAACTAAAATGAAATTAAAATTGACAAGTGGCATATGCTAAAAATAATAAGTACAACCAAATAAAAGATACTTAGATTTTATTATTTCAAGTTGACTATAACTAATTCCCGATAGTGAGAAAAAAAAAAGAAATGACTATGATAGATCAAATCCAGATGTAGGATCTGTGTATATTTATCAACATGTTTGGACTTCCTAGACAACATCATAAGTCAGTCATATCTATAGAATGTGGACTTGTTCATGTTAATTGTTATGAATCTGTGTTTGTTCATCTAGTTGAAGCCATGTATATTTATAAGGTTAATATATTATAATTTTGTATACGTCATGTAGAAATCATTTCTCTTTTCTTTGAAAACCCTACGGGTACTTGTGAGAGTTAGAAACCTCTAATATGAGAGGGAGAGTGTAATGGACAAAGCTTACTCCTATAACCCCCTTTGATGGTTTATCACTACCTATGTATCTTAATACTCTAAGGAGGTATTCAATCGACACATAGTTCTCCCACCTAGAGTGATTAGGCAATTGTGCTCCTTGATTATATGCATATAGCTAGAAGTTTGGCTTTGATACTTGATAATGCTAACTCTTAACTTGATTTGAAATGATTTAAAATTTATTTAAGACTAATCCTAGTGATTGATAATTAATTTGGAAAGAATAAGGTACAATTTATCAATGTATAATAGTGTAAAATATAGATGACAGATGGAAATCAAGTCCCTTTGTAGTGAGGTTTCTATTTTATTATATAATGAAACATTTTGAAAATTTACTTTAGTTGACTTGAGAAAAATGAAGGAATACCCAAATGAATATTTAAAATTTTGGAAACTAGACGATAAATGGTGGGGGGACAAGGTTAGTATATGTGTATAAGTTATTGGTAGATGTGGACAAGTCCCTAATAGAAGACTTATCTATCTAGCATGGACCTATCCCAAGAAAGTAAGGATAATCTATTGATGTTGAAATATCACGAGAACTAGTATAAGATAGTTTGATCATTCAATTGGAGATATTTGTGTATTAGTGATGATGAACTGATGGGTCAATCCTACATATATAGATAAATGAATATCATTATGGTGAATAAAATTCATGTATTTAGGTGTAAGTCAAATGGGTTAAGATGTGTCAAGAATTAACGTTTTCAAGTACCTATGACCATTTTTAGGTGTCTACATATACATCCTATGAGTGTTCCCCAAATTTAAATTTCAATTTATCATCCAAATCATCACTTATCCTCTTTTGTTTATAGTCCTAATGCAACTCTGGACAAAGACTCTCTATCCCATCATTTTCAATATTATTTTAAAATTTAGGTGATATATTATAGTTTATCTAATTATTTTTGTTTTTTAAGTATTATTATTAATATAAAAATTATAATTTTCATGGTGATAAGAGTGATCCATTTCAATCACCACTATAGATACGAGGTAAAGGTCGAATAAGAACAATAGGAATGGGCTTTAGTTTTATAGATACCAATTTACCACTTTTTAAGGTAAATCCAAATAGGGATATTGATTTATACCCTTCATCATTAACCTCATTCATAATGTCTAGTTTATAAATTGATACATCTAAAAAATAAGCACCTCTTTTTGATTTTGAGACCTCAAATGAAGATAGGAGGTGTAAATTAATCAAATATAAATTCGGTTATCAATTTCTTGAAGGTATTGACCTAATATAAATGGTAGGTACTATACATATGTTAAGATTAAGAGTTTTTAGGAAAATTTTAACTTTTGTATATGGAATTGTATGATGGAGAGTTTATAGTTATTAGAATGTTTGATGCATGGCCAATGAAAAATCCAATTCTTGAAATGTATGAACATTGTAGCATTTGGGGGAGAAAATATATGATATGACCATCTACTATGTGTGATGCAAGTGTGGGCCTATTTATTTTGATCCCTTTTAGTGTGGGATGAAAAACATATAAAGATCATGACATTCCCATATTCCCATTCCATGGGTGTGAACAACCCTTAAATGCTTGGAATAATTTGGTTGAGTGTTGGGCTTTTGTAGTCTTATGCAGACTTGACTATGCTAAAAAATAGAATACTCCCATGTTGGTTTATCACTTGAATAAAAGATTCAAGTGCTCAACAAAAGGACAAAAAAATATCACCAAAGTTCTCATTATGAGAATTGTTTATGAACAAATTCAATGGATATTAATAATATAAGTAAAACTTAGAAATGTCTAGAATAATTACATAAAAAAATTAAAACTCCACACCTACAATATAATCCATGTTCAACTCATATATTTAGTCATCATGAAGTGTTTAGTACATTAAAATTAAAATGTTTTCCATTAACTAGGCAAAATATAACCCCACCTTATCTCCAAAATACTAATATCTACTCCTTTCCCTTCTCTCTTGATCTTCCAAGATTGTGTCCTTCTTAGTGTCTAATTTATAGATACCATCAAAATGTATATGTAACACCCATGTCTTCAAATGGGATACCAATCAGTCTATTTTAAATATTCTTAGACCTATTTATCACTGGATCCATATATCCATGTGTTTGTCATTCTACATCGATCCTTGAATATTTGAAATATCCTTGTCTAGATGCCTTACATTTATCATATTTATGTTTTATCAAATTTGTGAATTAAGAGAGTTATAGTCCTAACTAGAAAAATAACTGAGTAAAATAAAAATGATACATATATTCAATAAATGACATAAACATTGGAACTTTGTAAATTTGGAAGTATGCTAAAAAGTGAAAGTACCAAAGAAGAACAACTTAATTAGAAATAAAATATGAATAACTATTAATGCAATTGTAATAGTGAGCGCGTGATTGTATGATGATGATATGAATGAATAATATAACTTATATTAGATCTAGGATAATGTTGATAGAATAAAATAGTGTGACATATGTTGGTGTACTTAGGGAAATTCATGTTTGGTTCTTTTTACCATTATTTAGATGGATCAACTACAAATCTCATTCATCATTATACCATTATTTACATGAATCTCTCTCAATCCAAATTTACACCCTATATATCCCTCATCTTAAGCACACATAAGATTATTATTGAGATTGCATATTTACTTATGGGCAAGTCTAAGAATTTTTGATGCTGACATAAATTTTATGTGCTTCTCTCATGTAGCCAAAGTATAAGGTTCTTTGTGTTAGTCATCTATATCACTAATGTTTGGTTCATCTAAATGCATATAGAGAATGAATATAAAAATCCATAAAATTTAAAATCCAAGTAATTTGAATAAAATGCAACAATCAAAAGGCAAAAACCAATACTTAGAAGTCAAAATCACACCAAAATATGTGATACTTATTTGGCACATATCTTATTATAATTGAATCTCAAACTCCACATTTGGCCTCATAATAGAGATAAGGTCTATTAGGATGTAGTAGGTGAGTAGATTGGTATAGGAGGTCTCATTATTACATCTAGTTTTAACTCTTTGTAGTAGAATGATGACTTTGTAAGGGGTCTTGAGGAATGGGGAACACGTCAAGGGAAGTTAGGCTTGTTTTAAGTTTTTTTTAAATAACATTCATGAGATGATCTTGTTACTTCACTCATTAGCCAACTACTTTGCATCTACCAATAAGAGTATCTTAATTATTTTTTGTCCAAACAAAATCTTAATTATTTGCACACTTGCTTAGTATGTCTCATTTATACTAAGGGTTGTTACAACACCTATGTACCATATTTTCACTCCTTATTTTAATAACATCATTCTTGAAAGATCTCCCCTTGATACATATTACTTATACACTGATCATTACTCTTTGGTTAATATTTTGTGAGTTGTAGTGTAAGACCTTATATAGGACCAGGTCCTCATAAAATTCCTTTCTCTCTAATTATTTTTAATTTTCATATATCTTTGGTAATAATTTTATGAATTGTAGTGTAAGACCTTATATATGACCAGGCCTTACTCACAAAATTATCTTTCCCCAAAAAACAAATACCACTTGGTTAGATATTTATGAGGTATAATGTACGACCTTAGATAATACCTTGCATCCCTCACAAATATAATTTCTTCATATATACACTATGTGTCATATCTGATCACAAAATAAATTTACTTTTTCACATTATTAACTAAAACAAACCATAAGTTTGGTTTTTTCTTCTTATTTCCCACTTTTGTTCATATATCACTTACTCACATATCTTTGCTTACATATTTTTGAATTCATTCACATACTTTGGTTTGAGTATATTTGTTTACATTTGAACTTTTTTTGCATTGATTTATTTACATATTCTTAACTTTGTTTACATTGGATATTTCTTTTTCTTCATATCTTCATTTTCATTGTTATTTCTTATTTTCCACATATTTGTTTATTATAGTACATTGATATTTTATTTATTCTTATATTATAATTTTTATTTACATTTTTCATGATTAACATGTGTTATATTTTCAAACTTCTTTTACCATTTTCATTTATTCATAATTCTCATTTTCAAAACTATTTTCTTTATCATTATTTTGACCATGCATTTGTTCACATTTGTTAGAAAATAATAACACATACATCATAATTTTCCCATAACATATACCAAGATCAACACATGATAGAGAGAAAGTAAACACATCTATAACATACATGAGGCATAAAAAATAACCAAACACACACACACACACACACACACACACACACACACACACACACACACACACACACACACACACACACACACACACACACACACACACACACACACACACACACACACACACACACAAATACACACACATAAATACATACAAATGGATAAAAATGCCTAATACAATATTACATGATAAATCATAGTAAAACAATAACTATATAAATGTGGTCCACCCTGCCTATTTAGAGGTGGATGTGATATATGAATCATTTAATCTTGGGAATGCCATATATAAACAATCCACTAAAGTGAATCTATACATGTTTGTAGTTCCTCTATATGCCTTATAAATTGGACATTCAACCCTATCCTAGGCCAACCATCTAGTCATATCCAAATGTGTGGCTCACTTTAAAATTAATGACTACCATGCTTGTATCTCCCCATAACCAAAACCTAGTGGTATTATCACATGGGATATATTAGATCATCTCCATAACTCTCAAGATGCTAAACTAACCAACCAAAACTAACTAAAATGTATAGGTGATGAAGGCACCATTTGATCAATCATTTATGTCATATCATGCTAAGATAATACATCATCTATATATCATGATGCACTCCCTAAACCATGGATGACCACCCAACCTAATTTGTTGTAACATCTATAAAACACAACCCAAATAAACATCAACTCTCACATATATATCTACAATATATTAAATTTAATAAGTATATATATCATTATATCACAAACTCAACAAAATAAAAACTACTTACCAATAGTATCATGGCTTCATAGTGGTGTGAAGAATTTATAATGACCAGGCTAAATCAAATGAGCATGATGTGGTCCACTATGAATCTTCCTCACAATCAACTAAATCATCACAAGTTTCACTATAGGATCTCCCTATGGCTCTCCCAATGGATCTCCTTATTGCTTTCCTTGTGGTGGTGGTTGTGGCTATGTATGTGACTACACTTAAACCTACCTTCATATCTACTACTATCATGGTCACCCTAATATCTACCCATATTTAATAACAGTCACATATGCTACTCCTCTAGATATAATTGGATCCCATCACTATCATCAACACCATTGTCCCCCAGTCTCAAATGGTGTGGCTATATCACAGGAACATCTACTAGTACTCCTACATGTATCCACTTTCTTGGAGGTAAGGAAAAACTCACAAATTTTCATTATTTTTAATGGTATACACATAGTTTATATATTTATTTATTTAAACCTTATTCCTTATATTACATTATGTGTAATTCCCTACATCTTCTTTATCTATATAATATCCTTTATATTATATGTATTACTCTATTTTGCTCCATTTTGGTACATACATGAAAAGAGCTAATAAACCATAAATTTGTATAATAATCTACCCCATCTTTATTACAATAAGTATAATGCCTTACATCTTTTTGGTTTATATAATACCCTATATATTAAGTGGAACAATATACCATTATCCATCTTGTTACATAAAGGAAAGGAGCCAATGAACCATTGGTCTATATAATGGTGTACTATTGTCCATCTTATTATAGTCTTTATAGTGCCCTACATCTTGCATGTATGTATAATACCATTTACATTATGTGTAATGGTGTATTGTTATCCATATTGATACATAAAGGAAAATAATTAGTGAAACATCAGTCTGTATAATGGTCCACTATAATCCATCTTATTATAGTCTGTGTAATGCCCTGTATCCTACTTATTTGTATAATACCCTTCACATTCTGTATAATGGTCTACTATTTTACATTTAAAAAAAAAAAAAAAACTATAGGATTGATGAATATGCATGTCATTATATTAAAATGTTTATGTTTATTCAGTAATGAACATAAATAAATATAAAAGAAGAGGAACTAATAAATCTATCAAGAGGAAACTGATTGATATTTTGAGTGCAGATTATGATACCAATAATTAGAGTTTAGGTGACATCCCTTCATAGGACTGGATGTTTATTTATTTTGTTAGTTTCATAAAATTACTAAATACCCATGTTTTTTCTTCAATGTAGCATCCAATTTTTTCTTTGGTGTAGCATCCAAAAAACCTAATCCCACTCACACAAGCAATTTTATGGACCAATCTAAAAGTCTATAAAAAATTAATGCAAAGATGGATGATGAACTTTAATGATGCAAACTAAGACATTTGAAAAATAGGTTGGATGCATGGGAATAATGTGAAAATTTTAGCAAAGAAAGGGATGATAGATTGAAGAAAAACATTGAAGGAATGAATATAACCATATTGTCTCTAACAAATATGAAAAAGGAGCTAAAACTTTATATTGAACATGTAAGGAAAGAAAAACTATAGGATTAGATGTGGATCAAAGATCAAATTACATCATTGAGAGTATATGAAGTTGTTGTAAGTGCTAGGGCTATTGATTTGGAAACAAAGCATTATAGGAATGTAAGACAAAAAAAATTATGAGGAAAAAAATCAAAGTGTAAAAAAAAATTTCAATCCATCTTATTAATTTCCCTACAACTACTCCCACTACATCCATGCTTCCTAATTCCAACATCAACAACAATGATCATAACTAGTGTGATCTTTTACTATGGTTCATTTCACTATAGTTGTTGGCTTTTAAATATATATGGTTCATTTCATATAAGTTTATAACTTTCTAGTTAATATAGTTTGTGAAATTTACAAAATATGAATATGCATTCCTCACAAGAATGTGAAATTTGAAAATTTTCCTAACACCATGTATGCTGAATTTGCTAAATAAATACTTTTCAAAGAACAAAAAAATAATGAAAATAATTATGTATTTTTACATGCTATCATATGTCAATAACTTTTACTATTTTTATACATGTCTAAAATTTTGCTTTACAAGGATTCAATATTCCAGGACATATAACATCTAATTAAAAATAAAATGACAACCAAGTAACTTCAGTTCAACATATACAAATCATTCTTCAAAAAAATTACTGTTGGTCCACATATTTTATATATTCTATATCCAATTCATCCTAAAAAGTAAAACACTTTGATCTCACTTCACATTTCTAAGAGAATTGGGCATGTTCATTTGTCAGTGGTGCACACCTATGGATTTCCATAGTCTCCATAAAATCTCTTGAATGTTATAGACTAGTCTTGAAACCATCTTCTACATGTTATAAAGGTTATGCATGGGAACAATTCACCTCAGCATTATTGAAAATTGACCTTGAGTAAAACCTATTACAATCATATTCAATAATCTTCTCAAGGAAATTAAGACTTCTCCTATCAACTAAAAGAGTGAGAAGTGCTTTATCTAGAAATACATAGATCCTGAGAATTTGTGGATAATTTGGGTCATACACATCACCTATAATATTATAATTTACAATAGCATTGACAAAATTATCATGGGAAAGGTGATAAATTTTTTTATTGACATCATCCTAAACATGTCACAGATAGATGCTTGTCAATAACCATACAAAAATCCATGAAAAACATTTAAAAAATCAACAAAATAAGGGAAAATAAGAATCAATACAACAATAATACTTACATGGGCATCAAAATTTCCTATTGATGAAATTAATTACCAAATTTATTTCTTAATTTAAACATTTTATTTCACTCGTGGCCTTGGGTTGACCACATGTATTCACACATTGAAAAAGACTGACTCTCCAATCTGACCTTGTAAAAAGTTCTATCTTTGATTTGGATTCTCACACATGCCACATCAATGTCACTATCAATAAACATCACATTACCATCAAGTATGATTTGTGATTTCATCCAAAACTTGTTCTCTGAGTGCTCAAGCTTTAATTTCCTATAAAACCCATTTTCTTTGCACATTTGGCTCCATCAGTAATACACAAATATAAAATACACTAATTTCTTCACCAAAAATTCCACTCTTCAATGGGATAAAAATTTAATTTAATTTATAAACATGTACTTCAAATGAGAGTGATATAATTCTATGGTAACATTTGTCTCTTGACCTGCATGGGGCATTGTATGCAAACATCTTGTCCACATGCCAATATGGTCAAACCATTGATATTTATAATAGGTGATGAATGATTCTTAAGCTACATATTATTGTATAAATAGGTTCACACCACAAAATTCTACCTCCTTAGTACGTGACTTGTGTATTATTTAACCTAAGCTTCTAAACACTGTCCACCTTGTTTCAGCATCATTGTCCTTTAAAATCAAGTTTTTAGACATGCTCTCCTCATATGCCAAATGCAGAGGTATACCTTGTATTGAAACACTTGTTTTTGTAAGGATAAAATAAACATAAAAAAATCAATAAATAAATAATTTTTTCAATGATAATAATAAATATTTATAATATACATGGGCTCAGTTTACTTAATAGCAACAATTTCAATACAAACATCATCCACCATGAAAGCAGATAATTTTTATTCCAACATGTGATAATGCACAATATACACTAGATTTCACATCTAAGACCTCAACATCAACACACACACACATCATGAAGTCCATTGTGCATATTATCAAATACAATAAGTGTGCACAACATGAATTGCATCACAAAACACAAACATATAATAATAAGTGAAAAGTTTCAAATTCGGAAATTCACAAGTATCTTATGCACATTTATCCCATATATGGAGTCCATTGAAAGTATCTTATTGTATGAATACTTCAACATCTAAATAATTTTCTGAGGAAGATGGAGTCCTACGATAAATGGTTGCTCATGTGTTTCTATGTTTTCAAGTTCATAATACACAAATACTTTTTCAATATTTTTAGTGGTAAATATTTGAACACTATTTGCATCACTAAGATTGAATTTGAATCTACTTCCTTCATCCTTATTTAAATATTTTGGATGTCATCTTTAATCATGAAATCATCCCTCTCTATCTGAACTTTAAATAATGTATGTTTTTCATGGACCATGTCATGATGCTTTTGGAGAATAGGTTTAGGAGTCAGGCCTAATAATAATAACCTCTCCACATAATCCTTCAATGAATCACTAATGAATGGAGTTAACATATAAGAACTACCCCTAAATTCATTGATATCTTATCCATGGAAAACCATGCCCTACCAGTTTCTATGTCCCATGTTGTTATACATAATGAAACCCTATTCTTGCATCTTCATCAACACAAAAATGGAAAAGTGACATTGACACCCATGACATAAATGCTTATGACTAGGTTGGTTGCTAATACCAACCTTCACAACATTTGAAATGTCATAATGCACTTCATCTCTAGCTCTATATCTTCAGGGCCATATGTACACCGATACCTATATAATACATACATAAATTATAATATAAAAATGAATAATTCATATTAATAAAACATTAAAATACATAATACCCATAATATGTATTAGAGAGATATATAAATCTTAAATTTTTTCAAGTCATATGGCACATGATTAAATATACTATCATCAAATCAAAAGGTAGTGGGATACTTCAATCTCTTACATTCACCATTTAATAAGTCTTTTATATGATATCTTTGTATCCAGGTAACAATATCTTTATCATTTCCCATATTGTACTCCACCTTGATCCACTACAAATCATTGTAAGATAACTCCCTAGGAAATGGATTTTGCACTGTAAAAGATAACAATCTCTTTCACTTGGACGTCATCTATGAAGTGAACAAGACAAAAAAAATTAGACTTATTAATTTTTATATAAATAGGGTCATTGATAAAAAATTAACATTAATAAACAAGAAGCATTGATAAACAATTATCATTAACAAATAAGGGGAAATGAACTCAACACTTTAACATGGTTATTCTTAGAGAATGAGAGCAAATAAAAAACTGACAATGTACATCTTTACCATACATTGCATTAACATATTTCATATAAGGCTCCAAATGAAAACTTTCAAATGCCAACTAATAATACAATATCTCACTCTTTTCACTATCAAAAAGAAATTAAACAATAGAAACATCCATTCATATCATCATTTAAGGGAATAGTTATAACCACCCTCAACATGAGCCGAGTCATAAAAGATAGATGCAAGTTTAAAGATAGAACAAGGTAAGATCTAAAAATTTCTAAATAAGCATACCATCAAGTTTAAGTAGTCAAAAATACAATCAAAAGGTTCCAATGATCCTTATATTATTAATTGGATAGAGTTATCAATAAAAAAAAACTAACATAATAAGTGTTCTAAAAATTCACAAGAAACACTAATACCGAGTACTAAGTAAAGGTCAACATAACATTGAGATAAACATAGTACTAATTTATCCACCACCTATGTATAAAGAGGGAAAGTATAAAGAGATATAATGATTTTTATAAAATTTTATAAAAACACAATCCGTAATTTTCTATTAAAACTTGATAGTTTAGCATCATGTGGATGTCACTATATTATAATATTAGATAAATATGTCATATAAATCCTAATGCAAATATTGACAAATGTTTTTCATTTAAATTTCCATTTAGCCACATGATGCAACAAATAGAGCTACAAAAATTCGGCTACATCAAAAACTATCTTGCATTAGGCAGTGAAAATAAGACCTGATATAGATATAGATGTGAATCCTAATGCAAAACCATGTAAATATATAAATATAAGGATAAACTAGTGTTATAAATGATTCAATTATTAAATACATGATTATGTCATAAACGTAGAGGTGTAGAATTGTAAATAGAGTAGTTTTAGACCTGTGAGCAATAGAAGAGAAAGAAATGGCATGTGAATCATATTTGAAGATAAAAGAAATGTTTGTTGCTTGGGAAAATACATAAAAATAGATTTTTAATGATAAGGGATACTTTAATAAATACCACACAAGAAATTAATATAACCATCAATATATACCACACAAGAAATGAATATAACCATCAATATAAAGAAAAAATAATTTGAGAATGAACTTCAATAGAAAGTGTCTCAAGTTCTAGACTTGTAGGAAGATGGGCCTAAAAATTAAAAACTAATTTTATATGATTGAATATAATGAATTTATTATGGAGGAATTTTGACCACAATAATGGTGAATCTGGAAGCATTCTTGATGATTTTTACTAACCTAGGTGAGACTAGTGCAAAACTTGATAAATCACTTAGCATTGTATAGGAGACAATATTTTTGTACAACCTTGAATACAAAAACCATTGAATGATAAGGTGCATATAATTTTGAGGTGGAAGGATAATTATTAAGGTGTGAAGTGTATAATCAAGTATCAACCCTTGAATCACAAAGGGAGAAGAGTTATGGAATATTCTAAAACCTTATAGAAGATTAAGAGTTGTATCTAACTAACAAAATAGTTTGTAGGAAAGGGGACATGGAAGAACACTATAAATACATGCCCTGACCATGAGATGAGGGATTGATCCCAGTTATACAAGTGGATTTTTTTTGAGAAAACCAAATATATCAACTTACTTCTATGTTATTAGTTCTAACTTGAATTCTTGAATTTACATGGGAGCCATGCTTATTAAGCCTTAATGATCGACACTTACCAAATATTTCTTGTGAGAAATTTTAGTGCATCCAAACTCCTCCACATCATCATGTAGAGTATTAACAGAAGATACTTTTGCATTCACAATAGAGAAATATTTGAAAATGGAGAAAATGTCTACAGGGCCATCAATGAACATTCTACATCATAAGCACCCCTTCTTGTAGTAAGCTATATCCTATCCTCTCCTCTACAAGATAAGAAGGAACCTTGGTTATCTAAAAGATGCTGGTTGGAGAAAATTTATAGGGTGAAGTAATTTTAAGATAACAACATGGATATCACATAGGAAAGTTACAGGTAAGGGATAAAATCTTTTGGATGGTGTGGCCAAAATAGACACATTTTATAGTTTCCTTAAAATTGCATGCACAAGGTAGTTCATTTGAGCACTAACATGGTGAGAAAGAATTTTTAGTGCATCCAAACTCCTCCACATCATCATGTAGATTATTAAGAGAAGATAATTTTGTATTCACAATACAAAAATATTTGAAAATGGAGAAAATGTCTACAGTGCCATCAATGAACATTCTACATCATAAGCACCCCTTCTTGCAATAAGCTATATCCTATCCTCTCCTCTACAAGATAATAAGGAACCTTGGTTATCTAAAAGATAGTGGTTGGAGAAAATTTATAGGGTGAAGTAATTTTCAGATAACAACATGGATATCACATAGGAAAGTTACAGGTAAGGGATAAAATCTTTTGGATGGTGTGGCCAAAATAGAGACATTCTATAGTTTCCCTAAAAATGCATGCACAAGGTAGTTCAACTGAGCACTAACATGGTGACAAAGAATAGATGGTGTTCAACATGATGAGATAGAAGAGAGGGTAATAGGTAATAGTTTCCCTATAGGGGGATTTCATCATATGTTTCTCTCTATATCATCTGAAACCCATTTAAATCTGAGAAAAAAGCTTGATCATTATTGATATCTATTTTGAAATAGGCTATTAATTCCTTTTCATTATATACATAGTCAACAAATTGAACATGATATTCTATTTCAATCAAAAAATCTTGTATTATGTTTTTCCCATTATAAATGTAGGTACTACATGAGATTGGTGTTTGATACCATATTATCTTGGGTTACATGAAAGCCTCATGCAAAAGAAGACCCTATGATAGTACCAAAATTCTACTTGATTTCAAAATAGGTTGTGCTTCTCCATCTGGCTTAAATAGATAATTACCACTTCCCTATATTGAATAGACTCCAATATATTCTTCTAAATTAGTTTGGCTACCATCCTTATGTTGTGTAATCATTTTTATAAAACTATGCTTGACAAAAAAATAAATCATTTGGTGGTAGTTTATAATCTTAGCATTATCGCTTTCCAATTTTGAACATTCATATGGGGCAGGGCAGGTGAAAGATTGCATACCATCAAAAAACTTTAGATGTGTCAGCTTGGCTTTATCACATTCAGTCAAACAATGATCAACATAGTAGGTTCATAAGCCCATAGCTAGAATAGAAGTTTGCAAATATAACTAGTGTATACCTGTAGTGAAATTATCTTTTTCATATTCCCATTTAGGAAAAACTTGTCTTTCAAGGGGAGACATATTTGAATCCATCACACAAACATTTGAGTTGCTAACAAGAACCATAACTACATGGTCTAGGACTTCTTTTAGTGGATTGAAGTAAATAATAGACTAGACTTTCTAATGTGGGATATTAATTGATTTGTGCATGGGTTGTATGTCATACACTAATCATACTTGCACATGTTTAAATTGAGTTAGTCAACTGTCCTTGCTTTCTAATTTGTCAAATCCATCCTAAAGAAGTGCCTGAACACACTTAGCCATTATATTCTATAGATGCTAGAGTGAACTATGCATACTTATTCCATAATCTTGAACCACATGTTTCATATCATTACTTGTGACCCCATCATGATGCTAAAAAAGAGATAATCTCTAATGTGTAGCTATTAACTTATCAACAAAAGCTATAGGGACCTGTGCACATTGTGACTTCTAAGAAAAACTTAGAATAAAAGCAAAAATAATTTTTGTAGCATGAAGGGTATCCTCAAGTGCATGATAAACTATTTTGAAAAAGGTTTGTGAAACATAATATCCACTCCAGTCATCCTTATTCATATCATCATAGATGAATAAATCACTAGAGAAAGTCTAGGAACTTAGGACTATAGATTCATCTACTTCCTATACAAAATTCATCTTTGCCTCTTCTCGAAGGGTTCAAAAATCATCTTTGACTATTCCAAACTTTGCCTTTACTTTGAGCTCTGGGTGAGAATTTATATAATCAAATAGTAATTGATAATTCCTAAATTGTGCTTATGCTTTCTCAATGCTTGTGTATCAGAAATAATTTCCCAAAGGTACCAAAAGAGTCTATGATTTATATAACACTGAATTTTTTTTGTATTTATCCAAGAGCTTCAAGGCCCTTTCTTGAACATTCATAAAATTAGTCTCGATAGGATGATATCTCCATGGGTAGTATCCATAATCAAAACTAGGTATTCTATCGAATTCAAAATAGCAGTAAATAGTAGGTTATGGTCCACATGTATGTGAAACATCATAAGAATAGAAGGGCATCATATGGCAAAAGATACCTGTGTTTTCATCTATGTCCTAACTTTACACCACATAAAATTGAGACTTTTGTAGAGGGAGCTACAGGACTATATTAGGCTTAGTTGGATTCTTGTGAATAAGATATTAAAACAAGTAGTAAACCTTGCAAGTTAGATCCACCTTGGAGGATAAAGGCATTGGCCTACAAATAATGAATTTCTAATACATTTTAGATATATACTTCTTGTTCACAACATTTTGACTTTCAAGATTGTCCAGTACATTATTGTATTGAAATGTAGAGTTTCTCATATTGGAGTGGAATAAAAATTGCAAACAACATTGAAGATAACTAAACTCATCATGCAGTTGTAAAAAAATTGAAATTTGAATAAACTACAATAAAACAATGTTCACCATTATACTAAATAACTTATTTAACTGTAAGGGATTTACAATTTTCAAAATTTTGTTCAACGTATGTTGTGTTAGTACTCATGTATTGGTCTTCTTTTTGGCTATGCATTATTTTTCATCAAAATATAGATAAATGTTATTGAAAATTTTAAGACCACTGGTATAATGTTTGGCATATAAAAACCAAAAAATTGCATAATCAGATATTGCATAAGCCTTAAATATAAAATCAGGAACCATTCAATTTTAGAAATAAGCTATCTCAAAGCATACAAATTCAATAAGAAGCTAACAACTATATGTTTCAAAATTAGAAATGAAATTCTTTTGGTTTTCTTTGACAACTCTTAATTGTAAAGACAGTTCATTATTTTATTCAGACATGAGATAACCATGAAATGTAGCACATTGAGTCATTTAGAAGCATCTTACAAAATGAAAAAAATCTAAGTATTAGTGTGTGTGCATGCGTGTGTGTATTTTAAACTATTAAATAAATAAAATAGTGGGTTTGATGTGGGTAACTCATGTTTTGACATACCTTTAATAGTTTTTTATGTCAGCATATATGATCTCCTTGTGTTGGTTGAGTGTTAATTTCTCTTTGATAGAGAACTATCGTAGCATGAAGATGGTAGTAGATTTGCCTTTTATGTAGTCTTTATGTGAAATTTTTGCTAATGGTGGTAGTAATATTTTCAGTAGTGTCCCTGAAAGAAGGCATTATAAATTACTATTTGTGGTAGTTTTTAGATTGTAAATCAGATGATGGGTATAGACATAGGAAGTTTATTTCTGATAAAACATGCAATGTACAGTTGTTGAATGTGTTATTTGAAGGGTTTGAATCAGAACACTACATTTATCATAAATGGGTTAAAAATATAGAATGTGCATTTACAATTGATAATGCTTGTTGGACTTGTGAAAATATAGATATGATTTAGAAAAAGAGATTAATGTAAAAAAATTACAGCAAGGATTATGTTTCAATAATATTATAATTACATTTTATTTTGTTGTAACACAATGTAAAAGGAAATGTAAGTTTTGTATTTTAATTTTAAAAAAAATGCATGATTTGAAAGTGAAGAACATTTTCAATTTTATTTTTGAAATTATAATGTTAAAAATAAAAGAAAGCATGAGAAATAACATACCTCTGATTTTGCATTTAACAATTCATTTAAGTCTTTTAATGCTTTCTTGTTTTTTAATAGAGTGATGAATGTTGCCTGATTAGTCTTGAGTGCCCTTTTTGGACCATTTCATTTCACTAGATTCTTGAAAAGAAACATTTAAAATTGTTTATTCTATAATTTTTATTGAATGCTAAATTATAAAGGCTCAAATGTTCTAAAAAGATAGAGTTGTGAAGTTATAAATGAAATAGTTATTTTTCTAGTGTATAAAATATGCTTGAAATAAAAGAATATGAAAAGGTATCAACTTACCTGTGATACATCATTTTTAAAATTTCCATATGTAATTTATAAAATGAGTTGGAGGTCAAATTTATTTGTAGATGTTACAATTACAACAATTGTACCAATTGCATATGCATTAGTGGTGATTAGAAGATGTTTGATTGTAGAGTATGGTATGAACTTGTAATCTATGCAAATAGGTGGTATATTTTCAATTGTGTTTGATTCAACAACCAATAATATGATGTCACAATATCCATGATCATAGCTAGTTTCAAGAGAAATTCAAAAGTGTGTTATGAATATTGCTTTCCCTACAACATTTTTTTATTCATGTATTTGAATCATGTCCATGGTTATGTTTAGAGTAACTATCATTTCTCCTTTGGCATCTGTCAAGTCAACACGTAATAGTTGTTTATTTTGTTCTTTTTGTAGCACTACTTTGTAAACAACAAGAACTTTTGCTTCAACTATGTGTCCAACTTTGTGAATGAAATGGTCATCAATTTTTGTCAATCCATAGCAAAGTGTTTTTTACTACAAATAAGTAAGATTAAAATTTTAATAGCTATGAAATAATGCCGAGTAAGAAATTATGAGATTGTTTGTGCATACTATTTTGATTCATTTTATATTGCTTCATCATATTTTATGATTTGCATTGATGTTTACATGTTACCTATAAAAATATAATAAAATTAGGAGAAGAAATATATTAAAGTACATAGGTACATATAATATTTTTTAAATTTAAAAGAAAAGTAGATAAATTGTAAAATAAAAAGTTTTGTATGGAAAAATATAGTAAATTATTAATGAGAGTAGTATTTTTAAATTTCATTGTTATTGATGTGCATTACATATGGCCAAGAAAATAAGATCATGATCACTTCAGTAACAATCTAGTTTTAAAATGTTATATTCTTGTATTTGTATCTTTAACCATATGTGATCAATAATTATTGTTGATAATGCATTTTTGCCTTTGCACTAAAAAATGCATATTGTGATTTTTCATGTGTTGTTAAAGTATTTATGCATATTTATTTTTATTTTAAATGTAAATGTTGAAATCCCATAGTATATAAATATTGTGTATTTCATCTATGTCTGCTAATGCATCATTAGTAATAGATACGATGTATGAAATAATAGAATTTGGTGCTATTTATAAATTCACTATTGTGATTATACATTTATTGTTATAATTGTCATGAATATTTCTTTGATGTTGATTCTCTTATATTGCATTATTTTTAAAATCAATGTGTTTTTTTATGTAAATCATGATTCCATGTACATGAAACATTAAAATGCATTTAAAATATTGTAATAAATTTTATGATGTCATATTTACTATATGTGTTTCTTGAAAACATGAGATATTAGAGTGCATCATGTCATTTTCACTTAATGAATCTTCCATGTGGGCTCATAAGCTTCTTGTATTCAATGATGAGATAAGAGTATGATCATTTGCATTTATATTGTTTATATTTTTTTCCAGTTTTCATTTTGAATCTCTTTGTAGGTGTAACATCTCAGTTGTTATATTATTTTTATCTAGAATTTTTTCATTGTTAATGGAGCCAATAAGTACAATGACTCAATGTGTCGTATGCATGAAAATGTTGTGTATGCTAACCCATGATGTGTAACTTTAGAAGGGTCAAATGCATGGTCATCCATTATCAATCCCTATGATCTATGTCAAGAACACCAAGGCTTTCCAGTTCTTAAGCCTATCAAACACATCTGTCTTCCGCTTAAAAACATGCATCTCCTTCTTGCTCATGTGATCAAGCCTACAAAGCCACATCTTCACAACAAAAGAAGAATCAGTAATATAAGTAGATAGATAAAGGATACCTACTTTCTTACAACCTGCTAATTTAAGTGCATCCACTGTGAGAGTTCTTGTGCATCTCTCATCACCCAACTTTCCTAAAGCAATTAGCCGCATCTCCAAGACTAGGACCCGCATGACCTTCTTTAACACCCATGTGTTGGCCGCCTGCAATTTCAGCAACACTTCCCCTTTGCCAATAATCTAACAAGGCTCACCAACCCCTCTACCTGGGGTTGCATGGAAAGAGGCAACAGAATCTGTAAAATAAGATTCAAATTTATCCAAAGCATCCTATGTAACAACACCTGCAACATCTGCTTCTTCATGCTGATCTGCTACCAACCAACAATCTTTCTTTACTTGCTCTTTCTTTCCATCAGACCGTAAGTGACCATTCATGCTATTCAGTTTCTCCATTCGTAGCTTAATTTCTTCTACCCTTGCTATACTCCCATTCAAACAACAACCCCTATGAGTAACATGTAATCAACAACACTTAACAGATCTGAACCACCTGTTAGTCAAATTCGCTCTGAGAACGTCCAACCTCACTCTGATACCATTTGACAGGACCAAAGTTTCCCAAAGTTCTAACACAACTTGTCAGATTTAAGAGCACACATGATTACCAATGTATAAGCAACTTAAACATGTGGAATTACCCAGAAGAACAAATAACTATCAATGAGAAATAACACAGAATATGAGAGGCAACACACAATTGTATTCAACTCATTACAAAGGAAATTACGATAAAGAGATCACACTCTTCTTCCACCTCTACAAGGCATTCCACACCTTAAGGGCTCCCAGTAATCTTCCCTCCAGAGTAATCTTCTCTCAATAGGTCACAACACATAGCTAACACAAGTTGTTGTTCACCTCATTGTACTTCTAGTAGAATCGAGTACAAACCGGTACTCCAAGTAGATCTCACCATGATCTTGCTCCTTGATGTATTACTGTCACCTTGGATCTAGCTCCCCCGCCAATCTCCTTTCTAACCCTCGCATATACACACCCCTGCAGACCAAACTAATCTTACTTATCACATGTAGATCTCCACCATGATCCTGCAACACCCTGCATATCAAACCTGATCTTACATACATGAAGAATCCTACTTAATTCTATGATGGGAAGAACTCTCCAAGTTTTACAACTTTACAATACAACCCATGAGTCTATTATATAGATCTCATGCATACAATAATTAGACAAGCGGCTCAAAGACTCAAACTAGTCTTTAACATGCAAACAACCCATTCACTTAACTGACTGTCCATCAACAGTAGTTTTGGAACCGCACAGGTGACTGACGTCGGTCCCTATTTGACTGGAGCTAACCGACGTTGGCTGACTGCTGTCACGGTCAGTTTCCTTCTGCACTATCCACTGACAGACGTCGGTGATCTTGCCGATTCCGGTGACTGCATACTCAGCATACTCCTTCTTGTTTGCATTCAGGTGAAGCTTTTAGCTCCACACCCTAACAATCTCCCACTTGGAGATAAATAGCTACACCTATACCCATACTAGTACTTTGTCTAATTTGCATCCTGGCTTGTATTCCTCTTCAAGCTCCCACTTAAAGATAACCCACCACACACCCTGTGGTGCTACACCTGTGTCTAAATTTCTCCATTCTTCTGCCTTACTATACTCCCACTCAAACAAAAACCCCTATGAGTAACCTGTAATCAACAACACTTAACAGATCTGAACCACCTGTTAGTCAAACTCGCTCTGAGAACGTCCAACCTTGCTTTGATATCATTTGATAGGACCAAAGTTTCCCAAAGTTCTAACACAACTTGTCAGATTTAAGATCACACATGATTACCAATGTATAAGCAACTTAAACATGTGGAATTACCCAGAAGAACAAATAACTATCAATGAGAAATAACACAGAATATTAGAGGCAACACACAATTGTATTCAACTCATTACAAAATAAATTACAATAAAGAGATCACACTCTTCTTCCACCTCTAAAAGGCCTTCCACACCTCAAGGGCTCCCAGTAATCTTCCCTCCAGAGTAATCTTCTCTCAATAGGTCACAACACATAGCTAACACAAGCTGTTGTTCACGTCATTGTACTTCCAGTACAATCGAGTACGAATCAATACTCCAAGTAGATCTCACCATGATCTTGCTCCTTGATGTATTGTTGTCACCTTGGATCTAGCTCCCCCACCGATCTCCTTTCTAACCCTCGCATATACACACCCCTGCAGACCAACCTGATCTTACTTATCACATGTAGATCTCCACCATGATCCTGCAACACCCTGCATATCAAACCTGATCTTACATACATGAAGAATCCTACTTGATTCTACCATGGGAAGAACTCTCCAAGTTCTACAACTTTAAAATATAGCCCATGAGTCTATTATATAGATCTCATGCATACAATAATTAGACAAGCGGCTCAAAGACTCAAACTAGTGTTTAACATGCAAACAACCCGTTCACTTAACTGACTATCTGTCAACAACAGTTTTGGAACCGCACAGGCGATCGACGTTGGTCCCTATCTAACTGGAGTTGACCGACGTCGGCCGACTGCTGCCGAGGTCAGTTTCCTTCTGCACTGTCCACTGACCGACGTCGGTGATCCTGCCGACGCCGGCAATTGCATACTCAACATCCTCCTTCCTATTTGCATTCGGGTGAAGCTTTTAGCTCCACACCCTAACATGTCGTATGCATGAAAATGTTGTGTATGCTAACCCATGATGTGTAACTTTAGAAGGGTCAAATGCATGGTCATCCATTATCAATCCTTATGATCTATGTATTGTTTGTGCACATTTAACTTGTACTATAAATTATTTTCAAATTGTTTGAGAATGTTTGTTGCATGTTTTTGGTATAGGCTTAGTAATACATAAAATTGGTCTCCAATCATGTTCAATCAAATTATGATGTAAGTGAGATAATTTTGTAAATTTATTTTATCAAATATGTGGTTCAATGAATTTAATCCATATATGTATATATCATTTGAAATTTCTATGTGATTTGAATATTCCATCCGAGCTATTGACCAACCCATCTTTGACATTATAATTTCTAGCATAGCTTTTGAACAATATATGAGGTTTCAATACAATAGTACATGAGTAAGTGTGAATGAATGATGATATGATTTTGTTTTTCCATATACATTTTATTGTTCATCAATTGCATGAATGATGATATTATTTCTTGGAGTAATAGACAACATTCTAGCATTATATTTTTCAACATTATCTTTTCTATAAAAGACATATACAAATGTTGGATTGTTTGGTGTTGGGCACAAATAATTATTATTAATATGATCTATGTCATCATGTGTTTGATATGTTGTGCAGAAACAATTTAGAAACTCTACAATTTTGTTGTTGTTTTGACACATTATTGTTTGCAATTTGCAATTTTTTACATTTTTTTTCCAAAAGTCATATGGAATGATTTCATTATTTATTTTTGGATATTCAAATATTAAAGAATCATTTATAGGTTGGACTTGATTAAACTCTCTACAAAAAATCATATGTACATTTCCAAAATAGGTTGTAGGAATGTGTGTTATATCCAATACCCTTTTTTCTAATGAATACAAGAATTGTGATCCTACTAATGACAATTCATCTATAAAAAGGAATCATAGATTATGGTAGTGTTTTGATAGTGTGTCTATCATTTTATAATTAAGTGGAATAAGTTTTGATTTGTTAAAGGGTAGAAGGAATGCAAAGTTTATAGTTACTCCATGAACATTGTATGCTATATTATATGCTAGTACTAGTCCTTTTGGCATAAGTGGATCACTATCGATGAATTTGTTATATAAAATAACTAATGTTACAAATATGAATTTTGATGTAAATGTTTTCCCTGTGCTAACACCTCCTATTAAAAATAAATATATTATTTTTATTGGATTGATTTATTATTTCATTGCTACATCTTTTGAAATTACTTTTTTCACTTGTCCAATGATCTTCATCTTTTGTAATAGTCATCATTGATAGATATAAATGGATGGCTACCTATTTAAAAGGATTTCACATTGTAATTGTTCTGGTCTATGTTTTGGAGAAAGTGTAATTCAGATTTTAGATCATAATTTTCATGATTAATTTCATTATTTATTGGGTTAAAATTTGTTTGACCGGTGATTTTATTTTCAAGTTGATTACTGTCAACAACTTCATATATATTCCCCCAAGTAGAGTTTATGTTGTATGTGAATTTTGCTTCATTTTTTTTGATAATTTTTTCATGAAATGTGTATGCATATCTCCATGTTTGAAAGCCATGTTTTAGACATTTTTTCATTTTCCATGAAAGGAATATATATAAATATATTTTCTCTACAATAGTTTTCAATGTCAAGGTGTTTATTGTAACTAGTGTATCAAATAACATGAGATTTGTTTTTCCTTTCCATTTTTTTGGTACTTGGAAACATAATTTGCAAGGAAAATGTTTTGTAATGATTATTGTCATTGAGTATAGTAGTCTATTAGATATTTTCACATTACATCATCATATTGATCAAGTTCATGGGTCAAAGGTGTTGGAGGTCTTAGAATGAAATTCTATTCTTTTGAAGGATTTGTGTTTATGAATATGCATTTTCTTGAACAACTATTCAATCGAAATGACAAAACTATGTGCACATCTTGTTGAGCAGACATTTCTTGTCTATTGAGAATATATTTCCAAGGTTGTGTATCTTTTGAATAACATCTATATTTGTGTCTTGATGTTTTTTATGGATTCTTTCAATTGCCTTTGTCATTGTCGTATCATATTTTGTCATATAAGAGGTACAATAAGATGTCGTAGCATAAGCATTAAGTCCAAATTATGCATCTGTATTTACTTTCCATTGATGTGGAATTCTTATGGAGAAACTATTAATCCATGCTTATGATGGTTTTGGTTTAATAAAATTGTTGGTTGTTTGAGTGTGCTTTGTAATGATTGTATGTATTCACTTTCATTCATTTCTAATTCTACCAAAAAAAATTTGAATGTGATAGAGGTTTCATATTGTTTGCTTTCTTAATTTTGTATAGATATGTATTGAATTTTCTATCGTTGACTTGTTATTTTTGCATGGCTCAAGGATAATTATTATTCTTATTAAGGGAACTAGGAAATTGCATCTACATCATGATTTTGGATTTTTATTACAACTCTTTGTGTGGTGTTGATCATGTAGTTTGGCTATGTTTTAATCGAGAGTGCTTGTGTCACAAGTTATATAATTATATATAAACCTTGTAATCTTATAATTGTTATTCTTTCCATAGGTTGGTGCAAAATTTATCCAAAACATGAAATGTGCATGTTGATTTCTTCAATTTTGAAATTATATAATAGAGAAATGATCTTATATTGGTCTAAATAAATATTCGTCTTTGTATATAATTTTTAACATTGACTTGATTCTATGTATGTAGTACCGAGTACATGTGATGGGATATTTTGTTTCCATGTAACTATGATCAACCTAATTAAATATATTAGTTCCTTTTACAATTTTTTTTTTGATGTCTATCATGTAATTTCATTAATGGATTTGTAATTGGTTCCCAATGGTGTTCAATACTTGAAAATGTAACAAAAAATGTTGGTGGTCTCAACTGGAAAATTATTACAAACGTGGCTTTTCTTAGTTATTATAAGTAATTTGGTAATATTCTTATTTTTTGAAAATTGATATATATAATATCTAATTTAAATTCTTTTTCTAAATTTGGTCTTTACTTAACAAATTTGTCTAAAATATTTCTTCCTTTTACTTGTGCTTTTCTAATTCTTATCCACATTGTTATAGCTACTTAGTCTATGATAATTTTTATTGCTTTGAAAAATAGATTTTTAATATAATATACCAATGTATGATTCTATTGTTATAATTTCCATTGTGAAATTTTAGCATATGAAAATGTATTTATTATGTTCTTATTGTGAGGATCACTAGAAAAAAAGTGTTAAAAAATTCATTTCCTCAGCATAATTGTCTTTAAAAATTCTATGTGATATTTGATAGTCTGATAGTACAATCTGGATCAGTTTATCTTGTAAATCATGAATACATGTTGATTATGTAAATCCATGTAACATCATGTAATTGGGAATATTTATTTCATCTTCGTTTCTTATTTTTCTATTTTGATAAGTCACTAATATGTTGATTCTATTTTTCATTAGTATGTAATAGTTATTTCCAATATTTAATTATTATAACATTTTGATATTGATACAATGTCCTTTGACACAAAGGATTTATATGTGCATGATGAAGTTTGGGCAGACCCTTCCTTTTTGATATGCATTTTTATATTCTAATTTTATTTTTAGTTCAATAGCAATTGTTGACTTTTCTGTGAATGAGAATGGAAATGCATTTTGTATTATGTCAATATTAGATGGTACATTGATAATTTCACATGTTAATCCAATTTATGGTTTTTGTATCTTAATTGTCTAATTTTTGCAAATTCAATTTGTAGTGAAACAAGGCTTTCTTCAAGATATGTGAGAATTTGCACATATGTCAAAGGTTTATTCAACCAAATCTATTGAGGTGTTGTAAATTTTAGAAATTTTCCATTTTGTATTGCATTATTACATCTTGTGCATATTTTCTTGGTAACAAATTGATTGTTGTTTATCAAGTTTGCATATGTTTCTCTTTCTAATTACTTTAAATATTCATATTATACTTAAAGTGTAGTTGACTCTAAACTAGGCACACATGTTTTGGTGTCTTTAATGCCATTTATGAATTTATTTGTTGCATTATTTGTTTGATTCCATGAAATATGTTTTAAAATTTGAAATGATGTTTTATATGTCTTAGTAAATGTTGTCTTTTACATATTATAATCAACAAAATGTTTTGGTGTGTCTTGAATAACTTATTTCAATGTTTTTAATTTAATTTTTTTCAATTTCATTTAAAATGTTTAAAAATGTGAAAGGATGTTCTCAATGTCTTATAGAGGTCTAATAATTTTGTATTGGAATTAGTAACAATAACCTCATTTTCATCATTTTATATTATTTCTTCATAGTGAATGTGACTTGTGTTTGTTTTAAAAATAACTATGTTATAACTATTTTTAGGTTGTAAAAAATTTAAGTATGTCTTTACTATACTTGTTTTAGTACTTGACCAAAGATTTATTTTTGTATTTAGTAATATTGAAATCCTCTCTAATAAAAAGTCACCTCCTTTAATTTTATCATGATTGAATGGCATTGCCAAGTTTACAATATATGCTTTCCAATTTACAATTTTACTTGTGTTTTTTTATTAAATTGGATCATAAATTTATTTATAGATAACATAATGCATTTTTCTTTTGACACAATATTGCATTTTAATATGATTATGCTAGATAACAACATAGACATTGTTTATCAAATGCAAAATTCATTAATTGACAAATAGAATTGAATATGCTTTCATCACAATTAGACGAGTCCAATTTAAACCTACAAAAGTAATTGAATTTCATTTGTTTTAAACTTTTTGTCCTTGTGCACATATTAGAAAATTGAATATGTGTTGACAACATAGTGTATTGACTATTTTTTTGAAATATGGTGGTTCATAATGGCCATAAATAGGATTTAAATCATAAAATAGGATTGAGTATGGAAGGTTTTGACTTAATTCATTAAATATTAGGTTATTTTTTTATGAACAACCAAATGCATATTTGTATATTTAGTCATTTAGCTAGCCAATGTATACAAAATTTGCCTCCCCATAGTCCAATTTCATATCCATTAGAGGTATGTGCCATAAATAATTGCATTCTTTAAAAATATGTTTGTCATATATTACATGTAATATTTATAATTCATCAAGATGTAACTCTAGTTAATATGATTTAATTTCAATAAGATCGCTAGTATGTAGACAATTTAATAAATTGTCATTAATGCCATTTGTCAATTCCAAAGGTGCATATTGAAAATATAATAGCATGTGAAATGTGTCAAAAAGTTAATCTAAAACATTGTATTTAAATTCTTAACCTCAAAAAAGATAGTGTTAAGCCAAAGTGTCATCAATGTTACTATATTGTGGTTCCATTTTTTTTCATATTGCTCTACAACTATTGGTTTATTCAATGCTTCATTGTATTTTATTTTATGTTTTTTTAAATATTTAAATCCATTGCTTTTATGAACCAAGAAAAGTATAGATGCATTTTAATGTACATACATTTGTTTAGCTATGTACTAATTTGATTTGAAGTGAAATACAAATCTTACAAAGCCCTACAAAAAAAATAATACAAACTAGTTTATATAATATAATTACAATAGTATCCCTACTATATATAAAATTTAAGAAATGGTCAATAATGTAATTTATCAATTTTGAAGGTGTATATTCAAAATGAAATAGTATATTTTAAATACCAAGAAAACCATAGATATATTTTAATATACATACCTTTAGTTAATGATATACTAACTTGATTTATAGTGAAATGTCAAACATGTAAAGCTTTGTAAACAAAGAATATAAATTAAAAAAAAATGTTAAAATATCAAATAAATTAATTTCTAACTTAGTTTTGGATAATATATTATATTAAAAAAGAGGATAAATAAATAAATATGTTAATCAGTTAATAGAGGTTTACTTATGGACACAGTTCACTTCTACATGCAAATTCGAAGCTAAAATCCTAGTTTTATTTTGGAGAATCAATTCTAATACAAATGAAGGTAAAAAATTGTGTTCATTGGTGAAAAAAGGTTTACTTATGGAATTAGTTTAAATTTAATGGCAAATACAAAGCTAATATCCTATTTTTTGATGTGAATTTCATAACTAGATATGTACCTCCAAATGCATAATGTCTCTTAAACTTTCAAGCTTGTAGATACAAAGTTCCCTCATCTACAGTGCATAAGAAGATAGCGAAAATAGTACCTAAAAGTTCATCATAAAATATTTTCATTTTTGAAATGATTTTTAAGTCCACTACATCTTATTGAATCACAACATATGTTTGTTTATCCTATCTCCAATGTTTTTAGCTTCAAAGACTATTGTATGTCATTAGCAACATGTGAGTAGATGTATTTTATCCATCATAAAATTACTTTTTGCAACCTCAAATAATTAAAAAATGGGACAATTATTATAACTTAAATGTAAGTCAAAAAATTAAATGCTACATATTGAAATTTGAATAAAAATTCTAGATTTGGTGTCCTATAGATTTTCATGTTACACTTGTTTTTAGAAAAGGAGATGGGAGTGTGTGTGGGGGAATTAATTAGGAGTGTTTAGTTCAAGGTCATATCATAAATTTGGGAGCATTTAGCGTCTTGTAGAGATAGTATAAAATATTAAGTCCTCAACTATTGAGTATTGAAGTTTGTGTTTTTTTTAATGGTTGGTGGTATTAATATCATGCATAGAGTACATATGATTTATGGTGGATGTAGTGTATTTTATCTATAAATTCCATTAAAATCATTACATACATTTGATATGGTTTTCAAAACCATTCTATATGATCATGGAATGTATAAAATTGTTTGGAAGAAGTTTGAATAGTCTATTTAAAAATACATAAATGTTTTTGGAGTGATAGTTGGCAAGAGAATCTTAAAAAAAATATAACAAAATTAAACATATATTATATGTTTTTATGGAATAACTTCTCTATAGGACTAGAAAATGTGCAAACAACAATAAATAACTGAATTCAACATGCAATTGGAAGACTTAAGACATGCACATCTGAATGAAAAGAATAGTTGTGTTTATCCTAAAGAGAGATATGTGTTCTCGTAAGAGTAGGAATTATAGTTAAGTCTTAGAGTTGAAAAAGTTCATAACATCCTTCAACCAAGATCTCTCCAATACACCATTACCATAACCATGAGTTCTTCAGTATACACACAAGGAATAAACCAACTAAACAAAACCAATTATTATTCATAAAAAGTATGATATAATATAATGGATAGCCCTTGCTTACGTAGGAAAGGAAAAACAAGACTCAAGCCTAACTAGCCAATGTGGGATAAATCCACACATAGGACAAAACTAGTAAAATGACAACAAATTCTAGCTAGAACTTAGCAAGCATGAGAAATATACTCTAACACCCCCATTCAAGTGAAGTTAAGGGATAATAATAGAAGATGCAGTGTGAAACCATATGTCCCTATGAATGCCAATCCATCTTGTCTAAGTACATGGATGTTGAGTCATTGTAACTGCAAAGTGAAAGTAAGAATGGTGTTGAATACAAGGATCACTAAACATGAACACTATATTCAAAAATAATGGGTAGACTGATAAACCTAAGGAAACATTACTTGACCACCGTCTAACAAGATGGTGATAAGTGAGCACAGAGTCTGGTAGGACTACCACAATAGTGTCACTAGTGGGGATACCACACTTGTGTCACTATAAGAATCACCAAGAAGGCCATGGAGTCAAGTAAAAAATCTTCATCTGGGTTCTGATAAATAAAGTGTCTAAATAAGATACCCATATACAAAGGAAAAATCTAGAAAACACTAAAAAAAGTACAAAATATACATATAACTCTCATAAAGTGGATAAAAAAGAGAAAAATCATAGGAAAAACTCCCTCACCCCTCAAAACAAAGAGAATAAGAGAGAGCTATAAATAACCTAAAAGATGATGTTAAAGTAGTCTGCACTCTAAGTACTCAAAAATTAGAAAGAACTCAATCTACATGAGTGGTCCAAATCCACTATTCAATTATAAAAATAATTGACACTGAGCTTCACCAGAGTAGCTTCAATCAAGAAGACTATTAGTGGTGATGAAAATATAAAAGAATACTACATGTGCAAGGAATGCTTAATACCTAAGAATCTGAATGTACACCACACCCTCTATACTACTAATTGGGTGGGGTGATAAATAAGGTCTTCACAACTGCTCCAAATCCACTACTCAAACACTGAACAAGCTAATACTGTATATACTAAAATAGCTATATGTCATGCTGAAAGAGACTATCGAACTATCAAAAAAGACAAGATGACACTGGGATTCACTAGAATATCTACACTTTAAGTTATAGGAGACTATCAACTATAAAAAAAGTGGTGTCAAAAATATAGATAAAATATCTCAAAGATGATGGTCCATGATGGTGATGGAAGAGACAAACAACTAAAAAAGTGACAAAGTGCCCAAAATAGAGAACATAAATGCATGAAGGTAGACAAGGTTGAATCAATAAATCCTCTATGGCACATTATAAATTAGTATGAGTAAAATATAACCCATACATAAAAAATATTAGATGGAAACAAGGAAGACACTAGGCTTCACCAAAATATATCTAAATGAGGAGACTATCAACCTATCAAAGAAGCCATTGAGCACCATGAGAGATGATCCAAAATTAAGGTAGTAGAAAAGTATCTCTATAGAAGAAGGCAAAGTGTGAAGAAGGGGGCATTGAGGAGACATGACATAAACTAACAGTGTGTTAAAATACCAATGCATGATGTGGGCTAATGGAAGAGTGTAACAAATGGTGAAAAAAGCTACATGTATGCAAAAACACATCAAAAAAGGATCAATAGCAAAAAAAAAAACCTATAAAGCACATGTAAAAGGATGTTAGGGTCAGCCAAATAAATGTCTGAGATAGTGCATATGCAAAGTATAATGTAGAAAGTACTAGGGCCTATAACACATGAAACCCCCCTAGATATGATACTTTATAACTTTAGTGCATTTATAATAAAATAGGACTGATGGAATGGGAATGAAAAATAAAGAACTTTTTCAAAAAGTGGCACTCAAATCTAAGTTATCAAGCAAAAGTTACGGTATAATTAATTTCCCATCATTAATGGCCTATTTTAATTAAATTTGCATAAGTAGTTTAAATGCATGACCATAAAAGGGGTAAAGTGGCCTTCCAACCACTCGTTAGAACTAGCATGGAGTGTAGAATGCAATGGTTTAGATTGTGAGGGGGAATTAGCTTCCTACCAACCCGATCCTCACCCTTCATCTTCAATAGGTGAAATAACAAGGTAAAATAAAGTACAACCATTTATGAAATATTATTTTCTAAAAAAAAAATAAAAAATCTGTTCCCCACCATTGGAATACACAATGACCTCATAATTAATAAAGCAAATCCCCACTATGTGCTACTCAAATCACATGCACAAATATTATCTCCCCCACTAGAATATGTCCTCCACCATAAATTATCTACCACTTAAAAATATCTCTCCCTACTTCCTATCAAAAAGGAAATTTCCACCCCATTTACAAACTCAAAAGAAGTAGTTACTTATTTTTAAAAATAAACACAAGTTTGGCTCAAGCATCAAGGGAGTGGAGGAGAGGTGGTTCAGCCTAGAGGAGACTGAGAGGGTAGTGAGGAAAATCTTATTCATGCTATGAATGATGGTTCAAGGTAGTGAGCTTCAACTACACATAAATCCAAGAGGATAAAAAATAAACCAAAAATGATCCTACGTTGAATGGGAGATTAGACTTGGGTGATAAGTTGACATAAAGGCAAACAGATTGAATGTTTGAATCAAACTGACTATCACTTTAATCTATGCAAAAATTGATGGCCATAGTAATTAACACATATAAAAACATGATATTTCACTTGCCAATTTAATTACCTCTCTTGCAAATTCACCAGTGTTAGAGATGTTTATGACACTATAAATTTAATATACAATAGGTTTTGGTAGCTATTCCCCAATATATACCTTTGCAATTCAGTGCATATATTTCAGAATTTATAATCCATGGAACCGTCCTATGCCAGGGGAGAAGAAGATAATGTGAAAAGATAGTTCAATAATGGCTAGGGATCTATATTGGCTAGGGCATCTACAAGTGAACCATGGGTGAGACCTAACCTTGCCACATAAATGTTGGGTTGTAGAGTTATAACTAAAACATGATCTAGGCAACATCTAATCTACTTTATTTACACAAAAACTGCATTTAATGCTTGCTTGTAAGCATATCACGTAATCCCAATTAGAGGTATCAAGTGCATAATCTGGGCATGAGATACTTTGGGTTGATAATAGAGTGTAAATATACCCAAGATTACTCACATAGAAACTAAACCCATGCAAAGTTATCTACTTACTCAATGTGAAGTCAACCAGTGGTTGACTACCCTCTTATAGATCTGTATGCCAATACTAGAAGAAATACATGTAAATGCCATAGTGTGAGCAAGAAAAACCATATGCAAAAATTGTTTTAGGGAGTTAGAGCCTTAGTTAATAAGAATCAAACAAAAGTTGATTACAATTGTTATTATAGACGACACACTCAAACTTGTAAAACTAAGCTCGACCACCATAATCCTAACACATGCAATTGTGATCTTCAAAATAGAAACATAGATTTTGAAGAATATAAACAATAAAAATTATGAGAACTTAGATATGCTAATAAATTGATATTGGACATTACTCTGACACCATGAAATATTTCACAACATTCTTCAACCAATATCTCTCCAATACACCATTACCATAGCCATCAGTGCTTCAACATATACACAAGGAATAAACCAATTATAAAAAACCATTTTTTTCCATTAAAAAATGATATAATACAATGAAGAACCTTTTTTTAAGTAGGCAAGGAGAAACAAGACTCAATCCTAACTAGCCAATGTGAGATAAATACACACATAAAACAAAACTAGTGAAAAGATGAAAATCCTAGGTAGAACCTAGCAAGCATGCGAAATATACTCTAACAAGAATCTTGTCAATAATATTCAAAAGCACAGAGTGAGTTATGGAAAAAATAGTTTGCTTTTCCTAAAAAGAGCTATGAGTTGTCATAGGAGTACGAATTATAGTAAAGTCGTAAAATCTTGTCAACCGTATTCAAAAGCACAGAGTGAGTTAAAGGAGGAAAAAATGAAAAATGAAGATAGGGTAGATAGGCTTTGTATAGTGAGTGCTATAGCTGCCCTTGCCTTATTTTGGTACTTTTTAAAAATTCTCTATGAACTAAATGGTTGTAATTAAAAAAAATAAAGTTGAACCTTTAATTATTTATATTAAAGTTATAAAATTTTAAATTGTTAAGCATTTAATTGTTTATATTAAAATTATAAAATTTCAAATTGTTATGATTAGTTAATTAATATCATTGAATAAATAATATCTATCTTAAAAGTCTCTTCTTTACATTCCACTAGTTTAAGGCAATTATTAAATATTGTTGATGGCAAACAACGTGATTAGAGGTAAAGTTATTTTACTTATTGGATATACTTTAGGAAAACGAATCCACCGAATAATTTTACATGGTGGAAAAAATGACAAATGAAGATAGGGTAGATAGGCTTTGTATAGTGAGTGTGATCGCTGACCTTGTCTCATTTTGGTAATTTTTTAAATTTCTCTATAATTAAAAAAATTAAAATTGAACCTTTAATTATTTATATTAAAGTTATAAAATTTCAAATTGTTAAACCTTTAATTATTTATATTAAAACTATAAAATTTTAAATTGTTATGATTAAATACTAATTAAAAAATAAAAATGTTGATAAACATTAAACTAAATATTTTCGAAAGTTATTTCATTTAAAAATGCATGTAAAAATATCATTTAATAAATAATATCTATCTAAAAAGTCTCTTCTTTACACTCCACTAGTTTAAGGCAATTGCTAAATATTGTTGATGGAAAATAACGTAATTAGAGGTAAAGTTATTTTACTTATCGGTTACATTTTAAGAAAATTAATCTGGCAAAGATTTGATAGGACCAAAGTTTCCCAAAGTTTTGACACAACTTGTCAGATTTAAGAGCACACATGATTACCAATGTATAAGCAACTTAAACATGCGGAAATACCCAGAAGAACAAATAACTATCAATGAGAAATAACACAAAATATGAGAGACAATATACAATCTTATATTAATACTCGTATAGAAAAGAATACAATCAAGAGACGCCACACTCTTCCACCTTACAGAGGCTTCCCACACCTCAAGTGTACAGTAATTCTTCTTCAAAACACTCTCCTACCAAAAACGGTCCCAACACACAACTCACACATAGAATTGGTGTTCACCTCTCCAACCAATCAATAATAACCCTGCCAGTACACCAAGCACTCTACAGTACTTCAAGTAGATCTCTCATGAACTTGCAACCTGCAATTTAACAGACCATACTTACACATGTAGATCTCCTATGAGCTTGCAACAACCTGCAACTCAATGATCTTATAATGGAAGGATCTTCCTTGCCTTCCTTTCTAGCTCATAATTACAATACATGCCAATGGGTCTATAAATAGATCTCAGACTTAAACAATAACTTAGACTCTTAATTTACTAATAATAAACACGCAGCTCAAGACTCGAAATAGCCTTTAACATGCAAACAACCCGTTCAACTAACTAATTGTTCATGCAACGAACAGTTCTAGAACACATAGGCAACCGACATCAGTCCCTGTCTGATTGGTGTTGACCGACGTCGGCCAACTACCTACCGATGCTGGTTGCCTTCTGCATACATCATGACCGATGTCAGTCATACTGCCGATTCTGGTACTTCTGGAACTTCAGCATCCTCCTCCATGTCTGCATAGTTGAAGCTTTTAGCTCCACAACCTAACAATCTCCCACTTAGAGATAAATAGCTGTAATTGTACCTGTACCTATACATCATCTAGTTTGTTCCCTTGGCTCTGTATCCCTCTTCAAGATCACTCTTGAAGACCAACCACCACAAATCCTGTGGTGCACCTCCTGTCATCCAAATTACCTACCACATCTGCATCTACAAACCCATGTAGAAAATAACTTGACCTTGCATAGCATGTGCACCTGCTGCTGGTCCCTCTAAGAATCCACTGAACTGCCCTCTAGTGCTTCTTTCTCGGATTGGCTCCAACTTTGTGACAACTCCCACTGCTTGGAAAAACTCAGGTTTAGTATATACCATGCACTTAACCTCATCATGTGAATCAAGACACTGTTCATAGAACTGTCCAACCATCAGCGTGCTAACCGGTCTCACACAATCATCCTGAAACAAAGTCAACCTATGACCTTCCATGTTCCTAAAACACACTCATGCCAAAGAATCTTGTTGCTCCCAGATTCCTCATGACAAATCTCTGAACTAGCTTTACCTTTAGTTCAACAACTCCCTGTATTTGTAACCCTACTACAAGCATAACATACAATAATAGGATAACGTAGCTAATATTATCTAACATGGTAAAGAGAAACACAATGGTCAAACCTCTATTATCCTACAGCTTACACAAGACCATATACCCTGGCCTTCTGTCTCACGTATCCATTCCCGCTCTTCTTCATCCTGAACATCCATTCGCCTCTCAGTGCTTCCTTCCAGCTGAAAACTCCACCAAAAACTCCCGTTTGGTTCTCCTCCAAGGAATCACATCCTCATCCATGCCAAGCTCCCACTGTTTCCTAGATCTACCTACTCTGCTTCTCTAATAACTTCTTGGTTCTTTACCATTAGTGAGCAACAAGTAGTGTAAAGAAGGGAAATGACGAATTTGAGGCTTACTTACCCTTTAAGTCCTTTATATGGGCGCTTGAGACTCCTTGATAGCTTGCTGTCCACCCAAAATTTGTCTCAGTGACCGATGCTGGTCACATCTCAGTCTGCACCCGACCGACGTCAGTTCCATGTGACTACTTCACTATCAACGTCAGTTCCCCCTGGCTGACATTGGTGTTTATCTGCCCTGAGTCACCGACATCGGTCTGCACATAGCCGACATCGGTCCCTGTCTGGACGCTGACGTCAGTTTTCTAACCGACGTCGGTCTCTGTGTTTTTCTTATGAGAACTAACTTTTTCCCGCGAGCTCCTTTTGGATCAAACCTTTATCCAAATCACCCTTGCTCTGCTCAGAATTCCTCAGCCACTGTGACTGATACTTGTCCATCATCTTCTCCTTGAAAACCAAGGCTTTTCTGCTCTTGTCACGAACATCAGATTCCTCAAGAAATGTTACCTTCTTCTTTTGCATACAAAAATCTCGATCTATGCTCTTCAAATCTGAAAGCATACCCTTTGACTCAAGAACATGCATCTCCTTCTTATTCATGTGACCAAGCCTATTAAGCCACATCTCTAAATCTACAGCTGAAGTAGATAACCCATAAAGAGAATCAGTAATACAAGTAGATAGATAAAGCGTACTTACTTTCTTATCTCTTGATACAATAAGTGCACCCTTGGTAACCTTCCAAGAGTCCGCTGTGAGAGTTACTGTGCAACCCTCATCACCCAAACTTCTTACAAAAATCAAATTCCGCTCCAAAACTGGGACATGCATGACCTCCTTCAACACCCATGTGTTACCTGTCTGCAATTTCAGCTTCACTTTTCCTTTGCCAACCATCTGACAAGGCTTACCATCCCCTAAACAAATTTCTCCAAAGTCTCCCTAGACATACTCATGAAAAAATTTCTTATTTGGGGATGCATGAAAAGAGGCACCAAAATCTAAAACCCAAGATTCTACTTTATCCAAAGAACATACCAGAGCATCCTGTGCAATGAACTTTGCAACATCTGCTTCTCCTTCATGTCCTTCATGCTGATCTGCTACCAACCAACAATCTTCTTTTCCCTGCTCTTTCTTTCCACATTTCCAACAGGTTATTCTGCCATACCTGAACTTGGACCTCCTACCATTAAACTTCTCCATTCTTAGCTTACTGTCTTCTGCCATTACTCTACTCCCACTCAAACAGAAATCTCTGTGAATAACCTGTAATCAAAACACACTAACCAGATCTGATACAACCTGTTAGTATCCCAACCAAAAGCTCTGATACCACTTGTCAGGTACCCCTAGAACAACAAACATGCTCTGATACCATTTGATAGGACCAAAGTTTCCTAAAGTTCTGACACAACTTGTCAGATTTAAGAGCACACATGATTACCAATGTATAAGCAACTTAAACATGTGGCAATACCCAAAAGAACAAATAACTATCAATGAGAAATAACACAGAATATGAGAGACAATATACAATCTTATATTAATACTTGTACAGAAAAGAATACAATCAAGAGACGCCACGCTCTTCCACCTTACAGAGGCTTTCCACACCTCAAGTGTACAATAATTCTTCTTCAAAACACTCTCATACAAAAAATGGTCTCAACACACAACTCACACACAGAATTGGTGTTCACCTCTCCAACCAGTCAGTAATAACCCTGCCAGTACACCAAGCACTCTACAATATTTCAAGTAGATCTCCCATGAACTTGCAACCTGCAATTCAACAGACCATACTTACACATGTAGATCTCCTATGAGCTTGCAACAACCTGCAACTCAATGATCTTACAATGGAAGGATCTTCCTTGCCTTCCTTTCTAGCTCATAATTACAATACATGCCAATGGGTCTATAAATAGATCCCAGACTTAAACAATAACTTAGACTCTTAATTTACTAATAATAGACACGCATCTCAAGACTTGAAATAGCCTTTAACATGCAAACAACCCGTTCAACTAACTAACTGTTCGTGCAACGAACAGTTCTGAAACACACAGGCGACTGACGTCGGTCCCTGTCTGACTGGTGCTGACCGACGTCGGCCGACTACTTGCCGATGCCAGTTGCCTTCTGCATACATCATGACCGACGTTGGTCATACTACCGACGCCGATACTTCTGGAACTTCAGCGTCCTCCTCCATGTCTGCATAGTTGAAACTTTTAGCTCCACAACCTAACAAGATTTTTACATGGTAAATAAAAAAAATAACTATCTCATAAATTAGCTAGCTTTAATCTCCATAAAAGATTAGCTAGGTAGATCAACATCAAAGATAAAATCTCGATGATATAGATTATTTAGATACTTGCTGCTAGCTCACTAAGTAAGACTGCTCAAATTGCACTGTTTGATTAGATCCTCAACTAACTATTGGAAATCTAAATATATCTGTTAATGCAGTCTTCCTTGTTGACGGTACCCAGTCACACTTTATACCAAAAATAGATATTAATGTATGCAAGTATAGTCTTAGGAGATTTGATTGATAGGATTGTAGGAATAAAAATATCTTATATTAAGATTCTATCCCAAACATGGTAAAATAGTTAATTCAATTCTATTTAAGGGATTGAATGACTGGCCCACCTGGCATTTATATTGATTAAGCATGTAACTTTTGTGTTGTGTGATGATATTTCTGTGTTACGATAGATTGTAAGATGGTTATGATGGATAAAACTCATTTTTATAACTAAGGCAACAATTCCTTAATATCTGTATCGTAAAACTTAAAAGTCAGATGTTAGATTGTGTTTGATTTGGTTTGTTTTGTTACTGATCTTTATTGTAAATTTTGTAGATTTTATGAATTTATTCTTTTTAAGTGCATAAAAATGTTCCATATGACTATTCTTTCATTTTATAAACTACTTCGTTACCTAATCTAATGCTTCTGAGACCGAAACGATGAAGTTCAACAAGGATAGTAGATATTATTTTATTTGACTATGATGATTGGTAATTGTGGGCCCAAGCACATTTGATAAATTCCTCCATGGCATTAGCCTCCCTAAATGCAAGGAAAGGACACCATGACCTTCCCCTTTTGCCTATGAGGGTGCTGGAGAAGGAAAGAACATGTCTAATTTGGGAAGAACAACATATTTCTTCTCTTTATTACGTTGTCATTCTATGGCACCTGATTTTTTTGTTTTTTTTCCTATTAATAAGATTTTGATTATTTTAAATATTTTTTTTTACTGTATATTAAAAAATTGACCATGTAAATGCAAATACATAATTATATTAAGGATGCCCTCAAACACCTTGAACTCAACCATCTATGTGCTGTATTTTCTTACTGGCATGCATGCCTATCGTATGACTGACTTTCATATTTGCAAGGAAAAGCAAGGTTGGTATGAATGCACCATCTGCTGAACTTGCTATTCGTACCATCAAAATTTAGAGTGTCCCTATCCACCTCCGAGCTTAAATAGTTTTCGGAAATAATTACCAAGATCCAAGGTTATGAAGGACTATATTGAAGCTAGAAAAAAATATACTTATTAGTCACACAAATGGAAGTATTAGTCACACAAATCGAAGAATTACCGGAACTTTAAAGTGCAAGAAACACACTCTTCAATATTTTTAGTGCCAAGAATAATAATACAGAATTAGAAATAATTTGATAGATTCTGATTTAGATAACCATCTACTAAATGAATTGATATCCCCATTGATTATCTGCATTAGAGGAAGAGCCCAAAGATAAATAGAGTGCAGTACCCTATGAGCACAACGATTTTAAAAATCTGAAAAGTACAGAAACATACTTAAATCCAAAATAGTTGACAAAGAATCAAGATATAGAGCAAATTCTTTATGTTCTTTTGTGTGCAGTGGCCATACCTTGTAAATCCTTTTGAACTCTATCTCTGAGTAAACCCTCTATGACTAAGGATGATTTGCGTATCAAGTATGTTGTTAAAATATTTAAATCTTTTATATGTGGAAATGAAAAAAGTTAACAACTGCCACTTTGCTGAATGCTTTGCACAAATTTTGGTCATAACTGCCATACGTAATAAATATGAAAATTTTATTTACATTTGTCATATCAAGTTGAGCACAACGAATGGAAAGGGGATTCGAATAGCAATTTAAAAGACGTGCATTTAAAATACATAATCTGTTCTGTCACTCGTTATCCTAAAAATCTGCTTGTTTATGTTTGTGTTGGAGTTAACTGCAATTCAAGTACATGTGGCTAAAAATATATATTAATATTCCATGTTTAGTTGCTAAAAATCCATTTGCATATGGTCACTCCATACAATGGCCAAGCTATTTGAACTCAACTAAACACAGCCTGAATTTTTTAGAAGAAATATTCTGACATTAACACCTAGGTAATATTCTATTATATATATATAAAACTTTATACAACTTTAATAATTATTTAGAATATATATATATATATATATATATATTTCATGTTTAGTTGCAAAAAATTCTATTTGCATATGATCATTCCATAAAACGGTCAACTAAACAGTCTGAATTTTTTTTGAAAAAATATTTGACAATAACACCTAAGTAATATTCTATTATATATATATAAAACTTTATACAACTTAATAATTATTTAAAAAAAATAATAATAATAATTTTTTTCATTAATCGAAAAGTGATTCTTTAAGCCATTAAGAAGGGCTAATATGAAAAGCTTCTCCACCAAAAATCACGAAACGTCACACTTTCCACGGCATTGTTAGCTACGGTTGGTACGTCATCGAACACGTAAAGTTAGAAAACATCTCAAATCAAATCAACATTTCACGAGTATAAAGACGTGTTGAAAAGACATCTCGAAGTGTAAAAAAAGTTTTAGAAAGGCTTGGAGTCAACATCCATTACGTTCACGTTACGATTCCGTATAATAATCTCAAACTACTTCTTCGTCTTCCTCACATTCACATTTAGTAACGCGTGTAATGAATTCCGGTCGGTCGAGATATTCACATTTAGTTCACTTCTATTCTTTCGCGGTAATGAATTCCGGTCGGTCGAGATATTTTATCCTGACGCCTATAAATTGCACCCTCCTCCCGCTAGACATTCTCTCATCGCTTTTTCGATTTCTTTGCATTCGCAATATCTGTGGCATGGCTTCCTTGGTGAATTCAAGCTCGTCATATCCCTGCTCCTTTTCTCTCCTTTTCTAAGCCCTCCCTAATAAATCGCAGTAGGGTTTCGGTGTTAATTTGTGTGGAAGTTGTCCCTAATAATATGGATTCCTCCGCCATAGAGGCAAATCCAGGGAGACCTAATCACAAATTCCATTTGCCCCACCTAGGTAAGATGCACCTGCCGCACTTTCCCTTTCCGTTGCATTCGAGTTCCAAGAAATTAGGCGGGGAGTTTTACAGGGATGTGCCCAAGGGCTGCCTGGCCGTCTACGTTGGACAGGGAGAGGAGCAACATCAGCGTTGTGTGATACCGGTGGAATACATAAACCACCCTCTGTTCGAGAAGCTTCTGAAGCAGGCGGAGGAAGAATATGGTTTTGAGCACCACGGCAGCATTGCCATTCCATGCCATGTCTCCGATTTCCAGTATGTGCGCGAGGTCGTCCACAGAGAAAACCATGAATCTCACGCCCATGTGAGCTGCTTTGGTTGAGAAAACACTCAATCTCCGATCTGAGATGCCTCATCCCCTTCCTTCTACTTTCATGGTTGAGTTGACTTGGGATGTATTGGAGATGGCCAAAGGGTATTTCGCTAATCTCCTATTAAAATATAATATGTAAGAGGCGAACTTTGTGCCATTGAAATTATATTTGTTGGTTTTTTAAATTTTATGTTGTATCAATGTAAATGCAATGTAAATATTTGTGTAATTAATTCTAATATTTTGTTAATCAATTCATACTAAATTTTAGTTAGATATTTAATGTTTTGTAGATCATTGAACAATATATTATATAATATAATTGTTGATCTTAGATAAAGATTCGTTGACCTTAATAAATAAGGGTGTGAAAGTCTATATAAGAATTGAAATATATTTTAAGAATATTGTTACCTTTTTTTGCATTGAATTTAAATGTTGAGAAAACATTTATATCTAGTAAATTAGTTGAATGTAAGTTCTTTTTTTTAACATATACGAGCCATGAATTTAAAATTAGAATGCAATTTATTTTTGTATAGTAGATTGTATACGATGGATGGTGAAGACAATCTTGAAATATATAATAATAAAGGAGTATAGATTATTTGACAAAATGTTAAAGTATAATAAAGAAGGATAGCTTTCAAATAGTTTATAGGGATTAGACATGAAATTCTAAATTAGTTATACTGGCCAACTAAAAACTAGCTGATTATTAATTGTTTCGGCATTTATAAAACAATTTATAACTACTTTTAAATTTACAAAAATAGTATTTATATAAACAATTAGCAGTGTCCAATCATTCATTTAATTTCTGATGCACAAAATAAAAGAAATTGTCAATCAAAATTTTAAGAAGTTTCCCAAAAAGCTTAACCCCTTGATTTTACCAGTGGCCTTGACCATCATATCTTCATATCAAAACATATTTATATTTATCATAAAAGAATATTTATCTTTTATCATGAAAACATGTACTGGAGCAATTCAAGATTATAATACCCATGACAATGTTTTAATTATGTGTTTTACTTTGGTAAACATCAAATACCACTTGCAACACTCCATATTGAGGCTTCTCTACACAAGGTCATCTTTTAGATGGGAATGCAATTACAATATTGTCATTTGCTTCAAGGTGAAATTTTTTAAGATGTGAAAAATAACATACAAATAATTATAATTATCTTTTACTTCGTTGGTCATGTAATTATAATAACACTGTCTACTTAAGGTGAACACTTTTAAGATGTGGAGAAAATTTAAAAAAAAAAAAATAGAAATAATTATAATTAGAAATCTTGGAAAATAATTTTCAAGACTAGTGCCAATTGAACATAGATTCACCAAATTGATAAGTTACATAGATTCACTAACAATATTTTTTCATAAATATCATAAAAATGAAATTATTTCTACTGTACTCTAAAATTAATCATGGTTAGTTGAAAAACTATAAATTTATCATTCTTCAATAGAAGTGGATATCCTATGCCAAACTATATTTATTTACATGCCATCTAAAGCCACAATAAAATTTGAATCTTCTTTAACTTGTGCTCTTACCAAAATGTAGAGGCTACCATAATTATTCTCTAATGACCTTGTAAAATGTTTTTGGATCTCTCAATGTCTATTTGATGGAATACCATATTATTTAGGCCTTGCTCTTTGATGTTTTTGTTGACCAAAATCTTCTATTAGCATCTCTTGTAGTGAGAATAAATATAAGGCCATTTTTTCTGTAATTTATAAAAAAATTTAAAACCATTTTTTTATTTACCTCTGTCACCATTATAAGAGTAGCCAATCTCTCTAACATACCTACTTTTAAATTTCCACAATATTTAATAATTCTTCTTGAATCTCAAGGTTTGATGCTTACCTATTAAACTACCTTAATTTAGCTACATAAAAATATCCATAATCTCTAATACTTGTTCCTCAATATCTACATTTCAAACACTTTTGTTTCCCACCTCAAACTCCACAACCACTTTTCATCTCATAAACCACAACCATTCATCCCCATGCAACTTTGACACCTAACATTGGCTACCCAACCTCATTTTAAACACTTAAGATTACATTTCTTCATTTCATTTTTTTTTAAAATTTTCTTAAAATATAATATTTAATAATTTATATTTATTAAAATATAACTATTTTATTTTTTATTAATTAAATAATTTTTAAATTATATTAATAATAATATATTAAATAATAATAATTTTTTTTATTTTATTAAAAAATAAAAATTTAAATACATAAATTCATTATTTTTAACTATAATTTTTTTCCCAACTATTTTAGGTCAAACTATTTTAACATTAAAAAGAAATCATCATCTACATAATTTTCATCATTCTCCTCATCATGAATATCAATGCCTAAAAGCCTTAATTTCAATTCCTCTTCAATAAATTTCTTAAATACATTAATACCCTCAATTTTTAATTTTATATACCAATAAACAAAAGAAAGCTCATGGTTAAAATCCCTCACATGAAATCCTAGATGCTCATTTCTTCCTATCACTTTACCATTTTTACCAATCATTCCAAGCATTTTATTAACCTTAGTAGGAGGTGGATTTGAATGAAATAAAACTCACCTTATCTCATCCATTTCTCCTTTGTTTCTTCTATCAACTTATTGCTTTCCGTCTTTTCGATATATATATTTTCTCTTCAATGAATATAAACCTAAATTTGTGTGTGTGTGTGTGTGTGTGTGTGTGTGTGTGTGTCTATATATATATATATATATATAAGCCATATTTAGTAATAGTAAGTGTAGCCTCTCTTTCATGGATGTTTCAATTTAAAGGGTGATTTGAAAATTTGAATACTGAATAATTAATATTTGAATATTGAAAATTTATTATTATTATTATTTAATTTAATTTAATTTATTTTATTCATTAATTATTTTATTTTATTTTTTATATTAAAACAAGGTTTTGGAATAAACCATACATCATAATTTAAAATAGTTAAATAGTTTTTTTTAAAGAAATAAAGTTCCAATAGTACTGATTCTCTAAGAAAAGATAGGTTTATTTTTCTCTATCATAGAAATCTCAATTAAAGTACAAATTCTTACTTCTTTCTATTTGTGACTTGAAGCAATAAATTTTAAGAGAAAATGGAAAGGATAAAATTAGGTGGATATTATGAACCAAGTAAAATCTTAGGCAAGGGGACATTCTCAAAAGTGTACCTCATAAAAATATCAAAAATGCTTGTACAATTACCATAAAAGTAATAGAAAAGAAACCAAAAAAATACCCTAACCTAAGTTTTATAGAAATCACAACCATGCTTACATTAAATCACTCTAGTATCATAAAATTATAAGACCCATTTCAAAAAAAAAACAAAAAAAAAACACTAACTTCATATAAAATATGTAAAAAGAGGATTTATGTTAAATTTAATTGCATGTAGTAGAATTTTATAAGATGGGGATAGGTTTTATATTATAATACTATAAAATACTATGATGAAATTGAAGTTGTTCATAAAGATCTCAAGCCTAAAAATTTGTTACTTGATGAATATAATAATGTAAAGATATCTAATTTTGGGCTTTGTGCTATGGTGTCAAATGACTAGAAAAATATGATGCAAAAGATGGGTAGAAAATTTGACTACATTCCCCTTGAGGTTTTTACGTTAAAATAAGGGTCTGAGGGGTTTATAGTCAAAATAATGTTACTTTTGATAGCTCTCAAAGATTACCCACACTTGTAAAGGAGCAAGTGGATGCAACTTGTGGATGGGATAGGTGTAATTTTTTATTTAATATTTTTATGTGTGAGTAATTTTTATCATTGGATGGAGCAATAACATGTTAAATCTTTTCACCAATTACAATATAGATAAATTTTGTTAAGAATTATATTAATAAGTTCACTTTGAGTTAATAAAAATTAATATCTTACACTCTGGATGTTTATTTAGTTCTATGAAGATTTTAACCACATACTTTTAGTATTTTGTCTCATGCATGTTTAGTTGAATTATCTTTATTATTGGAAATTTGTATTATATTTACTGGTTATTTATTGTTGTGAAGTATCTAGTTTTTTAACAAATGGTATTGGAGTGAGGCTAATCTTATTTTGTAACAACCATGTTCAATATTTGGCATTATTTTCTATAGTATCAAATTTTGAAAGTTATGAATGCAAAGTTTGAAGTGGATAAATTAAATGGAAATAAAAATTTTGAGTTATGGAAAATCAAATCACACGATGTGATGGTACAATAGGGGTTGCACAAATCCATATAAGGAAAGGCAAATAAACATGAGACAATGAATGATGATGCCTAGGAAAAAATGGATATAAAATTTCTCAATATAGTATGATTATATTTAGTAGATGAGGTTATTTTCAACATAGATAGAGAAAAGACTACGGTAGGCTTATAGATTAGATTAGAAGACCTGTACATGAGGAAATATATAAAAAAGGTATTTGTTTGAATAGGAAGATGTATACATTGTGAATGAAATAAGGTATAATTTTTTTTGATCATTTAAATATTTTCAATACTATGTTATGTCAATTGACTAGTATTGATGTGAAAGTGATGATGAAAACAAGATAGTCACCTTGTTATGTATCCTGCTAGATTCTTGGGATCATATATTAAATTATATTAAATTCATTACTATTGACGAACTTGAAAATGATTTTATTGTGGGAGCATTGTTAGTTGAGGAGATGAGGATAACATTTAGTCTAGAAACCTCTACACTTGAAGCTATGGTTTCTAGGTGAAGATGTAGAGAAAGAGGGCAAAGTTTTAGAGGCACATCTAGATTTAAGTCACAAGGTGGGAAGAGTAAGGCAAAGTGTTGGTACTATGGTAAAGGAGGAAATCTTAAGAAGTAATCTTATAAGATGAAATAAGGTGAAAAGAAGGAAGATTTCACCAAAGAAATAAATCAAGTAGAAAAAAGTAAAGGTATGACTAATGGAGTTTTATATGTTTGTAATGTTTCCACTTATGATCATGACTGGTTCTTGGTTTCTGGTGCTACACATCACATGTGTCATCATAGGAGTTTGTTTTATAATTACCAAAACCTTGATAAAGGTTATGTTATTAATATTTCTTGTAAGACTAAAGGGAGTGGTATCTCATTCAGATAAAAATGTTTGATGGTATGGTGAGGTGTCTACTAGAAGTCAGATATATACTAGAGCTTAAATTAAATTTGATTTCTTTGAGTGAATTATATTCTTATGATTATAAGTTCACATGTCAAGGGGAATCTCTAAAGGTGTCTAAGGGTGCTTCAGTTATAATGAAGATGATAAAATTTGAGAACATTTATATATTGTAAGGGAGTGTAGATATAATTCAAGTAGCTATGGTATCTAAAATAGTATAATATCATACTCATCTATGGAATCTATGTTTGGGACACATGAGTGAGAAAGGGTTAAATACACTGAAAAATCATGATTTACTTTCTGGTATAAAATTTATAGATTTGAATATCTACAAGCATTGTGTTTTTGGGAAATAAATTAGACAAAAGCTTAAAGTAGGAAGTCGTGTAAGGAAAGGTATTTTTGACTATATTCATTCTAATATTTGGAGCCCAATTATGATAATTTCACATGGAGGAACATTGTATTTTGTTAAGTTTATAGATGATTTATATAGAAAAGTATGGGTATATTATTTTAAACTAAAATATTATGCTTTAAGTGTATTTAAGTGATATAGAGAATTATTAGAGAAGAAAATTTATAGGTTAATCAATGGTTTAAGAATAGATAATGGAGGGGATTTCACATCCTTGTAGTTTAAGAATTATTACAAGGAAGCTGGGATTGAAAGGCATAAAACCACTAGCTATATAACATAATAAAAAGGGGTTGATAAACATGTGAATATGAATCTTTTAGAGAGATCAAGGATCATGCTAAGTAATGTAAATTTGGATAAGTGTTTATGGGTAGAATCAATTTATGCAACCTATTATTTTATAAATCATTCACAGTTAGTTGCAATAGACTATAAGATTCCTGAAGAGGTATGGATAGGCCATCCATGTGATTATTTAGATTTGATTTTTTTTGGTTGTAACATTTATTTGCTCATGATCTTACTAATAATAATCCATGTTCATAGATAGACCCAAGAAGCAAGAATTACATTTTGTTGGGTATGATGAATGAGATGATGTTAATGGATATAAAGTGTGGGATCCTACTACCCAAAAAATAATCATTATCAGAGATGTAGATTTTGATGAGAATCCTTTCCTAAGATTAGATGCTAAAATAAAAAAAACTAGGAACCAGAACATCAACATGTCAAGGTTGAAATCAATCCATCTTCAAATTCTAAAAAAGAGGAAATTCAACCATTTTTGGATGGTGAAGATATTGAAGATGTTAAATATTTACATTAACTTGAAGGAAAAATATCATGAGAAAGTTATAGGATTGACTTGATCCAAGTAGGTAGATTAGGGAATTATCTATCTCAATGATGAGCTATAATATTGATTTTCCCCAAGTAGGGAAAAATATTTTATCCTAGATTGGATGGATGATTAATTTATTTTACCCAAGAAGGGAAGACATGGGAAGGATACAGCTTGAGATAAGCTACACACTTTGATTTTTCCCAAATCAGGGTGGAAGTTTCAAGCTTGGATTATATGGATGATTGATTAACTAATTGATTTATTGATTAACTAATTAGCAAGCATAAATCAAGGACTTAACCTAGTGCAAAAATTATGGATGAGATGATCACATTGATGGATGATAGGAAGTTGATAGGATGGATGCAAACCTATGTGTAAAGGGTGTAAGGAATTTTCAAATAATGAAGAAGGCCACAAAAGCCTAGGCACATGAAGATGCCCCAAGTTTAAAATAATGATTGAATAATGATGCAATTAGATTTGGAGAGAATTGGATAAATGTTATGTTAAACTGATGTATGTAGACATAGGCCAAGAGAACACTTTTTAGATATGCATAGTTAGAAGAAATGGATAGTGTAAATATGAATAAGAATAGTGAATGGTGGTGACCAATCTGACCACATGGAATCCATATAACTAATCACTAACTACATATTATTAATATACCTTGGGCTGATGTATTACTTATAAATAAGGGAAGAATTTAATTAGGACTATAGACAATGGTGGTTGAGCTGACCTCAAAAATGTAATGTCACTAAACACTACTTATATAGTCCAAATAGACCTTAGGTTATTCTAGTTCTAAAAAGGAAGGAATATGATTGGAAATGATGAGAAATATAGGTTTATTTTATGTTGACAAATATCAAAGACGGATGATTTGATTTGATTTGAAAAGATGATTTTTCAAGGAGATAAATTTTTACCCTAGCATGTCTCCACATATATCTTGTAACTTGATTTTTTATGTTGCACATGATAATATTCACCATGATATAAAAAACTAAATGATTTGGACATAATGTGCATAAGTATTAACTTAAAATATAAATGGAAAAAATACAACATGATAAGGAAAAAACATGATGACATATCATCATATGTCGATGAATAGAATCTAGTACAAGCCCATGACATGAGGCATCATGATATAATAAAACCATAATGAACCTATTTTCAAACCTAAATGGACTGAGTCAAGGCAAAAAAATAAAAGTAAAGAAAAAATAAAATGAGTAAAAACACACAAAATTGAAAGAAAAAGCAACATAAAACATCTTATCATTCATCAAGTCAAAAAAGACATGTGAAGGCTTAATGATATTGATAACTAGATGGTGCCCCAAAGCAAGGAGACATGTAAGGGGATTGGATTGGGAATAAAATATATTTTATAATAAGTTACATTCTTTAGTTTTTCCTAAGAATGAGAAATTTGGGAATGAAATATCTTGAAAAACTATGATCTTGGATTTCATCAATTTTCAACAAACAAGGTGTATGTGGGAATGAAATATCCTGTAAAGCTGAAATGATGCAATTATCCCAAAGTAGAGTGGAATTATAAAGGACACATACCAATGAAGGGTTACATAATTTGATTAAGGATTTTGACTAGATTTAGGATAAGAAAAATGTTTTTGGATTTTATGGGCAACACATCTAAAAAAATATAATTTGAATTGTCATATCCAATCCAATCACATTGGATTATAACTATTAAGTACACATTATGAATTCATATCTCTATTGTGACCAAGAAATTATAGACTCTCCATAGAATAAACATTTTACACATAGAGTTTCAATAGCCTCCTCATTTTACACTCTATCTCCTTCTACGTATTCAATTAGAGGAATAACTAAGTACACTGATATAACATTTGATTCAACATAACTCAATCATGATTTTAAGTATTAATATAATATTTATGATGAGGTCAATATAGTTAAGCCATATAAGTCTAAAAAAAAACTTTCAATTTTTACATAGAGGTATAAGAATGACTTATGGGTAATAAAAGTGGTAATTTTACATAATGCAAAATCAAAAATAGAGGTAATACAATGCATTTACATGTTATTTGATTTAGTTATAAATAAGAAAATATCTTAGAAAATATTACATTTCATAATCATAAAAATTCCATCAACATACATAAGTGGGAATGCTTTCGAGAGATACTACATGATCCGTATGATTTAAATTATCTATAGGTAAAACATGGTTGATTCATGGCTCCTCACCAAAAAAAATACAAAATAAGTTGAAAGAATGGGAAGGCAATCCAAACAAATTTACAATTCAGGGCCCTACTTCTATTATCCCCATTGTTGTCTTCATATTAGGGGTAAGAATTTACATGGACCTACTGAATATAATATATGGTTTCTCAACCATTTATTGTGTCAATGAGATATATGGGTCATGTTAATAGATATTATCCTGAAATCCAAAAAAATCATATCCTTGGGAAAGATTATTAGCTCAAATTTGATTATATGAATCACAAATCCAAGACTCTTACCAAATGGCAACTTCCATATGATGTCCTATGTGGTAGATGTTATGAATACAACTCTACATTAAACATATGAGGAACCCTAAAAACCATCCACATAATACCTAAAGAATAGGATTTGTGATGAATTCAATGTCCTTCATGTCCATATGTTCAAAAATAAAATAAAAAGGTTAATAAAGACATTTTTAACCTATGGTATATCAGGCCATATATGAGAAAAATATGCCTAGTTTTTTAGACCCCATAGACAAGACTATTCAAAAAATGGATGACTATTGATTTTATCTTGAATGTACTATAATTAGGATAGAAGTTACTAAGGAACACTCTCTGTACTTACACCAAATTGTGCCTGACAAATTATCAGAGAAAAAAATTATTGCTTAATTCGCTGATAGTGTTGATGTTGAATTATAAGGGCTAAGCAAACATCCATCCACCCAATTCCTCTCAACATTGGTCAACTTAAATATACAAGGTGGGAACACTTATAGTCTATTTGAATATTAAGGATGTATTATGGATTAAAATGGGCACAATTTAGACATTGATACACCAAGAAGAATGCCAGGGAACACGTCAAGAGATATGAAAGGAAAGTGAGAATCAATTATGGTCACTAGTCGTATAGGCATGATCATGTGTTCATGAATGTAGAGGATGACACAAATTTTTTTTATCAGTATGAGAAGGGTAAACATGTCAATGATTATAACATATAGGATCTAATATGATCCCTCAATTATAGAGGAAGATTCCATATAGATTGAAAAGTAACAATGGGTTTCTAAACCTATTCATGGACCTCCTCCTCACATAGAAGCATATTTACAAGAGAAATATGACCCATTTGGGGAAGCATATGTTGAAGGAAGAGTTAATATTACTCAAAGATCCCATGCACACACAATTATTTTTACTTCTCTTCAACATACAATTAGTGACAAGAGACCTACAAGTCCTATAAAAACTAGGCTATTTTCCATACTACCATTGCCTCCTTTGACTATAGAACAAAAAGTAAATATTCATGATTTATTATCTCATGTTTATATTGTGTATCCTCTTAGTTCACCCCCATGTTAACACCACCACCAAAAATAATGCCCCAATCTCCTAGGCAACCATATTCACCATCCATAATTCCTCTAGTGGTCACTACTCCCCCCATTTCATTACCATCTACCACCACTAGAGTCCTTTCATCTCCCATTCTAACTTCCATACATCCATCCCCTACTATTTCTAAACCACTAATTACCTACAAAAGCAATCCCAAGACTCCTATCTCCCTTCAAAAGGTAGAAAAAGAAATTTATGCAATTAGTTTTGATGTACAAATCTTCATTCTTATCCAAACTTGTGGATTTTGTAAGATGTTATATCATTTTGGTATCTTAGTCTTCTACTTTTGCATGAGTTGTCTTTTCAATACAATTATTAATATTATTTTATTATTGATTTGAATGCCTTTTATGTATTAATTGTAATCCACATTGTAGATGTGAAAATGAAATATTACAAACATGGTAACCTTTGATTATATATGATTAAGTTTATTGTGTTCTTGTTCCCTTTGATTAATAAGTATGTTTGATAAGTTTTTATAATGGAAATGTTAATGATGACATATGTAATGAGGGATAAATCATTAATTAGTGGGATGTCACTTCATTTATAAACTACATTATAATTATACTTTTATATTTTGTTAAAATTTGAGTTATATTATTTTAGATACATAAATTTGGTATTAAAAAGTTGAAAATATCAGTTTTAACCAAGCATTAACATACATGATGTGTGATTACACATATAAATATTTCTCAAACTCTCTCTTATCCAAACACTTACCTATGGGTTTAGTTTTCTTGAGTTTCCATTATTAACCTATAATATTTCCCTAGTCTCAACCTTTACAACTAATCATCTTAGAAAAATTATTACCTAATATCAGATGATTATTTCATGTCTCCTAGATGCCTCCAGCCACAATCAAACTAATCCAATTATTTGAGCCATCTACATTAGCCATACTTATTTATGCACTTTCTAAAAACTATTTACCCAAATTAAAACTCTTCCTTTGAGTCAGCCCACACATTTCACATGTTGGTTCAAAGGGAACTTACCCAAAGAATTAGCTATATAAACATATCAAGCCTATTCTTATCTAGTACATATAAAAAAAAATATACCACTAGAAAACCCTACACATCCTTAAATAATTACCCTAAAATAACCAAATTCTAAAAATATTTAAAGGGAAAACTCCAAACCAAGTCTAACTAGTATTGTAATGTCAAAATAATAGGTTTTAAAGTGTCAAAATCCACACATAGGATGGAACTACATACTATTATAGCACTGATTAGGCACACATAATTAGGTGGGAGAACTACATGTAGTGTAAGCAGTCTTCAGTGTATTGGAATATAGGTAATGCTTTGTAACAACCACACTAGGTTTTACTAGAATACGGTAATTTTTAAAAAATTAATTACACAAATTCAATTAATATATTCTATCACAGTGAAACCTAAAGAGTGATGTTTAACTAAATACATTAGTTTGAATTAACCATATAGGTATATAATTAATCTATTTATCTAATAATCACAATCATATGATCAATATCAAGAATAAGTACAATGTTGATTGTAGAAATAAAGGATGCATTAATTCATTAAGTATTGCTATAAATTTAGCTATGAATGATAAAATAATATAACAAACTGTTGCATGATACATATGAATAAAAATAATAATTTTATAAATATAAATATGTTAATAATAATATACAACGATACAAATCTCCATGGATCATGCGAGTCTCAATGAGCTTATAATATCCATAAGTAATCTTAAGTTTAGTCTCTAGTGTAATATTGTTTACAGGAGGGAGAGCATCATCCAAGTGCTTTTCCACACCAAACATGGACCTTCGATACCTCACATAATCTCTCAACTAGGTAATGACACTCCCTTCATGGATGGGTAGATAATGATGATGCAAGACTCTAGAGTGACAAACTAGAACCTAGGTGTTGTAAGATAACTAATACATGATGTATACTATAAATAAAATTATTCTAATATGATATCATACAAAAACGTAAGCTAAATCAAATAAATGAAATAACAATGTTTAACTATAAATAATACTTTAACTAAATTTTTCATATAGTTATTGATCATGAAGATCAGTCAATTTCATACACACCACTCAATCAGATTACACCTCATCTACACATAAGTGACACTATTTAATTGAGTGTAATTCATCACACTACTTATTCTAGGTCATTAATGTGAGATTTGATTTCTCTATGTATAAAATATAAAAACCAATAGATTCATACATAATATTCCCTATAAGTAGATAATTATGTGCCAAACAAGGAAATATCATATACATTCATTTAGTTCATCAAATGAAATGTAATGAATCTAAATCATCTAATTTATTACTACAACTATAAATAGATTTCAAGTAGTCCTCAATACGATCATACCATCCAGGTAAGAAATATATTTAGACATGAAGTTATCCAATATTAACATGTAACTTCTAATGTTATGTCATCCATCTAAATAACATTAATTAACAGCTTATTTATTTACTCCATATCTTATGAATATAT